>CM076580.1:1016846173-1017446173 GCA_034641835.2 Pinus albicaulis | reverse complement strand
TTCAAAATACAAAATAAGGGGATGGAACTTCCATGAGGAAACTTGGAAGAGATATAAAAACAACAATTAATTTCCACTAGAATCTAAAAACTTAAGACTCATAACATGCTAAGCATAAATACTATGTGTGTGTGCGTTGATTTTTGATAGGTCTTCTAAAATGATAATTATTTCTAATGATTTATTCATTTTCATATTCCCATTCATCATTAAGACACTATACAGAAGACATCAACTGTAGAAACATTTATGATAGAGGGATCATAAATATACAACCAAACAAGAGACACAAATATTTCACCGAGTCAAAACCCACATGGGAGAGAACCCAACAACCTTTTCCTTAGAGAAATTATTCAATTAAAAAAAGATACATCTTATTCTTCAAGTCAAACATAAATTCAAACTAACAAGAAACACAACCTTGATCACACCTTGTCAAACTGCCCTCTAGGCAAGTCGATCCTTTTCCCAAACAATTCGGCTAGGTATGATCTATTAGGGTCGAAATTCAACCTACTTATGCACCCAAAAATCTTGGTCATTGTGTTAACAAAGTTACCGATCAAACGAGAACTATTATTTCAAAACAAGAAATTTTGTTGAAAAACCCCCAAAACAATATGAAAAAACAACCTAAAAACTAAAGGAGTGTATATCGGAACGATGTTTTTTTTAGGGTAAGTTCTCAACATTTTTTAAAAATGGTAGTAAAAACCAATTTTTTGTGTACAAAAATGATGAAAAAACACCCTGAAAACAAAAAATGTTGATGCTAAAAAAAGGGGGGGCTAAAATTTCGGCATTTTTTTAGCAATAAAATTAACTATAAAATATCAGGACTTTGAAAAACTTTAAAATTCCAACAATTTGCGGGCATGATGTTAAAGATAAAATATCATGTCTCTAAACAGCCTTAAAATTCCAACAATTTTCATCCATGTCGTTAAAGATAAAATATCATGACCTTAAAAAACCCTAGAATTCTAATTGTTTTCAAGCATAACATTAAAGATAAAATATCATAGCTCGAAAAAAAATTAAAATTTTGACAATTTTTCAACCATGGAATTAAAAACGTTAAATTTTCAACATATTTCAACCATGAAATTATGGTTAAATTATATGACTAAAACATTTTTTTAAAATGAACACCTAAATGAGAGATTCATTATTCCAAGAGTAATTTTTATTTTAAAGGCTAAAAGTATAGCTTTTTTCAAATCTTAGCTTAAGACATCTTATCCCGTTACAACAAAAACCTAAAATTCAACCATCAAAACAAATTATCCCCTTTTAATGAGGCATTAAAATTGAAACATTTTTTTAAACTTTCATATACCGAATGATAACAATAAGTAATATCATGGAAATATCATTGTATGATTTAAAAATTGAACATTAATTTCTAATTTTTGTATACTTTTAATCAAAATATCAACAGTGGTAGATTGAACATAACATAGATTATTTTTGTAAGTTATTGTTGCATTGAGGATATTCTAAACAAATGAATTCTTCATAATTAAAACTTATAATCCAACAAACATAAAAATGACTCATAACTTCATGTAAGATCATAGGAATTTAAAATATTTTTTTCAAGTTACCATGCAAACATTATTTATATAAAATGTCTTAGACAATTATTCAAAATCACTCATAGGTTCTCGCACAACATCAGAATCTACAAAATCTTCAAATGAATAACTAGAGGTGGATGAAGATGACCCATATTCTTCTCTTTCATCAACTATTGACCCATCTGAGTCAACATGCATGCCCAACATTTTAGGTTTCAAAAGTATTCTAGATCTATGATTGATTTCATCGAACTTCCATCTTAACATTGTTTCTTCTAGTAGAAACCTCTTCAGAATATCTATGGTCCTGAAGTGAAGAGTTCATATCTTTTTTAAATTGAAGTCATGAACAAGTATGTCAACATCCTCCAATTTTAATAGGTCTGTGTGGCGATGATTTATATTTGTACCATTTATTTTTCTCTTTCTACCAATTTGTTTACCAACTATCATCTCTGGCTTGTACACACCATTTAATGGGTGGGTATTTGTGGCATACCAATGTGCTTCAATAATTGTAACATATTCATTTTCTTTTGTATAAATTATACAATATGCATGTATATCTTGGATTCACCTGATCTAACAATATGATAATGCTAAATACTGAATCACTTCTACAAATCTTTGCGGAATTAAAAACACAATCGTCAATTACAATATCATGAAGAAAGATCAATCACACACAACAAAGATAATTTCCTAGGGAAAGCTTACAACTAAAAACCCCACTATCTTCTATTGTATATTATATCATGGATCATGAAACAATTACATAAAAATATATTCTCAGAAGAGCCCTCAATACATCAACTAATTATCTCACTCTGTCATACAATAATTGGCAAATCCCTTAGCCAATTTACTGTCTCCAAACAGCCTGCCTCCACTGCGCAATCCCTACTGAAAGAAATCCCTGAATTGATGCCTTCGTTCATGCCTTGACTGTGCAATCCTCATGAATGCAATCCTTAATCACAAAGAATTCCAACCTTCCTCAACTGCACTGAGTATCATGGGAATCCTGTGGTGTTATAACTACACCTGGGTAGCCTGCTAATATCACAACTAATAGTTACACTTCCATTTCACCTAGACCTCAACTAGGTCTCCACTGCAACTGACATGCATGCAGTTAATAATAGTAAAAAAATCATTTGCATGTGATATCACTACATGTGAATTAATTAATATTTAATTCACTTGATCTCCCACTAGTGTATCTGCGGTTACAACTAGCACAAATGACTTTAAATCACTTAAATAAGTTAAATTGATTTACAACTTGCACAACTCATGCACCACTACACTTTGAACTCTGTTACAACTAGAATTACTCTGCATGTCCCACCAACCAACCTATAACTCGAAATTCACTTAGCTAACTGATTTTTCCACCTCAATTAATTATTTTCACCCCACATTGAGAATAGATTATAGTTTAGTGCCCATCTATATTAAGGGATAATAAAAATAGACATTCATCTAAAAATAGACATTCACCTAAAAATAGCCTCTGTGGGCCCCACCCTAGTGAAATTTCTATTTTCTCTACCTATGGAGAATTAATAATACCTTGAGTTTTTTGTTGTTCAACAATGTTTCTTTCATCATGTTCATTTGGAATTTTTTTTTCCAAAGAAATGGAGTCTTCAAAAGTATGTCTTCATTTCTTGATCTTGAAATGATATCACTTTGATTATTTTAAAAATACTCCCACAAAATTGAATCGGAAACATCAAAGACTTCATATGTATCTCTAATAGATTTTTTAATTTCTTCCAAGGATTCAGAATAATTTATGTCTCTCTTATTCCTTTTTGCATTCTAGACTTCAGTAATTGATTTTAATAACAATACATTTGATGCAAATATTGGATGATCTGGAATAAACTTCAAAAATGTTAAACCTAATGAAAACCCCCATATTGCAGTAGTTGAATACTTCTTTCCCCATACAATTCTTTTCCCATCAATTTTTTTGATACGAAATTGATCTTGGAAGCTAATGTCGTTAAGTTTTTCAATGCATTTCTCCTTACTATACGATCCTAGAATAAAACTTTGAATGTCAATAGTTCCTTCCAACACATGAAAAACAAACTTTGGAATGTATGATTTCTTAATACATTTAATTAATGATGGCAGGCTCCCAACATCATTCCTCCTCAATGTTACTAAAAAATGATTGAACATCTGATCAATATGGTCAGGAGTGTGCCCAAGAAGAAGGAAACCAACCTTTACCTTTTGAAAAATTACCAATTCAACAAGCATGTTTAGATATCCAAATACAATTTGATTTTTGTTTTCATGACTAATGTTTTCTAATTGCAGATAAAAAAATTCGGGAATATTACCATACCAATGAGAAACCACATCATGAAATATGGTTATGGTTATATTTGTATCATTGTGAATATTTGGAGTTGTGAAGCAAACACTTGGCAACATTTTTCCAATAAATACCATACAACCAACCAAGTGTAACTAAATAAACTTTTTGGTGTGCGGAAAAAATCTGGGAGAAGTGTTTTCTTCTAGTCCATACCATCCATTATCAAACCCAAATATTTATTTGGATTATCATAACACTTCTTCTGATGCTTATACACTTTTTTCCTTTCACTTGTTTGTTGATTGTTATGCCCTTGATATGCTTTGACAATGGAATTTTCACATAACATAAAAGAAACCTATGAATAAATATAAATTCATAGTTGATAACTATTCAATTTTTAAAAATAATGTTATGAATGCATATCTCTTCCTACCCCTTGACATTTATCCTTTTTTTATTTAAGAGAATAACATGTACTCCAAACCCCCATCCTTGTTTTCTTAAGAATATGAACATTGTTGAATTCGTTCTTCAATATCCTCGTAAAATATGAATATGTAATAAAATTACCATATCCTTCAGCACCTTCTGCATATTCTTTGTATAAGTTGTATATTTCTTGTCTTGATAAATTATCTAGAATATGTATTGTGTCTTTAATTGGCATAGACTATCCATGCTTTGAAAAGAATTCTTCCATCCATCACATTGCAGTATTTTCTAATGGCCCAACCTCTCGTCTATGACATACTTCTGAATAAAATGTGGGATTTTTTTTCCAATCTTGCTCGTATTCTTGACAAACGAGAATTACCAATTCAATGAAACATTTTGAAAGCCTTTCTACAGAGAAATAAATTCTCAATATAATCATCATAACCTGTCAGTGTATATTGCTTTCAACCCATTAAATTTGAATTTTGCATGCTTTTATTTATTGAAAAATATCTCTTCCTTTTCACGAATTCAAACTTTAAATCCATATGTTTCAATCAATATTTTTGACATCGTTCACTTGAAATCAAATCACTAATATAACTTCTTCTTATGAGATATTCCATCTTATCCCTTATATAATTGGAATATCATAGATTGATATGAAAATGTCTATTCCTACTCCTAGATACAATATTTGTTTATAATGTATCCATCATTTCATTATCCACTAGAATAATTTTCATCATAATTAGGAGGAATATTATCCTCACTATGATCGTTTTGAACATAGCTAGGAAATTCAACAACATCATTTCTTAGAAAATGACGCAGGGATAGCCCTGCGTCACCCAGAATCTTTCCCTCTGATGAATACATCTCAAATCTGCCCAAATAAAAACTTCAGAATGTTGGCAATTTCCTGTACTATTGTTGCGGAAGCTTATAAATCATCATTTCACTATAATTCAAATCCCTCGGCGTTTACATTCCTTTCTCGAACCCAAGTTCTAATATACATATGTGCCTTTTCCTCTTTACAGTGTACCAAGCTGTCTCACGCAACAACGCATCCACATTGCCATCTCACAATTGCCATTTAATACTACATCTCAGCCTCATGTAAAAGCTACAGTTCACTACATTTACTTCGTATTGGATTTAATTTCTACTCTTCGATCATTCAAATTCTATGCGTATTTCCATGCCACAGATCTGATTGATCCGATGACTCACATCAAACTGCAAGTCAACAATCCTAATATGTTTTCCCAGTCATCGACAGTTCTAACAATTTTGATGCAATGTAACTCGGGTTAATTTATGATCGGCGATCACACAAGGCTATGACATATATCTGTTAACAACTAATCTGTCTAACTCTGATTCAATACGAATCTCCGTTGCTCCGATCCGATCCAATCGGATCTTGGAAATCACGAAAACTTAAATGCCACAATTGTCGACTGATCTCCCAATTTCGATGCAATCTGATCGGAATCACTATGGTTCAATCGGAAATCACTCATTACAACTGCAATGCGCTTCCATCTTTAGATTCTTCAAACAATATTGAACACTGTTTGTCAACAGATATTATATGTATTGCTACCACGGATCTGGTTCTGTCAATTAAACTCATTCACACCCTGGAGATACAATATGCGGCCAAGTTTGTGTTTTTAACCATTCCAATGCAATATTACACAACTTCAATATACGCCCCCTTCAATCTGCGTCGATGTGGTCTCAATCAGCGATTTTCCAATGGCTATTTTCAAAACACAACACTATGGTTTTTCACCCAGATCTGGTTGTTCGATACCGAATCAATTTTCAACCGTTGAATTTGATATGCCACAAGAATTTGGCACTTCCTACGCTCCAATGCGAAATTGCCAGAGTTTGTTAGTTGCTAGACTATTGAACATTATAACACTCATCCGTTACCATGAGCCTGATGTGATCTCAAACGCAATTGGAATCGTTGTATTGATGTTACGACTGACAATTGGCAGCATCCCGAACTTCGATGCGAAATTTTAGGGATCGGCGATTTCTATAATTCGTTGTTGTCCCCAAAAATCTGCGAAGTCTATTCTAGGTTGTTCTCTGTGTAAAGAAATTTCAACTCACAAAATTTAACACGCCCAATTTTCCATAACACAGAATGTTTTAACAATTTTAAATAAAACCACAGGTCGAACCACTTCAAACAATTAACAACACATTAAGCTTATGGCTCATCAAATATCAATGGATACAGCATTCGATTTCTTCATAACCCAAGAAAAAGACAGAGTCTCGTCTTTTCCAGTCATACAACACTCAAATATTCACTATTGTCATTCGATTTGGCCTAGAACATAATTACTTTCATAATACTCAGAAAAACAAACAGGATTTCGGCCTTCGGCCCAATTATACAAAGAAATTGACTTCTGTAAAAAAAAATACACACGCATCCATTTGAGCTTTCGCTCCTCACCAAGCCACACACTAATTCTAACAAATCTACCAGTAAGCTTCCACACAAAAACTATTCTAATCTCTCTTACCTCGCCTCTCGCTCTCTCCTCTTTTTTTTCAAAACAAAAGAGATTACACATATCTAAATTAACCATCTCCTCCATATTTGGAGGAATAAATTAATTCACACCTTATCCTAATCTAAACAAACTAGACTACTTGGCTTGATCTCCACGCAGGGAGGATCACTTGCCATTTATTCCCAATTTCTGTTTTGAATTAGGCCACTCTTAACTTTTTACATTTAATTGAAATTAATACAAAATTAACACCCAAGTCTTCCTCCAAACTTGTATTAGCCACAACATGTGACCATTCCATCACATTTCTGGCTAGGTCTAGATGCTCCTGCATCAGACTCCCAAAGTTTAAATTAACCATGATCTCCTGATCATGCAATTTTGTTCTGTGTCCTCCTGGATCCCATACTTGGTTTGATAATTTGTCCTTGGTTACTGCTGCTGTTGTTTGTCTTTCAAGTCTCCCACCTTTCTGCTGTAATGCCTCACTATCTGCTGCTGTCCTTTTCACATATTTCGTTGTTGTTTTTCTCACTCTAATTCGCAGTTTTCCATTCCCTTCACCTGTACCATTTCTTCCAGCCAATTTCCTTTCTTCTTTTGTCCTGTATTTGTTTTACTAGAATGTTGTAGTATGAGTTTCCATAACTCATTCAATTCTTTGTCAATTTCACTTCTCATGTGCTGAATACTATTCTACTGCAACTGATTGTGTTCTTGAATTAGAACATCATAATCTCTGTGCCAATAACTTTCCATATACATTTCTGAAATGTACAAATGCCTTCTCCATTGATTCTTTGCAATAATCCCAGGTCCTTCTTCTGGTTTCTCATTCATGACTTCATCATTCCTTACTTCAAATTCCAGCATACCTGTATCTCCACAAATTTCTTGAAAACTCATCTCTAGTTCAACAGTTTCATACCATAAATTCACCACCATTTCCTCATTTTGAGGCTTTCTGATCTCACCCTCCACTAATCCGATCTATTCTTTCGAATTAATTTCTTAGTTCAGATTGACTTCACATTGTCTTTTTCCTGTATGTAAACCTTCATCAAAATTAATCAGCTCAATAAACTCAAATGCTTTACCTGGCTTCATCATCAAAAGATTCGACTTATACCACAAATTTGCCATCTCATCTGGAAGTTCTCTCAAAATTTTTGCACCATCGTTACTAACTGCTTTGTCCGCAATATCTGTCTTTAATCCTTCTTCACTCTAGCTTTCTTCAAGGTCAATGATCTTCAATGACTGCTCAATCTTCAATAGCTGTCCTCTTTTAGCTGCAGTTTTAAACAGTTGTCCAATATCTACATAATTTACTACAGTTATGTTTAACAGTTGATTTTCCCTCTGCATCACATAATTATGTGAGTTTCCTTTACTTATGACAACACTAAACAGTCGCCTTACCTCAGTGTATCCTTTGATTTCAATAATTCCTTTTCCATCCTCCTTTTGACTTCTTCTTTGAATGTCATCTGATTGGACATCTTTCTGCACTTGGCTGTAACTTTCCTCCTTATTCTGCATATGACTATCAGTAGTCATCTCTTCATCTGTTAATACAACAATCTTCAATAACTGTTTGTCTTTCCTCAAATCGATATGACCTACAAACACACAACAACCTTCAGTTTTCAAAATACAATACCTTCCATTTTCTTTTGATGCTTCAAGCACCAATCCTCCATCATAGATCTTTTGGATTTCAGCGAATCCTTCTTGCGGTGACTTCAAATCAATATGAATTTGTTCAAGTTCCCTGAACTCGTTCATCAACTTGCCATTCAACCTCTATTGCAATAGCTTCCACTTCACCCTTTTCTTCAGTCTCCATCTGTATCTTCGGTCTTCACTTATCTTTCTTTGTACTGCCAGACCAATTTCTGGTTCTTCATTCTGCTGCCAGTTTCTATACTTCTGCAATTTAATGCTTTCCTCAAATTCATTCTCATGTAGCTGATCATTCCTTCCAAATTTCTGGTTACTTCCATATTCATCTTGTTGAGTTAATATTTTTGTCTCCGTCATGCCTCTGAGGACATAACTTCCTTGTTGCTCCTGATCTTTCATCTCACCTTCATATAATCGCTGCTCAATTTCTCTGATTTCAGCATCATATTTATTAATGCTGTCTTCCACACCTTTTCCTCCATCAGGTTCTATAAGCTTCGTTTCTCCTTTAGGTTCCTCGAGTAATCTCTCCAAGAATTCTATATCCTTATGAAATCTCTCCAGTAGTTCATCACAATTTCCATTCTCAGCTTCATTTTTTTCCTGGCAATCCTCCTAAGTTGACCTGTTTTCTACATCATCATGTTGTAAGCATCTTTCATCAATTCGATTAAACAAATTCATTGGTTTACCTTCTTGTAGTACCACTATGGAATTGTCATTAGACTGTTTGTCTATATCTACCTCATCTGACTGCTTCACACCAAACAGGATTTCATCTATGAACTCCTTCTGTCGCAATAAATCAACGCCTTCTTCCTCTAAAAGGGATTCAGGATCATACTTCACCTCAAGAACTTCATTCCTGTTTGTGAAAATTTCATCCGACTGTCCATCATCCTCTGCATATCCTGCAAACATACACAAACTATAAGAATCAAAATCATAAGGCTTCATTGCCTCATCTGCTTCCCTTGTCAACATATCTTCGAATTGTTCTGAACTATGCCAATAGTCCATGAGATCTTCAGCTGACCTCTCATTATCCTCTTCCCCTAACATTTCACCTTGTTCTGGTCTACAAATGGAATCTTCCATTTCTACTTCTGCTTCTCTGAGTTCCTCTGATTCCTCTCGAGCACTCAATATCTGCTCAATCTTCCTTAATTCTTCTACTATCTCTAACTTCACTTGCTGATTTCTCCTTTCTCGTAGCCTTGGCCACTTTACTCTTTTCCTCATGGTCGAACCATTCTTCTGGTCTTTAAAATTTCTCTGCAGCATCTTCATCAATATTCCAATCTGGAAATCTATCTCAGCTTTCTCTCGGTCAAACTCTTCTTGACTCGTCCTCATGCCTTTTGCCTTGGCATCTTTCCTTCTGCTGTGGCTTTTTTGTGAACTTCTGCTATGACTATCTGTAGTCATTTTCTTCTCCTCTCTTTCCATGAGCTCCTTGCACCTCTGCAACAGTAAGTCCTCCTTACTGCAATCTTACCTCACTAAGCTCTCCTCACTCAGTCTTTTGGTAAGCACGATCCCCTATCTGGAATCTTCTCTTGAGCAGCACCTTTGCTCCCTCTAGGCTTCTTCAATCTCTCAATTTCTCTTTCGAGAACACTTCAATTGTCCTCTGTCCAATCTCTTGTTGGATTCTTCAGGTTCACTGCCACTTATAAGGACTTTCCTTATTCTTCTTTTAAGAACACATCTTGTTCTTGTCTCACAGCTTCTCTTGATTTATATTGCTGCAATCTTCACTCTTTCTTATGCTGTCACCTGTGTTTTGAATGGATTTATCACCATGTCAGGCCAAGATTGAAGAAAAGTAACATGTCAATTTCTGTAATTAGCTCGATAAAAATGAGGATAACCGTCAATAAACACCTAGATAGACCCTTAATAAGTGTGAAACTTGAGATTGGCGGCAATTTCTGACACTATTGTTGCGGAGCTTATAAATCATCATTTCACTATAATTCAAATCCCTCGCGTTTACATTCCTTTTCTGATTCATTCATCTGCATATCTTCTTTTTCACTCTTTCTACGGCGTACCAATTTGTCTCACGCAACAACGCATCCCATTCATCTGACTGCATTAGCCTCAGGCTGCCTCATGTAAGCTTCGATTCTACCATTTACCGTGTGATTTGTTTACGCTCTTCGATCATTCAAATTCTATGCATATTTCCATGCCACAGATCTGATTGATTCGATGACTCACATCAAACTACAAGTCGACAATCCTAATATGTTTTCCCAGTCATCGACAGTTCTAACAATTTTGATGCAATGTAACTCGGGTTAATTTACGATCGGCGATCACACAAGGCTATGACATATATCGGTTAACAACTACTCTGTCTAACTCCGATTCAATACGAATCTCCGTTGCTCCGATCCGATCCAATCGGATCTCGGAAATCACGAAAACTTAGCTACCACAACTGTCGACTGATCTCCCAATTCCGATGCAATCCGATCGGAATCACTGTGGTTCAATCGGAAATCACTCATTACAACTGCAATGCGCTTCCATCTTTAGATTCTTCAAACAATATTGAACACTGTTTGTCAACATATATTATATGTATTGCTACCACAGATCTGGTTCTGTCAATTAAACTCATTCACACCCTGGAGATACAATATGCGGCCAAGTTTGTGTTTTTAACCATTCCAATGCAATATTACACAACTTCAATATACGCCCCCTTCAATCTGCGTCGATGTGGTCTCAATCAGCGATTTTCCAATGGCTATTTTCAAAACACAACACTATGGTTTTTCACCCAGATCTGGTTGTTCGATACCGAATCAATTTTCAACCGTTGAATTTGATATGCCACAAGAATTTGGCACTTCCTACGCTCCAATGCGAAATTGCCAGAGTTTGTTAGTTGCTAGACTATTGAACATTATAACACTCATCCGTTACCATGAGCCTGATGTGATCTCAAACGCAATTGGAATCGTTGTATTGATGTTACGACTGACAATTGGCAGCATCCCGAACTTCGATGCGAAATTTTAGGGATCGGCGATTTCTATAATTCGTTGTTGTCCCCAAAAATCTGCGAAGTCTATTCTAGGTTGTTCTCTGTGTAAAGAAATTTCAACTCACAAAATTTAACACGCCCAATTTTCCATAACACAGAATGTTTTAACAATTTTAAATAAAACCACAGGTCGAACCACTTCAAACAATTAACAACACATTAAGCTTATGGCTCATCAAATATCAATGGATACAGCATTCGATTTCTTCATAACCCAAGAAAAAGACAGAGTCTCGTCTTTTCCAGTCATACAACACTCAAATATTCACTATTGTCATTCGATTTGGCCCAGAACATAATTACTTTCATAATACTCAGAAAAACAAACAGGATTTCGGCCTTCGGCCCAATTATACAAATAAATTGACTTCTGTCAAAAAAAATCCACACGCATCCATTCGAGCTTTCGCTCCTCACCAAGCCACACACTAATTCTAACAAATCTACCAGTAAGCTTCCACACAAAAACTATTCTAATCTCTCTTACCTCGCCTCTCGCTCTCTCCTCTTTTTTTTCAAAACAAAAGAGATTACACATATCTAAATTAACCATCTCCTCCATATTTGGAGGAATAAATTAATTCACACCTTATCCTAATCTAAACAAACTAGACTACTTGGCTTGATCTCCACGCAGGGAGGATCACTTGCCATTTATTCCCAATTTCTGTTTTGAATTAGGCCACTCTTAAATATTTACATTTAATTGAAATTAATACAAAATTAACACCCAAGTCTTCCTCCAAACTTGTATTAGCCACAACATGTGACCATTCCATCACATTGCTGGCTAGGTCTAGATGCTCCTGCATCAGAAAATATTCATTACCATACTCACTTGAAGGAAATTATTTACTACCTGTTAGTGTCTGTGAGTCACCAATGATCAAATGTACTCTTTCAATGTTAGTAGATAGGGTCCTAGGTAAAATTTTATAGTTTCAAATAAAATTTGATCATTTGTTGGTGTGTCTAGGTATATTATTGCTCCCACCATATTCAAACTCAATAAAATGCCATCCTGGTCCTGGTCATAAAATCACGATTATGCATACTGAAATGTTCAAGGGTCCAAATCATAAGTTTTATAAATTTATTTGATGGCATCATTAGGTCAAGTCATCAAAAATGTCATAAAGAGTCATGTCATCACATAGGTCACCATCATGTGAGTTAGTAATTAAGGTAAAAGTGTTCTAAATGATTTCTAAGGTATATTTTACACCTTATGAAGTTGTAATTTTCATAATAAAGTGATAAATTTGTTGTACACTATCCTATCATTCAATTTTAAAAAAGACAAGTGATGTCACTTCATGACCCAAAGCAAAAAATCAACTTCTAGCCTATAAGAAGACCATCCAAGCATTATAATTTCTCATTTCACCTTCATTAAACACCTCTCTACCATCAAAATTCATCCCATCCACCAGGGAATTTAAATTCCTCCTTCAAAATACTTTCTTACCTCCCACGTTGTGCTTTTTCCTTCCACGCTACGCTTCTACTTCCTACGTTGTGCTTCTAGCTCTTATGTTGTGTTTTTGAAATTGGAGGCCAAGCAAGCATCAAATGAGTTCCCTTCAGCATTTCACAAGTTCTAACATATTTTTTTTAAGTAATTAGACATTTTTTATCCTTCTTATGCATCATTTTTCTCAGAAACCTCACTAAAAATCCCTCTCCTAGGGTTTCACTGTGTTTTTGGTTTCCATGAGTGTTTTCTTCATTACAGTGGTAAAACACCTAGAACTCCTACTTTATTACCCTCATCCACACCTCACATACCTCCCATAAACATTTCCCTTAACCATTCCCTTCATATATATAATTTTCCCTACAAACCCTATCCTCTGTTGTGCTTTTAGAAAATTCCTAGGCTAAGACTGTGTTTTGCACCTTTTCACACATTTTCCTCACTCTTTTCAGGAAATTCCACCTCCCTATACTCCCTAACATTGATCCCCATCTCCAAAAAAATTCCCTAGAATTATCTCAGTCTCCAAACCCTCCATTCCCTTCCCTCAATACAACAATCCCTTTTTCCCCTCTTTTCCCATCATACCCTCCCCTTTCTTCCTACCTAGCTAGGGTTTTATCATGCAGACTAAACCCATGGACAGTGAGAAGAAAAAATATAACAAAGGAGGGAAATTTTCCATATTTGAGCCAACTCGGATCCAAGAAAACATGGCCTCATCTTTCATCAAAAAATTCTTTGAAGGTATGGGCTAAATAAGTTTTTGTGAAGGATTCAAGAGGTAGGTTTCCATGCCAAATTTACAAGCCTCTTTGCCACCAATTTTTGGAGGGATGAGGCTAGCATAGCAGGGGTTGACTTCACCATCTCAACAAATTCCATAGCCTCAACCACATGAGGTACCCCTAACCATGGAGAAATCTAGTTTAAAGGGATGAATTTGGACATTGAGAATTACAATTTTTTCCTAAAGCCACACTACAAATATGCTCCTACACACATTTTTACCTTCAAAAAATTGCTTGATAGGTACGCTCCTCTAATGAAGATGATCATGAAATACTTTACTTGAGAAGGTATTTTTTCAAGACTATATCAGTATCACATAAGGCTACTGATGGATTTCACAGCAATCATACCCCTCAACCAATCTCACTACTTATGCAAAAGCCTTGTCAAGATGATAGAGAAGGTAAAAAGCGAAGGGAAATATCACCAAGAAAACCTATTTCACCATCACTTGGTCAAATTCATTGTTCTACATTAGCTATCACAGATCAGCCTACCTTGGGAGGCATTCATGCAATCAACCTCTCTTTTTCCTGCTAGTAGTCAACCTAGCAGTCAAAGTACTCCATTGGCACCACCAAGGCCATAGTAGGTTGGCTCTTCAATCAAACCCTCAGTGCCAAGAACCTATAGCCGAGGAAAAAGACTAGTATTTATTCTTGACAGTGTAGAATAAGTTCAGCTTAGTATTCTTAAAGAAGGAACATCGGGACACTGGCATGATGCACCCTTTCATGACGAAAACAAGTTATTTGAGCAAATAATCCAAGAGAAAGAAGCAGAAATAAGAGTGCTCAAGGACAGTATTTCAAAAGCAAACTTCATGATAGCATTCTTACAAAAAGAGAATAGGCATCTTAATGTAAATAAACTTTTTCTCAGTAAACCTAAGGCTAACTTGGTGGCAAAGGATGATAAAGTTAAGGAAATGATAGATGTGGATCAGCTTGGAGACAAATATGTTAAGATTAAGTGAATAATTCCAAAGAAGAGAGGATTAGCAATACAGAAATAATGGGAAAGTGAGCCATCTTCTCCCTTAGGTCAAAAAGACTTTAATGACATCATTGCCGCTAACATTGAACATGATAGATTTTTGGCTTGGCAGGGTTAATGAACACCTAGAGATTCTCTTGAAGAAGGCCAACAGAAACACCAAGCTTTAGAGACACATCTCAAGGCACTACTTCACCAAGAATCATATTTGCAAAATTAGGGTTAGGAATTTGAAAAAGAAGCTAAAGAAAACCCTAATCAAGCTAAATAAGAGAGAAAACCTTGAATTTATTGTTGATGCAACATTTATTGCCTAATTCATCACTAAAGAATGCAGAGGAAATAAGTTTTGACAATTTTGAGAAAGTTTTGGTGAATTTTGAGTTTTTGGGAATTTTGAAAATTAATGGTGCACAGAAGCGCAGTGAGCTCACGTTGTGCTTCTTCTCAAAACCTTCAAATGAGGAAAAATTTACATGTATTGATAGCCCTTGACTTGTAAATCATGGATATATAATTTCTTTTCCATACTAGCTGACCATTTTGAAGAAAAAATCAATAAACAAGTCAAAATTCATGTTTCTGCCTCCTTTTTAGCCCCCACGCTGCGCTTTTTGAGTAGTTGTGGGAGAATGAGTTTTTAGATGTCATGGAGGTGGATTTTTTCAGGTTTAAAGGTTTAGAGGCCTATTAGACATCCTAGGCTATCTTCATCATCCTTCAAGTCAGCTCAAATATCAAGGAAATACCCTCAAAAAATCCCTCAAAGAGCATGTTGCACTTTCGTCTCTCACACAGCACTTCTGAGAGAGCACGATGCACTTCTATCAAAAGGTCAAAATTTTAAGTTTTCTCAGTCAAAATAATTTTCTCGTGATTTAATTTGTCCTTTTATGAGTTGACATGATGTAATTGAATGTAGTAGTGCTAGTAAGGTCAAATATTTATAAATTCATGGTTATTAATGCTTGTAGAAGTTAGTCAAAGGCTAAATGGGGAGTTAGTTCTTAACCTCCCTAGTTTTAGGTTTGGTTAGAGAGATTGGTGTAATCAGTTCCTATCATGATGGATTCGACCCCTGAGAGGGGGGAATGTAGTTTTGGTCTATATGTAGCTTGTTTGAAGTCAGAATCAATGTTGGAAATAAGTTAATCAAAGGCTTGGAGCTAGTGTACATTATATTTTTGCATAAATACAAAGACAGTTGTAGCTATTATCTTGGGATTCTTGTGGTATGCTTTAGTGACAGTTTTTTTCCTATGTTTCATCATTATATTGAATTTTTAGTTCTTCTTAATCCATTAGCATGCCTTCAGTGATTATCTCATGAGGTTTTAAACAAATTTCATAGTTTATATGCTCTATTTTATTGATATTTTCATGTTTATGTCATATTTCTTTAGATAAATGAACTCATAATCTTACTCTCATTTTGAACCTTCTCTATTTCAACCCTATACCACAATTACAACTCAAATGTGTTACTGAAACATACCTACATTTCCCCATTGTATCCCTGTGACTGAATGATTTGAAACCCTAACCTAGTTCCATAGACTTTTGAGCATGATCTAGCAAACCCTAAAAATCAAACCCTAATTGAGCTAAATATCTAGCCTAAGATTTATTTTCCTCTCCAGTCACTTAATTGGTTGTGAGATTGCAGAGAGAGCCCTCTCTAATTTTTTAGGGCTAGCTACCAAGTCAAAAGTGGTCTGAGTTTACCTCCTTCGATCTCCTTTATCATCCTTGGGACACCGTGGAGGATAACACTACCATGGTCTATGCTTTTGAAATCCTAACTCAGACTAAATTATTTATCATCTTAATCTGTGATTTTTAAATCCTTACTTGGAGGAATTTCATCATCATCATTTATTCCCTTCAAATCATTACTTGGAGGAAATCCATCAACATCCTCATCTCTGATTTTGAAATCCTCGATTGGAGGGAATTCATCATCACCATGAGTGCCTTTGAAATGTTGACTTGGAGAAAATGAATTATTCACATTCACACCTCTAAAATTATCATTTGCAAAAAAATACTCATCCTTCCATTCATCATTGGTGCTCTCATAATCCCTAGTATTAGGACTAAGTGTAAAATATGACTGTTTATTCATAGTCAAATTATTATTTCCAGGAAATTCTTCATCCTCCCCTTCATCACTACTGCTCTCATAATCCTTAGGATTAGGACTAAGTGGAAATTTTGACTCTTTATTTACTGAAATTTTTCATCCTCCCCTTCATTAGTGGTGCTCTCATAATCCATAGGATTATAACTAAGTAGAAAATTTGGCTCTCGATTTACTAGAAATTCTTCATCTTTCCCTTCGTCAGTGGTGCTCACATAATCCTTAGGATTAGGACTAAGTGGAAAATTTGGCTCTGTATTTACTGGAAATTATTCATCTTGTCCATTGTAAATGGTGTTCTTATAATACTTGGGATTAGGACTAAGTGAAAATTTTGACTCTCTATTTATAGGAAATTATTCATCTCACCCTTCATTAGTGATTCTCCCATAATCCTTAGGATTAAAACCAAGTAGAAATTTTGACTCTCTATTCATAGTGAAAGAATTCATGTTATATTCATCAAAATGAATAGGGTTGTTGCGTGAGGAAGATGTTGATTCTCCAAAAAGAGAAACTTCACTATTAGAAGAATCCATGACTTTCAAATAGATATGTTGAATGATACAAATCACTCTTTCCCATTGAAAATTTATGGCTTAGATATTAAAAATTCACCTCCAAAGTTTCCCGCTAAAAATTTTCGCCGAAAATTTTCACTCCAAAGTTTCTCCCAAAAATAATTTGCTGAATATTTTCACTACAAAAATTCCGTTTGAAATATTTCCTTCCAAAATTTTCCTCTAAAATTTATTAGAAAACATTCTACTAAAATTTTGGTCTTGAAAATTTTGACTCTACTTTCTATTCAAATTTTCCACAGAAATTTCCCTTTAATGCATTCCTTTGAAATTAAAATAAATCTTTTTCTTAAATTATTTAACATTATCTAGGTAACTAAGTTAATTTTTATAATTTATAATTTATTTTTTATCCCACATTGAATAAAAGTTAATATAAACCTATAATATTAACTATATATTACTTTTTCTTAATTTTAATTTTAATCCCACATCCAAGAAATGTTAAAATAATCTCACAATCTTCGCTATATATGAACTTCCGTTGTTTCTATTCCTCATATCACAAAGAATTTTTGGTTTCGTTAAAAATCTTGGAACGATTTTGTGGATAAGTTGCATTGTCATCGATAACACATTCAATAAGAGTTTTTCACATTTCAAAGTTTTCACATTTCAAAGGTTAGTTTTCCTTCTATTTTGACCATTTAAACATGTATTTGGGGAGTGACTTGTTGTTTTATGGTTTTTATGCTCCAACACTAAAAAAAAATTACTCTTTTTATTTTTTTTCGAAGATTTTTTTTTAATATCATATTTTAGGGGGAAAAACACATTAAAAAATCAATTTTTTTTAGATTTTTATAGGGAAAAAGATGAAAAAAACTCATATTTATAGGATTCTAGGGAGAAAAAATAAGAAAAAACATATTTTTTAGGACTTTGAAATGAAAAATCTAGTGTTCACCCTTTTTTTGGGAATATTTTTATTATTATTTGTCTTAGTGGGCATTTCAATGCCTTAATTCTAAATTTATGAAATCGTTGGAACAAGGCAGGCCCAAGTTCAAATCCCCCTGAGGTGACAGATCTATGGAGAGGACATGTCGTAAACCCCCAGAGGTTTACTAGTAATTACATGACAGGAGGGTTGTTGGGTTCCTCTGGGATACCAAAAAAAAAAATTATTCCTTCAAAAAAACATTACATTTATTAAAAAAATAGATTTTTTTTTAAATAAAAACTTAAAAAAATTATGTCGGGCGAGCAAGCCTACGAACTTTTGTCCCTTGGCTGGACAAAGGGCCAATTCCATGAGTCAACCCTCCGCCCAGCTTGGGGCCAAAAGGTCGCGGGCAAGCCTAGCCAAGCTTCCCAACGGGGGATAGAAGGCACGGGGGCGAGCCTCACTAGGATGCATGCATGCCTTCGACCCCCTGCTGGGTGGAGGGGTTGATTGAGTCTTTCAATTATGTTGGAGGGTATTTATTATATAGATCCAAATAGTATGATTGTGATCAATATTTTACACGTTGAGATAAAATAAGAAAGGAGAAGGAAGAAAAGAACAATAGTTCATGAAACTATAAGAGTACATACAAAGGATCATCAAAGAATTGCTAAATTGGATCAATTTAGTAAAGCTAGACATGTTACTTTTGAAGATGTGGAAGTTGAAGCTAAAGAATATGTTTCCATTAGTGAGAATGAGATTAGAACAATTGTTAGAATTGATAAAATACATAAAATACAAAAAACAAAAATTCCCATGATTGTCTCTCATCCAACGGATGATGAGGAGATTGTTTATCTAAAACATAATATGATAACTGATTGGAGAAAGAAATTAAAAAAAAATCATTTTAGAATAATCATGGGAAAAAGTTATAATCATAGTGAATGAGCAAAATGAAGAAGGGAAATCATAAAACTAGGCATTGATTTAGAGGATGGAATTATTAAAACAAAACAAAATTCTATTCGAAATCGGTTGATGAAGACAAACTTAATTGAGAGTGGTTGTACATTTCAAATTAGTGTCGACCAATTGTATACGCCAAATTAAGGGAAATATAAGTATCAAAATAGATATTGACACCACTTTCATCTTCATAACTTGAAAACATTGATCAAGTACAATCTATATGCACATGTGGTTGAATATGTGTTTCTTTTTTTATCCAATTCAAATTACCAACAAGGAGGCATTTGATGAGTCAAGATGTTTTGAATAAAAATATTATGTAATTGGGGGGAACCATTCTGCATAGGCTAGAAGATAATTGGTGGAGGAATATCCCAATAACTCATGTTTGAAACAATGAAATGTATCATTTATGTTTGTTTAAAAAATATAAAAGAAAATATATTGGCATGGGATCATAATCTAGATAGTGAATATAGGATTTCTATGACTTTCATCCAAAGGCCCATATTTATTCATAGAGAATTTGAAGAAAAATTATAGGAATTTACGGGGTAAGTTCAGCTGAATCAAGAACCAAAAGTCATCGCTCCCTGAAACAGATCACAAATCAGTACACCAGTATAATCACGTGGTTAAAACCCTCAAAGAGGGAAACAGTCCACGGCCTGAGCCAACGCGGCCACTTCAGGCAATTTATTAATATAAAAAGAAAAGTTACATACGTTTCTCTCATAAACGGTTACTAGACAAATGATCCTCCATGCTCTTTAAATAGAGATCATGGACCAATCGGGTGTTAAGCCACGGATCAAGTGTCGTTAATACTGAGGTGAGAGATAACCATCGGATCACTACAAATCGTGAGATCGCTACAAATCATGGCCGTCAAATAGATCATGGCCGTCAGATTATAAGTTACAAATGTACATAGTAAAGAAACACACTTTACCTAACTCTACACTAGGCCAAGTTATAATTTAACTATTTCCTATGTGTCGGAATATCATAAAATCCCCCTTAAGAACAACTTGGGATAGGATTGAAGGATTTACAAAGGTGACACAAAAGGAGCCTATTTCCTATGTGTCAAAATATCTTAACATGCCCCCTTAAGAACAAATTGGGATAGGATTGAAGGATTTACAAATATGACACAATAGGAGAAGGAAGGAGGCATTAGAGCCTATCCCCCCTTAATGATAACTTTCCTAAACTCCAAGCATGGATTGAAGTTTGGTAAACTTCACTTCTGTGAGAGCCTTTGTAAAGATATTAGTTGCTTGATCATTGGTTGGATAGTACTGCACTTCAAGAATATGATCATGAATGAGCTTTCAGATGAAGTGTATGTGGAGCTCAATGTGTTTCATACGTTGATGATGAAATGAACCTTTAGATAGCTAAATGGCACTCTGATTATCACACCAAAGTGTAGTTGGATGCTGTTGATGAAGACCAAATTTAGACAGGATCCGACGAAGCCACATGGCTTCCTTGCTGGCTTCAACTGCACCACGATAATCTTCTTCTGCCAAATGAAGAAAGAGAGATGGCACTTTGTTTCTTACAAGACCAAGTAATAGGTCCTGAACCAAGAGTGAATACATATCATGCAGTCGACTTTCGATCATCAAGGTCACCAGCCTAATCAGAATCAGTAAAACCAATCAACAATGGAAATTATCCTGCACTGTAATGAATCCTGAACTGAACTATACCTCGAATATATCATAGTATTCTTTTAGCTTCTTTCCAGTGAATTTCATGAGGTTGGTGCATAAACCGAGCGACAAGACCAACGGAAAAGGAAAGGTCAACACGGGTATGGGTTAGATACAAAATTTTGCAAATAAGTTGATGATATAAGGTAGCATCAACTTCAGGGGTAGTACAAGTGACTGAAAGATTGACTCCTGACTAAAAGGGAGAAGGGTTTGGCTTATAGTCTTCCATGTGAAAGTGGTGTAGAATATCATAGGCATACTTGGACTGAGAGACGGTAATGCCTTCCTTGGATTGCAAGACTTGAAGGCCAAGGAAATAATGCAAGTGTCCTAAGTCTGTCATTTCAAAATTCTTTTTGAGGCTAGACTTCACATGGTTTATATGGTTTGACATATCACTACCAGTAAGGATAAGATCATCAACATAAAGAACAAGGATGGTGAAGGACTTACCCACTTTCTTGGTGTAGACAGTGTTGTCAGAATGACACCTAGAAAATCCATTATCTAATAGAAATCTATCCATTTTGGCATACCAAGCCCTAGGAGTCTTTTTGGATAAAGCCAGGGGGTTGTTCCAAGTAGATTTCTTCATGAAAATCTCCATGTAAGAAGGTGGATTTAACATCCATCTAATGGACTTCCCATTTAAAGGAGGCAGCAAGGGAAAGAACAAGGCAGATATAATTCATTTTGGCAACAGGGGAGAAGGTTTCAGTATAGTCAATGCCTTCAACTTATGAAAATCCTTTAGTGACAAGACGAGCTTTATGTCTATCCACTTTTCCATTTGGTCCAAACGTTTTTTTGTAAACCCATCTGCCTCTAACAAGTTTTCTTCCTTTTGGAAGAGGAACAAGATCCCAAGTATCATTCGCTAATAAGGAGCGATATTCTTCATTCATAGCTGCATCCAAATTTGGATGACCAGAGGCTTCTTCAAAGGTTTCTGGATCAGGATTTTCTAGAACTTGAGCCAATAAGGAAGAGGCTCTTTCAAACTAAGAATGGGTATGTCGTCGATCGGCAGGGTCACTTGCAAGAGAACCTGTTGCATCCCGAGTAGATCGGACCCATCTTGGAAGAGGTGGAGTATAAGGAACAATTTCAAGAGGTGGAGGAGGATTTTCATCCTCGTCGTGATCATCTGAACTAGAAGGAATGTTATTAAAAATAAAAGAGAGAGAGAGAGGTGGCACATATGCCGAATCAAGCTCACAGGCCAAAGGTGGCATACCCGCCGAACTAGGCTCATAGACCGATATATTTTCATCAAATTTTACATCTCTTCTAATGATTATATTTTTGGATTTTGGTTGAATAAGTCTATATCCTTTGACATCTTCAGAATATCCAACAAAAATGCATTTTTCACTCTTAGGTTCTAAGGCTTTATGTTTCGCATATGGAATATGGGCCCAAGCATCACTTCAAAAAACACAAAAGTGACTTACATCTAGTTTGATTGAGCTCCATGCTTCTTCTAGAGTTATATTCTTTAAAACCTTAGTAGGAGTGCGATTTACTATGTAATTTTCACAGTTAATGGCTTCTGCCCAAAAATTGAGACCAAGTCCTTTAGATTGAAGCATACAATTATCCATTTGTTTTAAGGTGTGATTATCCCTTTCAGCTACACCATTTTGTTGTGGATTATATGGAACAGTATGTCACAATTGAATGCCATGCTCAATGCAGAATTTGATAAATTTTTTGTTAACATATTCTCCTCCATTGTCTGATCTTAACTTAAGAATTTCATGTCCAGATTGTTTCTCAACAAAGGCCTTAAAGGCCAAGAACATGGTAAAAACTTCACTCTTGAGTTTTAAGAAGTATACCCAAGTGCGTCTGGAAAAATCATCAATTAAAGTTAAGAAGTACTTGCAACCATAGAAAGAAACAACAAGAAGTGGACCACATAAATCACTGTGCACAAGCTGCAAGGCTGAAGCATGCCAAGAGGCATGTTTGTCAAAACTATCCCGATGATATTTTCTGAGTACACATCCGGAGCAAACACCATCTCGGCAAGATACCATAGGAAGACCCGTCACCATATTTTCCTTACATAGAGTTCGAAGAGAGCGATAGTTTAAGTGACCAAATCGTTCATGCCAAATTTTGCTCACTTCATCATTATGAGCAACAAAAACTGAGGGAAGACATGATGATCCAAAGTTCTCAAACTTATACAACCTTGTGGAATCATCAAAAATGCCAGTAGCAAAAATATGTTTAGGATCTTTGAGTTCCTTGATTACAACATCATGAGATGAGAATTCTACTATTTTCCCTTCACCTGAATGAGTTATCTGATAAACAGAGAGAAAGTTGCATGACAAGGTAGGAATACATAGTACATCATTAAACTGACCATTATCGAGATAAATGGTTCCAGATCCTACAACACTAAGAGATCTATCATCACCAACATAAATATGTTTGTTTTTACAATCATTTGAAGAAGAAAACATGGATTTATTTGTAGGAATTTACAGGGTAAGTTCCGTAGATCAAGAACCAATGGTCACCACTCACAAATAGATCACAAATCACTACACCAGTATAATCACGTGGTTAAAACCCTCAAAGATGGAAACAGTCCATGGCCTAAGCCAACGCGGCCACTTCAAGCAATTTATTAATATAAAAAGAAAAGTTACATATGTTTCTCTCATAAATGGTTACTGGAAAAATGGCCCTCCATGCTCTTTAAATAGAGATCATGGACCAATCGAGTATTAAGCCATTGATCAAGTGTCGTTAATACCGAGGTGAGAGATAATTGTCAGATCACTACAAATCATGACCATCAGATTATAAGTTACAAAACTACATGGTAAATAAACACACTTTACCTAACTCTACAATAGATTAAGTTATTCTTAACTATTTCCTATGTGTCGAAATATCCTAACATCCCTCCTTAAAAACAACTTGGGATAGGATTGAAGGATTTATAAAGGTGACACAAAAGGAGCCTATTTCCTATGTGTCGAAATATCCTAACATCCCCCCTTAATAACAAATTGGGATAGGATTGAAGGATTTAAAAAGGTGACACAATAGGAGAAGGAAGGAGGCATTAGAGCCTATCCCCCCTTAATGACAACTTTCCTGAACTCCAAGCATGGATCAAAGTTTGGTAAACTTCGCTTTTGTGAGAGCCTTTGTAAAGATATCAGCGACTTGATCATTTGTTGGACAGCACTGCACTTCAAGAACATGATTATGAATGAGCTTTATGATGAAGTGTATGTGGAGTTCAATGTGTTTCATACACTGATGTTGAACTGGATCTTTACATAGTTGAATGGCACTCTAATTATCACACCAAAGTGTAGTTGGATGCTGCTAATGGAGACCAAATTCAAACAGGATTTGACGAAGCCACATGGCTTCCTTGGTGGCTTCAACTGCACCATGATACTCTGATTCTGCTGAAGAAAGAGAGATGGCACTTTGTTTCTTAGAATACCAAGTAATAGGTCCTGAACCAAAAGTGAATACATAGCCTGCAATAGACTTTCGATCATCAAGGTCACCAGCCCAATCAGAATCAGTGAAACCAATCAACAATGGAGATGCTCTTTCACTGTAATGAATCCCAAACTAAATTGTACCTCGAATATTTGGAAGTATTCTTTTGGCTGCTTTCTAGTGACTTTCATGAGGTTGGTGCATAAACTGAGCGACAAGACCAATGTCAAAGGAGAGGTCAGGACAGGTGTGGGTTACATACAGAAGTTTACCAACAAGTTGACGATACAAGGTAGCATCAACTTTAGGGGTAGTACAAGTGACTAAAAGCTTGAATACAGACTGAAAGGGAGAAGGGGTTGGCTTACAGTATTCCATGTGAAAGTGGTGTAGAAGATCACAGGCATACTTGGACTGAAAGAGGGTAATGCCTTCCTTGGATTGCAAGACTTGAAGACCAAGGAAATAATGCAAGTGTCCTAAGTATGTCATTTAAAACTTATTTTTTAGGCTAGACTTCACATGGTTTATATGGTTTGGATCACTGCCAGTAAGGATAATATCATCAACATAAAGAACAAGGATGGTGAAGGACTTACACACTTTCTTGGTGTAGTCAGTGTTGTCAGAATGACACCTATAAAAGACATTATCTAATAGAAATCTATCCATTTTGGCATACCAAGCCCGAGGAGCTTGTTTGAGACCATAGAGAGACTTCCTAAGGTGAAAAACAAGGCTGGAGTATTTTTGGATAAAGCCAGGGGGTTGTTCCATGTAGATTTCTTCATGCAAATCTCCATGTAAGAAGGTGGATTTAACATCCATCTAATGGACTTCCCATTTAAAGGAGGTAGCAAGGAAAAGAACAAGGCGGAGAGAATTCATTTTGGAAATAGGGGAGAAGGTTTTAGTATATTCAATGCCTTCAACTTGTGAAAAAACTTTAGCGACAAGACGAGCTTTATGTCCATCCACTTTTCCATCTAGTCCAAACTTTGTTTTGTAAACCCATCCGCATCGGACAAGTTTTCTTCCTTTTGGAAGAGGAACAAGATCCAAAGTATCGTTTTCCAATAAGGAATGATACTCTTCATTCATAGCTTCATCCTAATCTGGATGACTGGAGGCTTCTTCAAAGGTTTCTGGATCAAGTTTTTCTAGAACCTCAACCAATAATGAAGAGGCTCCTTCGAACTAAGAATGAGTACGTCGTCGATCGGCAGGGTCACCTGCAAGAGAACCCGCTGCATCCCGAGTAGAGCGGACCCATCTTGGAAGCGGTGGAGTATAAGGAACAATTTCAAGAGGTGGAGGAGGATTTTCATCCTCGCTGTCACCATCTGAACTAGAAGGAATTCTATTAAAAATAGAAGAGAGAGAGAGAGGTGGCACATATGCTAAATCGGGCTCACAGGATAAAGGTGGCACACCTACCGAACTAGGCTCGCAGGCCGATATATTTTCATTAAATTTTACATCTCTTCTAATGATTATATTTTTGGATTTTGGTTGAAGAATTCTATATCCTTTGACATCTTTAGAATATACAACAAAAATGCATTTTTCACTCTTAGGTTCTAAGGCTTTATGTTTCACATCTGGAATATGGGCCTAAGCATCAATTCCAAAAACACAAAAGTGACTTACATATGGTTTGATTGAGCTCCAAGCTTCCTCTGGAGTTATATTCTTTAAAACCTTAGTATGATTGTGATTGACTATGTAATTTGCACAGTTAATGGCTTCTACCCAAAAATTGAGACCAAGTCCTTTAGATTGAAGCATACAATCAGCCATTTCTTTTAAGGTGTGATTCTTTCGTTCAGCTACATGTTAAAAACTTCACTCTTGAGTTTAAAGAAGTATACCCAAGTGCATCTGGAAAGCTCATCAATGAAGGTTAAGAAGTACTTGCAACCAGAGAAAGAAGCAACAGGAATTGGACCTCATAAATCACTGTGCATAAGCTGCAAAGGGGCTGAAGTGTTCCAAGAGGCATGTTTGTCAAAACTATCCCGATGATGTTTTCCGAGTACACATCTGGGGCAAACACCATCTCGGAAATATACCATAGGAAGACCCGTCACCATATTTTCCTTACATAGAGTTTGAAGAGAGCGATAGTTTAAGTGACCAAATCGCTCATGCCAAAGTTTGCTCACTTCATCATTATGAGAAAAAAAAATGGAGGGAAGACATGATGACCCAAAGTTGTAAAAATTATACAACCTTGTGGAATCATCATCAATTCCAGTAGCTAAAATATGTTTAGGATCTTTGAGGTCCTTGATTAAAACATCATGCGGTGATAATTCTACTATTTTCCCTTCACCTGAATGAGTTATCTGATAAACAGAGAGAAGGTTGCATGACAAGGTAGGAACACATAGTACATCATTAAACTAACCATTATCGAGATTAATGGTTCCAGATCCTACAACACTAAGAGATCTATCATCACCAAAATAAATATGTTTGGTGTTACAATCATTTAGAGAAGAAAACATGGCTTTATTTTTGGCCATGTGATAAGAAGCTCCAGAATCAATGAGCCACTCATACGAATGAGAAGAGGAAGATACATTTAATGCATAACTAGATATTTATGCTTGACAACCACAAGCAGAAAGTGCCATTCCTGAATATGAAGGTGAAGAGTGCTCCAAATTGATGTTGTGCTTCTTCATTGCTGCTTCTAAGGCTTCCATCTTCTTAAAACATTTGGACTCTAAATGGCCATCATGATTGCAAAATTTGCAATGTCTATCTGTCTTATTTCCTTCGTTTTTATATGCCTTATCATTTTGGTGAGTTTATTTTTTGGTTTGTGGCTGAAATTGCTTAGGACCCTTGTTTGGTTTTGGACCATACTTTTTAGGATACTGCTTCTTGGGATTCTTTTGATATGATTGTTGTTGGGCTGCTAAGGCTTTCTTAGAAGCATTTCCAGAAGTGATAAGAACAAGGTGTAAGATTTTTTCTTGTTCTCTTATCA
Source organism: Pinus albicaulis (assembly GCA_034641835.2). Lineage (NCBI taxonomy): Eukaryota > Viridiplantae > Streptophyta > Pinopsida > Pinales > Pinaceae > Pinus > Pinus albicaulis. Next base: position 1,017,418,460 of record CM076580.1, on the reverse strand, counting down.
AAGAATCGTAAAAGGCATCAAAAGAGGGTTCTTGTAGGCGGTTCCTGAAGAAATGATGGCTTCTCTAGTGGAATGGAAGGCAGAAAAAAATACAGAGTATGCAGGGCCAAGCTTAGCAGGATTGCAATAAATGAGGCTACCATCTTCCTTTTTAATCTTACAACCTTCTAAGAGAATTCGAATGGTCTTGAATTTGGACAAAAAATCTTCAATGGAGGAGAAATTATTGGGGTCCAAAGTAAGCAACTCATTTTCAAGCTGGTGGGCCCTGATTTGATTTTGAATGCCAAAAACAGTTTTTAGCTTTTCTAGGGCTTCATCAAGGGTGTCAATGTCAAGGATATGAAATCGAAGATCTTGAGCAATGGACATTCCTGTAAACCCTCATGCTTGATCTTTTTTATTTTCCTATTACAAATGTTATCATCATCAGAAGGTTTAGTTTCTTGTCTTGTGGCTATTCTATAAAGCCCTTTACTTCTAAGTATATCTACCATGTGAGGTAGCCATTGGAAATAATTGGTGCTATTAAGAATAATCAGGCATTCACTTTCCATTTTTTAAAAACACTTAAGCTAAGAAAAGCTGAAACTAATTGCTCCAATGGAAATATCTCGAAACATTAGGTCGTTTCAAAAAACACGGCTCGAAAAATGGCTTCCGGATGAAGAAGTTATGCCTTTTTGAAAAAACGAGTTGAAGATGCCGAATAGTTACGAGAACGAGATGAAGTGTGGCTTTTAAAAAAAAAATTCCGCCTGTTTTAACAAAAAAAATTTACAAAAAGAAGCTTGAGAAAGAGATTTGAACCCAAGACCTCTATTCTCATAAACTAACTCCTCACCAAGTGAGATAGTAAAAGGAACACATTATTGTTTGAAAGGAGGAAGGGATTTTTTTTTTTAACTCTTCGGTGTGTGTGTCTTTTCTTGCACAAAAAAAACACAAAAAACGAGCAAAAAAAAAAAAAAACGAAATGCAAAGCCTTATGGCAGAATGTTAGATTTTCGACTACCCTTATCGGCAAATATCATTTTTTTTCTATTTTTGATTTCCCGAGATTGCACAAAGATCCAAGGAAAGAGCATATGTAGCAAAAAAATCCATTTTCCTATTTCTGATTTTCCAAGATCGCATGCAGTGCACAAAAAAAAGCATACATAGAGAAGAGGGTACAGATCCAGAAAATAAATAAAACCTATAAACCGAAATAAGCAAAACTATTAACAAATATAACTGCAAAAAAAAAAAATGTTTTATACCTCTGGCTCTAAACTGTCATAACTTGGGTAGCCGGAAACCTTTTCGCATGAAACGAAAGGCGTTTCTAACTGCAACAGACGCTCTGAACACAAAAAATCAGTTCTCCAAGCCCCAAAATTTTCATAAATAGTAGATCTACAAAACTACATTCGCATGCAGTCAAATCGGCTTCAGATTTTGATCAACAACGGATGTGGCCCTCAAAATAGCTATGATACCATGTAGGAATTTACAAGGTAAGTTTTGTAGATCAAGAACCAAAGGTCACCACTCACAAACAGATCGCAAATCATTACACCAGTATAATCACGTGGTTAAAACCCTCAAAGAGGGAAACAGTCCACGGCCTGAGCCAACGCGACCACTTCAGAAAATTTATTAATATAAAAATAAAAGTTACGTATGTTTCTCTCATAAATGGTTACCAAAAAAATGACCCTCCATACTCTTTAAATATAGATCATGGACCGATTGGGTGTTAAGCCACAGATCAAGTGTCATTAATACCGAGGTGAGATATAACCATTGGATCACTACAAATCGTGACCGTCAGATGATAAGTTACAAATGTACATGGTAAATAAACATACTTTACCTAACTCTACACTAGACTAATTTATTCTTAACTATTTCCTATGTGTCGGAATATCCTAACATTATTTTTGGCCATGTGATAAGAAGCTCCATAATCAATGAGCCACTCATGAGAATGAGAAGAGGAAGATACAGTTAATGCATAACCAGATCTTGATGCTTAACAACCACAAACAGAAAGTGCCATTCCTGAAGATGAAGGTGAAGAGTGCTCCAAATTGATGTTGTGCTTCTTCATTGCTACTTCTAAGGCTTCCCTCTTCTTAAAACATTTGGACTCTATATGGCCATCACGATTGCAAAAGTTGCAATGTCTATCTGTCTTCTTTCCTTTGTTTTTATATGCTTTATCATTTTGGTGAGTTGCTTTTTTAGTTTGCGGCTGAAATGGCTTAGGACCCTTGTTTGGTTTCGGACCATACTTTTTAGGATACAACTTCTTGGGATTATTTTGATATGATTGTTTTTGGGCTGCTAAATCTTTCTTAGAAGCGTTTCCAGAAGTGATAAGACCAAGGTGTAAGAGTTTTTCTTGTACTCTATCAAAGAATCACAAAAGGAATTAAAAGAGGGCTTCTTGTAGGTGGTTCCTGAAGAAATGATGGCTTCTCTAGTGGAATGGAAGGAAGAAACAAATACAGAGTAAGCAGGGCCAAGCTTAGCAAGAATGAAATAGATGAGGCTACTATCTTCCTTTTTGAACTTACAACCTTCTAAAAAAAGTCTAAGGGTATTGAATTTGGACAAAAAGTCTTCAATAGAGGAGAAATTATTAGGGTCCAAAGTAAGAAACTCGTTTTCAAGATGGTGAGCCCTGATTTGATTTTGAATGCCCAAGACAATATTTAGCTTATCTAGGGCTTCATGAGGGGTGTCAATTTCAAGGATATGAAATCGAAGATCTTGAGCAATGGACATTCCTATCAACCCTCGTGCTTGTTCTTGTTTATTTTCCCATTTAGCGACTTTATCATCATCAGAATATTTATTTTCCACCCCTGTGGCTATTCTGTAAATCCCTTTACTTATAATTATATCTACCATGTGAGGTAGCCATTGAAAATAATTGGTGTTGTTAAGAATAATAGGGCATGCACTCTCCATTTTTTTAAATCTAAAGATGATAAAAGCTGAAACTAACTACTCCAATGGAAATATATCAAAAAATTAGGCTGTTTAAAAAAAAGGGCTCAAAAAACGGCTTCTGAATGAAGAAGTTATGCATTTTTGAAAAAAACGAGTTGAATATGCCGAATAGTTACGAGAACGGGATGAAGTGCGGCTTTAAAAAAAAAAAAAAAAATCCGTCCATTTTAACAAAAAAAATTTACAAAAAGAAGCTTGAGAAAGTGATTTGAACCCAAGACCTCTATTCTCATAAACTAACTCCTCACCATATGAGATAGTAAAAGGTTTCTATTATTGTTTGAAAGGAGGAAGGGGGGTTTTTTTATTTTTTATTTTTTTATTTTTTTTACTCTTCGGTGTGCATGCCTTTTCCTGCACAAAAAAAAACACAAAAACCGAGAAAAAAAAAACGAAATGCAAAGCCTTACGGCAAAATGTTAGATTTTCGCCTACCCTTACCGGCAACTATCAGTTTTTTTGTTATTTCTGATTTCTCGAGATCGCACAAAGATGCGGGAAAAGAGCATATGTAGCAAGAAAAAATTCATTTTCTTGTTTCTGATTTGCCGAGATCGCACGCAACGCGCAACAAAGAGCATACACAGAGAAGAGGGTACAAATCTGAAAATTAAATAAAACCTATAAACCAAAAATAAACAGAATAAACTGAAATAAGCAGAACTATTAACAAATATAACTGCAAAAAAGATGCTTTATACCTCCAGATCTAAACTGTCATAACTTGGGCAGCCGGAAACCTTTTCACATGAAACGAAAGGCATTCCTCACTGTAACAAATGCTCCGGACACAACAAAGCAGCTCTTCAAGCCCATAAATGTTCATAAATAGTATATCTACAAAACGACCTTCGCATGCAGTCAAACCGGCTTCGGATTTTTATCAACAACGAATGCGACCCTCAAAATAGCTCTGATACCATGTATGAATTTACAGGATAAGTTTTGTAGATAAAGAACCAAAGGTCACCGCTCTCAAACAGATCACAAATCAGTACACCAGTATAATCATGTGGTTAAAACCCTCAAAGAGGGAAACAGTCCATGGCCTGAGCCAACGCAGCCACTTCAAGCAATTTATTAATACAAAAAGAAAAGTTACATATGTTTCTCTCATAAACGGTTATCAAACAAATGACCCTCCATTCTCTTTAAATAGATATCATGGACCAATCAGGTGTTAAGCCACGGATCAAGTGTCGTTAATACCGAGGTGAGAGATAACCGTTGGATCACTACAATTCGTGATCGTTGGATTATAAGTTACAAATGTACATGGTAAAGAAACACACTTTACCTAACTCTACACTAGACTAAGTTATTCTTAACTATTTCCAATGTGTCGGAATATCCTAACAAAAATGTGGTGGGGATAAGGAAAAAGTGAGTTTAAACTTTCAGAATGAACGTTGTATGGAAATAGGTTATGAAATTGAGGAAACAATCGATTCAAAATGTGACAAAGTACATTCAAATTTATTCAAAGGTATGGATATCATTACTAGTTGGAATTTAGAACTGGGGAGATGTGGGAATTGATTAATGATATTTTCAACATGTCCGAGAATATTGCTATAAAAAATCAGAAGGTTGAAAATTTTAAACCCTTAATATGTATAAGTAGTAAGACAACTCATGAAATCAAACATCTTCTAGATGATATGACCATCACACTTTGGAGAAAAGTGCGGTTAAAGGATGATAGACAAGTCAAATCAATATTATCTCATGTGAAGTCAGGTGAATTATCATTGGACGAAATGTGCTTGGAATTTCAAAAGTAAGTTTATTGAATTATTTTTACTTATTTTTGTATTATAATTTTCTTTTAAATATAACATATTTTTGTTGGTATTATTTGCTATACATATCAATATATTAAAAAATTTTACTTTATTTATTCATTTATAAGGTTTATACGAAAATACAACATATGGTTAAAATGTTGAATGAAGAGTGTTGGGATAGCGTTGTACGTAACTACCCAGATTCAAGTTCTACAACAACACTTAAAGATTTGTATCTTGCATTCAAAAAGGCTTATTGATTTATACATTGATTTTATTCATATGTAAACTATTTTTATTTTATTTCTTATACATATTTTTATTTATTTCGTTAAAGATCTCGAAGAAGGATGCAGATGGAGTAGCAAATAGTTTCAAAATCTTTATTGGAAAAATTAAGTTGGAAAGGTTGACAAAGCAACACCTTAATAATGTTTCACTTGATCCTCGTCTTATTCATTTCATTTGGAATGGGTTTGACACTATCCAATATCAAATCATACAAAGTGATTGTGAAGACATTGCAAAACTCACATCTAAAAGGGAATATGCCCTAGTTATCGCAAATATTCCTCATGGTTTCAATTACCCAAACATTGGATATGATAATCAGCCTTATAGTTATCAATATTTTAATAAATTTGTTATGGGCTTTCAAGAAGTCAAAATTTCACCACTTTGAAGATTTGTGACATTTCATTCAGACACACAATTTGCAGTGTTATTATCAAGCTTCAAGGGAAAAGCAAACTCAAGGATGCAACTTGTTAGTGTCAGTTTTTGCATCCTTCCACCAGTGATCAAATAAAAAAATTTCATGTCATGTTAGGGTCCCATCTTGAAATTTTTGTCATTCCATTAGGTCATCATCCAAAAATTTGGTCACTTGGTGTTGATTTATGTCTGATCTCACTCCTTTCAAAATTGTATAACTTGTCAGCTCATTTCACCACTTTTCTAAGTGTACCATTAGTCATGAGTTATCATCATCATTTCAATCATTTTCGTCATGGTTTCATTCAGTCAGAGTCTCTATTATGTCTTAGGGTTTCCAAGGTCATCAAATCACCATTTCATGCATAAAGTCCAGCAAATAAAAGAGTGCCAATAAAGAAATTTCATCAGTAAGTTTGATTTGTAAATTTGATTTCAGAGAAAAATGTAATTTTATTTTCCTAATTTGTAATAAGTTCTCAGAGTTCCAAGTAGCTTCACACTCAAAGTTCCATCAGCAGATAATCAAAGTTCCAAAAATTCAATCAGTGTTCCTAAGTCATCAAAATATGTAGTTCAATGATCTAATTCAGAAATTAAAGATAAAGTGGAATGTAAAGTCAATTTCAAGAAAGGAAAAGTGGGTCCCAAGTTTGTTTAATGACATTTGTCCAAGTATAAAGGCTCCCAAACACCAAGAAGTCATTCATTTCCATCCTCAAAGCATTGAGCTCTCAGCCTCCCCAAGCAAAAAATCGGCTTTTCCTTCAGAAAATTGAATATTCCAGGTCATTCACTGTGATTTTTCCTAATGCGTTGCACTTTTGCAGGAGTCAACGCAACCCTTTTTCCAAAGGCATTGTGCTTTTCACAGTCCCTCGCTACGATTTTTATTTATACATTGCGCTTTTTTCATAAGGGAGCCAGGGTCCAAAATCTTCATTGCAAATATTCTTAGCTTCAGTTCAGGGTTTCTACAACTATTTCCAAGTAAGTGGCACCTCCATAGTCCCTCCTATCATCTTGTGGTGTTAATTTTGTGGGGAAAACCCTCCCTTACATTTTATGTCATGTTTTGAGAATTGAAACCCTAGTTTCATAATTTTCAAACTTAATTGCTTTCCCGTGGACCCATTTACCTTCCCTACACCCTAACTCACTCCCCAATACCCTTACATTTACTCATTTCCCATTCCCAATCCATATTCCCTAAAACCTACCACCCTAGTTACGCTTTCCTAGGCAGCTAGATACTTCCCAGTAATACAAATTTCCTACCCTATTTCCCTAAATATTTCACCCTCCCATCATTTCCCTAAGCTCCCTAAGCCCTTTATACATTCCTCCAAATTTTCCCTCACCCATCACAATCCCCTAACCCCACAATCCTAATCCCTTTAGCTTCCCCTTCTTCCCTAGGGTTTTCAAAGACAAACTAAACATAATGGAGGAAGAAAGAAATATAATGGAGGAGGAAAGAAATGCCACAGAAGAAGATAAGAAAACATATAAAAAAGGAGGGATAATTATGATATTAGAGCCAACAGACACTAGGGAATTAATGGCATCACCCTTAGCTTTCAAATTTTTCCAGCATGTAGGTTGCTTTGAATTTTGTGAGATGGTACAAAAAGTCCAAAGTCATCCTACTTTGACTAGGGTTTTCATCAGCAACCTCCAAAATAACCAAGTTACTATAGTAGAGGTGACCTTCACCATTTCCACTGACATCATTGCAGCAACAACAGGGATACCCAATGTGGGTGAAAATGGTTTAAGACTAAGGATTTGGATGCCCAGTTGTATGAGCCTTACCTCAAGGCACCTTACAAAGATAACATCAAAAAGATATTTCCTTTTGGTTAGTTATTAAACAGGTTTTCCCCCATGATGAAAATCATCATGAAATACTTCACTTGTGAGGGAAAATTCTCTAGATTATACAGTTATCACATTAGTTTTCTCATGCATTTCACTAGGGTGAAACTGCCCAATCTCCCCTGTTATTTACAGAAGCATTGTTAAGATGGCCTACATTGTGCAAAACAAAGATTATGAGCTTCAGATGAACAACCTCTTCCATCACTCTCTGATTAAAATCATTGTCCTTCACCACCTCAATCAGTTGAACATAACATGGGAGACTTTCATTGAGGCAGATGTCTTCACTTTAGGACCAAGTCAACCTGCTAGACCTATTCCACCAACAGCATTAGTTCCTCACAGGAAGACTAGGCTATCTAGCAGGGCTATAATGAAAGAAACCAAAGAGGTCAAAGAGGTCAAAACCTACTAGAGGGTACCTAGGAAAGTGTTTTCTCCACCAATTGCGGAAGGGGTCTTGCCTTCTTCATCAACAAAACAGGGGAATCAAAAGCAGAAAGAGGTAGTTATTCAAGAGGAGGAAGACCTTCATGAGGAAGAAAGAGAGTTTGAATTGGTGGACTTGGATGCCCAAGATGATCATGAAGCCTCAAATATAATCATCAAAGAAAAATATGCCACAATCAGAGAGTTGCAGGAAAACATGGCAAGAGCACAATTTGTCATATCCTTCCTTGAACAAGAAAACAAGAAACTGAAAGATAAACAAACACTCTTGTAATTAGATTTGCTGAAGGCCAAGAGGAAAGACACCAAAGGTAAAGAAGTGATGGCACCTGATGAGTATGCCCATGGTGAGACTCAAACCACCAAGATAAGACCAAAAACAAGAGGCCTTAAGAGAGCATTAGAGCAAGAGAAACGTGAGGTAGAAAAACTCAGTTTTGAGGAAAGAATTGCAAAGGAAATCAATGATGACAGAGAAGTGTGGCTTGATAGAGTAAAAATACACCTTGAGAAGCTCCTCCATAAGGCCAACAAGGATAATGAGATGCTTAGACACGTGGCCAATAGATATACCACTAGAAACAAGATTTGCAACATCATAATCAAGCAGTTGAAAGATAAACTCAAGCAAACCCTAATCAAGCATAAGAAGGAGGAAAAGCTTGAGATACTTGTTGATGCCTCCTTGGTTGCTTGAGACACCTCACCAGCACTTCATCAAGGAAAATTTTAAGGATGGATGTCTATTTGAAAGTTTAGAAACCTTGGCAAATCTTAGTAATGTATAATAGAAAATTGTAAAATGTTTGATGATATTTTTGTAAAAATATCTAAAATTCAAATTATATTATATTAGTCTATATAATATCCTAGCGATTTTTAAGGTAAACTAATTTCATAATGTAAAACTTGGGCAAATTATTCTTAGAATAAATGGAAATTGGCGAATATTGTTTTTGGAAAAAATATATAAAATTAGCCCACTTGCGAATATTAGCCCCTAAAAATTTTCGTGCACTTCATCTACCAATTTTGAAGAGTTTTGGTCAATTTTTCAAGTTTTGGGGCATTTTTGCAAATTTTGACAGAATTTTTGCGCAATCAGCCTATAAAAAGCGCAGCGTGGGCACATTGTGATTTTTGTGGAGGCCTCCAAATGAGAAAAGGTTTTCCTATTTGGATTCATAGTGATGTCTACATCAACTTTGACTAGTAGCACTCAAGAAACAGAGATTTTCACAGGTGGAAATGGAAAAAAATCAATCAAAAACCACCTTTCTGCTGCCTTTTTCAGCCTTTCGCTGCGCTTTTTGAGTAGTCTTTGGAGATTGCATTTCTTCAGGAGATTCACTCAAACATTTTCAGAGCTTGATCACATTTTTTACAACTAGACTGGAATAGGTTTCTAATGAGCCATCTTGGGCCCAATTTGGACTTTGGGAAGTCACTCAAAAATGGTTTTGAAAGTCCACGTTGTGATTTTTACCAGGCACGTTGTGCTTTTTGCAATCTTCTATTTTCTCCATAAGTTTCAAAATTTCTCAGATGATGGATGGATTCAATGAAATTTTACTGATTTAATTGTGAAATGTAAATGTAATTATGTCATAAATAGTTACTAGGGGTAGATACATCATGTAAATATGTAATTTTGGTCAAAGTAAATCAGTTTCATGAATGATAAGGATGAGTTGGCTAACCTCCCTAATCACTAGGATTCCAGTTGAACACTTTGGGGATCAGCTCCAGAAGTCATGGATTCGAAACTTGAGAGTGAAAGAAGTAGTTTGTGGTCTATATCTTTTATTTCCTTTTTCATTGCAAGGGTTGGATGTTGTAGGATTGGATCATTGAACACTATTGTAATCAAACTTTTGGCAAGAAATAATTGATTGAGTTACAGCTATTTTGGTGGGATTCATGTGGTAATGTGATTTGACATTGTTTCTTCTTATGTTTGCAAATTTTTGAATGTATTGTGATATTCATATTCATGCCATCTCTAAATGTAATTGACTCCTAAGTCAGAAAGATATAATTCATTATCTTATGTTTTGTTTTGAAGGAATAATTACAGTTTTGTTTCATCTTCTTCTAATTGAAAATAATTCATGTTTCCAATGCTCTTTTCTAAAACCCTAGCAGTCTAAACCACTCCATCAAGATACTTTAATGTGTTAAAGTACTTACCTACCTTGCCCCATCAGATATTTTCAATTCTAATCCTTATTTTCCCTGACCTAGTTCTTCTCTGACCTGTTCACCATCCAACACCTCAAATTCAATCAACCAAACCCTAGTGCTACTATACCTAGCCTAAAATCTAATTTTTCTAGTCCATTTGACTGTGATCTCGTGGAGAGAGCTCTCTCCTACCTAGTAGGGCTAGCTACTTGGCGAAATATTGGTACGTGGTTACTTATGCTGGTTTCTTCTCAGCCTCGGAGATCCAATGCAGTGATAACACAGCTTACATGGTAAGTCATTGAAATTGTATGTTTGATTAATGTTTAAAAAAAAAAATTATGTACAAGTTAATTGAACTTTTACTATTTCATGTTACAGGAAAAATTCAAATCTTATTGGTTACAAATATCAACCAATTATAAGTGATTGTTAGTACATCCATGTTGAATTTTGGACCAAAGATGATAGTTATAAGCTTATTCTTCGTAATCGAGTAGTTGGAAAGATTCATTTCCAAGCGCTGGTTCATGATATTTTCGTAAGAAAATTAACATATGAAGATAAAGATGCAAAATGAGAGATAGTTAACATTTATCAAAAACCAAAGGCATTGATTAACTATATTATAGATTTATGTTCAAATGAAGGAGATTAGTTTTTGGATTTATTCTCCAGTTTAGGAAAGATTTATTATATAAAATTGAATTTCAATATTTCAATATATATATATATATATATATATATATATATATATTATTTTTACGTGTTTCTAGTAATTTACTTAATTATTTTTTTTGTGCTTGATGATTAGGTACAAAATTAGCATGTTGCCTACAAAAAGGAAGAATTGCATTGTCATTGAAAAAGACTCACTACAATGCAATTTTATTAAACAAAAAATTAATGATATTCAATTTCTTCCAGATGTAATGCAAAAAGTTAGTTTGAGGAAAGAGGGTTTTAATGAATCACGTATGGTGAAAAAGGCAAAGGAACCTCAACCACCGTTAGATGGAATGATTAGGAAATGATACTTTGGGAGATATGTAGACATCAAAAATCCATTAGAAGAGGAAAATGACCAAACTGAAGCACAAAATATTATGGAAGAAGACAATAATGAAACTCTAAAAGATAATGAACATGGATTATATGATATTATTGATTAAATTTTAGTTATGCTTGCGAATTAGGCTCGATTTTGAGAACTATTCATTAGTTGTAATGTTTTGACTTTGAGATTTTATGAGAAGAATAAGTATTCAATTATTGTTGTTATATGTTTAATAGTTGTATTATCTCTTTTTCACTTTAATTTTTATGTAAAATTGTTATTACTATTAATTTGACATAAAATTCTTAAAAAAATGTTATTTTTTTAAAGTTTTTTTTGTTAAAATTTTCCCATAAAATTTGTTTATTTGACATGTCATTTTTAACAAAAAGTCTCAAAATGTGTATTTTCTTGTCAAATGTTTTAAAGTATTGTTTTTTAGTGACAAGTATTTGATATGCATTGAAATATTAATTAAAAATCCAAAATATATAGAAAATCATAACTTCAAATATTGACCATTTTTCTTTAACTGTGTAAAAAAAACAAATATTCAACACACACACACACACACACACACACACACAAAAATGAAAATAAAAACAAAAAACCACAAACCTGAAAAAACACTTAAAAATAAATATCTCGGGGAAGAAGAAGAAGATTACTTTAAAAACTATTAAATTTAAAAAATAATTATCCACACTTAATACATTAGAAAATTTAAAGTGTCAAAAATAAAGCCCGTAAAAAAAGGGTTGATGTTGCATCAACAGTTTTCAAAATTAGCATCAAAATCACTAACATTTTAAACAAATTGTTCATACTTGATACATAAGAAATTTAACATTTCAAAAATATGTTAAAAAAAATGTGTATTCTGAATCAACACTCTTCAAAATTGGATGATATTTTTGCTACCTCTAAGAAGTGAGAACTTTCTATAGTTCTCTTTTGATTGGTAACTATGTTTTTTGTGATATGCTTAAGAAATTTATCCTTTTTTCCACACGTGTGAGATCACAGGAGAAGAACAGATTCACACGTGCAAGGTAGAATACATAGATAGAGAAGATGTTAGACTATTATATCAACTTCATCCTTCCTTGCTCTCGTCTTCTTTGTTTAGATGAGCAGAAGATGTATTCTTGTGTGAGACTTGAATTATGCCTTGTCGAGGATAACAAGTGGTGTATATATAATGTTCTTGGAGGTTGAATTGGTGCCTCTAGAAGCTAGTCTGACTTGACTTGGAGGGTCACCTTGATCATCTTGGAGCCAAAAATTCAAATTCAAAATTCATTTTTTTTTTCTCTTTTGAAACTAACATAAAGAACGTGTCTTATATTTAATATTTTAAAGGGCTAAAATATTAACTATCAAGACCAACCATAGCTACAAAATTCAACAATCCCTCTTAGCTAGGGAGGTATTCATAAAGATTATCAATATGTTATCTTTTTGAAAAAAATCTCTAAGAAAAGGTTAAAACAAGTCATGTATCATTAGCATTAGCATCATCTGATTACCGTAATCTTGGTCAACACCTCTAACCCATGGTACGTCATTAGCATCAACTAGTCACCATAATTTTGGTCAGCATCTCTAACCCATGGTATAAATTAGCATCAACTAGTCACCATAATTTTGGTCGACACCTCTAACCCATGGTATACAGACTAGTCTTGCTTCACCATAATCATGGTTAACATCTTTGACCCATGGTGAAACCCTAGGGACACACTCAATTCATTTTAGTAATTCTTGTTCCGATCCCAAAGGCCTCACTCTGCATTAGTAATTTTATGCCTGATTCTAAATGTGCTCATTAAACCTATCTGGATAGTAATTATGACCTTAATGTTGAAGGCACCCAATCAACCCCACAAATGAGTAATTATAGGCCTTTATACATTCTGGATCATTCTCCTGGTCAACATACTTGACCCGGGGAGAATGATTGTCCCTTTTCATACTATTCCTCCTAATTTAGGTCAACATACTTAATCCAGGGAGAATGATTATCCCTGACATTGTGACTTCAACACTCTCTCATTGAGACAGGAATTCTTAACCAATCCATGTTTGTCCTCGAAGTATACAAATTTCATCTCGGGACAAACGCTTTTTTAGTAACCTCCTCGTCTGTAGAATAGTACTAGAGCCAAACTGCTCCCCTTTATACCATGTCTTGGCACTAGAACCCACTATGCATTGACCTGTCATCATGGTAGTCTCTTGCACTTGATCAAATAATCTTGTAATTTTCTTCTAGAGCCATAATGCTTCATAACTTTCCATCCAAGTTGTAATAGACTTAGCTTTTGCAGTATTGAGGGCAGTAAATGCCTTCTTCATTCTTATCATAGTGGAGCCTTGTTGGAAATATTGTCATTGATGGCAAAGGAGCACAAAGGAGTAGCACCTGAACTATCATAAAGGAAAAGGAGTAGAGAAGAACCAGCAATAAGGCAAAGGAGCATATCAGGAAACAATGTAGTAAGAAAGCATAAAAGAGAGGCAGAGGAGCAAGGAGTAGCATTAGACTATTAGCAGAGGCAGCAAAAAAGTGAATGCAGCTAAGAAGCAAGGCAAACAAGGAGTAGAGGCACCAACAACAACAAGGCAGCAGAGAAGCAACAAAAGCATAGAGGCAATGAATGTAGAGATTCATCGAATGTAGCAGAGGCAATGAATGCAGCTAAGAAGGCACGAAAGGTAGCAGAGGTAGCAAAGAAGTAGAGACAACATAGGCAGTGAATGTAGCAGAGGTAGCGGATGAAGCAGAGAGGCAGTGAATTGCTTCAGCGCACAGCAGAAGGAAATCAGATTTGCAAGACACAACGAGGACCAAAGATCTTACACATATCAGAAGCAGGAAGAGGCGAGAGCCGTGAGGAAGAGGCCAATTAAAAAAATATTATTAAACCAAGAGAGAGAGGTGAGAGCCAAGAGATAGAGAGGGCTTTAATAAGTATGAAAAGGGTAGATGTCGAGTGTGATAGCTCGGGATGACATTCAATAACAAAGACAAGCTCGGGAAAGAGCATAGGAGGAACAAAGTGGAGAAAACTAAGTTATAGAGCGGGATAGTTTAAACAAATGAAAAATCAACTAAGGCAGAGAAGTCTTTAAAGAATTTCAAGGGAGGCGAACGAACGTTCAGGATTAGATCGCAAAAGTGAAGGCGAGAGATAGACGGTGGAGATCGAATTGCTTCAGGAGCGATTTCACAAATCGCAACATCTAAAAGTTTAGCGTTAAGGCCGTTGCAGGGAAAGTAAGTTGTGTGCAATGCAAAGCGAAGAAGGAACACATTTTGGCATGACGCAATATCGCAGATCGCACGAAATAGAGTGACATAAAGATGACGTGGCATTGATGTAAAGGTGATGTGGCAAGCTGACGTGGCAGATGACGTGGCTCCGACCCCACAGATCGCAAGAATTTATGATGGTGTGGTAAGGTGGTGTGGCGGTGACATGGAAAGGTGACGTGGCATGATGACGTGGACCTCACCCTCATACCACACATTGCAACGCTTAAGGGATAGCAGGAAGGCAACTGCAAGTTAATTTTAAGTTTTGCATTGCGAAATGGAGGGACACGTGTCAACCTTGCGCAACATCGCATCCCATAAGAAATAGCGTTTAACTTCAAGACATCGCAAGGTATGTTATTTCGGTTGCGATGCGGTAAGGATCAAGCGACGCAATGTGATGAAGGGAGTCCACGTGGCATCACCGCACATGAGCGTAGATCGTAGATCGCATGATTTATGGTTTATCACTATTGGTAGAGTGGGAAACCTGCGGGCAAGTGTTTGCGATAAATTGTGATTGGTTCAAGGTATTGTGGGACCCGATAGCTCTATTTTGTGTATCTTATATATGCGTTGTTTGATTTCTAAGTATGTATGTTAATGCGTTGTTTGATCGATAAATGTATGTATGTTGATAAAACTCAGATTTGTAATACTCCGCTGTGTTAAAAAGGGAGTTTTATGTGGGCCATACCCCAAGAAATGATCTGAATGCAAATCAAAGGAGCAAGAGCTCGGGCAGAACAGTGTTGCGACAGTAAAGCAAACGAAAAGGTTGAACGTGGAAGAAGAGTCGGGCTAAAAGGGGCAGTTATGCAACAAATTTGGAATATAACGGTAGAAACAGAAAAGACAAAAGGACAGCAAGCAGAAGAGGAAAAACGCATAGCAAAGATAAGAACTTGAAAGTGTTGAGTAAAATAATTGATTGTAACTATAAATTTATTATTTATTTCATATTGTTTGTGATGCAAAGGAAAGTCTCTATAGGCAAAGAAAAACTCCAATGTTGTAGCAACCTGAATGTGTTGAGCGAGGAAATGAGAAGGTGGAAGGCAAAGATTCATACCTATTCATTTCATATTCCCATATGAAATGCAAACAGCTATGAAGTGATCTCTATAAATGATGTTATTTTCATATGCACAAAGGAGTTAGAGAGAGTGGAGGAAGAAGAGAGAGAAGATAGGGAAGTTGTGAAGATCCAGAGATGATATAAAGCAAACTTGAAGGCTGGAAGGACAACAGTGAAGAAGGAGAAAAACAGAGCTGATATCCAGGTAAATCAGCATATGATTTTATTGTAGAGTGAGGAAGTTGGTGCTTCCATATCAAGTTGTAGCTTGATAGATGTCCAGTTGTAGTTGGTTGAGGTAGGAACCTCCTGTGGGTTGTAGCCTATAGAAAATACACGGGAGTGGGTGCTTCCATATCAAGTTGTAACTTGATAGATGTCCAGTTGGAGCTAGTTGAGGTAGGAGCCTCCTATGGGTTGTAGCCTACAGAAAATACATGGGAGTTGGTGCTTCCATTTCAAGTTGTAGCTTGATAGATGTCCAGTTGGAGCTAGTTGAGGTAGGAGCCTCCTGTGGGTTGTAGCCTACAAAAAATAGATGGGATTTGGAGCTTCCTTGCAGGTTGTAGCTTGCAGAATTTGAGGTAGTAGCCTCCTGTAGGTTGGAGCCTACATAAAATCATTGGTGAGAGGGAGTTGGAGCTTGCCTTTACATCACAACAATAATAATATGTGGTTTTCTCCCTTATGAGTTTCCACTTATATCTGTTGTCCATGTGCATGATGATTATGTGTAGATGTTCTGCATTTAATCTGCATAATACTTGTTTCTCACATACAAAGATTTTGTTTCATTATACAATAAGTTGATCATGAAATGAAGGTGTAATTAAGTATAAAAGAAAGTTTTAAAAGTCCATGAATGTATTAAACTGATTCACCCCCACTCTCAGTTTAACTAAGGGTTCAACAAGCCTAAACTAAAGCAACATCCAGATGTACTCCTTTGGTCTTCTACACTCTTCGCAAAAACCAATTCTATCTATTTCGGCAACTGCACTTCTTCACTTCAATCTATGTCCAACTGTACAATGCGGGTACTTCAACACATGTTGAGCTACATGCCTTGACTCAACCATAAACTGGTAGACTTCCTTTGTTGGAGTCTTCATCATGACTGCTTCATGGTCACCCTAACTGAGTGCTCTAGGTCCTTCATCTCAAACTTAGAGGTTAACTACCTCTGAAGTTGAAACAAGGCTTAATTGCTCCCTTTGTTACCTGAATTATTTTGCTATTGTTAGTAACAAGTCATATGATAACAAAATCAACCTTGATCCATTAAACCAAGAATACCAAGTCTGAGAAGCATGTACAAAGCCTTCTTTTGTTTGCAAGCAAGAGACTCCATGTAGCTCAAAAACTTGGGGTAGCTCTATCCTTCTTTAATTACTTCATCAAGAAAAAGAGTCATTACATCCATTTGGTGTAATCTTCAACAAAATTCATAGAGATAATAATTCTAACAAAAGTGTACTTGAAAATTTGGAGAAAATGTCTTAACATAGTTTTATCCCTCTTACTAGGAGAATTTTCATGAGTCTCACATTGTACTTCCCTATGCTGCCATCTGATGCATGCTAGATCTTGTAGATCCCCCCCTGGAAGTCACCACTAACTCCCCTTCAAGTCTCAGCACAATTTCCATACATTTCTTCCAGATTTGTAGGCCTGACAATATCCTCCCTCTAAACTGGAAGCTCTTCTAGTCATCTAGCATGGTAATATTTCTCCCTCTTGAACACAAATTACTCCTATTGAGAGAATTCTCTGGCCATAAAATTTGCTTCGCTATTCTTAATGCTTCCAACTGCTTCCAACACCTTGGTAATATTCATAATGAACCTGCAAACATACAATTGTAACAAAGAAAAATATACAAAGAAAAAAAGTTAACTAGAAATAAAATAATAACTATCAAGGAGGAAGGATATAAAGTACTTATCTTTGAGGATTGAAGGAGATTTTTTCAGCTCCATATTGATCCTTTTCTTCTTGAAAATATCATGAAATTTATTTTCAAATTATTCATCTTCACTAACCATTAATGCACGAGTCAGTTTTACCTTTATTGCATAAGTTAGGCTTTCTTCATCCAGCGGAAACATCATCTTTCAATACTTTTGGTCTAGGGTTTTGTCCACAAACCCTATGGTTTTCTTAATCATATATTTCAATATTACCTAGGGTTTACAAACCCTAGGATTATCAGATCTTCCAAGAAGGTCTCATAGCACAAGTGTTATGCCTCTTCTTTTTAGCTCCTTTCTTGAAGCAAATCACATTGATCAAAACTTTGTCATATACTAAACAACTAATGGAATTATAATGTCAACAACTTATCTCAGTCAATATAATCATGATCAATACAATGCATGGCATCTTTTAACAACAGCCCTTGCTCACGTATTTTCATAGTAGTAGAATATATGGTATTAGTATTCCAGAGACTTTAGATCTCTACATACTCAAAAATATCCTTCTTGAAATATAGATTATAGGCTATTGTGTCTTCATGATTGAGCGGTAGAACCTTGTAGCATTTTCTTCTAGGTTGTTAGGGTCCTATAATAATAGGGTTCATAAAATTTTGAATTGACTTTGATAAGTGTTGTAAATATGTACATACCTTGCTTTCTGCAAGTTGTTTTCCCATATTTTGAAAAAATGAAAAATAATAAAAAATCAAAAAGAGGGTAAACAAGTCCTAAAATAAAGATCAAAGGACTTAGAAAAATATATACCCCAAAAGAAAAAGAGATGAAAATAAGACCTGAAAGTGAACAAATCCAAATGCCACTACTTTTACTTTATTGCAAGAATAATGATTATGTGCAGAGTGTCAATAAATGCCATAATCCATGATCAGTTAAACAGTTTAATCTTAACTTTTCATTCTTTCAATTTCATGCTTTAGATAGAGAATAAAGATTTTTCAAATAGTTTAAACTTGACAAATCAGTAGATATGTAGAGAATAATGAGGAGCTCAACAGTTTAATCTGAGCCCTCGGATGAAATAAGGTAGATCTAGATTAGTTTTATGCTTTGAAAGAAAATTTTGTAAGGTTGCAAGCCTAAATGCACTTGCAAAATGAAGAAAAAATATTAGAAATACAAGTTGGGTAGGTCAAAAGCGGTGGAGCAATCATGTAAATAACACATCATCGAGAAAAATCACTAATTTCCCCTTCCCTATGAGTATTCAGTATTGTAAGCTATCAATCAAACAGGCTCAGAGCATTTCTCTGACTTTTGTTAGGACCAGACCCAAGGCTCTATGACTGGTTAGTTAAAAATATTGAATTCTTATGCTAAATCCTCATTGATCATCATTTACCCTTCATTCATACATTAAAACCCCTTTTTCCTAAGTAACCACACATTCTTGCTTAGTAAAATTGTAACCCTAGAATAATTAACTCTATCCCTTCATAAAAATTCATAAAAAACCCACAAAATTACATTTTTCCTAAGTATTGGTGAAGGGAATATAAAAATGAGCAATACTTGATTTTGTTTTACATTTCACTCCCCTCTCATATTAAATTTTAATATATTTTATTAAATCCCTAAAAAATACCCTTTCCTAGTTATTAATTCCCTTATATTCAATAAACCCCAAAAACCCACTATTATAATGTTTTAGACCAAAGACTATTATCCATGTGCGCAAATGAAAAATCCCAAGTTATAAAGCCCTTTGGTCTAACCTATCTTTATTTGTTTTAAACTATCCAAATAGTTAAAAAACTATATAATATAATAATCACGCCCTCATATTTTAAACGTTTTACAAATGTTTTAAAATAAAACATTTCTAACCCGCCATATATTATATCAAGTCTAAAGTCCGCACCTTTGTATATTGATTAAAACATTATCATATGTTTTAAAACCATTATTTATCCAGCCGTTGTGTATAAATAAACCCATATATATATATATATATATTAAACATTTACCCCTCAACCATATTATAAAGGTTTAAACGCATCTTAACCCTTCCACTACATATAATTAAACCCAGTCCCACCTTTTCGCTCCCAAGCAACTCCCGAACAAATCCTCATCGTTCGCATTAACATCTTAGATATGACGATCG
Organism: Pinus albicaulis; assembly: GCA_034641835.2. Classification (NCBI taxonomy): domain Eukaryota; kingdom Viridiplantae; phylum Streptophyta; class Pinopsida; order Pinales; family Pinaceae; genus Pinus; species Pinus albicaulis. The sequence continues at coordinate 1,017,398,883 of CM076580.1, read as the reverse complement.
ATGTTTGATATCTCATAGATTAGATGCATGATCACCCCAATGCAAAAGCCACATGAAATGGGTGGTTTCCCGTCGATCCTTGCCCTCCACGTGGCCTCCTCTGATTCGATCGCGTAAGTTTTGTTTAAAACCGTTTACCACTTAAAACCTACGTGACAAACCACCAGTTTTCAAAGACTGTGTGATTTGAAACCGCTTCCCGCCATGATTTGACTTGCATTTAATGCCAAAGGTTAATACAACCGAAATGTTTATTAAACCTTTGTATATGCATTTTCATTTTTCTACCTTCTTTTGCTTAAAACTTATGCTTTCTGCACAGTTTCCCCAACTGTAAAAAGCCTGCAAAAGCCCCTAATAGCCATTTTGACGCCCAAAACCTCTGAATTCACCAAAAGAAACCTGTAAAAATTGCTAAGGAGCCGCATCTGCTCTAGTTCAATCGCTGAAAGCCATCAATTCGACCAGAAGACTGAAGAAACCCTTTTGAAATCGATACATGTATTCAAACAGGTATTCTTCTGAGATTCAAACTTGCAACTAAATTCAAAAAACCTTTTAAAAGAAAAGAAACATTCTAAATTCAAGAAATTAAGTAATCCAATTTCCCCAAAAGTCCCAGAAACAGGGCAAACTCTGGCAAAAAAATTCCAGAAACTCTAGTTGTCCGTTGCGCACCATTTTCACGGAAATTTATCAGTTTTTCATAGTTTTAAGGGTCAATTTCAAGCTCTAAAATGCCAAAAATCCTCTGCAGGTGCCATAACCTTCTACAAATCCTTTTTCAATAGAATTTTAGCCCATTTTGCAGTAAAGAACTCAAAAATCCCTTGTTTTCTGTTTTATACCAGTTTTTAAAACCTCAGAACTTATTTGAGAGACCTAATTGAGCATAAAATCCAAAAAGACATTATGTTTTGTTGAATTTGCCTAATCAAGCCTCTGTTATAATAAAATTGCCTCTGCAAACAGTTTAAACTTGCAGAAGCCAATCAAAATGCCGAAAAAACAGAGTGTAAACAAGTCTGAAGGTTCAAAAACTCCTAAACCTACTCCTGCCATGACTCTAAATATTGCAATTGTAGTCAATCCATTACAACCCCCAGTTTTTGATATTGAGCATATTCCCCTAGCTGATATTGACTACGAAATAGTTGATCATATAGTTGAATTCAATCTATTGATATCCACAACTGATGTTTTGAAAAATCTTTAGACGATCATGAAGAAGTTCAAATTTGGGAATCAAATCTGCCAAAATATGTAGTCCCCCTGACTCACCCTTATCAAGAAATTATCAAACTATGTCATCAGTACTACATTCCTAAACAAAGAGCTATTGTGAATGCAAATAAAGAGGTCCTATTTACCATTACTGTAGAGTCAATAAACCAAATGTTGCAACTTCAACCAGACCCTCAAGCAGTATTTTTGTCTATTGAAGCCCTCGCTAAGCTATACATTGGCTTAGATTTTCCTAAAAGGTTTATGATTTTTCAAACTTTCATGCCCCTGCATGTTGAAATTCTCAAGTTAAACCCTCCTTATTCAATTGCCAAGTTCCCTGAAGGTTCAAGGCATGTAATCTCCATGCTTTTCTTCATACTTGGGTATTTCACTGATGAGCACACTGATGAGTCTGTCTTGGGATTTTTTTCAACCTTTTATCCAGGTCAACCACCTTCAGTTATATTAGACTATGCTACCTTCATTGTTGATAATATTCACTATCAATTGACTAATTTACAGCTTGAAGAGGTATTTAGATATACCTCCTATCTTTTCCACTTATTTCTATTCTTCCAATCATAGAGCTTTCCAATTTCACTTCAAAAATTGGATATAGAAGGAAAACCTCTATCCATTATCTTTTGGACATCTATACTCAGAAAAGAAGGCATAGAATTCAATTATTCAGAGTTTTCAGAGTTGTTTTTACATCCATTGATCACCATATTGACAAAAACATAGCAGCCTAGAATCAGTGAGGAAATGAAGAAAATATTGTAGCTATCAGAGCAAAGTAGGTGATTGGTATTTGTATGAGAAATTCAATGAAATTAGAGTTTTTGGTTCTAACTTGTTGCCTTACAAGTTACCCAAGCATCCACCAATGAGGATCTTTGCCTTAGAATACATTGGGCAGATCCTAAATTCATATTCAATTAATTTCATGGCAGCCAAGAAAAAGTCCCAATTTAAACTCAAAAATCAAATTGGGCCTTTCATATGTAATCAAAGAGATGCAAAAAAGGAAGCAGCAAGTCAACTACTGGAATATAAATTAAGAAAAAGCTTCCCATGGAATTATGATCCACAAGGGATCATAAATAAACTAAGGGTAAAATGTAAATTGACACCATTTATCCATGAGTCAAAACTAGAAGTAAAGAAGTTTACTAATCAAATTGAGTGGGTTGAAAACACTTTAACAGAGGCAGTTAACCAAAGGAATACTAGTCATACTTGGGAAATTGCCAAACAACCAGAGACATCCACTAAGAGGATCAGAGAAGAAGAAACTTATAGTGCAGAGACTAAATCAGAAACAAAGTTTAAAATCATTTACAACAAGAGGCCAAAACTGGATACAACAGCTAAATGTAAAGTAACAATAGATGTTGAAGAAACACAGACCTTGAATACCAACACTGAATAGCCAGAGACTAATGTAGCCACTGTAATCATTAGTGAGCCAAATCAAAATCAAGAACAACTGAATAATGAAGAGACATAGATGAAACATTGTTACCGATGAAATAGGTAACCTGACCTCAAAACGGGAACTCTAGCCCAAAAAGACTCAAAAAACATGAAAAAACACCCCAAAAACAAAAAAAGTGTATTCCAGAACGCACTTGGTTTTTTTTGAAGGTCAAATTTCAACATTTTATAAAATTATGCTAAAAACAAAATTGTTTCTTGAAAAAGGATTGAAAAAACACCCTCAAAACAAAACCAAACATCGCTTGAATAACCAAAAAAAAATTGTCATATTTTTGACATTTTAAAAAATAGAAATAACATTTTTTAATTTTTAAAATTCAAACATTAAAAAAAACTAAATTTTAAGAAAAAAAATAAATTTAAAAGATAAAAACATTTTAAAACTTAAAATTTAAAAATATATAGCAATAAAAAAATAAACATAAAAACAAAATAAAATTTTTAATTCAAACATTAAAAAAAACCTAAAATTTAAGAAAAAAAATTAAAAATTAAAAATTAAAAAAAATTAAAGATTAAAATTTCAAAATATATAAAAATAAAAAAATAAAAATAAAAACAAAATAAAAATATTAAATTAAAAAGAAAAACAAGTTAAAAAATAAAGAAATTATAAAAAAAAAAAAATAGAAATTAAATTTAAAAAAGAAAAAGAAAATGTTTATTAAATTAAAAAATTTAAATTTAAATTTTAAAATAAAAAATTAAATTTAAAGAAATATATTAAATTTTAATAAATTTAAAACTAAAAAAAAACATTATTGAAATTAAAAGTAAAAAAATGAAAAATTAATTAAAAAAAAAAAATGAAAAAAAAAAACAATAAAAATATTAAATTTAAAGAAATATATATTAAAAAAACAAATAGATTTTAAAAAATATATTAAATTTAAATTATATATATATATAGATATATATATATTAGATTTTATTAAATTAAAAAAAATGTTAATATTAAAATAACCAATTAAATTTTAAAAAATATATTAAATTTTAATGAATAAACAAATATATTTTGAAAAAAAAATTAAATTATAAAAAAAAAAAATTGTTAAAATAAAAAGTTAAAAAACTTTAAAAATCAATTACAATTGAAAAATTGAAAAAAATAAATTAAAAAAATATATTAAATAAAAAATAAAATAAAAAAAAATTAATTTGAAAATATTAAGTTTAACTTTAAAAAAAATCTAATTTTAAATACACAATTTTAATTGAACAAAAAAAAATATAAAAAATTTATGTAATTAAAAAAATAATAATAAAAAAATAAAAATTTTAAAAAAATATTAAATTCAAATAAATAAATAAATAAAAAACACAAAATTTACTAAATTTTAAAAAAATTAAATTAAAAAACTAAACATAAAATTTAATAATATATATATATATATATATATATATATATATATATATATATATATATATATATATATATAAATTAAAAATTAAAAAAAAATAATAATAATAATAATAATAATAATAAATTTTCGAATCAATCACTTCATATTGATACAAGAATAAAATTATAGAGTATAAATGAGAACGAGTTCATCATAGAGGCATTCGCACATTACAATGCTGCCTATTGACAGGCAAAACAAGCTGGATACTAACCAAAAGTATTTTGAAAACCATGACCTTGTCTGACCCATGAACACCTGTAACAAGACTTTGAACTTTCCAGAAGGAGGATAAAGACACAAAACTATTGACAGGGCACATACAGACGCTGCCCATAACAAAACCAAAATCAGACTCATTGTTATACTGAAGCATACGCCTGATATCATATACAAAAGAAGTGGAATGTCGCCCACGCAGGGGAAACCAGCAGTTAAACGAAAGAGAAAGCATCCTGAGCAGAAGAATGATAGATTATCATTTGACTGTAGGAAAAGAGGGAAATGAACTCCTCCTTACTGCCTGTAATAAAAAACCAGAGGGCGCAAACCCGATTAGACATCATTAGATGGAGAAGGCACTTCCTCGACGATGGGACACGCATACTAGTCAGGATCCTCGTCATCTGGAGGAGGGCAATCCTTGCCTGAAGAGCCACCCACAGGAGGGACGCTGGGACCTACATGTTGGCTCGCTTGCTGTGTAACATGGCCACCCGGATCACTCTGCCTGATGTCCAGCTGAGGGGATTCGGACATAATATCCTCCCCAGGCTCAAGAGCCACACCAGGAGTTGCCATAACAAGACCGGCAAAAACTTCACGAAGCTTGATAGTGACAGAGGCGAGGAAAGTGTGATTATTGAGAGTGCAGGGGTAATGAAGGCGGGCAGTATGAGTTTGGGCCCTGGAGGAGAGGCGGAAGAATGTTGGAGGAATGGGATAACCTCGTCCCCGCCCACGACCCCGCCTAGAAGCAGGAGAGTGAACAGGGCCGAAGTCTGAGGTGTCGGACGACGAAGCAGAAGAGGTGGGAGAGGGCTAGCGATTCACGTGCCCTCGAGAGGAGCCTCTTCTACAGCGCATTCTTTGGCGCAGACGCGACATGATTTGAAGTGCAGAGAGGGCAGAGTAATCAGCAAAATGGAGCCTAGTGTTAGCTTGCTGAGGAGACCTGATAAAAGCAGAAGACAAGCGACTGAAATTGCAGTAGGGACTGTGGGTTATATGTATACCTGGCAAGAGATCGATACAGCAATTCAAAATACAACGTTTCCCTATGTTGGTGCGAGAGAAGGGCTCAGCATCAGCCAGGGAGCAGTAAGAGCGCAGGGGAGGAGCACAATGGAAGTTCCGAGAGGGCGCCATGGCAAAAGAATGATCGAGAGAGCTTGGAGAAGTGGACTGCATTAATGCAGCAATTGTATTCTGATCAGGAGAAATAAAAGCCCACAGCAAGCGAAGAAGTATGGCGGTGGAGATATACCACGCGCCGGTCCTCCATGCCGCCGACTTATCTATCGCCTCGAAACTCACCCGCATTCGGGACAAAATTTAATAAAAATTATTAACAAAATTTAGAAGAAAAAAAAATTAAAAACAAAAAAATGAAAATAAATAAATAAATAAATTTCAAATACAAAAATTAAATTAAAAAAAATAATAATAATTTTAAATTTTTTGAATTTATAAAAATAAAAAATAAAAGAATTAAAAAAAAAAAAAAAAGATTGTGGTGGCGCCCCCAATCGGCCTCTTGCCCAGGTGACGGCAGAGGCCGGCCACTAGGCGAGAGGCCGATTCTGAGAATCGCCCTCCCGCGGCGGGAGGCCGATTCCCGGAATCGCTCGGCCTCCCGCAACTGGAGGGCGATTCCCGGAATCGGCCTCCCGCCGCGGGAGGGCGATTCCCGGAATCGGCCTGAGGACGCGGGAGGGTGATTCCCGGAATTGGCCTGAGGGTGATTCTCGGAATCGGCCTCTCGCCGCGGGAGGGCGATTCCCGGAATCGGCCTCTCGCCGCAGGAGGCCGATTCCCGAAATCGGCCTCGCGCTGCGGGAGGCAGATTCCTGGAATCGGCCTCCGCCCAGGTGGCGGTAGAGGCCAACTGGCAGCGCCACATAGATAAAAAAATTCTTTTATTTTTATTTTTTTTTTAATTTTTAATATATATATATATATATATATATTTTATATGATTTTTATTTTATTTTATTTTTTAAATTCAAAAAATTTAAAATTATTCTTTTTTTAATTCAAATTTTTTATTTTAAATTTATTTATTTATTTATTTAATTTAATATTTTAGATTAATTATTTTTTAAAATTTAAAATTTATTCATCAAATTTATTAAATTTTAATTTTTTTTTTAATCTTTTAGTTTATTTGGTTTTTCATTTTTAAAATTTATAAATTGTTTCATTTTAAAAAAACAGCAAATTTATGGATATTTGTTTTTTAATGATATGCCCGTGGTTTTTTTTCATTTTTTTTGTTTTTTAATGATGGTTTTTTTTATTTTAATTTTCTTTTTCAATTTTAAATTTTTTAATTTTTTCTATTTTTTTTTTTGTTAATTTTTAAATTTGTATTTTTGTTTTCTTATTATTAGTATTTTTTTAATTTAAATTTTTAATTTTTTTCTTTTTCTTTTTTGTATTTTATTTTTTTTATCTAGATTTTAATTTTGTAATTTAAATTATTTTTAAATTTTCTATTTTTTTTTTTTTTTTAATTATATGGATTTTTTTAATAACTTAGAAAGAAATTTTTTGATTTTTTTTTTTTATATATTTTTTTTTTGTTAATTTTTGTTTTTTTTTTTTCCTTTAAATTATGTGTTTTTTTTTTTTCAAATTTTGTCATTTCTTTTGATATATATATATATAACGAATTAATTTTGTTTTTTTTTACATTTTTATTGGTTTTTTATATTGTTTTTATATATATATATTTTTATCTAAGTTTTGTGTTTTATTACCAACATGAAAATCACCACTCTAAAAAAAAAGGCTGATGATGCATCAATACGCTTCAAAATTAGCATGAAAATCATCGCTCTAAAAAAAAAAAGTTGATGCTGCATCAACACGTTTCAAAATTAGCATGAAAATCGCTAACATTTTAAAACAAATATTCATACTTCATAAATAAAAATATTAGAGTGGCAAAAATGTGCTAAAAAAAAAAGAGGTGATTCTCCATCACCACTTTTCAAAATTGGGTGCTTTTTATGCTACCAAAAAAAAGTAGGTAACAGTGCGGTTACCTATTCCATCGGTAACATTATGATGGAAGGCAGCAAAGTAGCTAGAGCTTCTTCCTCACATTAGGTACGAGAGAAGGATTTAGATATTAAGGAGAAATAAAAGCAAATCAAATTGAAGAATGATGAAATCAAAGCTGAGATATATTATGATTTTTGAAGCAAAAGCAATTAATCAAAACAAATTCCTATGGCAATTTTGATTATTCAATTAAAAAATTGATTATGTGATGTACAACTTGATGCTCGGTGCAAAGACAATTACATTGACTACGAGAAAGTTGATATGGAAGTAGCTACAAACAAAATCTGCTGAATTAGATCGAAAGGATTGAGTTTCATAGGCAATCCTCAGAGATGCTTTGTAGATAGTCACAACGGAAACTAGCAGGTGCTCATACACTTTAAATACCATCTCTAATATCTGGGGACCAAAATGAAGGTGATAAAAATTTACGCATTATGCTCTGAAGGATCTAAGGATAAAGACCTTAGAAGATTTAGTATTACAGGTAGGATATGATCCTACAAACATCAAAGAAGCAGAAACATTGGTTAAAAATAAAAACGAGGACATAGCTGCCTTGAGGAAAAGGCAGTTATGTCCTTAGACAAAGGAAGTTTTACAGGATAAAAAAGAAAAAGATGAAATGATGAGTTTGATACTTCAACTAACAACTCAAATCAAGGAAATGGAAGTACAAATGGACCAACTTGTCCAAGAAAAGGAGACAGTTAAAGAACCATTGATTCCCACAGTCATCCCAGTCATCTCAGCAGCAGTACCTTTCACTTTAGGAGAAAATTTCGCACCCAAAGAGCCACTGGCTACTATAGTGCTAGTGACTTCTTCAACAACTTCAGTAACTGAATCCTCCACAACATTGTTGCCACTTGAAAGCAGTCAACTAGTAAAAGCAATGGAAGGGATGTCCTTGAAGACCAATGAAATCAACAGATTGACAAAGATAATTGAAAATCTTGAGAAGACAAACAAATCAACTCAGATTGATGCTAAAATACATAAACAAAATGCCCACAGATTGAGTGAAGAGGTAAAGAAGCTCCAAAAAGAACTAACTATCAAAGACCAGATATCTTAAATAAAATTTAACTATGGAATAATGTAATTGAAGCCATCCATGATGTATGGCCTTCAATTCAGGTGATTTTTGAGCAGAGAGAGTTACTATTGACAGCCCAAGCAAAAATCCAAAAGACACAAGCTGATTTAGCTGATAAACCAGAACAAGCTGTTAGGTTAATCAATTTCCTAAATAGCAAGAATAGACAGGAACTTGAAGAATTAAAAATCAATGACAGGACGGCAACTATCCTAGAAATTAGGAAAGTTACTACCAAAAGAAATTTAATGAGGCAGTTTGAAGAGAAACGTGAAGGAATGAATACTGTTATCACTAAATTCATGGTTAAATTCACCAATTTAAGGCAAAGGGGATTTCCTGATATCATGGTTATTAATGATAAGTTAATGTCTCAAAATGATTATGACAAGAAGATAAGAGAACATGCCAAAGAGCAGGTGAACAAGTCAACATGTCAAGGTATTCCCACAGGAAAAGTATTGTTAAAAAGTTTTGAAGATTTGTTTTATTTTCAGTATGAGATCAAGCATTTATTTGTCATCAAGCCACATTTGCTAGGTACACTGAGGCTGATGAGAATTTTAGGAAACTCAAGAATATTCGAATTCCTAAAAATGAGGATTGACAAGCATTGATTGATTTGCTATGAAGAATGAAAGGCAAACAAATGAAGAAGAAAAAATCTATTTACTATTTTCACTGTCAAAACAGATTTTACAACAGTAAAGCAGTTTGACAGAAGGTTAAAGAGTATCAGTGAAGGCAAGTTAGATTCTGAAAAATATCTAAAAGGTCGGCAAAGAGGATAAACAAGCAGCCAGTGGCTTCTAACACTGTTAACGATGAAATAGGTAACTACATTATTACCTACCTTTTTTTGGTAGCATAAAAAGCACCCGATTTTGAAAAGTGGTGATGTAGAATCACCTTTTTTTTTTTAGCACATTTTTGACACTCTAATATTTTTATTTATGAAGTATGAATATTTGTTTTAAAATGTTAGTGATTTTCATGCTAATTTTGAAACGTATTGATACAACATCAACCTTCTTTTTTTAGAGTGGTGATTTCATGTTGGTAATAAAACACAAAACTTGGATTAAAAAAAAAATATAAAAACAATAAAAAAAACCAATAAAAATGTTAAAAAAAATAACTCGTAAAAATAAAAAATTTAAAGAAAAATAAATTTAAAAAAAAACAAATAAATAAATAAAATTATTTGAAAATTATATCAAAATAAATGACCAAATTTGAAAAAAAAAACACATAATTTAAAGAAAAAAAAAACAAAAATTAACCAAAAAAAAAAACATCAAAAACTAATATCCATAAATTTACTGTTTTTTTTAATGAAACTATTTATAAATTTTTAAAATGAAAAACTAAATAAACTAAAATATTTAAAAAAAAAAATTAATTAAATTAAAATTTAATAAATAAATTTTAAATTTTAAAAAATAATTAATCTAAAATATTAAATTTAAAAACAAAAACAAAAAACAAAAAAACTTAAAACAAATTAAATTTAAAATAAAAAATTTGAATTTAAAAAAATAAATAAATAAATAAAATTTAAATTTAAATTTAAAAATTTTAAAAAAATAAATATTAAAAATTAAAATATATATATATATATATATATATATATATATATATATATATATATATATATATATTGATAATTAGGCGCCGCCCGTCGGCCCCTCCCCACCCCGGGGTGGCAGCGGAGGTTGATTTCGAGAATTGGCCTCCCGTTACGGGAGGTCGATTCCGGGAATCGCCCTCATTAGTGGAGGCGATTTCGGGGAATTGCTACGAAAGCGGAGTTGAGATGCTCCCTCCAAAAACGTGGGAGGTTTTTTGGCGATTCCGGGGAATCGCCCTCCCCTTAATGAGGGAGGCGGGTCAAGGAATCGCCACAGAAGTGGTTGAGTAATGGCCTCCCCGCCAGTGGGAGGAAGGCAGTTCTAGGAATCGCCCTCTGACCTGCGGCTGGCGATTCCGGGGAATTAGAAGTGACCTCAAGGTGATTCGCACAATTTTCAGTACTGATCCGGCCCGAGAGGGCCCGATGTAGGAGAAACCAGCCACTCTTCTTATTGGAAGGTCGATTCAGGGAATCGCCCTCCTGCCGCGGGAGGCCGATTCCGGGAATCGGCCTCCCGCGACGAGAGGGCGATTCTCAGAATCAGCCTCCCACCCAGCGGCCAAAAAATCCCCCCCTCCTCCCCCTCCCGCCCCCTGAATCGGCCTCTCGCGACGAGAGGGCAATTCCCGGAATCAGCCTCCCACCCAGCAGCCAAAAAAATCCCCCGCCCACTCCCCTCACCCTTCCCCTCCCCTCCCCTCCTTTTTTTTTTCTTTTTTTTCAAATTTGATTTTTTTTTTCTAATTTAATTTTTATTTTTGAAATTTAATTTGTTTTAATTTTATTTATTTTTTTTGTTTTTAATTTTTTTTTTTTCTAAATTTTGTTAATAATTTTTATTAAAATTTGTATTTTTTTTCTATTTAATTGATTTTTTTTTTCATTTTTTTTTATTATTAAATTTTATGTTTAGTTTTTACATTTAATTTTTTAAAATTTAGTAAATTTTGTTTTTTTGTTTTTTTTAATTTATTTCAATTTAATATTTTTTTATATTTTTTATATTTTTATTATTATTTTTTTAATTACATAAAATTTTTATATTTTTTTTTATTTCAAATTGTGTATTTAAAATTAGATTTTTTTTTTAATTAAACTTAATATTTTCAAATTAATTTGTTTTTTATTTTATTTGTTATTTAATATATTTTATTTAAATTATTTTTTTCAGTTTTTCAATTTTAATTGATTTTTAAAGTTTTTTAACTTTTTATTTTAACAATGTTTTTTTTTTTTAATGTTTAAAATTTATTTTTTTATTTCAAAATTTATTTGTTTATTCATTTATTTATTAAAATTTAATATTTTTTTTAAATTTAATTGGTTATTTTAATATTAACATTTTTTTTAAAAATTTAATAGAATCTAATATATATATTTTTAATTTAAGTTCATATATATATATATATATATATATATATATATATATATATATATTATAATTTAAATTTAATTTATTTTTTAAAATCTATTTGTTTTTTTAATATATATTTTTTAAAATTTAATATTTTTATTGTATTTTATTTTTCATTTTTTATTTTTAATTAATTTTTAATTTTTTTACTTTTAATTTAAATAATGTTTTTTTTTTCAAGTTTTAAATTTATTAAAATTTAATATATTTCTTTAAATTTTTTTTTTTTTTAATTTTTTTTTTTTTAATTTAATAAACATTTTCTTTTTCTTTTTTAAATTTAATTTCTATATTTTATTTTTTATAATTTCTTTCTTTTTTTTAAGTTGTTTTTTTTGTTTTTTTTTGTTTTTTTTTTTTAATTTAATATTTTTATTTTGTTTTTATTTTTATTTTTTTTATTTCTAATATTTTGAAATTTTAATCTTTAAATTTTTTATTTTTTTTCTTAAATTTTAGGTTTTTTTTTAATGTTTGAATTTTAAAAATTAAAAAATGTTATTTCTATTTTTAAAAATGTAAAAAATATGACACAATTTTTTTTATTTATTATTATTATTATTATTATTACTTTTATTTTTCCAGCATCAACTAGTTTTGTTTTGAGGGTGTGTTTTCAATTCTTTTTTCAAGAAACAATTTTGTTTTTAGCATAATTTTATAAAATGTTGAAATTTGACCTTAAAAAAAAACCAAGTGCATTCTGGAATACACTAATACACTTTTTTTGTTTTTGAGGTGTTTTTTCATGTTTTTTGAGTCTTTTTGGGCTAGAGTTCCGGTCAAGTTACCTTATTCATTGGTAACAGTGTTTTCTTATCTTAAAAGAGTTTATATTTATTTTGAATAAAATAGGACACCTTGTTGATTTGTTAAGCAAGCTGTCACTATTATTGTTGTAAGATATTTTAGTTTCCTAAGTTAATTCCTAGAAGTCATCTAGGATATTTTGGAAAACATTTTATATAAATACTTCACTCTTTGAAGTATTTTGTGTGGAATAAAATTGCTGGAGATTACTATAGATATTTTATTGACTTGAAGGCTTTGGATTTCAATTTTGAGTAGCAGACTGGATCACCTATTTGGCATCATACTTCAGGATCCCTGTGATAAGCTATCTGGAATGACGTACTCTCTTAAACTTGTCATTGTTATCTTCTTTTGTTACATGCATACATCTGTGTTTTAATTCTAAATCTGAATGTATAACTAAGAGTATTACTACAGGACATGTTAATAGCACCATGTTTTTATCTAGTTATCATTTCTTTGTTTTCTTCTGATTTCCGGTGTAGGGAACCCTAAATTCCTCCCTCTCTCATTTGACCTCTATCTTCTACTTCCCTTTTCCGGATTTAAGGATTCTTAAGTGCCCTTTATCCCGATCATACCATCTCAAAAACTAATTTTCCCAAGATCTCCAAGGGTTATCTATCTTGCCTTGCAGACATTTGACCTTTTACGCCTTGATCCCAGTTTTGTTAGCTTGACTTAGACTCCATAGCCCAATGGACAAGTAGATTTCCCTCTATCTACCCTCCAAGTGAAATTTTCCCACCAAATCCAACAAAGCCAAACCAAAATTTCACTTTAATAACTAGCCTAATATTCATAAATTAAAACAAAGTTAAACTTGAAAGAGAGAGCCCTCTCTGAACCCTAGGAAGGCTAGATCCTAGAGTTTGAAGTAGGTTTGTGGTTACCTCTAGTATCTTTGACTAAAAACTAAAATCTCACAACTCAAGAATTTACTGGAGTGATAACATAGGTCACAAGTATTCCAATACATAACTATTAAGTCACCGAATTAGTCATGTGATAATGCAGTGGGACAAATCATCCAAACCATAATATGATAAGAATGTGCCACATGGTCCCATGATTTTGTATATGTAATGAGGTTGCTATCAGATAATCAAGGAATGATTTATCTGCTTCTTTGTTGACTAGAATCATGGAAAAAAAATATGTTTCAATGACTTCCTCATAAGCCTTTCAAGAGAACAAATTTCAAAATGGTCCTACACAAATATTGAAGATACTTCAACATTATGAAATTTGTTTTCCCAATCAAAAACTCCTTAATTTGTACAACTGCTAACATACTTCATATAAATAGTCCCCTTTAAGCTTGTCCAAACAGGCCTGAACGAGAGCCTTTGTCTAGGCCCTAAATCTTGAATCAATGTTGCATATTCCTTAATGAAATCTAACCCCTGCAACAAAGTTGTTAATGAGATTATTTGAATTAGTTTTTGACCATGTTGCCAAGAAATAGTACAAGATAAGAGTGTGACTTCTTGTATTCATTTTTCCATAAGGTTCATTTACCTAATCACATGATTTAGACAATCTTTACTCCAAAAATCATATCCTAAGATTGCATGCCAAAACACTGCAACACTCTTGGATTCACATTATAAGATATCAAACCCAGGTCTTGACAACTCAAAAGAATTGAGTATCATTTTCTATGTAGTGTATTAAAAAACCCTTGCATCGATCTTAATTATAGTCAAACATAACGATCCATCCATATTTCTTTTGAAAACCAGAACACTTATCTCATTTTCCCTTTTTGCACAAGATCATTTTAGGTGGGAACTTCATAACAGAATTATGTCCTCAAATATGATAGATTTGTTGAATATGGTCTTAGACAAGGCAACATCAAATAATGTCTATACCAACAATTTTGCAAATATATTGATAGTAGTCGTGTAAACATTTCATATATTTGCCATATCATTATCACATGCCAAGACAATTGATTATAAGGTCCCCGATATTTCAAGTTTGTAATGCTTTGATGAAATGCCTTTTGGATTTTTCAACCAAACCTATAATTCATTCATCAGACCTTAATGAATGAATATTCCACAAGGTCTAGACTTTTATTCAGTCTTTAGCAAACTCTGACCATATGATTTGTTCTCAGACGTAGCTTGGTTTCTTCAAAACAAATGTAGAAATTGGTTCCTTATAGGGACAATGACACAACCTTTTTCAGTCTTCAAAGAACTAACGAGGAAATTGGCCTCTTCTTCATTGAAAGCTTATGGATGCCCCTTTTTAAATATTTAACTCAATCCCTTGTGTATGATGAATTCTTTTGCCCTTTGCTTCATATGATGTCTCCAAGCTTTCTCTTTGTTTCCAACAATTTGAATAATCTTCAAAGAATCATAATTTGCACCTTATGCCCATAATTTCTAAGGCATTACAGATTTGAATTATCAAGAGTTTGAGTCCCCTTTGGTTTGCAACCTAATTTGACCGGTTCTTGAGGGATTTCAGCCATGATCAATCTTTCTAAGGACAACACTGGGTCTCTCGGCCCCAAGCACCCAACTTTTGAGGCCTTTTCGACCTACCTGAGATTCGAGTTGAGGCCTTTCTAGCTTCAGAGAATTTCAACCCTGATTTGAGGCCTTCTATCTAAGGTTTTCAAGGAAATAGAAACCCGAATTTAAAAAGCTTGGATTACTTTTTAAGAAAACTTTTTTTCTCACATAGACTAGTTGATTTTGGATTCTTTTTCCTACAAAACAAGCTAACTTGGAAAGACTGCTATAATACCATGTTGATTTCTCATAGGCCTTCTAAACTATTAATTACTTCTAATGATTTAGTCATTTTCATATTCCTATTCATCATTAAGAAATTATACAAAATACATCAACAATAGAAACATTTATGATAGTAGTACCATAAAGAGAGTCAAACAAGAGACACAAATATTTCACCCCGGAAAAACCCACATGGGGGAAAACCCAACAACCTTTTCCTTAGAGAAATTATTCAATTCAACAAAGATACATCATATTCTTCAAGTCAAACATAAAGTCAAACTAACTAGAAACATAACCTTGATCACACCTGGTCAAACTATCCTTTAGACAAGTCAACTTTTTCCCAAACAATTCGGCCCGATCTAATCTACTAGGGCCGAAATTTGGCCTACTTTTGCACCCAAAAATCTCAGTCCTAATGTTTTGATATGCTTCAAAAATTTGGACCTCTCGTCACACATGTAAGGTCATAGAAGAAGAGCAGATTCATACATGCAAGGTTGAACAAATAGATATAGAAGATGTCAGATTGCTAGATCAACTTTGTCCTTCCTTTCTCTTGTCTTCATCTAGATGAGTAGAAGATGTCTTCTTGTGTGAGATCCAAATTGTACCTTTTGGAGGAGAACAAGTGGTGTATATATAGTGTTCTGGGAGGCTAAATGGGTGCCTCTACAAGCTGGGTCAACTTGATCATCTTAGAGCCAAAAACGGAAATTTAAAATTCATTTTTTTTCTCTTTTGAGATAGACATGAAGAACATGTCGTATATTTAATATTTTGAAGGGCTGAAATATTAATTACGAAGAGTGACCATAACTACAAAATTCAGAAATATAGTTAGATATATTTACTCATTCGTAGTTATATAAATAAAATAGCTCCTTCAAAAATATCCTTCATTGAAAGGAATAGAGCATAGGAATTCAAGGTCCAAAGATCAATGATTATAATAATGAAATTAATCTATCTTGTCTTTAGAGAAAATTACATATGCATGCACCATAACTATGTTATATTTGTTATATTTATAACAGTGTAGTCCTTTTAAATTATTTCTATTATAAATCAGCTAGAGTGGCTCAATCATGTTTTTTCAATTTCAAAAATCAAGGTTGCATGGTAATTAACTTTAGGGCATCAATTCATATTCAAGTTGCCCTTTTGTCGTCATTTATTGCTACTTGTAATTGGTGTATAGGTTTGTGATTGTGACGAGAGGTGCTCTACAACACATAGTATATTAATGTTGACTCTATCCACATTATATAAATTATGGCAGAAATATTATAGTGAAGTAATAGATCAAAGCATTATAATAATAATAATAAATGTCAACTCAATTAAAAAAGTAATAAAAATAATAAGTTGTTTCAATTCAATTTATTATATTGTATTTTTTTATTAATAAAATTACAAAAAACCATATATGCATATCACATTAAAAGAAATTTAAATAATAATTCATATAAATAATCAGGATATTTCAAGATTTCATATTTAAATTTAGTTAATTAAACACTAACATTAAACATTTTTTCTTTCTTTATATATATATATAATCATGATATTTTAGAACTTCAGTGTATGTTATAATCATACTAATAACATATAAAAATCCTAATTATAAAGAAAGAAAGAAAAATGCAATGATTATGTATGTAAAAAAATGTATTATGACGATTTTAATTGAATGAAAAATAAAAATCTTCCTCTATATAGAGATATTAAATTTATATATAGTATAAATCATATTATAAAAGTTAGCATATATCCATCTTAATTATAAATTTTCATAAGTGTTAAGAAATGCAATTTCTAGAGGTGCAAACATTTTCTTGAATTTTACACAAAGAAATAAGTTGCACCTTTAAAAATTTGATTTCTCTTAGCATATATCCATCTTAATTATAAATTTTCACAAGTGTTAAGAAATGCAATTTCTGGAAGTGCAAACGTTTTCTTGAATTTTACACAAAAAGAAATAAATTGCACCTTTAGAAATTTGATTTCTCTTAACACTGAATAGATTAAAAAGTCTAATAAATCTATAAATCAATACTGATTTAATAAATAAATAAAAAGAAATAAAAAATTATGGAAAAAACTATAAATAAATAAAAGAAATAAAACATTATAGAAAAAGCTATATAATATGCTGATTCATTGTTTTTTTTTTTCCTTTTTCTTCAAAATTTATTGTGGTAACACAATACTAAGCCACTTCCACATATTAGTAAGCTTCCATGAATAAACAGTAAATAATGCCGTAATAATTTAGCCTCCATGAATAAACAGTAAATAATGCCGTAATAATTTAGCTTCCATGAATAAACAGTAAATAATGCCGTAGTAGTTTAAGCAGCCAAATAACTGTAAACAATGGCATAATAGTTTCAGCAGACAAATAAGCTATTATTTCAGAAATATATTATGTGATTTTGGAAGCCCCGAATCCTCTTCAAAAAAATCCTAACAGAAAACGAAAGCATTTATGCTATGTAGTCCACCATAAGAGAGACGTACATACAAAAGCCTCATACATTGCATTGAGCTGTGAATTAACTGGGCACAACGCATTCCACAGTTGATCATTGTATAACTTTAAGGCACACCATTGAAAAAGTATGGGAAAAAAATGAAGAAGTTTTCTGTTGCTTTGTTGATTTCAGAAAAGCCTTTGACACGGTTCCTAGGGATAAGCTTTGGGGCAGAATGGAGGAATTCGGGGTTCCCAGGCATTTGAGAGCAGCTGTGCATAGGCTGTATGAAGAGGTGAAAGTCAAAATTAGAACTTTAGCAGGCATTTCTGAAAGTTTTAGAAGCGATATTGGGGTCAAGCAAGGTTGCCCATTGTCTCCTACCCTTTTTAGGTTATATATTGACAAGCTTGAAGAGTGGCTAAATTCGCAAGGGGGTGACGGTATCCATTTGGGCAAGTTCGTTATAAGGCTTCTTTTATACGCAGATGACCTTATATTGATTGCTAAATCGACTCTTGGTTTGCAAGAGCACTTACGTTCCCTTGAGCATTTTTGTAGAAGGGTTGGGATGCAAGTCAATATTAGCAAAACGAAAGTAGTGGTTTTCTCTAACAAAAGAAAACATAACCAACATAAGTTCTATTTTGAAAGCAGCATTCTGGAAGAAGTTGCAGACTACAAATACCTCAGAATTGACTTCAACAGAAATTTAAGTTGGGATGGTTGCAGAAAGAAAAGAACTTTAGGGAGTTGGAAAGCATTTTATGCTGTTCAAAACAGGTGTAGAAAAGCAAAGGCGTGGGACTGGAAAACCACTCTAACTCTTTTTGGGCTTCTAGTGATTCCAATGATTCTCTACGATTGTGAACTGTGGGCCAGCAGCACAATCGAGATGCAGTGGAAACAAATTGAGAAAATTCAGAAGTGTTTGATTACAAACAAATTCAAAATTAAAAGTGGAGTTCCTTATGCTATCTTGTTAAGTGAAACAGGGGCTGCTCCTATTGAAGCAAAATTGCTATGGTGCGAGTCATAAGGTATCTGAAAAAAATTGAGCAAATGGAAGAGGGTAGATGGCCTAACGCTGTGTTTAGTGACAGATTGTGCAAAAGAAAGAATACTTGGATGCGGCAAAATAACAAATGGTTTAGTAAATGGGGTATTTGCTTGAGCATGTGTCCTACAAACAGTGAAGAGATAAAAACTTTTGTTATGGATAAGTTCCACAAACGTACTTGGGAGAAAGAGATAGGGAGAAAGAAGAAGTACTACATTGAAGAGTTTAACCCCACACATAACCGTCAACAAAAGGCGTACATAGGGGCTAATATTTCTTGGAGATCTAAAATTCTTATTGCTCAATTAAGGACTAATTCTCATCAACTCCGTTGTGAAACAGGGCGCTGGAAAAGGCCAAAAGAAATGTGGGAGGAAAGAGTATGTATTTTTTGCTCCTCCGGAAAAGTGGAAACAGAAAAACATTTCATTTTAGAATGTGAGGCCTTCAAAGACAGCAGGGAAAACTATGCAGGTATTCTGGCAGCTAGTTCTTGGGATAATCTATTCAGCGAAGAGTTTGTCAATAAGTTGGGAGCGGTTATTGTAAAACTTCACACGAAAAGGGCCGAATACAAGAGCGAGATAGAAAAGCAATCTGTCCCATAGGCTAATTTTTTTAGCCTCGCCGACATTAAAAAATACTTTCTTTCTTTCTTTCTATTTCAAAGTTGAAATAAAGATGCATCTAAAACTGAAATTAAAAAGTGGAGAAAATTCCATCCAAGGAAGAATAGAACAACATACTCTTTTGAAAGCTAAAAAATGAATTTTGACCACGAATTCAGAAACATGCAGTTGCCTTACTCACATCGCCAAACGAATGCATTAAAAAGTGGAGAAAAATCCATCCAGGAATTGAATAACATACTGCTTGGAAAGCTAAAATATAAATTTTAACTAGGAATTCATAAACAGGGAGTTGCCCTACTTACATCCCCAAATAAATGCATTATACGAATACAGTGGCCAATTGTTAATGATTTTGCTATGCAACCTTGCTGCCATAAGTTAAGGAAGCAGTGAACCGCTGGTCTTCTATTATTAATAATGATATTGCCATAGGAAAGCCATTTCTACTCAGGTTGACACTGTATCTTGCACATAAGACGTCAACATTGCCTGTTAACCTGACCAGACAATTTGAAAAAGCTGCCTCCATAGTTTAAATTACTTGGAAACAGATATGGAACATTCTTTCATTATCATTAAGCGTGTTCAGAAAAATCAGCGTGCTTTTCCCAAAGTTCTTTCTGCTTGCCGTAAATTTATAAATCCTACCATTTTATTCAAGCACTTTATTTATCAAAGCATTTTGCCTAGTGTGGAGAAGATTCCAGATTTTTTTGTTAATACCTCGAGTGTTGGATATTGCAAACATGATGCCATGCTCCATGCTCCAATAAACTATATATCTTTAGGAGACGATTCGGAACAAATATGCAATCCAAGTCTATACAGTTCCTGCTAAACATCCATCTCTAGAAGAATAAAGATGATAATTATACACATAAGACTTTTTCAAAGGCTACCTAATCTTTCGTTGTAAAGCAGGTTCCAACTCCAAGTTCCTCGTCCAGAAAATAAAAGCTCTGCATTGTTAACCCCACTTAATTTCTTAATGCACGGACTCAGAAAAATAACTAAGAATTATGACCTTCCTAGACATGGCGAGGAAAACTCCTGAGAGAAAGCCCAATCACGCTTACCCCCCAGAGAAATTTGAGAAGGGAAGATGCCCTAAAAGCCTTTTGTTATACAAAATTTTCTGATGCCATATAACATTTCACCTATTGCTATTCCTCCAACTCGTATTCTAGTACTAGTGCCAAGACCTGAAAATCAGTCCATTTGCCTTGAAATTTTCTTTGACGTTATCAAGGAGAACCTGTCATTCCTGGAAATAGCTCCGAAATTTTATTGAAGACATCCATCACCTGCACCAGAACACATATTAGAGGAAAAGAACCTAAGAATATGAATAACGGCACGTCTTCCTTTCATGTATTCAATAAAAATTAAAATTCGAAACTATGGCCCCAGAATGGTCCCCTGAACAATACGACACCATGTATTCAACAAAAAATGATAGTTCTGAAAGCCCTGTACAATCACAAAAACTCAGTCCTGACTCCTAAGCCCTTGAAACATGTTATATTCTATACTTACAAAACAAATTCAACAATTTAACACAAAGTATAAGCAAAATTAAACACATGAAGATCGGACACAGGAAATCAACACTGATATTGGAGAATCCCCCATCTCCAACCCTCTTATGGATCTAGATCAATAAACAAATCTATAATTAGAAGAAACAGACTGCTCTAAGATAACCACAGAAAAGCTGATAAGGGAACACTTTTTCTAACAAATAGTTATCATTTCTCTGGAAAACCTGAACAGAAGAATAGTATCGCTACAACACATCAATGAATGCTCAGATATGGCTGTTGACATGGATAAGACGAACTATGATAATCAAATCAAAAGAAACAAAGTACCCAAAGATAATATATGGGGGATACATAGCAAGAAGCATCCAAACCTGCAAATATTTGGTAATTGATTACCCAGCAAACCTAATTTAGAGCCATAGCTTGGAGAAATTACTATCAAGATTAAGAGGATAGAGAGCTTGTATTGAGATGGAAATTAAATGAAAAGAGGTAATATAATGGATCTGGTCAAAATAAAGTCTTCTTTGAAATCCCAGTTACAACAATCCTTCTATACGATTGGGGAGATAGATATTCAAAAGCATATTTGCAAAAGATTAGGGAAATATAAAAACTCCTTTTAAGACAAAATAAAAAAGCATGACCCTTGGAACCCTCAAGTCAAATATGTATCAGGAAAATTAAAGTAAAATATAGATTTCTATAAAATGAAATACAGAGAAACAAGATGACACTAACAGTTGCCTCAGCTAAAAACCAGGAACCAATAGATTGGAGAAACTTGTATGTCAGACAGCATAAGACAATTAGCGCAATAGGGCATCTACAACCTCCCACTGGATCAAGTGGCACTCAAAAGCTATATAAAAGAAAAGGCCATAAAACATAAGGCATCCCCTTTGATAAAATGCAAAATGAGATACTACAAATAGCAAATGTGGCTTATCCTAATGCTACGACTGCACTGCAGTTAAAAAGAAGCTGGAGAAACAAAATGATTATCAGCAAGATGGGAGCCATGTAGAAAACCTACATTACGAAGTAGATAGATGGATGACACTAAAAAACCACGAGAAAGTACACTATAAAATCTGCAATGATACAGGCAATGAAAATAATTTACACTTACCCATAAAATGCCCTACCTAGACTAATATATTATCAGATACTAGTAAACATAGTCATATACTAATGATCAAAGAGCTTGGTAACCGAAAAAGTCACAGAATCCTAGAATATGGATTCTGTACCCAACATCAAAATATTTGTCTTCATCCACTAAATTTACATGGTCTACTTCAACCAAATGAACTCAAATCAATAAATGAGCTGTTCTCTACCCCTATGAGATGTCAAACGGCATAAGAACAAATTGTTAAACAAACTTATCAGCTCCTTTGAAGTTATTGTCGCTCTGCATCAATCCTTCCCACATTTTAATTTTGAGAATTTAAATCTCAAGATGTGAAAGGGGTCTCCTCTCCATTTTAATTGAAGGATAAGCCATGAGAGCAAGTTTTTCCAAAAAGCAAAAAAGACAAGTAAATGAGAGTGAGAAAGTTACAAAACACCCAAGAGCAAAGAGTGATTGCAAACACCAAAAAAAATACACAATGTTAAAGGGCAGTCTATTGAAAAATGTAATGGAATATCATTCAACGCAAACTCTAATTTTATTGAAGTGTACATCAGAAGTGTGCAGTAGTATTGATGCCATTGGACAGTTTCTTGTGTGGAATCATTCCAGTGCAGCAAGTGCACAATTTTTAAAGGATTAAAGCCATGTTAGGGTGAGCTGACACAGTTCTTAAGCTGCAAAATGGGTATTGATGTAGAAATAAATGATGAAGCAGTTCCACAGATAAGATCTATGGTCCCTCCATGGTCACTCGGCCAGAGATGGTTCATACATTTGCTTAGCTCACTCACATTTGATATTATTTTTACGAGGCTTGATATACATGTTGTATATATTACCACCTATATTACAGGAGGGTTGAATGTGTGATTCTTTGTCACACAAATCAGATTTTTGCAGGTTGACTATTGATCTTAGCCTTCAAAAAGGTTGGGATGTTGATGGAGAAAGTGAATATTGTGGGTTGAGAAGAAGCTTATGCGGTCGATTGTCATGGCTTGTTTCTTTCTTCATTGTGACATTTTGGTTCATGGAGATTCAGGGTTTAGAAGTTTGTGGTATTGATGCTTTGGTTAATGGTTATGATAAGCTCTTTAGTCCCAGACTCCCATGGCATTGTTGAAAAGTGTAACTAGGATCGGTCTTCATTCTGACTATGTAACTATGTATTTATGAAAAGAAGAAGACAAAGATAATATATATATTTTTGATATGGTTGTCTCATGGGTTTCATGAGCAAGGTCTAGGTCAAAGGACTTCTTCTTGATGTTCTCTAGGTTTTTGTTTTCTGGCCATAAATGTCCAATTTAAGAATTCATGTGTGAAGTGTCTATATATGCTCCAAACCATGTCACATAAGCCTTGCAAGTCCAACGTTAAACCCTTCTAAAGAACAGAAAATAAATAGCATATAAAGTCAGCCTATATTCAGTGGAGAAATCGGCCTACAAGGTGACTGTAGGGTCGGCCTAAAAGACAGGAATATGCACTATATATATGAAGGTTCTGCGGCCCAGTTCAAGGACAAGAATTGCGGATTTGTCTGCGGTTTTCACAGTGATCAACAGTGCGGATTTAAGACAAGGAGAAGCTGTGGACTTCAGGATTGGAACGAGTCTAATATGCATATATTCAGATAAAGGTATATGATACATCTGTGTCATATATATGCGCATACATCTGTGGTAAAAATGCAGACTGTTCTGAGTTCAAAGGTGCATATTTCAGAGAGTACAAAATGCAGCTTGTTCTGAGTTAAAAGATGCGGATTTCAGAGAGCATTAAATATGGATTTTTGAGAGAATCAAGTACGAATGAAAGGGCAGCTCCAAGGAGTATTGCGGACACCTCTGAAGTAAATTACAGCGTAAAGAAGTCTGCCATATTTGCAAGGTCAAGGCAGTGTTGAAGTACAAGGTGCGGTCTTGGTTTTGGATGTTTGTTTTTGAAACTGTGGATGCGAATCAATGAGAAAACATAAGTAAATCACATAAGTACTAAATAAGCTAAGAGAAAACATAAGTAAATCACATAAGCTCACAAGCAATTATCAAGAAAAGAATTTGAATTAATCTCCGGCCCTCCAAATTATCAACAAGTATATCTTTGGTGGGTGTTATTCCTGGTTGACCTAATCTAGCACTCAAATCTCATGGTCTTTTCTCATTGACTTTGGCTTTGGCATGGTGCACTAGGAGTTACCACTTCTATGGTCATGGTACAAAACCTTTGTGGAAGTATATTCTCATTGGCACACAGGAGGATGCAACTTATTATTATTGTATATGTCAATGCCCATCCCCTCTATTCATCTAATCCTTTGTGAACCATCCCCTTCACCTTATCACCATGGTACAACAACTTATGAAATAATCCATGAAAGCTCATATGGACTCCCTTTTTACAAACCCCTCACTTTATATCATGATAAAGTAACATATGTTGATGAAAAAATTAAAAAGCTACTTTATTTTAAGTGTTATCGCTCCCTTTGCCCTCGAGGTGTAGATTAGTTGGCAATAGGGTCCATTGCTAAGGTGCTCCTTGCAACATTGTTGGTTCATGTTGAGATTTGTAGCTTGGGAGCTACTCCACATCCCTGGGTACTAGGCTTGTGTGAGTTGGCACCACAAAAGCCATTTGTGGGCTAAGTACCAAAGAGG
The DNA here is from genome assembly GCA_034641835.2 of Pinus albicaulis. Classification (NCBI taxonomy): domain Eukaryota; kingdom Viridiplantae; phylum Streptophyta; class Pinopsida; order Pinales; family Pinaceae; genus Pinus; species Pinus albicaulis. Next base: position 1,017,374,221 of record CM076580.1, on the reverse strand, counting down.
TGAGTTTTGTACCCAAAGTGGTGGGCACAAAACCAAGATGTATTTTGATGTTTTGAACCTTGGAGCATGTGTGGCACCCTTAATGGAGCAAGGGGCTGCTAAGAAAACCAAGGGAGATGTTGTCAAAATGAGGAAAAGAATTTTTGTTTATGTTTAGTGGGCAAATTGGCAAAAAGATAAGGTTGGCTTGACTTTAAGAAGGCCCTAGAGAGGGCTAGATGTTGCCACCCAAGAAGCATATATATAAGAAAAGAGACCTATTTTGGCATCTAACACAAGTGCAAAACTCGTCATAGTGGAGGACGTCTGAAGTTTTGTGTAATGTCCCCAAATTTTGGATTACCTAGCGAGGTGGTTAGGAGGGTTTTCCAAAGTTTATGTCAGCCTAGTCACAGGAGCAAGATTACTCCATTGGTGGGCCCGGAGAGTTTTAGAGAAGTTTTATGGGTCCGACTGGGATCGCTTAGCATATTTCATCATCACGATCAATTCCACATGGTTTGCTCTTGGTTCCGTTGCATTCTAACGATTTCCATAAACTGGTGTTATTAAGAGGCATATTTTAATTATTTATGCTTAAGGTGTTGTTTCGGGCTGATTACTTGGAGAAACACCTTACTGTAATAGCTCGTTGGAATCGGGACGAAAATATCTACAAGGCAGCATGATAAAAAGGGCTTTTGTGTGGCCAGTGTGACCACAAAGGCGAAATAAGCATTTTCCGGCATTAAGTTTATAAAAGTCATTTTATTAAATAAAGTAAGGAAAAGTGCTTTTAAATATTTAAATGGAGGGGAAAAGTAAGTGAGTTATAAAAAAGGGAAATAAGGGGGTCTCTCCTCATTTATTTGTGCATTTGAGTTTTTGGAGAAAGGAGCTCTTGGAGAGTTTTCTTGAGGAGGAGCTTAAGATTCTAGAACCCTAGCCGCCATAGCATACTTCGGTGTTGAAACTAGAGACCCTAGTTGGATTTGAGAGTGAAATCACAGACTTTACCACAGAGTTTCAATGCAGTAAAGGATTGTCAATGAATATTGAGATATTGAGGTATTATCAGTTGATTTTAATCATTGATATTGTGTTTTTCATAAATCTTCTTCTACAGGTGACAACCATAGACAAATCTGAAGGATTACCTTGTTGATAAGGCCCTCATTGTGGAGAACGAGTTCCCTAGCTCAGCCACTGGTGATTTAAATAGCATAAAAGGAGTCCAGCTCTCTGCATTGGGATTGAATGAGTTTATCCTCCGGTTGGACAGGATTCCACTACCAGGAAGGAGCCGTATTCTACTGATATTTCTGCTAAACAAATCACTGGAAAATAAAGGGGTCGAAGCTTACATCATTTCAAGTGGGTTGAATGAATTATTGGTGGGCTGAACTCTGCTCCACAAGTGATCGAATCCCCTGGTCAAGGAGATTGTATTTGCTCCCTCTACCTGCTGAAGGAACATCTCACCAATCTCAGCATCTCATCCTTTCAGAACAGTCGAGATCGAGTTCTGTTGGAAGGGCAACTGATAATAAATTTGAGCTGGAGGAAGCTGTGTGGTCACTGAAAGGAGGCCAAATCGGTGATCAAGTGGACGTTTTGAGTTGCTGGGTACATTGTACCTAATCTGGATGTATATATATATACACCACTGGAAAGCTAATAACTAACGTCAAAATCAGTTATCATCCCCAGAACTATCTGCTGAAGTATAAATCCAATCTAAGTTCTGTACCTTACAGAATTCATTTATGTACATGTGAATTAGTGAATTTGTGGCTGTTGTAATTCTGGGTTATTTCCTGTTATGAAAGATGTTCAATATTTTGTCATATGGTGTAAAACAGTCACACATTTCTTGTTGGGTATTTATGAATGTTTGAATTCTTCCCTCTAGTTTTGTGGAAAATTTATTGGAAATATATTGGAGAAGCATGTACCTACAGCCAGAAAATAACAAACTGTTTGACGAAAAACAACATTGAAACTTTGATATAAACTCAGAAATTTATTGAGAACTTAGAGATTTTCTGAAAGGGAATCTTACATTCTGAGGCAGGCACATCCAAGGAAGGACAGGTCGAAGTGAAGGAGAAGGCCAGTCTATGGTTCTCTTTGTGACTGATAAAGGCCAAGTGGAGCAGGAGGCTTGCTGAGTTGTTTGAGGGCAGATCTGAGCATGTGTTAGGCTAATATATCTTGGGAAACAGGGCCAAAAGTTTTCTGTATCGTTGCAGGTGGGACAAAGCCCTAGATTAGGGCTGGTCTGTGGTCAAAGGTGCTGGAACAGCAGTTCTTAAGAAGCATTGTAATAGCACAAGAAGGGAGGAGCTTTGGGAGAGGGCCAACGCTGGATTTGGAGGAGGTTTTGAGGTCTGGACGGTGGCTGGTTTGGTGCCCTAACCAGGCCAAATAACCTCAGACCTATAGCATGTACAGAGCTAAGATTTGCGGCAGATTGTGACGTCCATTCAGAGGTATGTGTCCTTCCTGTTTATGATTTTTGCTAGGTGTTTGGAGTCCAGTTTGGGACAGATCTGGCTGGGCATCTTAAGATCAGATTGGAGGACTGCAGCAGGTGCCTAATATGCCATAAGTCCAACATTTGTGAAGGGCATCAAATATATTAGCAAAAGCAGAGTACTGAAGCTCAACGGCTGGTTCTTTTAAGGGCTAAAGGGAAGCCAAGAGAGCAGTTGATAAACCCTAGTTCAGTGAAGTTTGCAGGAGTCATCTCCAGTGATAGTAGGCAGCCTCCAAGCCCTAGACTTGCCATCATTGTAGCAACAGAAGAAGGCAAAAGTGGGCAGACAAAAGAGCTGTTCACAAACGGAGTTGTGAACAGATGATAAAAGACCCTATGTGTTGACATCCTTGGTGGGCAAAGGAGCAGCTAGAGAGCAGAGTTTGTTGGGCCAGGTTCAGTGACCTAAAGGACTTGTGATCATTGATGGAGGCAGATAGAGGAGTTAGAGAATGGTATTGACTTTTGTGTAGCTTAGGACGTACTTTAAGCCCTGGTGATCGAGGGTTGGAGGTCAAAGCGCCACAAATGGGCTTATGGGCTTGAGATCCAAGCTTGGGGGTTTTGCAGCCATCGATGTTTGGGCCAAAACTGTGATGAGAAATCAAGATGTGATGGATGAGAAAGATAGTGCTCGATGATACGATTCCAACGTAATGAGAATCGTCCAATTCCGAGTTGTCATTGACGAGTTCTGAAATTTTTGTGTCAATGTTGGGGTTTGCACAAGATGGGTTTAGGTTGGCTTGATGAAATTAAGCCTTGACAAAGCTGTACAAAGCCCTAGAGTGACGTCTTGGAGAAGCCCTTCCTATGTGTATAAAATGAAGGTGATGGAGGTCACTTAGAGGCATCCAAGAGGGCAACACAAGAACTCTCAAGAACTCGGTCAATGGACAGGGTACTTCTGAACTAGCCGCAGCAAAGGAGGGCACAAAAAGACAGCGTGTAGGAGCCAAGAAGACAGCGTGGAACTTCTGGTTCCTGTAGGTGACAGCGAGGGTGGTTAAAGGCAGTTTGGAGGCAGATCTAAAGTGCTGTTCAACGGCCGAGTAGCTGGGCTAGAAGGCCGAAACTGAGGGAAGCCGTTCTGTGACAAATCTGGAGGAGTTTAGGGTGGACAGACCCTCGGGAGAGGCAGCCACAGCCCTAGAAGGCTGCTGTGGGTAAGCCGCAGCCCTAACCAACCTGGAACAGTGTTGCGTAGGGCAGTTTGAAGGCTGGCCTATGGCCAGAACAGCAGCAAACAAGGTAAGGAGCTCTCCAAGGGTACGCCACAGCAAGAAAGGGCTGTTTTGATGACTGTCTTAGGGCTGTTGCAGCATTCCAATGTTAATCAAGGTTGTCATTGATGTCAATATGGCATTAACCAAGATGTCAATATCGAATTGTTCGTGATGGCAAATTCTTATGATGTGTGATGTTGCCTAAATGTCCATTGATCATAATACCCTAATGATGATGTCCTTGAACTAACCATCAAGATGCCCTAGAACCCAGTGATGTCCTTACTCTTAATAAGGAAGTCTAAAGATGTCATGTCAACCATGTGCCTATGATTGATGCTCATAGTGATCTAGCCTTTAAGTGCCAATGATGTATCTAATATACAAGCCCTTGATGACATATGGAGGACTATACATGAATGACCTTACATTGATGAAATATATATCTCATGATGGGCACTCTGGATGGAAATTAATTGATGCTGCACTATGACATGGTTGGTAACATGATTGATGCTACACTATCACACATAAGGACATACATGATGATGACATGGACAATGATGTGATATATGACATGAATGACCTCACCATACTTAATGACATATAATGACATTGCTGGATACATTACACTGGAGAAGCCATTAATGACCTCTTGCTGTCCTAATCACCTTCTGCACTAAAAATTCCAAACAGTCATAAAGAAAATTATTTTTTGACATCTTGAAGACACCATTTCACTATGGCTCCTTCCCTATCTTATAGAGGACTCTTTCCTCTTTCCAACGAGCCCTCACTCAGCCTCTAACTCCCAGTAGTGTAAGAGAAATTAAATTTTTAAGTTAATATATCATATTTTTTTAATTCTAGCCGACCTATACACAGTTATTCATGTCGGCCTCTCTCCATGAGACGTGTCTCTTCATGAAGGGTCGAAATCTAGTATTAATTGACGTTGAAACACCTCATTTTAGCATAAAAAAATTTCGGTGATTTCCCAGAGATGAGATACAGAACTGTAAGAGGCCGAGAAGACAGAAATTCACTGTTTTGGGTTAAAAGATTTCTGTTTGGGAAATTTTCTTAAAACTGTATACACTTGTGAAGGCACTAACTAGGAGCTTGGACTACAGAACCAGAGACCTGCAGATCTGAAACTTTGGACCTGTAACATCTCTGCAATTTCGGGTCAGTATAAACCACTACAGGAACAGACCTTGGGTTTTCTGGAACAGCTTATCTCTGCACCTCGTTTTGTGTGCCAAACCACATTTTAGGATCTCGGAATTTGAGAACAGTCTCTTAAAGGAGCACAGTCATCATTGCAGAAGACTGCTACTAGTATAGTAGCTCTGTTTGCTACTATACTCCAAGTCCAAGTCGGTGCTTGGCAAATACAGGTTGGAGCTTGGGAGATTGAAGATTGGTGTCTTCATCTAGGGTTGGAGCCCTACATATATTGTACTTGATTTATTGTCAAGAAGAAATTAATAAAAGCATTTATTCTTATTGTTCATTGTGTGTTCTAAATATAAGTGATCTAACTGGTAAAAATAACAATTGAAAATAAATATTGATTCGCCCCCCTTTCAGTATTTCCAACAGTTGGTATCGGAGCCAGTGCCTTCACTCAAAGCCTAACAACTTGAAGGTTGATCATTAGAACAATGGCAAAGCCAAGGAAGAAAGTCTCCAATCCTCCTAAAGATGTGTCTTCCTCAACCATTGAAATTGAAGTAAATCAATTTGCGAAGGCTCCATTGTTCAATGGAAATTTTGATATATGGGTGGCAAGAATGAGGAATTTCTTGAAGACTCGAGGAATTGAAGTTTGGAAATCAGTGATTACTAATCACACGATGGACGAAGAATCCAAGGAGTACAATACAAGAGCAATGAAGGCAATTTTGAATGGGTTACCAAATTCTGTGAAGGCCAATTTTGAAAAATGTTCATCAGCAAAAGTCATATGGGACAAACTTCATGATCTTCACTCAAAAGGAGCGTTGACAATGATCTCTAGTCAAGAAGATGATGGAAATCAAGAAAGAAGTCCAGAATCCGTCAAGGAAGCTGAAAATAAGAGAGATGACAACAAGGCTAAAGAAGACCTAGAAGATGAAGAGAACAAAGAAGACTTTGAAGAAGATCTCTTGAATAAACTTATGGATTCCATGGAAGAGATTAACAGTTTGAAAAATGAAAATGAGGAACTTAAGAAGAAACCGCAAGATGGTAACCAAGACAAGACAAGGAAGGAAGTTGACTTTGTCAAGCTTCAAGTACAAGAAAGAGATGAGGAGCTCGCCAAACTTAAAGAGGAATTTCATCAGAATAAAAGAAAGCATCATGAAGAAGTCATATCTATAACAAATCAATTGGATAAGGCAAAGACAAGGGAAGAAACTTTGTCAAGCCACCTTGAACAAAGAATTAAGAGCTTGAACAATCTTGAAGCAGAGATTGGTCAATACAAGGAAGAGGTCTCCTCTCTTAGATCTCAACTAGAAGAAGCAAGGAAACAAGCGCAAAGAGCTGAGAAGGTGATGGAAACTTTGGCATTCATAGAAAGACAAGTTAATGAAGAAGAAAAGGAGAGAAACAGCATAATATGCCAACTAGACGAAAAGGATGAAGAAATCTTGAAACTAAAATCAAACATCAATCTTCTCAAGGCCGAAACATGTGAAGCTACAAGAATAAAAGAAGAATTGGAGAATAGTCTAGCAAAGGAGAATGAAGAAGTCTTCATAATGAAATCAAATGTCATCTCCCTTAAAATCGAAGCACATGAAGCAACAAGGATGATGGAAGAAATGAAGAAGCAACTACTTATGAAAGACGAAGATTGTGAAAAGTTGAAAGGAGAAATTGTCTTTCTTGAAAAGGAAGTTGAATTGCTAAATAAAAACTTGAAAATCTCTCAAACCCTAGATGACATCCTAAGTCAACAGAGGTCTCCCCTTGATAAATCAGGTCTTGGCTATGTAGGTGAACCTTCAAATAATGCAAATCCTAATTCTTCAAACAACAAGGATGTGGGGGAGCTTGGAATAAATGTTGATGCCCCGAGTTCCAAAAAATAAAAGGAGAAGATTCAAAGTGACATTGGAAGAAACTCCACTCCAAGAAGATATGTAGATGGTGTCAAGAATGCAAGAGGCAATAAATTTGATCAAAGAATCCTAAGACAGAATGACTTTGGAAGTGCATCAAGGCAATCTCCATCCTCCAGGTACCAAAGTATATTTTTTGGTTATTGTTATTCTTGTACAAATTTTGGACACATGGAAAACGATTGTAGGGCATACCACAAGGACAAATATAATGGTCCCCGTCTATCTCCTAGAAGCAATTTTGTAAGAAGAAGTCATGATTTCTTATTCATGAACAAGATAGAGTGCTTCAATTGCCATAACATTGGACATAAGGCACGTGATTGTAACTTGACCTGGGCCCCTGCACAAGCTAGAACTATGCCAGAGAAGAAGGTTACACAAGTATGGAGAAGGAAACAAATTGAATTCGGAAGTCTCTTGAACACTCAAACAAACAACACATGTTGTTGACTAGATGAAGTCATCCTTGATATTCCAAGTATTTGATGGTGAAACCCTACCAAAATGAGACCATGCATACATTTAAGGGGAGTTTTTTTATTCTTGAGCTTTCTTGCAGAAGCTATCCGTGAAAGGGCACTATGAAATCCTTGATGAATCATACATGGACAATCATCTTTTGATAAATCGTCTCTCGGAAGCAAGTCCATTGAAGAACATAATCCCTTCTCATTTGATGGACCATTGTTGAAGATGTCTTTCATTAGATCACAAAGCAAGCAATCTTTCGTGAGCTAGAGGTGTTTATGCAGGCAGGGGGAGTTGATTCATCTATCAAATGAAGAAATGCAATCTATCATGGACCACATTGCCAAAAGGAAGAGCACCATGACAGGGGGAGTAACATTCCTATGAAGAATTACTATTGATGTAGAAAAGAAGCATCTTGACAAGCGGAGTACTTGAGCAACCTGTTTGCCATTGATGTCAAAGGGGGAGAAAATTTTGGAAGGGAAAGAATATTGCCATCAATGACAAAGGGGGAGATTGTTAATCAAGGTTGTCATTGATGTCAATATGGCATTAACCAAGATGTCAATATCGCATTGTTCGTGATGGAAAATTCTTATGATGTGTGATGTTGCCTAAATGTCCATTGATCATAATACCCTAATGATGATGTCCTTGAACTAACCATCAAGATGCCCTAGAACCCAGATGATGTCCTTACTCTTAATAAGGAAGTCTGAAGATGTCATGTCAACTTAGTTGCATGGAAACCGCTCCTCACATGTTGGGAACCTATCCCAGCAGTTCCTGCGTTCCCGGGAGCATTGGAACGAGAAAGAAACGTTCCGTTTTCTCATGGAACGGCTATAGGAGCGATGGGACGTTTCCGGCACGTGACTGTAACGGTGTTTTCAGCATTCCCACAATTGGAAACGACCACGCACCTTAAGGGATATATAAATCCCAACGTGCCACCGTAATTGGACAACTGACTTTTTAGGCGGAGTGTTTGTGGGTAAACCGAAATGGGTGGAAAATGTCACACATCTTTGCGTCTAAATGGATGGAAACTGTCACACATCTTTGCATCGTTCACATTCTTTTTTTCGTGTTATTGCCGCACTAGTGAACTAATGAAGAGTGCAGCAACCCTGCAGTTTATGTTCATTGTTGATATTTTTGGGAACTTTTTTTTATAATAAAGTAGTGGCATTTCAGATTTCCTTCTCATATGAACTTTAAAGCATTTTCATATTGTATGAATGTTTTGACGATGTATTGTTTGGAAATTGATTGGTAGTATGTATAGTGTCTTTTATTCTATACTTTTGTGTACTACTAGTACTTGTAATAAAAATTGATACCTAAAAAAAGGTGAGAGGTGAGTGGTTTCTATATGAAGTTCAAAGCATTTTCATCAAATCTTTTATAACTTGATAGTTAGTTGAAAAATGTAAACAGTGTTGTTAAATTAAATATTTTTTAAATATAATATACTATTAATTTATATATGTATTATGTGTTTCTTTAAATTTTTATAAATATATAAGCTTTTTATTGCTTAATTGATCAGTTACTTAAATCTCTATAAATTAATTTTAAAATAGAATGGTTGTTTAAATTTTTATAAATTGATTTTAAAATATTTATATAATAAGAAATTAATTTTTTTTTATTATAATTCTTTTATATATATATATATATATATTTTAAATCTTGTCCTCATATATCCCTTTTATAATAAAATAAAATTTGTTTATCAAATAAAAAAATAATACTTACTATAATTAAAAAAAAAAAATACGTACACATATTTATTTAGTTTTAATTAAAGACATTATAAAACATGTTTTATTAAAATTTGAAAGGGATTCTAAACTAATTTTAATTATTATTATTGAATAGATTTTACAATTTGAGTGAGTCTAATGGTTAAGAGCATGTGTTTCCTCCTAAGAAATCACAACATTCAAAAAATATGTATGAGGGTAGAGTATGTATGTTTTCTTAGAATTAGTTGTCAAATCGTTGTGTGGAGGTGGATCCCTTGTCTCACAAATAAAGAGGTCTCATACACCAAATTGGTGTTCTGTTTGGCCCTGACATTAAAATTGGATAATAATAATTAAAAAATGGCTCTTCCTCTGCCTCTGCCTCTGATAACGGCTCTGCCTCTATATTCACTGCCTCTGCCTCTGCTGTTGCTTCCGCTCTGTTGTTTGAATGTTACATTTCGACAGTCTTCTTCTGCCTGTCTCCTTTGCTGCCTTTGTTAGCTTCTTTGCTGCCTCCTTTGTCTATCTCTGTCTTTTCTACCTCTATTGCCATCAATGACAACATTTCCAACACGGTGTAGCAGATCTGAGGGTTTTATATTATTAAGCAGCAGAATCTTGAGTACAACTAGGGTGCCAATATCTAGCTCACCCTTCAGAGAAAATCTAGGCAACAGAAGAAATGTGAGGTATACCTCACTGCAAATCCCTGGCTGATCTGAACAGCGTTGGTGAAGCCCCTCTCTGCCTCTGCGTGATGTCTACGCTGAAACTACGTAATACTGTGTGGGAAAGCTCTGGAACTGCGTCACCTCTCCTCTGCAAATGATCAAGCTGATCAGAAACTGAATTTTGGCCCTCCTGGCTCAGAAACCCCAGCTTCCAGCTATCTCCGGACTGATCACAAAAGGTACTGCATCACTTCTGCATGATTCCCTTCAGGAAATGCGTCACCCCTCCAGGTGACTGTGTTGCCTCTCTCTACGTCACGGCTACCTCTCTCTGAAATGTACTCCTGGTCTTCCTAACCAGTTACTGCATCTGCCCCTCTCTGAAACTAATCACTGAATCAAATCACTTAGCAAACCCAACCATAGTGATTCTATCTTGATCAAAAAGTTGTCTCTCTCACAAGCTCGAAAATGCCAAATGCTCTATGTGCTCAAATGTGATTTCCATAGGCCCCTCACCCTCCTTATATTCTTCCGCTGACCCTTCAACGGCCAAGATATAATCAAGGGCTAAGATTAACTTGGAGGTGATCCATGACTTTATCTAGAAGATTCACACTTAGTTTAATTAATACCTTTTAATTAATCAGTTTCCCTAAGTTTAGACTTAGGAAAACATTAAAAAACGATTAATTAATTTAATTAAACCATCTCTAAGTGGAATTTTCCAAAACCATTTTTGGGTATTATGGAATACATGTGCCTTAGCCTATATACAAAATTACAAGGCTAGAGCACATCCGATGCTACCATAAATCAATAGAAACATCAACGACCGTGATCTAATCTTTAATCGATGGCTAAGATTAGAAGATGCTTGATCCGTGTGACTTAACTCATTTTCATCACATGTTTAATTTAATTAACTTTAAACTTTTAATTTTCCTAAGTTAGACTTAGGGTCCTTAATTAAAAAGATTAATTAATTAAATATCTCTTAAACAGAATGGAATTTCTTAAATCGCTTTCTGGGTCTTGGATATCTTATGTACTCTAATCCCTCCACAAAGTTTGGGAACTAGAGCACATCCGATGCTACCCCAACACCCCAAAATCTCAACATTAACTACAAAACATATGTCTGATCGAGTGCTCACAAGTAACATCAATGCCCCAATCAACTGTTGATACTCGGAAGGATTTGCTAGGTCAAATCCTGCAACATCTCCACATAAGTTATTGAATTTCATATCCATACGTGTGGTCATGGAGTTGCTTTCTACCATTCCAAATCTTTCCAGTAGTTTCATAACATATTTCCCCTGAGAAAGGAAAATATCACCAGGTCTTTGCCACACCTCTAAGCCTACGAAATAATGCATCAATCCAAGGTCTTTCATCTCAAATTCAGAGGTCAACTCCCTCTTACACTCGAGAATTATTAATTTTGGACAACTAGGTCCAAACTCCACGTTGTGATGCTCAAATGAAGATACCAATATTTTATTGGATTCCTCTTTCGGAAAGGTGCAAGATCGATCTAAAAATCATCTTGATCCGATGAGTAGAACATGTATTTTGATTTTATTCCACTTATGTGCAGGTCGGCCTTAAGGTTTTACACCCCTAGCAAATGTGTCACACACCCTCACTGATGGATATATATTAGTCAATGTTAGAGGACATTTTCACTTACCATCACACTTTTTTCTCTCTCCTCTTATGATTGGTTTGAGCTACTTGGAGGCAATCTTCTGTTCACACATGGGAGAAGGACGTTGACTTTTCTGCTGCAGTAAGGGCTTCCACTGCAAGTTTGACCAGCATTGACTTTGGTCAACGCATAGTCAAATGGAGAAAAATTTTGGCACAAACTTTGATTTATGTAGTCCGTACTATTTGACACAAGAATCGAGGTCAAAGGTTGACCATTGACCGTGCTGCATTGACTTTGACCTACTATTGTTCTGCATTGACTTTCTGGACAGCGTTGACTTTTTGGGTTGCGTTGACTTTGGTTGGCTCGGATTGTCTAATGAGGGTGATGTGACATACTGGGCTGGCTGACTGATAAGACTTTGTTGGTTGAAGCATCCTGCTAATCGTCGTAATGCACCAACACAAATATATATTTCTGGCTTGTCTTTTCTCGATCTACTGGTATGTTCTATCAGCATTTCACTTTATTATTTATGTGCTTGCTGTCTAATATTGAAGAGAAAGTAAAGTTGCATCGAGCATAGAACATCTACATAAATTTACATGGTATCAGAGCTGAGGTGAAGACAAAGCCCTAATTTGTAGCAATCACCGAAGAAGAGGATGGGTTCCTCAAACTACAATGGCTTCAAGGCTGATGACAAATTGACTGGGAAGGATGACTTCCATGCTTGGAAGATGACATTGGATCTTATGTTGGAAGACCAAGATGTCATGGACAATGTGCAAAGTAAAATCCAAGAGCATCCATCCACTGCAACTGTTGCCGCCAAAACAAAGTATAAGAAGGGAGAGATCAAAGCAAAGTTGATGATCAGGGACTCAATTCACAAGAGTCTGGTTGCCTACATCTCTGAGTTGGGCACATCCAAAGAGATGTATGATAAGTTGGTCCACATGTTCAAGGCCAACAATGCGAATCAAGTCCTATTCTTCAAGAATCAATTGAAGAATATGAAGAAAGGCAGGGATGAGTCTGTTCAATCATACTTTCTGAAGCTGACCGAGATCAAGAACAATCTGCTGGCTATTGGGGAGACAATAGTTGATCGAGAGATGGTACTCACCGCACTTGGAGGGCTCCCATCCGAATGGCATGTGTTCAACACTACCATACTCAATAATAATGTGATACCTGACTTTGACGAAGTACTATCGAGATGCGTACAAGAAGAGACAAGGATGAAGGAGTATGAAAATGAAGGAAATGCTACTTACGCTACTCATTCTAAAAAGAAGAACTTTCGTGGTCCAAAGAACAAAGGAAGAGCAGGGGCCCAAGGAAAGAAGGGCAAGTTTTACACTTGTCATAGGCTAGGCCACTATGCTAGAGAATGCCCTTTCAAGAAGGATTCTCCTGATGGTGATGACAACAACAACTGGAGGAATGGCAATCAAAGGAACAACGGGTTCAAGGGAAAGAGGAAGGCTCCCTCCAACGGAAATGGTCAACCTTTCAAAAGGTTGAGAAATTTCAGGTATGAGGAATCAAATGTTGTTGATAAAAGAAATGAATTCATTCTTGTATCTGCCCTCTCTATTGCATCTCCACCCGACACTATGGATGTTTGGTTGATAGATAGTGGTATGCCTCAAGGCACATCCCTGGGTTCAAGGAAGCACTCTCTGATATAGTTGAGAAGTATACAAATCTAGAAATTATCCTTGGAGATAATGCCACATATCCCGTGAAAGGGACAGGGACTATGACCCTCCACTTGTTTCAAGGTCAAGTCCTCCGCTTACAGGATGTACTATATGTACCTAATTCGAAGAAGAACCTTGTGTCTATATCGGCCATGGAATACAAAGGTTTCAATGTGGAATTCAATGATGAAAAGGTGCGCATGGGGAAAAAGAGCTTCAAGGAAGCTATCACGATTGGGTTTAGAGTTGATACACTCTACCAAGTTGGAAAAAGTCCACTGGGAGCGATGACATGTGATACTATCCGACAGACTGAACCATGGCACAGGGGGTTTGGACACCTTCACTACAAAACCCTTCCCGAAGTAAGGAAGGTGGTGACGGGGATGCTCAAGTTCTCAAATAATCATGAAGGTGTATGTCAGGGTTGTGCCGAAGGATAGCATACAAGGGGGCCTTTGCCCTCAAGTGTCACAAAGACATCTGATGTCTTGCAATTAGTACATTCATATCTGTCTGGTATGCTGCCCGTGACATCCTTGAGAGGATGTTCTTATTATATGATGTTCATAGATGACTTCTCTTGCAAAACCTGGATATACTTCTTGAAGAAGGATGAGGCTTTCATGTGGTTCTGTACTTTCAAAGCCTTGGTGGAAAATCTGACAGGGAAGAAGATCAAGATTTTGAGGACCGATAATGGCACTAAATATGAGACGAACGAGTTCAAGAACTTTTGCAGAGAAGCTGGCATCAAGAGGGAGACCACAATTGTCTACACTCCTGAGCAGAATGGTGTTGCTGAACGAAAGAACAAGACCATTGTGGAAGCTGCCTGTGCCATGCTATGTGACCAGGGTCTACCGAAGTTTCTATGGGGAGAAGATGCGAACACTGCTATGTACATACAAAACCGATGCCCGCATTCCACTCTGGACTCCAAAACTCCCGAAGAGGTTTTCACTGGTAAGAAACCTGACGTCTCACATTTTAGAGTTTTTGGATGTCTTGTTTATTTTCATGTGTCGAAAGAGAAGAGGAGCAAGCTAGATGCTTCTGGGAAGAACGGAATGTTTGTGGACTATAGCGAAACCTCGAAGGCCTATAGAGTCTATGTGCCTGGTCAAAGGGAAGTGGAGATATGCCACGATGTCACCTTTGATGAAGATGCTTCCATGAGGAAAGTAGTAAATCTTCCAAAATCTGAGGTGGATCATGAAGCAAGGCCTGGAAATCAAGAAGAACCGAAGGATGAGACGATGCCCGATGTTGAAGGACCGATGGAACCGATTGATCCACCTCCTTCACTGGGGAAGAGACCATCATGGCTCAGGGAAACTCTCGAGGATGTCGAGGGACATATGGCCCCAACGGGAGCATTTCATGAAAGCAAGAAGCCGAGTAGTTACCAAGGTTATCTCAGCCATGAGTACTATTGTACAATCTGAGCTTGGATCTCTTGAGGAAGTCGTAAAGCATCAAATCTGGAAGGATGCTATGCACGAAGAGTATGAGTCCATAATGAAGAATGATGTCTGGGATGTGGTTCCAAGACCGGAGGACAAAGCAGTTGTCACCTTGAAATGGCTCTACAAGATCAAGCATGGATCTGATGGAAGTACTGAAAAGTTCAAGGCAAGATTCGTTGCCCGTGGCCTATCTTAAAAGGAAGGCATAGACTATGATGACATATTTGCACTTGTGGCCCGAGATACCACCATTCGCTCTATCATAGCCCTTGTTGCTATGCAAGGATGGAGTCTTCATCAGATGAATGTAAAGACCGCATTTTTGCATGGTGCGATAAAGGAAGAGGTGTATGTAAAGCAACCTCTAGGGTTCGAAGTCCGACATCGGGACACCCATGTCTGCAAGTTGAAGAAAGCCCTCTATGGGCTGAAGCAAGCACCCAGAGCTTGGTACAAGAGGATAGATAGCTACCTGATGAAGCTGGGCTTCACTCGTAGTAATGTTGATCCGAACCTTTACTTCAAGGTTGATAGAGAGAAGCCTCTCATTCTGGTGATGTATGTGGACAACCTCTTCCTGATAGGTGCTAACCCTCTCATTCATCAATGCAAGAAGGAGCTTGATGCTAAGTTCAAGATGAAGGACCTAGGACTGATGCACTACTTCCTAGGCCTGGAGGTTTCGCAGAGACCTGGCGAGATTTTCCTTTCTCAAGGAAAATACATTGTGAAACTTCTGGAAAGATTCAGCATGGTGGACTGCAAGTCCGTGTCGACACCGATGGAGCTCACCTTTAAGAAGTTGAGTGGCAGCGCTGCTGGGCCCGTGTTAGGAAATCCTACCGAGTATCGTCAACTCGTAGGGGACTTGATGTTCTTAGTGAACACCCATCCAGATATATGTTTTGTAGTGAACACTTTGAATCAACAGATGGTTGAGCCTCATCACACTCACTGGGTTGGTGCCAAGAATCTTCTGAGATATCTTCGGGGCACGATAAACAATGGGCTGAGATACACTGTCGAGAGCGTGACACTCCTTGGATATACTGATGTCGATTGGGCTGGCAGTGTGGTGGATTGTAAAAGCACATCGGGATGTTGCTTCTCACTTGGATCTGCTTCGATATCATGGATGAGCAGGAAGCAGAAGTCGGTGGCTTTGAGCACTGCGGAGGCCGAATACATTACAGCGAGTATGGCCTATTGTAAACCAGTTTGGTTGCGAAAGCTCTTTAGTGAGTTGTTTGGGCATGTGCTATATACCATCGTGATACTCTGTGATAACCAGAGTGGGATTGGCTTGTCCGAGAATCCTGTGTTCCACGATCGATCCAAGCATATTGATATCAGGTACCACTTTATCCGGGATATGGTACAGCAAGGCGCCGTAAGGCTCGATCATATAGGAACTAATGTGCAGGTTGCGGATATTCTCACAAAGCCCCTGGGGAAGGTCAAATTCCTAACCTTCCATGAGAATCTTGGTATCGTGGAATGACCCTATGATGAGGGTCCAGTGGGACGATGAACTCTGGGAGCTCTAGGGGGTTTGGGGATAGCTTCTCGGAGCTATAAGCAACCACAGGGCTAGGCTTGCCGAACCTTGTTGGTGTGCTTCTGCCCCACCGTTGTGATGATTGAGTTGGTTCACCTCTCATTATCTGTGCCCCGTATGCATCCTACCCATTGAGTTCAGGGCTCATGGGAAGTACATCTCATTTGACCATGAGGTGGGAAAAGTTAGAGACTAGTAGCAAAGACTGATGGACGCATCAGAGATTGTCGTACTCTCTATTTAGGATGGCATGGTCCAACCACTTGATCTGAGATCAAGTCTAGTGAGGTTTCGAGCCTCCTACTGACTTCGGGTTAGATAAACCAACTTCGGGTTGGTATGAGACACTTTGTGAGTCCTATGGAGGTTTCGAACCTCTGGGCTGAATCTGTCAGCCGGGAATGATGTCTTTGTGACTGACCCACTTCTATTCTGAAATAAAGAAGCCAGCAAAGCAGGTTTCGGCGGAATGACGCACGATGTTTGGATTGCACAGGTGGATGGAGTTCTCCCTAGTTGAGAGGGAGTGTTAATTTTGGACAACTAGGTCCAAACTCCATGTTGTGATGCTCAGATGAAGATACCAATATTTTTATTAGATTCCTCTTTAGGAGAAGTGCAAGATTGATCTAAAGATCATCTTGATCCGATGAGTAGAACATGTATTTTGATTTTATTCCACTTATGTGCAGGTCGGCCTTGAGGTTTTACACCCCTAGCAAATGTGTCACACACCCTCACTGATGGTTATATATTAGTCAACGTTGGAGGACATTTTCACTTATCATCACACATTTTTCTCTCTCCTCTTCTGATTTGTTCGAGCTACTTGGAGGCAATCTTCTGTTCACACATGGGAGAAGGACGTTGACTTTTCTACTGCAGCTAGGGCTTCCACCACAGGTTTGACCAGCGTTGACTTTGGTCAACGCATAGTCAAACGGAGTTGAATTTTGGCACAAACTTCGATTTCTGTAGTCCATACTATTTGGCACAAGAACCGAGGTCAAAGGTTGACCATTTACTGTGTTATGTTGACTTTGACCTACTGCTGTTTTGCGTTGACTTTTTGGGCTGTGCTGACTTTGGTTGACTTGGATTATATGATGAGGGTGATGTGACACATACTGGGTTGGCTAACTGATAAGACTTTGCTGGTTGAAGCATCCTGCTGATCGCCGAAACACACCAACACAAATATATATTTTTGGCTTGTCTTTTGTCGATCTACTAGTATGTTCTATCAGCGTTTTACTTTACTGTTTATGTGATTGTTATCTAATATTGAAGAGAAAGTGAAGTTGCATCAAGCATAGAACATCTACATAAATTTACAAGAATCAGAGGCTCACCACCTTTCAAGAATAGATCATCAACATATAAAACCAAAATCAAAGGCATACCTTGGACAACTTTGAAGTAGAGGTTCAGGTCAGCATTGCTTCTCGTGAATACAAGCTTCAACAGGTAGCTATCAATACAAGTATACCAAGCTCTGGGGGCTTGCTTCAATCCCAAATCTGAATCTTCAATCCCAAGAAATAGCGTATTTGCGAGAATCCTTCATTTCGATCATCGAGGCCAAACTCCCTCCGACATTGAAGCAGGTTTTCTTGTGGTAGTCCTGGCTCCTCCCTATGTCACAAAAGCAAATCCTCTTTCCATTGTTGCTCCCTCTATCACACAAACAAGTCCTTATGATAAGTTGTAAGCAAGTCCTTTTGTTGTAGCTATTCCTTGCTACTGGGAGGACCCTCTTATCACAAACTTTGCTACACCTGGTTGACTACACGGATTCAGATTGAATTCATATTTGGAGTCCACGTGGTTGGCTACACGAATTCAAATTGGGCAAGTAGGGCAATGGACCAGAAGAGCACTTCCAAATGTTGCTTCAATTTGGGCTCGGTAGTTGTGTCATGGCTCAATCAAAAACAGCAGCTAGTGGCACTAAGTTTTGCAGAGGCGGAATACATGGAAGCTAGTCAGGCGAGTTGTGAGGCCATATGGCTTCGCAAGTTGTTGGTGAGTTAGTTTGAACAACAATTGGAGTATTGTGATAATTAGAGTTGCATCAAACTCTCGGATAATCTAGTATTTCATAAAGGATCCAAATATATTGACATTAGATACTATTTCGTCTAAGACCATGCCCAGAGACGACTAGTGAAGCTGAGATACATTTCAACTAATAAGCAAGTTGCAGGCATTCTCACGATGTCTCTTATGAAGGGAAAATTTGTATTTTTCAGGGACAAAATGGGAGTGGTGAAGAACACTTTCCCATCTAAAAGGGAGTGTTAGAAGTTAGCTAGGAAAAGTGTTTTCCACATGGGCTTGGACCTAGCATGTGGGAAATTTTCCTAAAGTGACTTGAGGTTTAATTTAACTTTATGAGATATAAATTTAATGAGAAAAGTGCACTTTATTAATGTAAATGAGAGATCAAAACACAACCATGGGATCAAGAGGGCCCAAGATTAAATCTCAGCCCTTGATCTTGGAGGCTAGGTGGAATGTCAAAGGACACCCTCTCTTGTCTTTATAGTGGCACGAATCCCAAGGAGAGGCTTAATTCTAATTGTTGAGTGAGAGACTCATGAGAATGGAGAATAGCTGAGCTGAAGGAAAGACAAATTGTTGAGTATGACAGTCAAGTGGCATGATTTTCAAGACAAGAGTGCTGGCACAAATCCCAAGGCAATGTGAGAATTAATTGCAGACTGTACAGCTGAGAATAAGCAATCCGTACAACAGTTAAGGGGCACACAAATCAAGGCAGAGAAGGGGCATGAATTTCTGAGGGAGTGTTGTATTGCACAGCAGCTGTTTGCAGGCATTTCAAGGCAATTTTAGCACTGATTTAGTGGTTGTACAGGCTGTATAATTTAGACAGCAGAGTGCATGCACTTCAAGGCAGGCCAGACCAATGATTTGGGGGTTGTTTTGTGCCTCAGAAATCTAGATAAGTCTGTAATTTCTTTGTTGGGTTGATTTTGTGTAAACTCTGATTGTTGAAGCATAATAACAAAATCCTCCCTCTCCCAATCTGGTTTTCTCTCCAGGGTTTTTCCAAGGATTTTTGTCCAAATTTTCTGAGTACAATTTCATGGATTGCTGAGTTATTTGCTGATTTTAAAGTTCAGAATTTGTAGTCTGTGTTGTTGTTCATAAAAATAAGAATTAAATCTGTTGAGTGAATGCAATTTTCTGAGTACAGCTTTTATTGGAAACGCAACCTGAGTGTTGAAAAAGTGTTTGACGAAAACTCTACAACAGAAACTTGAATTGTAGTGAAATTTTTAGGTGGTTTTCTTACAACTCTAAGCTTGTGGACCTCTCCCAAGTATAAGGCCAAGCACCAATGGTCTAGGTACTGGAAAAAAGTGGAGAGGAAGTTATGGAACTCCCTAAACAGTGAATGGAACTAACCACATATCTCATAGAAATTAAGATATCTGAAAACAAAGTGCTCTTTTGTCTCTATCTCTCGTAAATAAAAATCAGACATAATATCCTCTCATGGCATCTAGTGCCCAACTTCCACCTGAACCTAATGAGAACCCACTCAAAGCTATCTTAGGGAGATCTTGTGTCCATGCCTCTAGTGTCAAAGTGTGTGCATGGAGTGCACTATGATGTTGTCTCTAAGATCTAGCAAGTTCTCTGAATAGAAAGCCATAGAGGGGCTCAAACCCCCAACAGGGGCAATCCAAGTGAATTGGATATACTTCCTATAAACATCCTCCTTGATAATCCCATTCAGCTCCCACTTATTAGGTAGGAGGTGACCAAGAGCATTCAAAGAGTACCTAAGTGAATTAAGGTGGTCTATCAATATATCAACTAACGAAAGGAAACAAGAAACCCATGAATACCAGCATTGTGTCCTCCTGAAAGGGGGAGCAGGCTAACCAAATACCCTCTGAAGGTTGGTATGCAAGATATAAGTACTATTTTTTCCTGCCACCAAGTCAAAAAATCTCCAGAGACAATCTAGCAGCTCTATTGGTTTCAAGATAGTCTCAATCCAAGAAAGGTGTACTGCAAACTTTGCTTGGATGATAGACTTGGAAACTTTCCTCTTGCATTTAATAATGTGACAAATAAAGATAGTCTAAACTCTCTCGATATGGTCACAATTTGACTCGAGGAAGCTCAACCCCCATGCCTCTATAAATAAGTAGACGAGGTATAGTTTGGACTAGATATTCTGTAAATAGGATTGGAAACATTGTCTCTCTATAGGAGGATGGGGCCCATACCCCTTATTACCTGAACATTCAAAATCCTACCTCAACCTAAACCTAGGTCCTAAAACTGAAACCCCAGATATGTGAATGTGTTGGTAATCTCTACTTCCACCTCTCTAAAGTCAAAGTGGAAGCCTGAAAGGGCCTTCTTTGAACAACTAAAGGTCATCACCTTGGTTTTCCCGAGGTTGATCGCTAACACTCAATGATCGCAAAACATTGAAATAGCATCAAACTATCGTTGTAAACCCTCAAGGAAAACATCAACAACAAAGAGGAGTTTGGAGATCAGCCAGTTGCCTTGCTGGATGTGCTTATGTAAAAAAGCCTCCAATTCATCTATGTAGATCCAATTAACATGGGCAAGAATGGACACCCCTGCTTCACCATGATGACACTCTTGATAAAGACACATGATAGCAGCTATAAGAATCTTTGATAACCCAATGTCTCTGGCCCTCTGAAACATGGCTTCCCAAGGAACCGAGTCAAAAGCTTTTCAAAAATTTACAAAATGCAAGAATACATTTGAGTGATTTCTTGACTCTCACCTCCTCAATGATGGCCTGCAGAATGAGGATTTGATCCATCATCTAATCTCCTACCTTGAAGCCAAGACATTATAAAGGAAAATAGAAATAAAAATTTATGAACTAAGCCATTTGTGATATATTCAAGGGCATTTCATCCTGAAAGCCCATGGTTATTGTGGGAACTCTCACACTGTACACATATTCCTTCCCATTAAAACATGAGCCAGCATTGCAGGACATTCATCTGAGCAGGAAAATAAAAACAAGCAAATGCAACTTTCCAGGGGAAAAGTTGTTGATAGGTGGTTGTCATTGATGTCAACCCAAGCAGCATCACGAGCTACCCCGATCTTCAATGGAAAATTTGGGATGTAAATTCGTGGTTTCTTGTCTCCTAATCACTCTAGTTAGATTCTCTTTGAAAAAATCTTTCTAATGATAAGTGGTACCCCACACAGTTCTTCCCGGATTGAGAGATATTAAGGTTTAAAGTTAGTGTACCACTTCTCTGGGCTCAAACCCCATCAGGCGATACTATTAAGGACTATTTCATTCTCATTAAAAATAATAACTAATTAAATTCAGTGTTCCACGAGAACGCATCCATTGGGCTCAGGTGCACGCACCCCTCGCACCCTACACACCTAGGACGGGGGGCGTTTTGGAGTGTGTTTCCCCGCGCACCCATTTTGGGGAGTCGTGGGGAGACACATGGCGGTGTGTTTCCCTAGTGTGGGGGACGTAAATCCCCAAAAGGGCTACTTTTGGGTGTCCCCTTTGGGGAATGCGTCTCTCCAAAAGGGGTGCTTCTGAGAGTCCCCCCCTCAAAAGGGGTGTTTCTAGACGTCCCCTTTTGAGGGGGGATGCGGCCCCCCTCGAATTTATCTAATAACACTTAATGTAGAGGACCAATCATTGAGACTGACTCCTTGATGTTGATTTTATTTTCAGACCTCATTGTCCATTTTTACTTTTCAGTTTTAAGTTTGTGTGACACTAGATATTGACGACCATAGACCAATTATTGACTCCTCACTCTTAAACATAGACATGGTGAAACATAGATTAGATTAAAGACTGCTTATCATTTCATTAATTAATGAAGATGAAATCATTTTTCTATTGATTAAGATTGTAATATTGTTATTATTAAGGCTTTAGAATAGGCCTTCTCATACAAACATACCATAATACACAATACACATTTAAACTTTAATTAAATTTTATAATCTAATTCTCTCCTTAAAACACTCTCCAAAAAAAAATTCAACGTTCACCTAAAGATCTACCCATAACACCCTACCATCACTATAAAACTACCCTCCCTCTCACAAAAGGTCAAATGAGCTCAACGTTAATCAAAAGTATATGCTCAGAAATTTGGGCTTAAATCACAGACATCTGAGGAAGTGCGAAAAAATTACAAAAGTCTCTAAGTAATGTAAGGGTTCCTCTCATCAATGTCTGGTGTTGTTTTGAACCTTCTGTTTTGATCAAGACCTGTTGAAACCTTTGTTTTTTCGAGTGAAGGATAAGAATTCCCACCGCAGGTGATTTTTTATCCAAGCCTGTTACATGAAGTGTAATATGACAGCGAAGGCTACAGTCAACTCCACTGCAGGCCTGACTGTGGTATTTTTTGGTTGAAGAATAGTTTAATAGGGGCAGCAAGGAGGTTAAAGTGCCAGTGAAAGGGCTAGACACCTCTTCAGGAGTGATCACTTGCAAGACTGTAGACCTGCAACCCTTTTCTAAGGCAGCAAGTGGCAGCTTTAAGATGTCTCTGTGATGCTTGATGCACTAAGGTGATAAAGAATCTATTGAACAGCCAGCGAAGGGCCATCCAAGCTCTTAAGGAGTCATCCACAAGCAAGGTATGTAGAAAACATAGATATGTAAGTATTCTTAGGGTAAACAATGAACATGTGTATTGTTTAGACTTGTTAAGGTTTTGATCAATTAGTCTAGGACTGTTGTGTATAGGGTATTAACTATTGTGTATTGACTCTTGTAGATTGTAATAGGGCAGCAAGTAAAGTGGCCTTGTCAAGGCTGTATACTAAAGTCTGTTATTAAAATCTGTCTATAGGGTTGTATAGAGAGTCTTGTGATCCTATGGTTGTCAATATATGACAATGATCAAACCGCAATCTCAATTTGTGCAAGTTGAATGACTTCAAGAACTAAAGGCAGTAACTCAATCATTGACTTTGTGGACAGCAGTGCACATACACATGCTAAGATTTTGGGGTGTTGGGGTAGCATCGTATATGCTCTAGCTCCCAAACTTTGTGGAGGGACTAGAGTACATGAGATCTCCAAGACCCAGAAAACAATTTAACAAATTCCATCATGTTTAAAAGATATTTAATTAATTAATCTTTTTAATTAAGGACCCTGAGTCCAACCTAGGAAAATTAAAAGATTAAAGTTAATTAAATTAAACATGTGATGAAAATGAATTAACTCACACGGATCAAGCATAATCTTAGCCGTCGATTCAAGACTATATCACGGTCGTTGAAGTTTCAACGAGAAGAGTATAAGAAGAGGGCTTGGGGTTAGTTGGAGAACACACATACTGGCAGAGCACTGAACCTAAGCTAGAATTCTAGGGCGTGGTTTGCTAAGAATTTCAGAAGTGTTTCAGCTGCAAAGAGGGGCAGTATTGGCGAGGGGGATGGTCTAGTCCCAGGCCAAGAGTACAATGAGGGCAGGGATGCACTAAACCGAGGTAGCACAGAGGTAGCAGCTATGCAAATTAGCCGAGAGCCCAGTAGGGGCAATGCGAAGGCATCAAGAGCTACGCAGGCCCAGCAAGGGCAGCGCAGGAGCAACAGGAGACCAACTGGGGTGACGCAACGCAAGGGCTAACGCAGGGCCATCAGGGTTGACGCAAAGGGCTTCAAAGCAACGCTAGGGTTTCTAAGGACTGAAAAGGGTTGATTTCTGTAAATCCTGTTTGAGTGTGTGAATCAGTCATTTTTTATGTCTCTAGAACAGAGGTATAGTTGCAGGTATTTTATTCTCTGTCAGGTTAACCAGTTTGATGCCCAGATCTGTTGTACTTAGACTCTACTTAATAATAAAAACACTCTAGTAGCCAGAAGACTAGTTTTCTCGCATTGAGTGTTTCCAGGGATGGTTGTCCAGAAAATCCTTGTGTCACTTTTTCATTATGCATGTTATTCAGTTTAGATTGTGTGTGTAGGTTGTTAATGTATTTCCTTCGATGTTGATGCTGAAAATTTCAGTTTAATAACTTAATGTATGCAGGGGAAGTAAATCAGAAATTTAAAACTAGGGTTTCTATTTGTGATATTCAGAAATTTTCACATGGTATCAGAGTGATTGCAGATCTAGTTGGGTCTCCAGCAAGAAGGCTGAAGAAATCTGTGTTGCAGAAAGCAGCAGCAGCAGCAAATAAACCAGACCAGAGAAGGCATCGCAGTAGTAGAAGGAAGCAGAGCCGAGCAGAGGCAAGGGTGACGCAGACACTCGCAGGCCCATACACTTGCTGCGCAGAGGCAGCACAAAAGCTGCGCTGAGACTATCTGCACATGCAGAGGCCAGATCAGGTGACGCAGTCCAAAAGTTGATTGATGTGCATAGTGCCGAGAACCGGAAGCTGAGCTGCAGACCTTCAGCTGTTGCTGGTGGGCTGAAAATTCTGTCGGTGCAGAATTTAGCCTAAGCTAAGTTGACGACGAGCAGGAGGAGAACAGCTTCTCAGAATATTTCCTGCCAAAGAGATCTGTAGATCGATCAAAAGATTGAAGAGAGCTGATTGGTTTTGTTTGGCAGACTTCCAAGAGAGGGAGTTAGTTGTCAGAGGGAGCAGAAGGTGCCATTCTTGCCAAGGAGCCTAGATCCAAGTCTCTAGCATAGAGAGGAGGATTTGTTCCAACAACTTCTGAGCAGATGGCGCCACATGGACTACGTGATCAGGATAGGTTGGACGGCCTGTCCAACTTTGCAATCTAGAAGGCCAGAATCCCAGTAGTCATGGAGGCATACGATTTGAGGGAGCATGCAGAAAAAGTCTTGGCTACACCGACCGATGCAAAGCTTCGGGAAAAGCATGAGGAAGCAGCGGCACATGCCAAGCGCTTCATTATGGACGAGGTCAAAGATCATGTCGTTCCACACATAGCCGAGAAGGCAACAGCTCATGAGATGTGGGTAGCTCTAACCACATTATATGAAGGAAGATTAGTCTAGAGAAAGATGCTTCTAGAGAACCAGCTAAGGTTATTCATGATGGCCAAGGGAGAGGAGATCAACCCTTTTCTATCTAGACTACAATCGATCTGGGATCAGCTGACTAGCATGGGGATCAAGGTAGATGACGATGTCATGGTGAGGACTGCTCGCAATGCAATCATAGAGGACTGGGAAGCTTTTGTCCAAAGTCTCTTGGGTAGAGCGGACCTTCCCAACTGGGACAACATGTGGGCTATCCTTCGACAAGAGGAAATCCGCCCGATGACCAAAAGACAGTACAACACTGGTTCGAACAAAGTGAAGAAGGAAGAAGAGGAAGATGCAACCTTGGCCTCAAAGAGGCAGTAAGGGATAAAGAAGTGTGATCTGTCAAAGATCAAGTGTTTCCAATGCGGTGAACAAGGACATTTCGCCAACAATTGTCCTCAGAAGAAAAAGGACAAGGAAGCTTCTAGCTCCAAGGCTGTTGTAGTAGACAATGGCTCCAGAGATGACATAGCCATGAGCGCTCATGAACCACAAAAGTGGGGCGATCTTGATCTATAGAGCAACTACAGAGTGTGGGCAAGATCCTTGAGTAGCCCAATTCTTGGATCACATACGAGCTATGGGAGCCTTAAGACGATAATGGGGCAAGTGGAACAGTGGGTGCAGAGAATCACAGATGGAGCAGAGGCAGAGTTGGATGCTGAGAGGGAGCAGCGCAGTGCAGATGCAGTAGCAGCAACGCAACGGGGCTGATGTGACTTCGGCAGCGCAGAGCAAGCTTGCTTACGCAGTGTAGAGCTATAGCAGTGCAGAGGCTTCAAGAAGACAGCGCAACGCAGCAGCAACGTAAGGGACTTCAACGCAGAGGAGGTTTTCTTACACAGTGCAAAGTTGCAGCAGCGCAGCAACCTCCAGATGATAGCACAGAGCAGCAGCCTATGGAGCTTCAGTGATGAGATGCAGCCCAACTGACTTGTTTGTCAAAGGTTGGGCAGGAGTACTTCAGTTGCTCACTCTCAGCAACTGCATTGCAGTGCAGCAGTTGGCAGCAAATTGAGAGGGAGCTACAGTACGGATGTAACAGTGGCAGTGGCAACATCATGGGCAGTAGTACAGGAAAGCAACAGCAGCGCAGTGATGAAGGGCAGCAGGCCAAGCATCAGCGTAGAGAACCACATCAGAGATCAGTGCAGAACTTCGTAGTAAAGTATTTTTTCTTGAGCACATTCCTCGCTAAGAGGGAGTGTTGAGATTTTGGGGTGTCAGGGTAGCATAAGATGTGCTCTAGCTCCCAAACTTTGTGGAGGGACTAGAGTACATGAGATCTCCAAGACCCAGAAAGAGATTTAAGAAATTCCATCATTTTTAAGAGATATTTAATTAATTAACCTTTTTAATTAAGGACCCTAACTTAGGAAAATTAAAAGATTAAAGTTAATTAAATTAAACATGTGTTGAAAATGACTTAAGTCACACGGATCAAGCATCTTCTAATCTTAGTCATCGATTCAGGATTAGATCACGGTCATTGAAGTTTCAACGAAAAAAGGATAAGAAGAGGGCTTGGGGTCAGTTGGAGGAAACACACACTGTCAGAGCACTGAACCTAAGCTGGAATTCTAGGGCATGGTTTGCTAAGAATTTCAGAAGTGTTTTAGCTGTGGAGAGGGGTAGTATGGGCGAGGGGGATGGTCTAGTCCCAAGCCAAGAGTACAACGAGTGTAGAGAAGCAGCGGACCGACGCAGTGCAAAGGCAACAGCTACGCAGCTCATCCGAGAACCCAACAGGGGCAACGCAAAGGCATCAGGAGCTACACAGGCCCAGAAAGGGCAGCGCAGGGGTAGCAAGAGGCCAGCTGGGGTGATGCAGGCCCTTCCTGAACAGCGCATGGGCTGACGCAGGCCATCACGGCTGACGCAGAGAGCTTCAGAGTAGCAGTGGGATTATTGAAGACTGAAAAGGGCTGAGTTCTGTAAATCTCGTTTGAGGATGTGAATCAGTCAGTTTTTCTGTCTCCAAAACAGAGGTATAGTGTACTGAATAAAATCATATAAATAATGATTAATTAGTTAATTATTAATTAGGTTGAAGAGGCATGTCTGATGGACATGACCTTTCGTTAAGAGGCATGTCTGATGGACATGACCTTTCGTGAAGAGGCACGTACCTAGGTGTATAAGCAGGCCTCATTTGTAACATTCATAATCATTCATTCTTAATACTATTTAATATAATATTTGTATCCTCAATGGATATTCTTATATTCTAAGTCTTCTGGAACATTTAACTTGAGAAGGAACTTTGTTCACTTCATTTGGTATCAGAGCAGTTCGAGCCTTCGGTTGCTTAGCCGTTGCAAAGAGCCACGCTCTCCGATCAAAGCCCTTGGCCATCGAAAATTCGTCAATGTTGTTGCCGTTGAAGCATTTCGCTACACATTGGGAGATTCTCCATTTTTCGCCATCAGGCCCTTGGCCATTAAAATAAAATAAAAAAAGAAGAGAAAAAGTCTAATATATTTAGAAAAGAAATTAATCAGGAAAAAAATTAGAATAAAAAAATATATATAAAACAACGAAGATACAAAATACGAAGATTAAAAATACAAACACTCCACCGCAAATTTGGAGTCGTCGTTTTGACTGAGTCCACAGTCATCGTTCTGCGTTCTATTGGTGGAATCCCTTTCGCTCCTCTGCAGGTGTTCCAGCCTCCGCGCTGTATCTCATGCGTCCATTTCCACCATAACATCCACTTCCGCTATCCCATCACCGGTTCTGCTACACCATCGGAACATTGTGCCACAGTCTGGTCCCCTCTCGTCCAACGTTTCCTGACAGAAATAACAAATAAAAGAAAACATCGACCATTTCTCTTGCACGGAAGACATTAGCTAGCTGCAATACTTTGCAGACCCCAGTACTTAACCAATCATACGCTTCAATAGAAGTGACACCACGTTCAAACGAAGCCACCAACCATTGCCTTGTTGCGCACAACCATCAAACAGCATTATTGCAACCATTAGTCGCTTGTCCACACCCTTTTTTGTGCACAACCCCCACAATCGTAGAGTCACCAATTAAGTCCGTGGACGGGTAAGACATAACCATTGGGAATTTCCATCGAACTAAACTACTTTTCTTAATCTGTCTAACCATAACAATGACACCAAGTGTGTCTCTTGAGTGGATTCGTCAGACAAGATATAATGTGTGTGCAAGCTATTGTGTGTGGGTGTAACTATAAATAGTCACGTCTTTTCAAATCCGCAGGGCGATTTCTCTCTAACTATTAAAGGTGTAAAAAGTCATTAACCTCTAATGCTGATTTGAAAACGTGGCCACCAATTCAAGGTTAACGCTCAACAAGCAAACCTAAGAATTAGGACAATTGATGTGATTATTAGTTAATGGTGCCATTGTATTCTCAAACTGGAAAAAAAAAAATAGAGATTAATAAAGTTAATGGTTATTAACCAAGAAAATACCAAGTGATTATATATATATACCATTAACATTAGTGAGTGAGTTTGAGAAATATAATTTTTTGAAACCTAACTATTAATTAGGGAAGTCAAAAGTTAAATAGAGTACATTTAATTAAAAATCAAGTATGTAATTTTCAAAAAACAAAAAGAAAAAATTAAGGATTTCTTGAAGTATTAAGGAATCATTATTAAAGCTCGAAGGTATATAAAAGGAAAAAGGTTATTCAAGTATTGGAAAAGTGGAAATGGAGATAAATCATTATATTCTAAAGATTTTATTTAAAAAAGCAATATATACATATAAAAGAATTTGAGCATCTTTTAAAAGAGAATATTAGTGAAGGATTCACTACCAAAGATTGAAGGAGTAATAAAAGTTTGAAAGTTGTAGCCATTATTTAAAATATAAAAAGGAAAAAGAAAAAGTGAGATACATTAAAAAAAAATGGCTATATTTTAGTCATGACACTATCAAGGAAGACTAAAGTAGATTTAAAACTTGATCTATATATATTGATATATTTAGAAACAAAAAAACGAAGTTATAAATTTAAAAGAAGTGATACTTCCATAGGAAGAATACATCAGTGCCGCTGATGAAAAATTATCAACAAGCAAAAATGGAATCTAACTCAGAAATAAAGGATGAAAGATTTTTAGAAAACTTATCCGACTATGCTAAAGTGTTATTTAAAATTAAAGGAACTCTCGGCGGAAAAGATATTACTATTTCTATCTCTCCTGTTGAAGACACAAATTATATAACGCCTAAAATCACAAACCAATTAGTGATCCCAGAGTCAAATATAATCGAAAAATTAAATTGTTTTGGAAACAAAATATATGACATAAACAATTTACAGTTAAACATTGGGGATTATACATTCATATCGAAATTCTTTGTTCAATCCTTACCTTTTAACGATAGTGACATTGTGCTAGGTTCACCATGGATGGAAACCCTAGGTTCATTTATCCTAAATACGAAAAATAAGTTTTTGACATTCTCCGACGAAAAGAATAAAATAACGCTACAAGATGTTAACTTGAAGCCAAATTTAGTGACGCCTGAAGACATACAATAAATTTCAAAAGTAATTTTTCAAGAAGGTAAAAAGGTGATACAAAATATGTAAAAGGAAATTGACAAAATCACCACTAACAAGAATGAAAAAGTTGCTCGCCTCAAGGACCACAACGAAAAATTACTAACGCAAATTAAGAAGCTGAAGAAGGACAAGAAGTCATTAGAAAACAAGGTGCAACAACTTGTCGAAAAAGAATCGTTGAAACCTTCAAATGTAGAAATTCAAGTTGAAGAAGAAATGCACATCGATCCAGTAAACATCACACCTCAAGAAGAAAATAAACGAGTTGAAGTAAAGATGTACTCAAAAGTTGCATCTCCAGCAACAAAAGATTCGAGTGGAGATCCAGAAGTTAGCTATTCAACGTCCATAGCTAGAGGAAATCAGGTACTTCAAATAAATCAAGGAGACGACATAAACAAGATAAGGGAAAATCAAATCAATAGAATTCCCTATCGACATCCGAATCACGAGAGTAGACATCTTGATCAAGCTACGTATTCATAACATAAACAACAAACGAATGTTCCGAAGAATATTGAAGTGTGAACAATTCAGTGTAGTGATAACAGTTCATCACAAGGTTCCAGTAATCAAAAAAGTCGACAGAATATTAATTTAGGATAGTCTAATCCCTCATTCGTGTGACAATTTTATATATCACTCCAAGGATCATATCGTCTAGTATCAACGAAGATTTTGAGACAAGAATCAAGGCTTTTAATCAACAACTTTGAGGACAAAGCTTTTTGAGGAGGAAGGCAATGTAATGAATAAAATCATATAAATAATCATTAACTAGTTAATTCGTAATTAGGTTGAAGAGGCATGTCTGATGGGCATGACCTTTCGTGAAGAGGCATCTACCTAGGTATATGAGCAGGCTTCATTTGTAACATTCATAATCATTCATTCTTCATACTATTTAATATAATATTTGTATCCTCAATGGATATTCTTATATTCCAAGTCTTCTGGAGCATTTAACTTGAGAAGCAACTTTGTTCACTTCATATAGTTGCAGTTATTTTATTTCTATGTCGGGTTAACCAGTTTGGTGGCCAGATCTGTTGTACTTAGATTCTGCTTAATAATAAAAACCCTCCAACAGCCAAAAGACCGGTTTTCTTGCATTGGGTTTTTCCGGGGACAGTTGTCCTGAAAATCCTTGTGTGTCACTTTGTCATTGTGCATGTTATTCAATTTAGACCTGTATGTGTAGGTTATTAATGTATTTACTTCGATGTTAATGCTGAAAATTTCGGATTAATAACTTAATGTAAGATTGTAAGTAGAAGTAAATCGGAAATTTAACAGTAGGGTTTTGTTTTTGAGATATTCAAAAATTTTACAACACAGTGAATATGTTTCAAGTCTATTAGAACATTGATGTATTATAGTCAGTCCAAGGCTATTGTGTACCAACATTTATTCGCATTTTGTAGCTCATAACTAACTGGTGTAAGGTCTGCATAAAGTCTGTCACAGTCAGTCCCTTGTTGTAAAGTTTTTGTGGTTTTCTTTTCGAGTTCTACTCTAGATAGTAAGATTTCCTGTAGGTCACTCAATATAAACCAAATGCATTAAAAGTCTCTCACAAATCCTGCATTAAAGGTCTGTCACACACCTTGTTTTAAGCCTGTTATTAGGACTGTCAAGAAGTTTGCATGGTCTAATTCTAGGTTGTAAACAAGTCAAGCATCTTTATGTGAAACCTTGAATAAATTTCTAGACTGTGTAAGGACAGCATAAAAGGCACAAGCTACTACAAGTACGCTTCATTAATTAATGTCTTCCATATTTATTACAAATGCTTGAATGGTTTTGTTATACTAACAAGTGTATTACAGCTAGAGGTAAGTGTCATTTTTTTTCTATATTTTGGATTGGGTCTCAACTTGGGAATCTTTGTGTGCAGGTGGAAGAAGACTCAAGGGCATATAAGAACTTGAAGTGACAATCAATAAGCATTCATCATCATCTCTTGAAGGCAGCCTTACAGCAAGGACATTTCTTGAAGACAGAGCAGCCATCCTTGTCACATCATCTACAGTTGTCCTATGTATTGAGAAGCATTGTAAAAGGTCAAGAGTCAAATCATTGTAACTGGGTCGTTATCCCTGGAAACGGAGGCTATATTTTGTAAGGAGTCAAGTTGCCTAAGAGTTGTAAAAGGCATTGTTGCAGAGAGTCAATTCTATTGTCAGTTTCTATAGGGATAAGGGTATGCTCCTAGTGTTGTCTATCCTTTATTGAAAATCAATGTAACATGGATCATTGTCCCTTGTACGGGAGTCCAAATCTTTTATTTATTTTGTTTTTATAGGGTGGTAGGGTGGTGCTAGGCAGGTGAATGAAGCCACCTTCAGGTTGGGGCTTGTTGTTGCACAAAATGTCTAGGCACCGCAAGAACGACTCAGATCGGGGGTTGTCACCCTGATCTCCAATCTCTCTATTTAAGTTGTCTCCTTATAGCAGACTAAGCGGGATAGACCCTATGGAAATGGAATGAAGGAGAACTAGTTGGGAACCAACCAATTCGGGAGACACAGTTAAACGACCAAATACTTGTAAAAGATCTATCAAGATTAAATGATTTGATTAAATTTGAATGATTGATACTAGTGCCTTACGGAGTCAATTATCCTGCTAAGGAAATTACAACCAAGTACTTGATGAGAAACAGTTGCTTGGATGAAAAACTATCCTATATGTAATGATAACTTAGAATGCAGAATGCAATGAAAATGATTTGGAGGAGTGAGATGAAGCAAACTTTGAAGATGAGAGTGTTGATTTTTGTAGCATCTGGAAGTGTTCCAAGTCTCAAACTTTGCAGGGACGCTTGGACAGTAGCATTCCAAAGAACCTAGAAACAGTTTGTGGAAATTCCACTCAGTTCAAGACTTTTTAAAATAATTAATTATTTTAATGAAGAACCTAAGTCTAAACTTAGGGATCAAGTCAGAGTGTGAATCTTCTAGAGAACATGGATCAAGTCAAGTTTTAATCTTAGACATTGATTAATCTTTTAATCTGGGCCATTGGTTCTCCAACTGGAAGATTATAAAATAAGGTTTGAGGGTCACTTGGAAAATAAGCCACGCATACACTCAGTACCCAAAGGAGATCCATTCTGATGTAGAATTCGATCTTAGTGGGAGAGTTGCAGGGCGAGAAGTTGTAGAAGCAGAAGGAGGACGTCAGGGGTGATAGAGATCAGGGTCGGAGGGCAGCAGTGGGTCACTGGAGGCAACTTGAGGCTGTAGCACAGCCCTGGACTGTGCAGAGAATCACGCAGAGTGACACAGGGGCAGGCAGGGGTTGTTTTGGGTGTCAGAGAATTGTTGAGTAAGCTGGAAATTTAGTCTCAGGGGTTTAGAATTTATATGTCGTATATTTTTCTTGTAAAGATATCATTTGCTGAAGAATTAATAAAACCCTCATCTATTGCACCGATTTTCCCACATTGAGTTTTTCCGGGGACAATTGTCCAAAAATAACTGTGTACATGTGATTGATTCCTGTGCTTATGTTCTCTATTTTTTATTTCTCTGCATATATAATTGTGAATGTTGCAGTAGTATTTATTTCGATATTTGCTGGAAGATTTCTGAATAATAACTTATTGAAATAATAAGTAGGAGAAATAAATCTATCACTGCAACTGTTTGTAAATTTTCACATTGTATCAGAGCCAGAGACGAATAACAGAGAGGGAGCATCTATCAGTGAACGGAAATCTACTGTTGCAGCAACAGGCAGAAGGGTTCACGCAGTTCTCCAAGAGAAGGAAGAAGCACGATGGAACAGATGGATCACGATGTATCCGTTTTGGCATCCATACTAGAGGAAGATTTTGCTTGTGTATCAAGCACTGTGTCTTCAGATGTCTGGTATATTGACAGCAGAGCCCCTGCTCACATGACGGGAGTACAGGACTGTTTTCCCGACTACCAAGAAGAACAGATGAATTTCAAAATAACCATGGGTAATAAAACAAAGTGCACTCCCATTGGAAGAGGTACCATATTTTTTCAGACCAAGGCAGGGAACAGAATCCAGGCCACTAATGTACTGCATGTGTCGGGTTTGGGGATGAATCTACTCTCAGTGTCATAGCTTCAAAACTGAGGATATGACGTTTACTTTATTGGCAATAAAGTCTACGACAAGTACCCCAGTTGGAAGAAGGCACAAATCGGGGTAAGATGCAACAAGATGTACAAGCTGCAACTTGATTCTTCAATGGCACTAGTTGGCAGCGCAGATGAAATGGACCTGAATGAGTTATGGCACAGAAGAATGGGGCACTTGCATCATGGGGTGTTGAGAACTCTCCAGAAGACTGTCACGGGTGTTCCAGAACTGAGCACCAAATAGGATGATGTCTACAAGGAGTGCGTATTGGGGAAATATGCCAAGGCGGCATATCAGAGAAGCAACAATAGGGCCAAGGGTGTGTTGGATCTAATACACTCAGATATATGCGGATCGATGTCCATTAGAGCTCTTAGCAGTGCCGAATATTTCATCACCTTCATTGATGACCATTCCAGGAAAACCTGGATCTACTTCCTAAAGACCAAGGATGAAGTTTTCAATTGATTTAAAGAGTTTAAGGCTTTGGTGGAAAAACTGACAGGGAAGCGGATCAAGATAATGCGATCAGATAATGGAGGTGAATACATAGATAAAGAATTCACCGGATTCTATGCAAGGGAAGGCATCAAAAGAGAATGGACAGCTCCATACAATCTGGAACAAAATGGAGTGGCAGAAAGGAAGAACCGGACTATTGTAGAAGCAACCAAAGCTATGCTGTATGACCAAGACATGCCCAAATTTCTATGGGTTGAAGCATGTAATACAACTATCTACATTCAAAACAGAACTCCTCACACTGCACTGGGAAAGATCATGCCAGAAAGTGTCTTCACTAGCAGCAAGCCCGAAGTGAGTCACTTTAGGATCTTTGGCACTATAGCTTGCTGTCATGTACCCAGGGAGAAGAGGAAGAAGTTGGAGACGACTACTGAAAATGGGTATTTAGTAGGATACAGCGAAAATGCAAAGGCTTATTGCATCTACATCCCTGAGAGCAAGAAAGTAGTGGTGCGAAGAGATGTGAAGTTCATGGAGGAGAAAGCCTTCAGAAGATCACAAGAGTTTCCTTCTACTACGCAGTCAGAGGAAGAGCCTCTGGTCCAGCCCCAACAACCAACAACAGAAAATTCAATTGCCTCTCCAAGCCATAATGATCCAAAGGATGGGTTCCCTGAGGACTTGCAAGGAGGAGGGCCAATAAATCCACCCACCACCAGTGGAAGAACGAGCAGGGAACTTCGACAGATTCTGAAGGATGCAGACAATTTTGTCGAAATCCCCCGAAATCAGAAGAGACAGCATAAGCAGCCTGAAAGGTATTAAGCCTTAGTTGCTCAAGTCGGAGAACCTTCCAGTTTTTGGGAAGCAGCTCAGCACTAGGTGTGGGTTGATGCAATGGTGGAAGAGTACAGTTTCATCATGACAAATGATATCTGGGAAGTAGTACCCAAACCACAGGAGAGATCAGTATAAGATCTAGGTGGATCTACAAGATCATGTATGCTGCAGACGGCAACATCGAGAAATTTAAATCCAGGTTTGTGGCTAAGGGGTATGCTCAGAAGGAAGGGATTGACTAAGAAGAAACCTTCTCCCCTGTAGCCAGATACACATCTATCAGATCCGTGATATCCCTTGTTGCGCAGATGGGATGGGAAATTCACCAGATGGACGTCAAGACGGCATTATTGAACGGTGTGATAGAAGAGGAGGCGTATATAGAACAACCGGAGGGCTTTGAGACACATGATCAGAAAACTTATGTGTGCAGATTGAAAAAAGCATTATATGGACTGAAGCAAGCTCTTAGAGCCTGGTATGGTCGGATTGACAGCTACCTACAAAAGATGGGATTCATCAAGAGTGATGCAGATCCCAATCTCTACTATCTGAGAGTAGGAAGCAAGCCTTTGATACTGGTATTGTATGTGGATGATTTGTTCTTAATAGGATCATCAAGGCTCATCACAGATTGCAAAAAGAATTTGGCTGAAGAATTGGACATGAAGGATCTAGGACGAATGCACTATTTTCTGGGGTTGGAGGTTTGGCAGCGGAATGGGGAGATCTTCCTTGGTCAAGGAAGATACACTATAGAGATTCTGAAGATATTTCAAATGGAGGATTGTAGGTCCATGACCACTCCAATGATTGCCAACTAGAGGAAAATAAATATGTCCGAAGATGATGAAGCAGATCCTATAGTGTACAGACCATTGTTGCAAACATCTCGATAACATCCCGATTTTATCTTGAAATCACGATTTTTTGGCCTAGTCGATGTTTGCCGATTTTTAAAAATATTTATATGGTATCTTAAGTTTGCCAATGTTTGGCGATTTTTACAAATATTTTCCCAATTTCCCAATTTTTTGGTTTTCCAGACCCTTGCCGATTTTATCCCGATGTCGATGTTTGCAACATCGCTACAAGCAGCTCATAGGGTCAATGATGTATCTGGTAAATACAAGACTAGACATCTGTTATGTTGTTAATACCCTAAGTCAGTTCATGGTGGAACCGAAGAGGGCACATTGGGCAGCAGCCAAGCATGTTCTTAGGTACCTTCGAGGGACAGTCGAGCTTGGATTGAAGTACACACGTGCCAATAATGTCAGGTTGAGTGGTTTCACTGATGCAGATTGGGATGGAAGTTCAGTTGATCGGAAGAGTACCAGTGGGTACTATTTTAGTCTAGGATCAGGAATGACTTCCTGGTGCAGTAGGAAACAGAAGTCCGTGGCACTGAGTTCAACAAAAGCAGAGTATATGGCAGCCAGCACAGCTTCGTACGAAGTCATATGGCTTAGGAAATTGCTAGTAAATATACTCAAGGATAAAATGGAAGCGACCAGCATTTTATGTGATAATCAGAGTTGCATAAAGCTCTTTGAGAATCCTGTGTTTCATGATAGGTCAAAACATATTGACATCCGATGTCACTTCATCAGGGACTGTGTACAACGTGGAGCTGTTCAGTTGTAGTACACTTCAACAGGAGAACAGGTGGCAGACATCCTCACAAAGGGTCTGGGAAAGACAAAGTTTGTCTACTTCAGAGAGAAGATGGGGATGATGAAGAATCCCTTCCAGTAGCAGCAATGGAGGATTCAGTATTCAGAGGGAGTTATGGTACAAAGGCAACAAGTCACAGTGGCAGTGTCAAAGGCAGCAGTACAGGGGGCAACAGCGCAGCAGATGAAGGGAGAAGAATCCTGAGATTAGCAGCACAGAGGGTGCTTCAGAATCAGAGCAGCGTGCAGCAAGCATATTGTTGGAACACCTTCCTCGATAAGAGGGAGTGTTGATTTTTGTAGCATCCAAAAGTGTTCCAAGTCTCAAACTTTGCAGGGAGGCTTGGACAAAAGCATTCCAAAGAACCCAGAAACAATTTGTCGAAATTCCACTCAGTTCAACACTTTTTAAAATAATTAATTATTTAATGAAGACCCTAAGTCTAAACTTAGGGAAATGAAATAATTAAAGAGTATAAGTCAGAGTGTAAATCTTCTAGAAAACATGGATCAAGTCAAGTTTTAATCTTAGCCATTGATTAATCTTTTAATCTGGGTCGTTGGTTCTCCAACTGGAAGATTATAAAAGAAGGCTTGAGGGTCACCTAGAAAATAAGCCGGGCATACACTCAGTACCCAAAGGAGACCCATTCTAATGTAGAATTTGATCTCAATGGGAGAGTTGCTGGGCGAGAAGTTGCAGAAGCAGAAGGAGGAGGTCAGGGGTGATAGAGATCAAGGTCGAAGGGCAGCAGTGGGTCACTGGAGGCAGCTTGAGGCTGCAGCGCAGAGACCCCACGCAGATTCACGCAGTCTAGTGCTAAGACTGTGCAGAGAATCACGCAGAGAGACGTAGGGGTAGGCAGGGGTTGTTCTGGGTGTCAAATAATTGTCCAAGTAAGCTGGAAATCCAGTATCAAGTGGTTCAGAATTTATCTATCGTATATTTTTCTTGTAAAGATATCATTTGCTAAAGAATTAATAAAACCCTCATCTGCTCCATCGCTTTTCCCACATTGGGTTTTTCCGGGGAAAATTGTCCAAAAATAACTATGTACATGTGATTGATTCTTGTGTTTATTTCTCTGCATATATAATTGTGAATGTTGCAGTCGTATTTATTTCAATATTTGCCGGAAGATTTCTGAATAATAACTTATTGAAATAATAAGTAGGAGAAATAAATCTATCACTGCAATTGTTTGTAAATTTTCACAAAGAGGTGATGTTAAAAGCCTAAAGCACTTAAATTACAAATAATCTGATCTAACCACTAAGTACTTTAGCGAGAGTGCCAATTATGAAGATGCCAGAAATTACTCAATTAAAAGATATACAATTAGTCACAGATCCACAATAATAAGATATCAATCACACTTACTTGAAAGAATTTTCCAAACATTAATATTCAATAGATGTCCAAATTCAAGTAAATGAAACAAAACTTAATTACACATTTTAATCGATAGATAACGTTCCAGAACTCAGATGCCAGTGATCACCAAACCCAACTGAAGTATATGAAATTAACTAGCACTTAAATCTCAGTAATTATTCATCAAGGAAAACCATAAGATCTCGATGCTAAATAAACACTTCGTCCAACAATTTGCGGATTAAGTGATATTCTAAGATAGTGCAGATCCAATAAAATTTTTGTTTTTTCTCTATAGTCACACTTAGGATTTAGAAAAATTAAATATTTGTTAACTATAGAAATTTCTCCGCAATAAAATGTCTTCACAAGAAAAATAGATCAAAACCCTAATGTCCCAAAATTTGTTTTTTATATACAAAAAGAATTAAAAATCAAGCCATGGACAAAACTCAGTTCACAAGACGAAGCGATGGCGACTAGGGTTTCTTCTTTCTCTCCATTACCGATCGCTTTCTCCTCTGAAGCTTCAACGCCGACTAGGCTCGAGATCCTGATTGTTGTGGCGGCCGATCCCGCCCCAAATCTTCAGGTTCTACAAGGCACCCGCTCTGTAGCGTTGGCACTTACACCCTCGATCGATGGCCGGCATCTTCTACGGCTTGTTGGCGATCTCTACAAATACTCTGACGCCTTGCTCAACTGCAGCCCACCCTCTTTGCTCGAGACAGATACCCTGGATGCGCCCCAGGCGATGGCCTCTCTCGATTCACTACATAGAGGCAACGCGGCAAGGGTTTATCTGTGGCAAACGAATATTCGGTCCCTCTACAACTCGGCAGCCCTCTCCTTTGCAGTGGATCTATGCCGGAGAGGTAGCTTCCATCTGAGGATGCATCTTCCTCCCCTACCGCTTCCAGATAATCAGGCAATCGAAGATCCAAACGATTCTGGCACGGTGTCGGTCCGGAAGGCATTTAAAAAAAAATTTGCCCCCTTTCAAATTCAAATCACACAGCTTTCTGGACAGACTATTCTGCAATGGATCCGCCCTTCCGATCTGGTGCAGAACCTCAAGGTAAACCTGGAACGCCGGTTCGGGATCCCCTCAGCCCTTCAAAGACTGTTTTTTCAAGGTAAACAACTCGATGATCTTCTTCCACTCTCTTCTTACAGCATAAAAAGCAATAGCTCTCTAGTGTTTTCCCTTCGTCTGAGAGGCGGCGCTGCAGGACAATCTTCTTCTGCTCCTCCCTTCTCCTACAAATATGCAGTTCACTCTGAGAATCCCAAACCCCCTGAGGCCCCCAAACCTCGTCCTTTTTTGGTTGACAAGCTGGAGGAGGTTCCCTTTGTTGAGTTCTCCCACCCTGGCCTCGCAGATGACCTCCAAAAATATGCAGAAAGGGCCATCATATGCAGATTCAATGGGCTCTGGCCGCGCTCTAAGGACCTCTATGACTAGATCCATGCAAACTGGACTCACCATTGCAAGGTCAGCTTTTGTTCAAAAAGGTATTTTATAGTTCTGTTTGACAATCCTAAGCACTATAAACAGGCCTTAGAAGAAGGTCCTTGGTTTATGGGAACTGCTGGGCTCTTTTTAACTCCATGGTTCCCAGATTTTGACCCAACAACTGTTGTTATCACCAGAACACCTGTCTGGATCCGGCTTCCAAACTTACCAGCTCACCTGTGGCATATAGCAGTCTACAGAGGTATAGGCAACACCCTGGGCCGATTTTTAATGGGAGATTACTGGCGGGAAAATCAAGGCCTTTACACATATGCCAGAATATGTGTGGAATTAGATCTAAGCAAGGAATTGCCAGACCAAATAAACCTCAAGATCAATGACTTTGTTTGGACTCAACCTGGATTACGAGAATACTGCCTTCCGTTGCCACCACTGTCACCTAACAGGGCACCTGCAGAATTCTTGCCCATCTCTCCCTGCAAAAACGA
Source organism: Pinus albicaulis (assembly GCA_034641835.2). Taxonomy (NCBI): domain Eukaryota; kingdom Viridiplantae; phylum Streptophyta; class Pinopsida; order Pinales; family Pinaceae; genus Pinus; species Pinus albicaulis. The sequence continues at coordinate 1,017,334,031 of CM076580.1, read as the reverse complement.
AAAAGGACAACATTGCAAAAACCAAGCCCAAGCGTTGGACCCCTTGTTCTCCACCACCAGCAGTGAGCTCGGATTCCTCAAGCTCTGAAGATGAGGGGAGCGACGCAGAACCAGACCAGGCGCCTCAGACAAAGGACCCGCCCACTGCAACTCCTACACATACCTCTGTCACTGCGTTCACTCATAAACGTGTCCATGAGACCTCCTCTTCTGAATCAGATAAGGAGATCCCCCTGTTGGAGAACTCCAGTCTTCAAGTTGTTCTAGCTCATACACCCCAGGACGGTTGGACAAAAGTCAATAAAAAGCAAGGGAAAAAACTTCGTGTTGAGACCTCTGCCCATGTGGGGTAGAAGTTAGTCTTTTTGCTTTCAAGTCATTTGTTGTAGCTCCGTGCATGGTTCATTCCTTCTCCGGGACTGAGGTTGATAGTTACATCATTTCCGGTCGGACGGTTTCTTGTCTCTCTTGATTGTACTATATTTTGCTCAATAGAAATAGTTTAATTTTACTGAGAAAAAAAAAAAAAAAGCTATGGACAAAACTTTGATTTTTTAAATTTTTTAAAGTTATGATTAGATTTTTTTAAAGCTTTTGATTATTTTTATAAATTTAAAATCTAATTAAAAAAATCAAAATGTTAATAAAATGAAATGTTAAAAAACAAATTTAAATGTCAAAAAACTTATTTTTAATGTTAAAATTTTAAAGTTTTTTGTTTTGTTTTAAAGTCAAAAGTTAAAAATAAAAATTTTAAAAATCGAATGTCAAAAGTTTAAATGTAATGTTTTTTAAAAAATTAAAAAAAAAAAAAATTAAATGTCAAACTAAGTAAAAATCAAAATCGAAATCTAAAAAAAATTAATTGAAATCAAACTCTAAAAAATATTATGATGCGTGAATGTGTTAATTTGTTTTGATGTGGGTTAGGTTCGAACGTAGCGTGAGACGTCGAGCAGCAAGGCAGCGTGAGACGTCGAGCAGCAAGGCAGGGTGAAGGGAGGCAGGGTGAAGGGAGGCAGCAAGGAGGGCAGCGTGGAGAATGGGCTGCGGACAGGTGGAGGGACCTCACACAGGCAGCCGACAACGAGGAGGAGCAGGGAAGGTTTTCAAAGGGAGCAGTGTGCAAGCACGTAGGCAGCGCGAAGGGTAATGAGCGGGGTTGCGAGGAGATGGCAGTGCGAGAAGATGGAGAGGGAACACGTTGTAGGAAAGAGGGAAATGAATGGAAACAAAATGAAACAGAAATCAAGGGTATGGAGGAGGGCTCGAATAGAGAAAGGGATTGCGTGAAGGATAAGAGAAAATGCAGCGGAGAAGGGTTGTAGCCAACAAGGAAACTGCAAAAGAAAAATGCATATTTGCATAAAGGAGGTGTGGCATATGAAAGCAACCCACAAAAAAAAAAATCGCAAGCACGTTGATGCAAATAATTTCAAATTTCTCTTTCTGCCCAATAATTGATTTAATCCAGAAATTCAGATCTAATATTTTTTAACTTGGATATCTCTGCATAAATCCTGATCTTGAGATCAAATCTTACCCTCCAGGGCCTAGATCTGTCTCAGATCTAAAATATTTCTCTGAAAACCCTCAAAGATCACCTGCATAATCCAGAAACAGGAAAACCCAGATACCTAGCAACTTTTCAAAAATCGATATTTGAAACCCCGAGTTAGAAATTTTGAAACTAAAAAATTTCTAAATATTTAAACTATAAAAATACAAATCTATGCACAAGAGTTGCAGATCTGTCAGATCTGAGGAGTATAAGTCTGACTTCACTCCCACATCTGAAGATCTAAGGCTCTTAATAGCTAGATCTAATTTTAAACTCAATAAAAGTTAAGATAAAATTTTAATTTAGGCACAAACCCTAGAAAAGCCCTGCAAAAATGGAATTTAAGATAAGCCGGAGGAATTAGATCTGGAGGGCTCTTCAGATTTTATTTCCTTGAGAGTGAGCTGGTCCAGCCGAGGACTTCCCCAAACGCCCAATTCTAAACCCGAAAGATTTCTGCACACTTAAAGTTAAATTGTTAAATCAATAGAGAAATAATATAAAAAAAATAAAATTTTCAAGAGTCATAGAGACCTGCTGACTCAATCCAATTAATATTGTTACCCTAAATCCACTCAATCCAATTAATATTCTTACCCTAAAACCAGTAACCTAAGCAAGATACCTGTGCAATAGATTACTCTACAAGAATCATTAATAAACAATTCATTGAAATAATCACCAGCAGAATATAAAGAACAAATTTACCATAAAATGTCGAAGAGAAACACGACCATCACATAAAACCTCAAAGACTTCGTTTGTATTATTCCATAAAGTATTACAGGAGAGCTTCAAGAGCTAATACACAATCAAAAGATCAGCTTATGAATCAGACTGACACTGACCTCTAATTTACAGGGAAAATCTCCAACGTCTAGTTCGTTTGATCCCCGTCAAAGTAATCTCGACTGTCGAAAAGGATTTGATTATCTTTTAATCTCGTCCGTTGAAATTATAATTTTTTGAGGAATTTCGAATTTTTCAATTAATTCCCTTTTAATTCGCTCAAAAATAATATTTTTGAGTTAATTACCTCAAAAAATTGACTTTGACTTAACTACCAAGGCCCAAGGGTCCAAAATTTCTCAAAATCTTCAATATTCCCTTGACCCAATACCTTTAAAAAATTATTTTTTAGGGACCCACAAATTTTGCCTTTGAAAAATTTAATTTTACCTAGGACATAAAATTAATTAATTTGTTGGCATAGGATTTTTAATTTAAATTGGCCAGAAAATTTAATTAATTGACTCATGAGGGGATTAATTATTTTCCAACTCTCTTTACATGAGATTAATACATTAAACTATGAGGGGAACACCTGTTCGCAACAGACCCTCAATAAGCTACCTAATTTTGTGATTCAAAATATGAGCTAGTAGACCTAACAATCCGTAATAAAATGATCTAGTCAATTAGCTAGAATCATTCTCAAATTACTTTACAAAGACTCGATAAAAAACAATAGGACCCACTTAATATCTTCACGACAAAATTCACCCTAGCTTTGGGGTGAGGTTGGAGGGGAAAACTTTGCCAATCATTTGTGTCGAGAAATACAAATGAATCAGTGAGATGAAAAACCTCCTAGGATATAAATCGTCACCAGAATACTAGGCTACCTAGGTTGTTACATACATGATGGTCTTACTAAGATCATTTACATTATAAACATGCAGAATGAGTTTACATCACTTATAAAATTGTCGACTAATGATGAAATCTGAATGGCATGAACACCTCGAACATAATAAACCCCATTTGCAAAACTGAAGGTGTATTGCTATGAGGTGATTGACACAGAATGGTCAACAGGGCCTATAAACACTTGAGAATGGTAGGGTGGTGCTAGGGCGAGTTGTGGCTCGCTAGGGTGTTGGGGCATCCTTTCAGCTCACTGCTGATAAAACCACAGTGTTGAAGCGTCCTTCCAGTGGGAGCTAGAGAAAAATGCTTTTCTAGAGTTCAAGGAAGTTGTAGCTTTCTTTTCAGTTGGGGCTGAAGATTAAAGAACTTATTAGAAATCGTTCCTTGGTTTTTGACCCGAAGGGGGTTTTCCACCTAAAAATCTTGTGCCTATTGTCTCTATCTTTTGCATTGTTGTTTAATGTTTTTACTGAATAATTATAATAACTGAAGATTAACTAATGCTCTGAAAAATATTAATAAAGTGCTAATTGCTAAGAAACACTGATTCACCCCCCTCCCACAACCCCCCTCAGTATTTCCAACAGAAGTAGTAGTGTCTCTCACTCAACCCAATGAAAAACACAAAACTTAGTACCTGGAAAACAGTATCAGCTTGATCATATTGACATGGGCAGACAAGGGCTCAAACACATTAACAAACAGTCAACGTTTTTATATTTAATCCAAAACATGTCCTCTGCTAAGCAGAGAACTAGAAAAACATCTAACATTTTCCTTATCTAATCCGATGCCAATCTAAAGTATGTATATGTGCTACACATCAAGCATGGAATACCAATTAATCCAAAAAAAAATGAGTATTCATAAATAATCACAACACAGGGTAAAAAGACACAACATTAAGCATTTCAACAAAACTCCATATTTTAGCAAATTAATGGGGAAAAAAGGACTTCATCAACGTCAAATAGATACATTTTCTGTGTCATCTTTCAAACCTGTCCAGATGGAAGGATTAGGAACCACAACGTAACTGTAAAATATATCTCGAACATAAAAATAAAAAGAATAGAAATCTACCTCCTTATCATTTTGGTATTTGGTAATGCTCATAGGGTTCTGTGAGCACTGAACATAATGACAAAAAACAGCTGTCATAAGTAACTTATTTAACCTCAAATAGCACACATTAGCATAAACATATACAAAAAAACCCTCGAGCCATTCCAAGAGAAGAACTTACATCCATAATGGCAGCTTGTACTTTTGGATTCTGAAATGCCATAGCAACATCAGGATTTGCCATAATTTTGGACACCACCTCTTCTGGAGATAGTCCTATTTGCTCTGCATAGAACAACCACCAAATATGACTTAAATTTAGAAAAAAAAAATCATGTCTTGCATCCACAAAATTCTAGATGCAATATTTATTGCATGCATAAATCTAAGCAACATGCAAACAAGGGTTGATTGGAAGAGATATAACAATATAGAAGCATCATCGGATGGTCAAAACAATAAATTAAAACACAGTCATTTAAACTTCCTTGAACTACAGATGATCCCGACACCCCAATACAGGGCTCAGATTTTGCACTTCTGCAGTAAGCTCATGCAGCAATTCTAGGTACTGTTTAGGAGTCCTTAATATTCCCCTGAAAAGAAGGTTCAAGACAGATGCGCTTTCACATTTAAGAGACAATGCTAATGAGATATCCTACTTTTAGAATTTAAAGGAAACAGTAACATAATCTTGCAAATATCGTCAATTTATTCACAACATCACCATTTTCATAATGTCTACTTCAGAACAAAAAAATGCCCTCAGTTTATCCCAATTTTGGTCTACCCCAAAAAACGAATATATTTTTCTTTCTTCAAGAATTCCACTTTTTACTGAAATTTTTGTTATCCCAAGTTCATGACCCACAGATAATTGCCAATAATGATATTTGCAACCTTGGTCAAAACATGCAGGGCAAATTATATTCAACCTTTAACACTCTGCATTTCAGAAAATTATTTAACAACAACACTTGTTCAGAAGATTTACTATAAGTAATGGAAATGGAAATAGTCGCATGAATAAAACATTTTAGCAAAGTTCCAGGTAATGTTGTGCCACTGTCTTTGAGCCCCAAAACATTTTCGGCACATAAACAACAGCCTAATCACCTAAAACACTTCAGGAAACATTTTGTGATTTGGAAACACTGACTGAAACACACGGACATGTTTTTCCTTAATGGATGAACCTATTTGAAATAAAATTATTCATAGCACATTTTGCATTTCATGATTCAGAAACATCAACCAACACATGCCGACAGTTTACACCGACAGCTCTGAAGTAACAGTGAGACTGTTTTAGTGACCAACAAATTATTGTGGATGACTTTACAGATTTTATGTGGAATTTTTTGAAATAGTGAGTGTTAACTGCTCAGTTGCACTTAACAATATTATGAAGACTCCATAGCCCAAGACAAAGTATACATCAAAACTTTTCAGCCCAGAAGTCGATCAGACATTCTAGCCCCTTTCTCTCTCCTCTCTACATTATGTTCTCAAATTCCACAACCCTGCGGGGAATTGTAAAAATGTTCCTAGCATGATGAATAAAGCTTTGTAACAGGCCTAGGAGACTTGGGATTCGATCAACAAGAAAGTACACCATAGAGTGCTTTTCTCACTTAGCTAATTATTCTCGCTTTTCAGCGACAAATAACTAGTTGAGTTTTTTCACTTGCATATACTCCCAAAGCTGGGCTGACGGCTTGAATATTGAGCCTTGGGTCCATCTTAGTATATAGGGTTGATGTATATTACCATGCTAGGTCATCTATACAGTTTCACAGAATTTGACTAAATCCAGATAAGATATTTTAATAATTAAAAATTTCCCGCAAGACGGAATTTTTTATTTAATTTTTATGTAAAATGTAATAAAGTGATACCAGAAGATGTTGAGGGTGTATGAGTACTCAAAATTCATCCTATCCACCTCAACATTATTCTAAGACACACTTTGGGGGTCAAAAAGTCACTTCTAACTCCTCAAAAACAACTTTTCTTAAGTCTAGTGGGTAAATTGGAAATAAATTGCTCATAAATTAAATAAGTGGTAAAATATTAAATACTTCCACAAGTCAAAAAAGGTGGAAATGACATGGAAAATGAAAGTGAAGTCAGAGACCAAGTTGATGATTAGTTGGACGCCACCTTGGAGGTTCAAATTCCAAAACATTATGAAAACAAGTCAATGAGCAGCTAAGATGGCCCACAATTTACCAAGTCGTGCGATAAAAATGACGGCACAAAAAATGTATTTGATGAATTATTTTGATAAAAGTCTAATGTTAAAGAGAAATGAGTGGAGGACACAGGCCAGACTAAGGAAAAATCGCACACTAGATTTGGGTAATTGATAAGTGAGGGTTGTTTCTAGATTTGATGGGGATTTGTTCCCGACTTTCTCTACCTCATCTTGCAGCTGTCACACAAAGGGAAAACGCACAGGAAGAGAAGGATATGTGTTGGGCAGCAAAGGATAGACTCAGAAATTCGTTGGACACATCTACAGCAGTTGGGTGACACTCACTTCAGTCCTCTCGACACTTGGAGGGTTCGATTTGCTTCTTGGGCACTTGGCATTTCTGCTTTCATTGGGATTCACTCCCAAATTTGTATAAATAAACTAGCAGGGCTCTATTATTCTCGTGGTTGGAAGCTAGATGCTTATTGTTACTCTACCAAATTTTTTATTGAAGAAATAAAGAAAGCCTTTGGGGTCATATGCTTGGTCTGATGTTGTTATGCCTCTGAGCATGAGGTAACTTGAATCTTGCATTGAATTTTTTCTCATATTATGGTTATATCTTGTTGAATTTCTCTTGCATAGGTATTGATTTTGTGTATAGCCTGAGGGCATTTCTGTCTAGGAAAGGAAGATTGCAATTTCTTGTAATCTCCCTTGAGCTTGTGCATGTCTTGAGCAATAGTTGTGATTTGTTTGTTCTCGGTTGAACAACAAATCCAACTTTTTCATCATATGGCAAGTCTCCATTTGCACTAATCTTTGGCATTGCAAGTTTTGGTTGTCTTCAAGCACGTTACCAAGTGTCTTTGGAGACTCGGGACATCTTTGGTTAGACTAGCCATCTCCATGGATCCTAAGGAACTCATAAGTCACTCAAGTCAAGGACCTTTCCAAAGACACTAAGAGATATTGAAAGGGGGTTTCCATAAGCCCTGCTTCCTCCTCCCATCCCATTAAAATCAAACCATTTCTCTTTCTTTTGCGCATGTATTGTTTTTATCAAGCATAGAAGGCCAAAGTGTTGGGTTTAGTCCCAACTTTCATTCATTTAATCAGCTCATGCTAGTTGGTTTAGTGGATGAAATTGTTGTATTATAAGTGTGTTTGAATTAGCATTTGATCCACACCTTTTTCCATTACATGCACTCAAATTCTCTTGCACATTTCAGCCTTGGATTCTCTTGTATCCTCACTTATTCTCTCACTGTTTTATTGGGCAGATTTTGTGGGCTATCACATCACATTGATGCAGAAGTTAAGGACTGATTTAGGGACTTATTTTGGACAGTCCTCTTCCTCGCTTATTTGGGAGTGAATTGCAATAAATAATCGTTTTGGAGTGGTTGATCTGCCTCAATGTGATGTGATAGCCCACAAAATCTGCCCAATAAAACAGTGAGAGAATAAGTGAGGATACAAGAGAATCCAAGGCTGAAGTTAAGGACTTATTTTGGACAGTCCTCTTCCTCGCTTATTTGGGAGTGAATTGCAATAAATAATCGTTTTGGAGTGGTTGATAAGCGTTCTCACATCCAAATTTCTCTCAAGACAACTACCTTCTCTTTGCTTCCCATTTTCTTCCAAAGCCTCACAAGTTTGAGGAGTAGTAACTTTACTTTTCACTCTTCATTCAAGACTTTCAAGTCTCTTTCAAGGAGAGTTTTTCTTGTAACATTTTTCAAAGTATTCCATGGATCTTAAGGAACTCATAAGTCATTCAAGTCAAGGACCTTTCCAAAGACATTAAGAGATATTGAAAGGGGGTTTCCATAAGCCCTGCTTCCTCCTCCCATCTCATTAAAATCAAACCATTTCTCTTTCTTTTGCGCATGTATTGTTTTTATCAAGCATAGAAGGCCAAAGTGTTCGGTTTAGTTCCAACTTTCATTCATTAAATCAGCTCATGCTAGTTGGTTTAGTGGATGAAATTGTTGTATTGTAAGTGTGTTTGAATTAGCATTTGATCCACACCTTTTTTGCATTACATGCACTCAAATTCTCTTGCACATTTCAGCCTTGGATTCTCTTGTATCCTCACTTATTCTCTCACTGTTTTATTGGGCAGATTCTGTGGGTTATCACATCACATTGAGGCAGAAGTTAAGGACTGATTTAGGGACTTATTTTGTACAGTCCTCTTCCTCGCTTATTTGGCAGTGAATTGCAATAAATAATCGTTTTGGAGTGGTTGATAAGCGTTCTCACATCCAAATTTCTCTCAAGACTACTACCTTCTCTTTGCTTCCCATTTTCTTCCAAAGCCTCACAAGTTTGAGGAGTTGTAACTTTACTTTTCATTCTTCATTCAAGGCTTTCAAGTCTCTTTCAAGGAGAGTTTTTCTTGTAACATTTCTCAAAGTATTCCATGGATCCTAAGGAACTCATAAGTCAATCAAGTCAAGGACATTTCAAAGACATTAAGAGACATTGAAAGGTGGTTTCCATAAGCTCTGCTTTCTCCTCCCATCTCATTAAAATCAAACCATTTCTCTTTCTCTTGTGCATGTATTGTTTTTATCAGGCATAGAAGGCCAAAGTGTTGGGTTTAGTCCCAACTTTCATTCATTAAATCAGCTCATGCTAGTTGGTTTAGTCGATGAAATTGTTGTATTATAAGTATGATTGAATTAGCATTTGATCCACACCTTTTTTCAATCACATGCACTCAAATTCTCTTGCACATTTCAGCCTTGGATTCTCTTGTGTCCTCACTTATTCTCTCTCTGTTTTATTGGGCAGATTTTGTGGGCTATCACATCACATTGAGGCAGAAGTTAAGTACTGATTTAGGGACTTATTTTGGACTGTCCTCTTCCTCGCATATTTGGGAGCAAATTGCAATAAATAATCGTTTTGGAGTGGTTGATGAGCATTCTCACATCCAAATTTCTCTCAAGACTACTACCTTCTCTTTGCTTCCCATTTTCTTCCAAAGCCTCACAAGTTTGAGGAGTTGTAACTTTACTTTTCATTCTTCATTCAAGACTTTCAAGTCTCTTTCAAGGAAAGTTTTTCTTGTAACATTTCTCAAAGCATTCCTTCATCACTCTTTGTAACTCTTGGGAAAGAGTAGTTTTTCTTTCCATGAACATTGTAAACTCTTCCCAAAATAATCCTTCATCTCTATAAGAGGGCACTAAAATCACTAATAAATAAAAATTATTTTTCTTTGGGACCTTGGGGATCCCCCCTTGGAATCCCATCCTCCTCTCTTTTGAGGGAAGGAGATCTTGAGTATGTTTGTTGTGATTTTTCTCCTTCATTTCTTTCCATTTATTGTAAGTAAATTAACTTACATCTCCTTTTGTTTCATGCTAATGGTCATGATCTAATTGCATGACATCTCTTCATTCACTAATCCGCATTTGATCTTGAGCTAGTTGGTTATTGTATGCTTCATATTTTTTACTATTACTACATGCTAAGTTTCTTGATCATTCACATGTTAATGCTCTCAACAATTTGATCTCATTTCTATGCAAGTGTATTCGTACATGTTAGTTTAGTTTCATTTACATACAATAACATATAATTTCCAATTACGTATTCATTTGATTTTAGATTGCTTACATAGCTCATTACAATTTGTTTCATTTAATTTGCAACTTTGCTTTAAGCATTCTTCACATCTTAAGTAATTGCAATTGATCATTTTGTTTCACTAAAATTAACCTCCAACATAAATTGGTTGTATAGACAATAAGACACCCTCCTTGGTTGTATAGGGAGAAAGGTAAACACGTGCCTTGGCAGTTCAGGCTCGGCTTGTCCAATGTTGGAGCGCTTGCACGTGGGTTGACTTGGTAGACTAAGTGGATACTCATTAATGAAGCTAAGTTTCTCCACTTGAGGCTCCTTGCAAACATCCTTATCCTTACAAGGGTAAAGGTCTATAGAGGCAGTTTCACCCTAGAATAGGTCTAATAAATAAAACCAAGAGGACTTTATATCACACATTACTTCATTGCAATATCTTTTATGTTTATGCTATCTTAAAGTTATCTTATGCCATAGTTGATCAAGTTCATTTCCAAGCATTATTTACATTCACGTAGCACTTGCAATTTCATTTTTGAGCATTTACACACTTTACATTTGCAAGTATTTCAAATTTACTTTCAAGCATTTACATTATTGTACTTAAAGTATTTTCATTCATGTTTATTTTCTTATTTTGAAGTATCTCTCATTTCATTGATGCAACTTTACTTTAAAGTGTATTTCATGTGAGAAAATCTTACTTTTCAAGTACAATTGTATCTCAAGCATTTGCTGTCTTTTCCATTTGCATGTTCTTACTTTACAACTACCATTTCTTTCCTTGAGCATTTATTTTTGCAAGTTTACTTATTTGGCACAGGTCTCATCATTTTAATTCTTGCAAAGTATCCTTCTTTATTGATATCATTGCTTTGTATATTTGTTCATGAACGGTTATTTCTATATGCTCATGGTGATTTTATTTACTTGTTGAAGTATTTACATGGTTCAAGAGGATTATTGTAAATTTGCAATTTTATGGTTGTTGTATCTCTTGGCTAACTTATCATTTATCTCCTAGATATTGCTTAGTGTAGCACTAACCAAGCCTTAGATTTTCCTTTGGGTCTGCCCCCCTTGGCTTCAATTAGGAGGGAGATAGATGGAAGAGTTGGAAATTGGGTGACAGCCAAAACCCACAGCTTGCACCAGAGTTTCCTAGCGGACTTTTGGTTGTCCAGTGGTCAAATTTACTATGCACAAGGAGCTAATAAGAGGGCCGAAATTTTTTCTTGAGGAGAGCTAACAGTGTGTATATGATATTCCCACTCAGAAACATTGCTAATGTGAAAATTTACAAATAGTTGCAGTGATAGATTTATTTCTCCTACTTATTATTTCAATAAGTTATTATTCAGAAATCTTCCGGCAAATATCAAAATAAACACTACTGCAACATTCACAAATATATATGCAGAGAAATAAACAGTAGAGAACATAAGCACAAGAATCAATCACATGTACAGAGTTATTTTTGGACAACTGTCCCCGGAAAAACCCAATGTGGGAAAATCGGTGCAGCAGATAAGGGTTTTATTAATTCTTCAGCAAATGATATCTTTACAGGGAAAATATACAGTAGATAAATTCTGAAACACCTGAGACTGACTTTTCGGCTAAATCGGACAATTCTCTGACACCCAGAACAGCCCATGCATGCCCCCGCGTCTCTCTACATGATTAACTGTGCAGTCCCAGCGCTGGACAGCGTGAGTCTGCGTGGAGACTGCATGGGTTCTCTGCGCTGCACCCTCAAGCTGCCTCCAATGACCCACTGCTGCCCTCTGACATTAATTTCGATCACCACTGACCTCCTCCTTCTGCTTCTGCAACTTCTCGCCCTAAAACTCTCCCACTGAGATCGAATTCTACATTAGAATGGATCTCCTTCGGGTACTGAGTGTATGCCCGGCTTATTTTCCAAGTGACCCTCAAGCCTTCTTTTATAATCTTCCTGTTGGAGAACCAATGGCCTAGATTAAAAGATTAATCAATGGCTAAGATTAAAACTTGACTCAATTCATGTTTTCTAGAATATTCACACTCTGACTTATTAATACCCTCTAATTATTTCATTTTCCTAAGTTTAGACTTAAGGTTTTCATTAAAATAATTAATTATTTTAATAAGTCATGAACTGAGTGGAATTTCCACAAACTATTTCTAGGTTCTTTGGAATGTTGTTGTCCAAGCCTCCTTGCAAAGATTGAGACTTGGAACACTTCCAGATGCTACAAAAATCAACACTCCCTCTTAGTGAGCACTTACACTTGCAATTTCATTTTTGAACATTTACACACTTTACAATTGCAAGTATTTCAAATTTACTTTCAAGCATTTACATTATTGTACTTAAAGTATTTTCATTGATGTTTATTTTCTTATTTTGAAGTATCTCTCATTTCATTGATGCAACTTTACTTTAAAGTGTATTTCGTGTGAGCAAATCTTACTTTTCAAGTACAATTGTATCTCAAGCATTTGTTGTCTTTTCCATTTGCATGTTCTTACTTTACAACTACCATTTCTTTCCTTCAGCATTTAATTTTGCAAGTTTATTTATTTGGCACAGGTCTCATCATTTTAATTCTTGCAAAGTATCCTTCTTTATTGATATCATTGCTTTATATATTTGTTCATGAATGGTTATTTCTATATGCACATGGTTATCTTATTTTCTTGTTGAAGTATTTACATGGTTCAAGAGGATTATTGTAAATTTGCAATTTTATGGTTGTTGTATCTCTTGGCTAACTTATCATTTATCTCCTAGATATTGCTTAGTGTAGCACTAGCCAAGCCTTAGATTTTCCTTAAGGTCTACCCCCCTTGGCTTCAATTAGGAGGGAGATAGACGGAGAAGTTGGAAATTGGGTGACATCCAAAACCCACAGCTTGCCCCAAAGTTTCCTAGTGGACTTTTGGTTGTCTAGTGGTCAAATTTACTATGCACAAGGAGCTAATAAGAGGCCTGAAAATTTTTCTTGAGGAGAGCTAACAATGTGTATGTGATATTCCCACTTAGAAACATTGCTAATGTGAAAATTTACAAACAGTTGCAATGATAGATTTATTTCTCCTACTTATTATTTCAATAAGTTATTATTCAGAAATCTTTCGACAAATATCGAAATAAATACTATTGCAACAATCACAAATATATATGCAGAGAAATAAACAGTACAGAACATAAGCACAAGAATCAATCACATGTACAGAGTTATTTTTGGACAATTGTCCCCGGAAAAACCTAATGTGGGAAAACTGGTGCAGCAGATGAGGGTTTTATTAATTCTTCAGCAAATGATATCTTTACAGGGAAAATATACGGTAGATAAATTCTGAAACACTTGAGATTGAATTTCCGGCTTACTCGAACAATTCTTTGACACCCAGAACACCCCATGCATGCCCCCGCATCTTTCTGCGTGATTAATGTGCAGTCCCAGCACTGGACTGCGTGAGTCTGCATGGAGACTGTGTGGGTTCTCTGCACTACACCCTCAAGCTGCCTCTAGTGACCCATTGCTGCCCTATGACGTTGATCTCGATCACCACTGACCTCCTCTTTCTGCTTCTGCAACTTCTCGCCCTGAAACTCTCCCACTGAGATCGAATTCTACATCAAAATGGATCTCCTTCAGGTACTGAGTGTATGCCCGGCTTATTTTCCGAGTGACCCTCAAGCCTTCTTTTATAATCTTCCTGTTGGAGAACCAATGGCCTAGATTAAAAGATTAATCAATGGCTAAAATTAAAACTTGACTCAATTCATGTTTTCTAGAATATTCACACTTTGACTTATTAATACCCTTTAATTATTTCATTTCCCTAAGTTTAGACTTAGGGTCGTCATTAAAATAATTAATTATTATAATAAGTCATGAACCGAGTGGAATTTCCACAAACTATTTCTGGGTTCTTTGGAATGTTGTTCTCCGAGCTTCCCTGCAAAGTTTGAGACTTGGAACACTTTCGAATACTACAAAAATCAACACTCCCTCTTAGCGAGGAAGGTGTTCCAACAATATGCCTGTTGCATGCTGCTCTGATTCTAAAGCACCATCTATGCTGCTGATCTCAGGACTCTGCCCCCCCCATCTATTGCGTTGTTGCCTCTTGTACTGCTGCCTTTAACACTGCCACTGTAACTTGTTGCTTCTGTACTGAACCTTCCATTCCTGCTACTGGAAGGGATTCTTCATCATCCCCATCTTCTCTCTGAAGTAGACAAACTTTGTCTTTCCTAGAGCCTTTGTGAGGATGTCTGCCACCTGTTCCCCTGTTGGAGTGTACTGCAACTAAACAACTCCATCTTGTACACAGCCCCTGATGAAGTGACACCAGATGTCAATGTGTTTCGACCTATCATGAAACACAAGATTCTAAGAGAGCTTTATGCAACTCTGATTATCACATAAGGTGTTGGTCGCTTCCATTTTCTCGTTGAGTAGATTCACTAGCAGTTTCCTAAGCCATATGGCTTCGCACGAAGTTGTGTTGGCTGCCATATACTCTGCTTCTGCTGATCTCAGAGCTACAGACTTTTATTTCCTACCGCACCAGGAAGTCATTCCTGATCCTAGACTGAAACAGTACCCACTGGTACTCTTCCGATCAACTGAACTTCCAACCCAATCTGCATCAGTGAAACCACTCAACCTGACATCATTGCTATGGGTGTACTTCAATCCAATCTCGATTGTGCCCTCTTCGATTCCACCATTTCTGTTGAGATTTTGTGTATTTCGGGTAACATCAGTCGTGCTCTAGCTCCCAAATTTTGTGGAGGAACTACAGTACACTTGATCTACAAGACCTAGAAAAGGATTTGGGAAATTTCAACTAGTTTGGGAGATATTTAATTAATTAATTATTTTAAGTTGAGACTCCACGGTGGGTTTGCTAAGAATTCTCAGAAGTGTTTCAGCTACAGAGAGGGGAATTTAGACAAAGGGGATGATCTGATCCCAGTGTCTAGAATCAGCAAGAGACAGAGATCAGCTCAGAGAGGCAGCGCAGAGAAGCAGGAGAGCAGCAGCAGAGAGGGCAGCAGTTGTGCTATGCAGGTGTTGCGCATTCCCTCCCACGACAGCGTGATTCAGCTAGAAGCCCTCAGGGGTTACGCAAAGACCCTAAGAGGCAGGGTAAGGACTGCGTCACCCAGTCTGCGATAACGCAGCCCTTTCCAGGCTAGCGCTGAGGGACGCATGGGCTTCAGAGGCTGACACAGAGGCTTCAGGGGCAGCGTTGGGGTTTCTATGGCCTAATTTTGGATGAGTTCTGTAAATCTCGTTTAAGGGTGTGGATCAGTCATTATTTTGGCTTCAGAACAGCTGGTGAGTTGCAGACCTATTTTATCTCTGTCCGGTTTTCCAGATCTAGAACCCAGATTTGTTGTATTTAGAAAATTCTTAATAATAAAACCCTCTAGCAGCGAGCAGACCAGTTTTCCCGCATTGGGTTTTCCCAGGGACTATTCGTCCAGAATCACTGTGTTACTTTGTCTATGTGTGCCTGTACTTTTTTTAGATCTAAATTGGTGAAAGTCTGTTATGTGTTTTGCTTTGATATTAATCTGAATTTTCAACTTAATAACTTAGTTAAGTAGGAGGAGCATAACCAGATCTAACAGTAGATTTCTGCATAAGTGCAACATTCAGAAATTTTCACATGGTATCAGAGCAATTGCAGATCTAGGAGGGTCACCAGTAGAAGACAGAAGGTTCTTGCTGCAGAAAGCAGCCGAAAAAGCAGTAGGAGGGCAGATCTGAAGGGACATAGCAGTTTTCAGAGAGGCAGAGTTTTGCAAAGGTCAGGGTGACACAATCTATGTTGTCTCCCAGCAAGCCCACGCACTTACTGCGCAGAGGTAGCATAGAGACAGCGCTAGGATTGTCTGAAGCCAGCCAGTGTGACGCAGATCTGAATCTGTCAGATCCAGAAGAGCCTGAAGCACAGCTGCAGAAATTTAGTAAGTGTTGGTGGGGTTAAATTTCTGAAGTTTTCAAATTTTTAGCCTAAGCACAAGTGACAAAGATCAGGAGGAGATCAACATCTTAGAGAGTTTCTAGCTAAAGAAACTTGCAGATCAGAGGATCAAAAAGAGTTGAATCATTGTTGATTTGGTAGATTTCCAAGAAGGTAAATCGGTTGTCAGAGGGAGCAGAAGGTGCTTGTTTCACCAAGGACCTTAGATCCAGTTCTCTAGCAAAGAGAAAGGAAGATCCGGCCCATTTCTGAGCAGACAGCTCCTCATGGACTGCGTGATCAGGACAGATTGGATGGCCTTTCCAACTTCTTAGTTTGGAAGGCTAGTATCCTGATAGTCCTAGAGGCATATCATCTAAGAGACCATGCAGAGCAAACCCTGGCCACACCGACCGATGCAGATCTCCTTAGGAAGCATAATGAAGCTGTTGGGCATGCCAAGCGGTTGATCATGGATGGAATTAAGGACCATATTGTCCCACACATAGCTGAAAAGAAGACAGCCAATGAGATGTGGAAGGCCTTAACTTCCCTATATGAGGGAAAGTTTGTCCAAAGGAAGATGTTGTTGGAGACTCAGATGAGGTCATTCATGATGACCAAGCAAGAAGACATGGAACATTTTCCCTTTAGATTGCAGTCGATCAGAGATCAGTTGACTGCAACCCATGCTAAAGTGGAGGATGATGTGATGGTCAGGACTGCTCTCAATGTAGTCACAGATGAGTGGGAAACCTTTGTCCAAAATATCTTGGGCAGAGCGGACCTCCCAGATTGGGACAGCTTGTGGGCAATTTTGCATCAAGAAGAACTCTGCAGAATCACCAAGAAGCAGTACAGCTCTGGATTGATCAAAGTGAAGAAGGAAGATGAAAAAGATGCAGCCTTGGCATCAAAGAGGCAACAGGGAAAGAAGAAGAAGGATCTGTCAAAGATCAAGTGCTTCCAGTGTGGTGTATTATGACACTTTGCCAGCAATTGTCCTCAGAAGTGAAGGGACAAGGAAGCTTCTTCTTCCAAGGCTGCTGTGGCGGATGATGGGTCGGAAGATGATGCAGCCATGAGCACTCATGAACCATGAAAGTGGGGTGACATGAATCTGTAGAGGAGCTGCAGAATGAGCAGTGGATCCTTGAGCAACTCATCTCTTGGATCACATCTGAGCTATGGGAGCCTTAAGACAGTAGCAGGACAAGTGGAGCAGTGGGTGCCTAGATCGCAGATGAAGAAGAGGCAGATCTAAAGGCTAGAAGGAGCAGCGCAGTGCAGATGTTGCAGCAGCGTAGGAGTTGATGTGACTTCAGTAGCGCAGAGCAGAGTTGCTTACGCAAAGCAGAGTTGCAACAACATGGAGGCTTCAGGAGGACAGCACAACACAGCAACAGTGTGACCGATTTCAGCACAAGGTGTTGATGTGACTTCAGTAGTGCAGAGGGAGTCTATTTACGAATTGCAGAGTTGTTGTTGTGCATCATCCTTCAGATTCCAGCACAGATCAGCAGCTTATGGAGCATCAGTGATGAGGATGCAACCCATCTGACATGTCTATTAAAGATTAGGTAGGAGATTCAGTTGTTTCTCTCAACAACTAAAGTTGCAGTGCAACAGATCAACAGTGGCAGTGTTATGAGCAGCACAGATGCAGCAAATTGAGAGGGACTTACAGTACAGATGTTGCAGTGGCAGTGGCAACGTCATGGGCAGCAGTATAGAATGGAAACAGCAGTGCAAAGTTGAGTGGCAACAGGGCAAGCATTAGCAGCACAGATCCAGTGCCCAAAATCTTGTAATCCATAGTGTGATGTATTGCTAGAGCACACTCCTGATGCTAAGAGGGAGTGTTGAGACTTTGTGTATTTGGGGCAGCCTCAGTTGTGCTCTAGCTCCCAAATTTTGTGGAGGGACTAGAGTACACTTGATCTACAAACCCAGAAATGGATTTGGGAAATTTCATCTAGTTTGGGAGATATTTAATTAATTAATTATTTTAATGTATTTCCTAAGTCTAAACTTAGGAAAATAAAATAATTAAAGTTAATTAAATTAAACATGTGATAAAATTGTCTTAAGTCACACAGATCAAGCTTTCTTTTAATCTTAGCCATTGATTCAAGATCTGATCATGGTCGCTGGTTTCGCAACGAGAAAAGTATAAAGGAAAGGCTTGGGGTCATTTGTAAAGACACACAGAGGCAGAGCACTGAAGCTAAGTTGAGATTCTAGGGAAAGTTTGCTAAGAATTCTCAAAAGTGTTTCAGCTGCAGAGAGAGGAATTTAGACAAAGGGGATGATTTGATCCTAGCGTCTAGAATCAGCAAGATCAGCTCAAAGAGGCAACACAGAGAAGCAAGAGAGCAGCAGCAGAGAGGGCAGCAGTAGTGCTATGCAGGTGTTGCACAGTCCCTCCCAGGACAACGTGATTCAGCTGGAAGCCCTCAGGGATTACACAGAGACCCTAAGGGGCAGCGTAAGGACTACATCACCTAGTCTAGGGTAATGCAGCCCTTTCCAAGCCAGCGTTGAGGGACACAAAGGCTTTAGAGGTTGACGCAGAAGCTTCAGGGGCAGCGCTAGGGTTTCTAGGGCCTACTTTTGGCTGAGTTCTCTAAATCTCGTTTGAGGATGTGGATCAGTCATTATTTTGGCTTCAGAACAGCTGGTGAGTTGCAAATCTATTTTATCTTTGTCGGGTTTTCTAGATCTGAAACCCTGATTTGTTGTATTCAGAAAATTTTTAATAATAAAACCCTACAGCAGCTAGTAGACCGGTTTTCCCGCATTGAGATTTTCTGGGGACTATTGTCTAGAAAATCACCGTGTCATTTTTTCTATGTGTGCATGTACTTTTTCTAGATCTGAATGGGTGAAAGTCTTTTATGTGTTTTGCTTCGATATTAATGTGGATTTTCAGCTTAATAACTTAATTAAGTAGGAGGATCGTAACCAGATCTTACAGTAGATTTATGCATGTGTAACATTCAGAAATTTTCACATGAACTGACTGAGGGTATTAACAGCGTAACAGATGTTTGGCCTTGTATTTACAGATACATCAATGACCCTATGAGTTGCCTATACAGCGTAGGATTAGCCTCATCATCTTCGGACATGTCGATTTTCCTCTAGTTGGTGATCATTGGAGTTGTCATGAGCCTACAATCCTCCATATGAAATCTCTTCAGAACCTCTGTAGTGTATCTTCCTTGACCAAGGAAGATCTCCCCATTCTACTGCCAAACTTCCAACCCCAGAAAATAGTGCATCCATCCTAGATCCTTCATGTCAAATTCTTCAGCCACATTCTTCTTGCAATCTGTGATGAGCCTTGATGATCCTGTCAAGAACAGATCATCCACATACAACACTAGTATAAAAGGCTCACTCCCTACTCTTCGATAGTAGAGATTGGGATCTGCATCACTCTTGACGAATCCCATCTTCTGCAGGTAGCTGTCAATTCGATCATACCAGACTCTAGGAGCTTGCTTCAGTCCATATAATGCTTCTTTAATCTGCACACATGAGTTTTTTGATCATGTATCTCAAAGCCCTCTAGTTGTTCTATATACACCTCTTCTTCTATCACACCATTCAAGAATGTCGTCTTGATGTCCATCTGGTGAATTTCCCATCCCATCTGCGCAGCAAGGGATATCACGGATCTGATAGATGTGTACCTGGCTACAGGGGTGAAGGTTTCTTCATAGTCTATTCCTTCCTTTTGAGCATACACCTTAGCCACAAACCTAGCTTTAAATTTCTCAATGTTGTCATCTGCAGCACACTTGATCTTGTAGATCCACCTGGATCCTACAACTAATCTCTCTTGAGGTCTGGGTACTACTTCTCAGACATCATTCGTCATGATGGAACTGTACTCTTCCACCATTGCATCAACCCATACCTAGTGTTGAGTTGCTTCCCGAACACTGGAAGGTTCTCCGACTTGAGAAACCAAGGCTTGACACCTCTCAGGTTGCTTACGTTGTCTCTTCTCATTTTGGGGGATTCCGACAAAGTCCTCTGCATTCTTCAGAATCTATCGAAGTTCCCTGCTCGTTCTTCCACTGGTGGTGGGTGGATTTACCAGCTCTCCTTCTTGCAAATCCTCGGGAGACACATCCTTTGGATCACTTTGCCTTGGAGAGGCAACAGAATTTTCTACTGTTGGTTGTTGGGGTTGGACCAGAGGCTCGTCCTCTGATTGCGTAGCAGAAGGCAGCACTTGTGATCTTTTGAAGGCATTCTCCTCCATAAACTTCACATCCCTTCGCACCACCACTTTCCTCCTCTCAGGAATGTAGATGAGATAAGCCTTGCATTCTCATTGTATCCTACCAGATACCCCTTTTCAGCAATCATCTCCAACTTCTTCCTCATCTCACTGGGCACATGACAGTAAGTTGTACTGTCGAATATCCTAAAGTGACTCACTTCAAGCTTACTGCCAGTCAAGACGCTTTCTGGCCTGATCTTCCCCAGTGCAGTGTGAGGAGTCATGTTCTGAATGTAGACAGTTGTATTACACGCTTCAGCCCATAGAAATTTGGGCATGTCTTGGTCATACAGCATAGCTCTGATTGCTTCAACAATAGTCTGGTTCTTCCTTTCTGCCACACCATTCTGCTCCAGATTGTATGGGGTTGTCCATTCTCTTTTAATGCCTTCCCTTGCACAAAATCCAATGAATTCTTTATCTATGTATTCACCACCATTATCTTATTGCAACACCTTGATCTGCTTCCCTGTCAGATTTTCCACCAGAGCCTTAAACTCTTTAAATCGACTGAAGACTTCATCCTTGGTCTTCAAGAAGTAGATCCAGGTTTTCCTGGAATGGTCATCAATGAAGGTGACGAAATATTCGGCACCGCTAAGAGCTCGAGTCGACATTGGCCCACAAATATATGAGTGTATTAGATCCAACACACCCTTCACCCTATTGTTGTTTCTCTGATATGCTCCCTTAAGCATATTTTCCCAATACACACCCCTTGCAGACATCATCTTGTTTAGTGCTCAATTCTGGAACACCCGTGATAGTCTTTTGGAGAGTTATCAACGCCACATGATGCAAATGCCCCATTCTTCTGTGCCATAGCTCATTCAGGTCTGTTTCATCTGCGCTGCCAACAAGGGCCCTTGGAGAATCATGTTGTAGCTTGTACAGTTTGTTGCTTCTTACCCATATCAGTGCCTTCTTTTTCCAACTGGGGTGCTTGACGTAGACTCTATTTCCAATAAAGTAGACGTCATATCCTTGGTTTTGAAGCTGTGACACTGAGAGTAGATTCATCCCCAAACCCGGCACATGCAGTACATTAGTGGCCCAGATTCTGTTTCCTGCCTCGGTCTAAAAAACTACGGTACCTCTCCCAACGGGAGTGCACTTTGCTTTATTATCCATGGTTATTTTGAAATTCATCTGCTCTTCATGGTAGTCGGAAAAACAGTCTCGTACTCCTTTCATGTGAGCAGAGGCTTCGTTGTTAATATACCAGACATCGAAAGACGCAGTGCTCGATACACAAGCAAAATCTTCCTCTAGTTTGGATGTCAATACAGAGACATCGTGATCCATCTGTTCTATCGTGCTTCTTCCCCCTCCTTGAGAACTGTGTGAACCCTTCTGCGCAATTGCTGCAACAGTAGATTTCCATTCACTGATAGATGCCCCCTCTCTCTTATTCATCTCTAGCTCTGATACCATTTGAAAATTTACAAACAGTTGCAGTGATAGATTTATTTCTCCTACTTATTATTTCAATAAGTTATTATTCAGAAATCTTCCGACAAATATCGAAATAAATACTACTGCAACATTCACAAATATATATGAAGAGAAATAAACAGTAGAGAACGTAAGCACAAGAATCAATCACATGTACACAGTTATTTTTGGACAATTGTCCCCAAAAAAACCCAATGTGGGAAAACCTGTGCAGTAGATGCAAATTTTATTAATTCTTTAGCAAATGATATCTTTACAGGGAAAATATACGACAGATAAATTCTGAAACACCTGAGACTAAATTTCTGGCTTACTCATACAATTCTCTGATACCTAGAACAGCCCTGCATGCCCCTGCGTCTCTCTGTGTGATTCACTGCACAGTCCCAGCGTTGGACTGTGTGAGTTTGTGTGGGTTTTAAATTCTCTGCGCTGCAACCTCAAGCTGCCTCCAGTGACCCACTACTGCCCTCCAACCCTGATCTCGATCACCACTGACCTCCTCCTTCTGCTTCTGCAACTTTTCGCCCTGCAACTCTCCCACTGAGATCGAATTCTACATCAAAATGGATCTCGTTCGGGTACTGAGTGTATGCCCGGCTAATTTTCCAAGTGATCCTCAAGCCTTCTTTTATAATCTTCCTATTGGAGAACCAACGGCCCAAATTAAAAGATTAATCAATGGCTAAAATTAAAACTTGAATCGATCCATGTTTTCTATAAGATTCACACTCTGACTTATTAATACCCTTTAATTATTTCATTTCCCTAATTAGACTTAGGGTCTTCATTAAAATAATTAATTATTTTAAAAAGTCATGAACCGAGTGGAATTTCCACAAACTGTTTCTGGGCTCTTTGGAATGTTGTTGTCCAAGCCTCGTTGCAAAGTTTGAGACATGGAACACTTCCGAATGCTACAAAAATCAACAACTAAAAGGAAATATCAATTTTGCCAATTTTGCCATATTTTGCACTTTCACTTGGGAAAAGTTGGTTATCGGACCCCACTTGAGTTTTGGAGCTAAGGCAAGGGCCCAACTTAGGAGAAAGGTGAAAAACCAAATGGTTAGTGGATGGTGGGGACCACTCCAAGGAGAGAATATGCTACCCTCTGGGAAATACGCATTCTTGGAGGGAAGGGATAAAGGTTTCGATGGCTAGGCACCACATGGGAAAATTCGAGGCACAATGACAAAATAGGAGGCACTCATTTTGGGCATTTAGATCATTTGAACACTTACCTTGACTACCACACTTGAGCACAAGATATTTTCAGGCGAGAATCTCATGCTTGCTTCGGTGGACCTCGAGTGTCAACCCTAGGAGGGAGTATTCATCAATGTTGCATGACTCGTACTCGTCTAGCTATTGACTCGGCGACCTGTATAAGACTCGGGAACGACCCGTATAAGACTTGTATAAGACTCGACAAACTTTTCCCTCTACATGATCTCCAAAAAAAAAAAAATCAAATTTTGAGGGTCCCCACGGGTCTTATGCGGGTCCTATGCGATTCTTCACGGGTTCAATGGGGGTAGCTGAGTTTTATGTCGCTTTTTGCAGCTATGGGTAGAAACTGTGGGTTCTATGTGATTCACTCGTCTCACTATAAAACCTGTCAAGACCTGCAAGTACTCACGGGTCTTATAAGAGTCGTGTTGCACTAGTATTTATCATCTTCAGATTAGTCCGGGAGCCTTTGTAGCGTGTTCGTGGATCAGGTTCAGCACAGACTGTGTGGGCCTGCACAGTTCTACTTCATGCCACACGTGGGACACAAGGTGGAAGAGGAATTTGGAGATGAGCTTTATGGAGGAATTCCGGGAGGGAGTTTGCTGAATATCTCAACCATTTTGAGGCATTTAGCAACATCATTTACAGGTGGGCCGAAATACCCAACAGCTAGAGGAGCTAGGGGAAATTCGGCCGAAACACCCAGCAGCTGGAGGAGCTAGGAGAAATTGGGCTAAAATTCCGAGGTCAACATTTGGCCAAATCCTACATGGGCTTTTGTGGGTTATTGATAGAGAGGTAGGGGTTAATTTCCCAGAATTTTCTGAGTACCAGAGGAGGTCCTATTATCCATTTCGTGCAGCCAGCAGTGTAGTTTTTAGAGGGACAGGACAGAGCTTTGTTGGAAACAGCTACACTTGTGTCTGGGCAGCTAATTTCATCACCTTGGCATTGTTAGCTTGCCTTGGGAAAGCCCAGGTGCATGCATTCTAATCTTATCTTGTACCCAACATTTATCTTAATAAAATGGCTTAGCTCAGCGCACATTTTGGAATTTTTTGGGAGTTTAATGTGGTGTGAAAATTGTGTGTGTGTTTTGTTATGTATGTTTTGTTTATCATTGTAAATTTCCCTTAGGAATATTACAGTGGTATCAGAGCTCATAGTCTTGTCTTAGCCTGTGGAAGCAATTATCAGTCTATGACACCACAAGGCCAACAGAACGTGACTTACTGGAGGCAAAGGTACAGGAGCAGAGAAAGGCATTTGAAAATTACCCCTGATCTAGTGGCAGTTAAACCGAAGGTTGAGAGGCCAAACATGGGGGATCAAGGAGGAGATAAGATAAGTAAAGAGGAGGAGTTTTCCCAACACCTTTTGAAGGCCATTCAAGATCTGTCTAGGGGTATTGAGGAACTAAGGCAGCAGGCTTTCATCAACAATAAGGGCAAAGGTATTCAGGGGGGATTCCAACTAGGTGAAGGCTCTGGCACTTCGTAGCACCACACAGATAATGGCCCCAACATACCACTTGTTTCTAGTACACCACCTAGATCCATTATCCCCACGTTTTTAGCATTTGGTGTTGGAGAGCCGCAAGTGCAGGAGGAGATGCCCATGGGGGGATTATTTTGTGGAGTATGAGTCCTATGGGGCCGACTTTAGAGAGGTCATCACTTTCAGGGACTTTCTCCAGCTGAAGGGCAACAACAAGATCAAAGGATAGGGAGGAGGAGGTTACGCACATGGTACTAACTTGCAACATACCATGGGGAGACTATTCCTCCCGACTTTTTATAACTCGTCCAAGAGCTCGGCTAGGGCATGGGTTGAGAAGTTGGATGTCTACTTCCAACTCAATCAGATGATAGAGGTAGAGGCAATTAAAATTGCCACATTGCATTTAGAAGGGGAAGCCCATGACTTGTGGTTCCATGGGTTAACCATGATGAGGCATGCAAGAGTTATGACCTATGAGGACTTCACTAGGAGAGTGTTGGAGCGTTTTGAGAGTAGAGACCCAAAGTAGCACTTTGGGGAGTTGGCACAGCTCAAGCAAAAGGGGAGTGTTGAGGCCTACATCTCTGAGTTTCTGAGGTTGTCAGTGATGGTGTTTGATCTGTCAGAGGCCAGGAGCATTTTCATGTTCGTAGAGGGGCTAGCGGAGCTACTGAGGGGATTAGTGAGGTCCAACAGGCCCACCACCTTGGAGGACGCAATTGGGAGAGCCCGAGACTTGCAAGATGCTCTACCCAGGGCCAGAGCATCGATCCCACCCAAACAAGGGTTCCAGCATGTTGATTTGTGATAGCATCGGATGCACTCTAAGTCTCAAACTTTGCAGGGAGGCTTAGGCACATGCATTCCGAAGAACCCAGAAAGCGTTTTGGGAAATTCCACTCAAATCATGTTTTATTAAAATAATTAATTATTTTTAATGGGACCCTAAGTCTAAACTTAGGAAAACAAAATAAATAAAGGGTGTTAATAAAACAGAGTGTGAATCTTCTAGAGAAGAGAAAGATAACGTCAAAAGTTAATCTTAGTCATTGATTAACGATTTAATCTCGGTCGTTGAAGACTCAACAAGAAGTTTATAAGAAGGACTTGGAAGGTCATTTGGAAAATACACTTAGACGAAGAAAGAATCCAGAGATCGAAATTCTTTAGTGAGCAATGCTCATGGAGAAGATCGATCAAGAAGATTCTCACAAAGAGGGGCAGAGATAATTGCCAGTTGGAGATTTTCCTAAGTCAGAGGATACACAGCAGAGAAGACAGAGAGAGTGACACAGAGGGGCAGCGTAGCTGCTATGCAGAGCCTGCACAGAGCCATCAAAGGCAACGCAGTAGCCTTGAGGAAGTTCATGTTTCAGCTGAGAATTAGTCAGATCCAATGCCAGAGACCCGGGGTGTGAGACCGGAGGAGGCCAAAAGGTCAGAACTAGCCAGCAGAAGAGCCAGCATGCAGAAGGCACGTAGTCCCCACGCAGACTAAAGCAGAGACTGTGCAGAGGTGTGAAATTTTTTTAATTTACTAAACAGAAATCCTATAGCAGTAATCTGATTAACTTCTCCTACTTGTTTTATTAACTTAACAAGTTATTTTTTTGAATAATACATGAAAAACATCAAAGTAAATACATTGCTGCCTACACAAATATATAGATAAAGTACTGAAGAAATAAGCACATTCGACGAAGGACACACAAGATTTTTCAGAGAAATGTCCTCGGAAAAACCCAATGTGGGAAAATCGGGGCAGCAGCTCTTGAGAATTTTTATTATTATGCAGATTTCTAAATACAAACTAGGGTACCAGTAGTGGTTTACCCAATAGAGAAAATCCCGACAGAAGTACCGCTATCTCTGGAGACAAATATTATGGTTGATTCAACGTGAGAATAAAGAACCCCACAGGTGCCTACGTAGTCCCCAGCAAGCTCTGCGCTGAGACTGTGTTACCCTTCAGTGTGGCTGCATCACCCTTCAGTGTGGTTGTGTCACCCTTTTGGATCTACTGAATACGAGCCCGATTTGGCCCACTGAAACCCAAGAGCTGCCTCTGATGGCTCTGCGTAAGCTCCTCTGGGCCTATGTCACCCCTCTGGGCCTACGTGAGCCTCTGCATAGCAACTACGCAGAGGCAGCTCAGTAGCCTTGAGGAAATATGTGTTTTAGATGAGGATCAGTCAGATCTAGTGCCAGAGAGTCGGGGTGTGAGACCGGAGGAGGCCAGAAGGTCAGATCCAGCAAGTAGAAGAGCTAGCACGCAAAAGCCACGCAGACTGACGCAAAGACTGCGCAAAGGTAGTGGAGGGCTTGCTATTCCGGGGTTTTGGCTAGTTTGGACTTCCAGTGTCAGTGTGAAGTAATATCACTAGCTTCTTTGTCAGATTCTCTATGAGGATAGCCAAAAAGGCATCCTAGATTGTATTCTGAATTTACTACATAACAAATAAACCCTCAGTTGTTGCATCGGTTTTCCCGCAATGGGTTTTTCCGGGGACATTAGTCAAAAAACAACAGTGTCAAATGTGTCTATGATTTACTCCTGCTCAAATCTTGTTTCCACACTTGTATTTTTCCGCATTTAAATTGTGAAGATTGTAGTGTATGAGTTTTCGATATTTACAGTAGAAAAAATTTGTTGAAAGGAATTAACAAATAGGAGAATTCTCATCAATCTTGCAGTAGGATTCCGGGTGTAGGGATTTTCACACGGTAGAGGGGGAGAGACACTAGGGCTCCACCACCGAGAGCCAACTAGGGGCGTGGTCAACTGGATGAAGAGACCCGAAGAGATCTCCGGAGGAGGAAGTTATGCTTCACCTGTCAGGAACCTTGGGCACCGGGCCATAAATGCATAGCAGGCAAGGCCCACTATATTGAGGTATTTTCTCACAATGACCAAGAGGACGATGTAGAGATGGAGGCAGGTAGAGATGACAGAGTGGCCCATGTGGAGAGGGGAACACCACCACCACCAACCCCAGGGGGAGCTCCTTTCGCACCATCAATGTTGACATTTTGGGGTGTTGAGGTAGCATCGGATGTGCTCTAGCTCCCAAACTTTGTGGAGGGACTAGAGTACATGAGATTTCCAAGACCCATAAAGCGTTTAGAAGAATTCCATCCAGTTTAAGTTTTATTCAAATAATTAATCTTTTTAATTAAGGACCCTAAGTCTAATTTAGAAAAATTAAAAGATTAAAGTGAATTAAATTAAACATGTGATGAGAATGACTTAGTGACGCAGATCAAGCAACTTCTAATCTTAGCCGTCGATTAGAGGTTAGATCATGATAGTTGGTTTTCCAACGAGAAAAGTATAAGAAGAAAGCTTGGGGTCAGTTGGAGAACACACACACTGGCAGAGCACTAAAGCTAAGTTGAGATTCTAGGGCATGGTCTGCTAAGAATTTCAGAAGTGTTTCAACTGCAGCGAGGGCAGTATTGGCAAGGGGGATGGTCTAGTCCCTGGCCAAGAGTACAACGAGAGCAGAGAAGGAGAATACCAGGGCAACGCAGAGGCAATAGCTACGCAGAGCATCCAAGAGCCCAACAAGAGCAGCATAGAGGTAGCAGGGGCCAAGAAAGGCTGACGCAGACCCAGTTAGGGCAACACAGGGGCAGCGTGGCCCCAGTTAGGGTGATGCAGGCCCTTCCTAAGCAACGTAGAGGCTGACAAGGGCCAGTCAGGCTGACGCAGAGGGCTTCACAGTAGCGTTGGGGCTTTCAAAGGCCGAAAAGGGGCAGAGTTCTATAAATCTCGTTTGAGGGTGTGAATCAGTCACAGTTTTATGTCTCCAGGATCGAGGAATTGCTGCCGGTTTTATTTCTCTATCGGGTTAACCAATTTGGTGCCCAGATTTGTTGTACTTAGAATCTGCATAATAATAAAAACCCTCCAAAAGCTAGCAGCATCGGTTTTCCCGCATTGGGTTTTTCCGGGGACATTTGTCCAAAAAATCCTTGAGTGTCACTTTGTCTTTGAGCATGTTATTCAGTACTTGATCTGTATGCGTAGGTTGTTAACTATATTTACTTCGATGTTAATGCTGAATTTTTCAGATTGATAACTTATGTAAGTAGAAGTAAATCAAGATTTAACAGTAGGGTTTTTGTTTAGTAAATTCAAAAAATTTCACAATCAATAGGGGTTCTTGCATCTTTACGTGGGGTACCCAAGTTTTCACAATTGAGGTCAGTGGCACCATGCAAGAGCAGCGTGTCTCAGTCTCGCTGGACAGTGGGGCCACCCACAATTTCATTGATGCCCAGATATTTCAGAGAAGGGGTATCACGACCGAGGAGTTTAAGGGATTCTCAATTCTCGTACCGGGAGACAGAACCATGAAGTGCACGCGATATGTTCCTGCTTTGACAGTGACCATGGGGAACTATTCAATGACGGATCATTTCTTCATGGCGGATGTACCAAACACCAATGTGGTGATGGGTGTCCAATGGCTCTATTCGCTTGGCCGAGTCACTACGAATTGGAGGAAAATGGAGATGGAATTTACAGGGATGAATGGCGACTTAGTTGTGCTTCGGGGCATGTATTCTTACCCTCCACAGACAATTTTGACACATAGGATGTGTGAAATTTTTATCTATTGCAGCAACTGGAAATCATTCTTCTAACTATAAATTTAATTATGCAGTTTATTTGCTACAATGAACAACGAATAAAATCACAGCTGAAATTTTCACAATAAAAATACTGCGGAAAATAAAATACTGAAAACTGAAAAATTATAGCACACACACAAGAGTTTTGACAAAGTTATTTTTGGACAATTGTCCCTGGAAAAAACCAATGTGGCAAAACTGGTGCAGTAAATGAGGATTTTATTATTATTCTTTAGTAGCAATTCTGAGTACAATAATTTAGATGCTTAATCGGCAATCTAATTTGAGGAAAACACTGGCAAAATTATTGTGAGAATTTTCTCTCACCCCATAGCTAATTTTTGCCTCCGAAATTACCTCCCTATCCTTTGTGCTGAGCCTCCTGCATCACCCTCTGTGCGGTGCTTATGCAGACCCTGTGGGGATTTCAGCCTTCCTTCCTTTGCCTCTTCCGAAACTGGAAAACTTCCTCTCAAAATGGTATTACCCTCCTCTTCCACCTATGACTCACCCTATGTCTCTATCTTCTCTGTTGAATTATTGCCACTTAGAAAATCGAACTACCTAGGCACTAAGTATCTGAACTAGTGTATTTTCATCATCAACACATCGATCTCCTCTTATAATCCACTGCTCGAGCACCAACAACCAAGATTAAAACTTAATCAAGGGCTAAGATCATCTCTGGATCAATCCGTGTGAGTTTCTAGATGATTCTCACCTTATCCCAATTAATATTGATTAATTAACCATATTCCTTAAGTTTAGACTCAGGAAATATTTAAAAATAGTTAATAATCTAATTGAGACACTTCTAGGCGGATTTTTAAGAAACGAATTCTAGGATTTCGAGATCTCATGTATGCCATCAAATTTTTTGGTTAGAACACATCTGATGCTACAAAAACTAATAGGATGGAGATTGATCTAAGGTATGGTGACATCGAGTGGGCGATGGAGATGAGGATTTCTGATGGCAGGGGTCAGCCCAAGCCACCACACCTTGACATACAGGCCATTTTCGACAAGTACCCGATAGTGTTTCGGGACATACCACCATGGCAGCCACCTGACCAAATATTTGAGCATACGATTAAGCTAGATTCAGGAGTACAAGTCGTTATTACCACCCCATACAAACATCCCAAGGCTTACAGGGATGAGATCAACTGAGCCATTCATGAGCTCTTGGCACTTGGGCATATTAGGCCTAGTTCTAGCGCTTCTGCTTCATCAATTGTCATGGTGAAGAAAAAGGACGAGATGTGGCACATGTGCATAGACTACAGGGCACTCACCAAAAAGACCCTGAAGAACCGATACACCATCCCACACATAGATGAGCTGACGAATGAGCTGAGAGGGGCCAAGTTCTTCTCCAAGATAGACTTGTGTTTGGGGTACAACCAGATCAGAGTGAGGGATCAAGACGTCCCCAAGACAACTTTCAGGTGTCAGTATGGGCACTTCGAATTTTTGGTTATACCTTTCGGGCTAACCAACGCACCTGCACCTTCCAGTCCTACATGAACCACACATTCCGTGGGCAGTTGCGAAGATTCGAACTAGTGTTTTTCGATGATATTTTGATCTACAGCAGGACCTAGGAGGAGCACTTGCAACACTTGGAGGTGGTGTTGCGTATTTTTTGTCCAAGTGTGAGTTCAGATTGACAGAGTTGCTCTATTTGGGGCATATCATTGGACAAAGAAGGGGTTGTCACACTAATCTCGACTCTCTCCGTTTAAGCTATCTCCTAGGTTAGCTATGGGGGTCGGTCCCTAAAGAAAAACTAAGTTAAAGATGTGAGTTTTCTAAGAGAGTTGTTAGAGTTAAATTGAATTACTTTTAAAGATTTATGAGCATTTTATAAGCAGCCTTGCCTTTAAATAAAGTGCTCAAGAATAATGCTCAAAGGATGAGAACACAATAATCTTGAAATGAAAACGAAAGATGTCAGCACAAGATATTTGCAGGATAAAATGATTAAAGGATAACCAAATCTCAATATTTAAACATATCTTGTCATAGTTCAAAACAACCAAAAAAATTAGATGTTGAAGATGAAATTAAACTTTTCAAAATTAGAAAGTAAGCATCACATTATTCGCATGAGATCAACAACCATAAAAAGGGAAATGTGATGAAGAGTACTCTTGGTTCATTTTAGTTAAACTTACTCTACAACAAATATTTCAAATCAACTCTTCAATCCCCAGACCTCACCCTAGCCCAAATTATGTGGATCTCATAGTGAGGAGTCAATAGGGGAGTAGAGGGTTCCTAGAGGTCTATACAACCAACTTATGTTCGAGGTAAGTTTTAATGAGTTTCTTAGGTGAAATGAATGTTGATAAATCTCATTTAATGATACATGCAAATTTTCCACAAGAGATGAGATGGTGCTTACTTGTAATAATAAAACAAACTTTGAGATAAACAAATAAACTTATATGTGTTGTAGCATTTTAATGGCAAGTGGAATGAAATAAGTTCTTATAAAGAGGGTGTTTCAAAGGTTCCTCAACATGCATGAAGCAGAATCATTAAATCAAATAAAATTTGTCATACATGTGAATTGCTTACACAAAGAATGAGATTTTGCTCAAGTTTGTAACATTGGGGCTCATGCATGTAAGTTTAATTTAACCGAAATTTAGTTAGATGGATGTATAGTGTATTAGTTGTTAATTTATTAACATGCATAAAACAAAAATTAGAAAATGAATCAATCCACCCAAGAAATTCCTTCCTCTTCAACCGAGGAAGGGGGATACCATGGGAAAAATATCCCAAGCTCCCTCAAGCAAAAAGAGTTAATTTATTATTGATTACAAGTGAAGAAAACAGCCTTTAAGAAAGTTGTCCAAAAGGAGGTCCTTCTATGAATAAAGAGCTTGGAAAAAAATCTCAATCTCCCCCTCAAAAATTGACAACACAACTTATGAAGAAAACCTTCAAAATATAAATTTTTCAAAGCTCCAAGGCCCACAGCAAATATCATGCTTGCTGTCGTCCCAAAGGTGCTTATGGCCTCCCTAAAATCCAATTTTGAAGTAATGAAAGCCTTCGCATGCAAGGAGGATCAATTGTTTATTCTTGTCCTTTCCTCAAGCTCATCGTTTTTCATGCTCAAGATTGCGGGCTGCGAAAGAAAATCAAATGTTAGGCTGAAATAAAGAGGATTTAAAATACAAATTAATGTACAAAGGCACTAACCCAAGGAATGGGAGCGAACCCCCATTCTTGCATAGTTTAAAGAAATGCTCTTGAAGTAGCAAATATGACTTTAAGACATTCTACAAATGGAAACTTTTAGATTTTAAAAGTGGAAATAGATGATCAAGTAGCTAGAAAACGAGAAACTCCCTCTTTGTCTTCCTTTGATGCAAAACTTGGGGTTGAAAATAGCTGAGTCTTGGATCGCTTTGAATCTAGGAGTGAATTAATCTATTTGAAACTTCTCCCACACCCGGATGGATTTCCTGCACACAATACGAATAGATCTTCCCTACACACTTAAACAAATATCAGTCTACAAAAGGATTAGAGCATCATAATGAACTAGATAAACCAAACATTCCTCCGAAAATGACTTGGCAAGCTAATTTCTCGAATAATACTCTAAATCAAAGATGCATGCAAAATAGCTTGCACGCCTCAATCCAAGCAAGATGGCAAATATAAACTAATATTGATCAAACATATAAGCGAATTCAAATACAATAGCAATAGTATGGAAAGAAATCACCTCATAACACCAAGAGAACATCTGCTAAATAGCCCCAAAGTCTTGATTTTATTGATATAAAAAAATGGCAGAGTTTCCTCAATCCCAATAGCTCATAACATGATACAATATGAGAGCCCATGGCTCCATTATATAAAAACTTAGGAAAAAATCTCAATGAAGAACCAAATGCCAAGTGGTGAGAGGAAGGAGATCTCAAGGCAAATTCGAATTTGACAAGTGGAGCTCCATTGTCAAGTGCAAAAATCGAATTCTAGCAAGTGGACATCATTTTCTTCTTCCCTTATATGCCAAATTCGAATTTTATGATGGAATGACAAGTGTATATGGTTGGTAACCCATGTGGGGACAATTTCACACAAAAATCTCCACCAAATATTCTCCCAAATCCTTCCAAATGTGCATTAACTTCGCAAATTCGAATTTCCAAATAAGCAACTCTCATTTAATGCCAGAAATTCGATTTTTATTTGAGCACATGTCTTTTGCTTGATTTTGGGAGTCCACATCACCTTGCGACTTCACTTTAACTCCTCCATAATTTTCCACCTCATTTCCACAACATTTAGCATGTGTGGATATTTATTTTTCTCAATTTATTTAATTTATAGCTTAATTAATTGCCAAATTTCCCACTAAACTTAAGAAAAGTGGATTTTGAAGGTTTAAAACACATTTTTAACCCCTCAAAGTATGTCATAGTAGAAAGTTGAGGGTGAGAGGTGTAATTTTGATTACACATACCCCATACAACTTCTCTAAGCAACATTTATTACAATTGCAATTTTCGACTTGCGGGAAATCTAAAAGATTAAAAATCACTACTTAGACCTAACCAAATTCCACGAAATTTTTTGTGTGATCTAGTATGGTAATATACATTGACTCTAGACTCTAAGATGTGTCAAGGGCTCAACCTTCAAGGTGTCACCCTGGCTTTGGGGCAATGCAATGAGTGAAAAAACCTAAAAAATTATTCATCACTAAAAAGAAGGAATAATTAACCAAGTAAAAAAAACACTCCAAGGTGTACTCGCTTGCTGATCGAGTCCCAACATCCTAGACCTGTCTCAATACTGACTCAAATTCATCATTACTATCATCACTTATTACAATTCCCCGTAGGGCGTGGAATCTGTACATCAGAGAAAGATGTTGAGAAATAGAAGTAGAGTTCAAAAACCCTGTTGAATTGATGATATCTAATGGTACAAATATCTTTTGGTTCATCCTTGGGCATGGAGTCTTCTCATTATCATCAGGTGCCACTCCAGTGGTCAACATTTGGCTCCATATGGGGATGCATGCTAGATATGAAGTGATAGGGTGCAAGGACCTACAATCTGCATCCACCCACCAAAGATATATATTAGCAGTATCCATTCAAAGTATTATCAAACAAAATCAAGAATAGAAATGGAAATTTTATTCTAAGAACATAATTTATTCATGAAACAAATCTACTTAAACAAAATTGACAAGGGATAAGATTAGAAATATGATACAAAAAGATCTCCCATAGCATCAAATGTCCTAAATGAAGTTCATGTTGAGAACCCGCCTACTTTTTGACGGATCCATTGGCTACTTTTTAGATGTGCCCTGTCCAATTCTGAATATCTTAGGACTTTGATATGTCCCAACACTTTGTTGTACATGGTCATCAGATATACCATATCCTTCCGCTTTTTTCTTTTCTTCTTAATATATTGTGATGTTGATGTTGATGCAATCAAAGTAGACCTTTCTGCCTGATCTTGAAGATGCTAAGATGGAAAATTCGAAGTATCCAAGACTTCTCTTCCCTGCCTTTCTCCATTTCGCTTCTGCTCTAACATGGGTGATGGATCAATCTCATAAGTATAAACTTGATTCCCCTTAGTTTCCTTTCTATCCAAGTCACCTTCAATTAGCCATTTTTTAATGGAATAAATGCCCTCCTCATAATGAGATGAAGCTTGCTTTAGAGGATGGGGAGGCTTATGATCTGTTTCTTTGTTCTTTTCCCATTCGTCATCTGACCTAAGCTGGAATGTTTGTACTTGTAATCTTTTCATTTCCTCCAACCTATTCCAAAAAGTGATATGGTTAGCCTTCATAACATTTATTTCCTTAGCATGATTTGTTTCCATGGTGTTGATTAATTGTACTTATTTTTCTTCCATGGCGAGCAACCTGTTTTGAATAAAGGTCATATCATTAGAATGATTGACCCCCATGGCCTTTATTGCTTGTGCCTGATTTACTATTAATCTTGTTTAATTGAGCTCCATGTTTTTAATGAGTTGAGCTTGGTTGAGTTGCATATCCTTAATCATTTGAGTCAACTCCCTGATGAGATCCCTATCATTCTAAATTGCTTTTGCTTTGATCTTTCTTTCATCTCCATATTTTTTTTCAAAGGCGTCAATGATTGATTCTAGAGAATCAAAACTATTAGCAGGCAAGTCTATGAACCAATTCATAGCATTGCCATCTAATGAAAAGATGAAAAGTCTCATTTTAATGTCCTCATGGTTAATATCATGGCACCATTTTCTCACACAAAAGTGGAAATTCCTAAGGTGAGTTTCAGTACTAATAGCATTGTTACCTAGAAAACTAGGCAACTCATCAATAGCCTCAATGGCTTCATCCGAAATAAAATTCGGATAGCCTGGAATGTTAGTAAAATCACAAGGGGCAAACCGATCATTCATGATATCATGCGCACTTGACCCTGAAAGAGCAAATGGATATCAGAGAGAGGTTTTTGTCCAAAATTAGCAAGAATTCTACAAGAAGAAGGCTTCAAGCAAAAATCATTGCAGAAAATGAAATAAGTGGAGTTGCCACTTGAACAAGAATCTAACTCTAAGATCCAACATGCAAAAACCAAAAGTTAGTCGATTTCCCAGGTACAAGAAAGTTTGTCCCCGGCAACGGCGCCAAAAATGTTAACTCTCCTTGTCGCATACACCTACCTACAAGTTAGTGGAAAAAGCCTTCAACCCCACAAGGTGTGGTTGGTGGCAAGGAATTTAGAGAAGTGGTTGTCACACTAATCCTGACTCTCTCTGTTTAAGTTATCTCCTAGGTTAGCTATGGGGGGTGGTCCCTAAAGAAAAACTAAGTTAAAGATGTGAGTTTTCTAGGAGAGTTGTTAGAGTTAAATTAGATTACTATTAAATATTTATGAGCATTTTATAAATAGCTTTGCAATAATAATATCAAATCATTCAACCAGTGCCTTTAAATAAAGTGCTAAAGAATAATGCTCAAAGGATGAGAACACAATAATCCTGAAATGGAAACAAAAAATGTCAGCACAAGATATTTGCAGGATAAAATGATTGGATAACCAAATCTCAATATTTAAACATATCTTGTCATAGTTTGAAACAACCAAAAAAATTAGATGTTGAAGATAAAATTAAACTTTGCAAAATTAAAAAGTAAGCATCACATTATTCACATGAGATCAACAACCATAAAAAGGGAAATGTGATGAAGAGTGCTCTTGGTTCATTTTAATTAAACTTACTCTACAACAAATATTTCAAATCAACTCTTCAATCCCCAGACCTCACCCTCGCCCAAATTATGTGGATCTCACAGTCAGGAGTCAATAGGGGAGTAGAGAGTCCCTAGAGGTCTATACAACCAATTTATGTTTGAAGTAAGTTTTAATGAGTTGCTTATGTGAAATGAATGTTGATAAATCTCATTTCAATGATACATGCAAATTTTCCACAAGAGATGAGATGGTGCTTACTTGCAATAATAAAACAAACTTTGAGGGAAACAAATAAACTTATGTGTGTTGTAACATTTTAATGGCAAGTGGAATGAAATAAGTTCTTATAAAAATGGTGCTTCAATGGTTCATCAACATGCATGAAGAATAATCATCAAATCAAATAGAATTTTTCCATACATGTGAATTGCTTACACATAAAAAAGGAGATTTTGATCAAGTTTGTAGCATTGGGGCTCACGCATGTAAATTTAATTTAACCGAAATTTAGTTAGATGGATGTATAGTGCATTAGTTGTTAATTTATTAACATGCATAAAACGAAAATCAGAAAATGAATCAATCCACCCAAGAAATCTCTTCCTCTTCAACCAAGTAAGGGAGATACCATGGGAAAAATATCCCAAGCTCCCTCAAGCAAAAAGAGATATTTTATTATTGATTACACATGAAGAAAATAGCTTTTAAAAAAGTTTTCCAAAAGGAGGTCCTTCTTTGAATAAACAGCTTGGAAAAAGGGTTGGTCCTTAAGATATTTCATGCTAGGGTTTCTTGCAAGTTAGGACTTCCAGGATAAGGACTTGGGTTTCATCTAATGCACCCAAGTAGCCATGTAATTGACATTAATGACAACATTATCCAACAATATTTGGATGCCAAACTAGCAATCCTCCAGCAAATAATCTCAGCAAAATATTTTTAGGAAAAAATTCTCCCTTCTACAAAACCAATGAGCCTCCCTCTGGCCTAGTCGCACTGCCAAACTGGTTGCTCACACTCTTGGCCTGTACAGTTCATACAACCTCTGGAACTGCTCCAAAACTGGTCGTCTAGCCTTCTCTTGCCACTAGAAAAATTCACACTGCCTTCCGGATGTGTTTCTGGTCTCTGGCAACTGATTTGAACCTCTCCTATCTATTCACTCTGCTGAACTACCTAACTCGCACCACCTAGACTGCTTTCTCTTCAGAATACTTCGACCTTCCTTCTATTGGCTTTCCGGCACTAGGAAAATCCTCCTACCTCTTTGTTGTTGCTCCCTCTATCGCTGATACTCTCCTTCTCTAGCTCGAACTTTTCTTCTTGTTGAATCACCGCACTGGATAGCTCAATCTGCCTAATGAACTCGCTCTCCCTCTTGCTCGATTGTCATCTCCTCATCCAATCGATATGCTCTTATAATCTCTCGCTGGATCACCAACAGCCATGATTAAATCGTTATCAATGGTTAAGATCATCCCAAACTCAATCCATGTGAGTCTCTAGAGCTTTCTCGATCTTTCTCAATTAATTGTTGTTGATTAATCAATTTTTCTAAGTTAGACTCAAGCATTTTTTCAATTATTGATCAATTAACTTAATTGAGTGATCTTTAGGTGTTTTCTCCCGAAACCTTTTCTGGGTTTTGGAGACCTTGTGTTCCTTAGCCTCTCTAACACAAAGTGAGACTAGAGCACCTGCCCAATGCTAGAAAAACTAACATTTCCGGGTGTGTTTACTTCAGCCTATACTCTACCGTGCTTATCAGTCCTCCTATGCATAGTATTCACTGTGTCTTTTATTGCTGGTTGACTGCGAAGATTTATCATTAGTGGCTGAGCATACATGCATATCTCCTGGTCGTTGTATTACTGAAGTTGTGGCTGCTGAAGTATAGTGGCGTGGGCCTGTATACGTCTTATTCATGGGCTGCTGAAGTACAGTGACGTGGGCCTGTATACATCTTATTCATGGGCTTCTCAATGAGAACAGGTTCATCTGATCTTTGTACTGTGTAATCTTTCAATTGTTCAGTCAAAGAATGGTTATGCCTCTTATGTTATCTATGTGTCAAATGGTTGATTTAACACTAGCATCATTCTGCTGTTGAAAGTGTGCTAGAGATCCTGTTTTTTTGTATTTGTCAGCTGTTGAGCGATTATTTGAGTATTTGTTTTTCAATATTCATATGCTTTTAAATACCAAATATCAAAAGACATCTACAGCAGTATACTGTTAATAGTGTCTAATGAAAATCTTCACTGAAAACTCCTCAAAACTCAGAAATCACAGTGATATTTCGGGGTGGTTCCAGGCCGGAAACATGCAGAAAATGTTATATAAAATATCATGACATGGTTTACTAAGTCTAAATAATGCAAGTCACTGATTGATAACATACCAAATTGTTGCTTAACCTCTTGACTGCTAAGGTCAAAATTTTTCAATGATTCCATCATTCGGTTGTCCCATGCAGCATCTCCACTCATGTTATTTCTGTGTAACAGGAAAAAAAACGCAATGCGAAGTATTAAAGAATCCTCATTCTTAATGAAACTTTCAGAAAAATCAACTTATAATTTGAACTCAATAATTTCTAGAGAAGAAAATATAACAGCATATCTCAAAACTATTTACAATCATAATATAAAAGAAACCAGTGACAGCAAAAACAGTAGCATGATAAAACAGGCAGCATTGTCAGCAACAAGCTTCATCAAATAAAGTCATATGAATCATGAGTTGCACGCCAGATTATATTGATGTTGATAGAGGAACACTCAATAGATTTTAAATGAAAATGTAGCTTAGGGAGTTAGACTTTCAAAAGCATACATATAAAAAATATAATTATCCTAAAGACTAAAAGAGTGAAGTGGAGCTTGAGGAGATGAAAATGAATTTGTAAAACTGGTTTTGATTGTTGGTATCCTTACAAGTTTTTTAGGATCAGTACAGATTGCAGTGGGGATTTCTTAAAGGATATTAAAGGGTAGCAGCACAGAAATGACTGCAAGTGGAGCCTATGCTGAATGCCTTAGGCTCTATATGGCCTCTAAAGTCCAACAACAATCTGACAAGCTACTGGCCTACCACATATTCTTGTTCAACATGAACACTCTTCAAACTCATCACCACTACTAGAAATAGGATCATTATCAGGAGCTACAAAAACATCCTCTGCCTCAAAGTCATAGAATCCTCAGGGACATCTACAACCTTAATGGTAGTAGCATTAGCAGAAGCTCGAGTTGCTTGACCTAGGTGAGACTCCTCTACCCATTCTAAAATTGGATCAATATCATCCAACACAATGAGATCTGCATCAGGTATTTTCTTATGCAAATGGTGGCATCTTAATTGGATGATTAGTGCATGAAGACAAGATCACTTAATTGTTTTTTTTTCTAAACGGTTTCTCTTCTTCATGTGAACCCACTCAAGAACAAACCAATTGCGCTCATGCCTAGAAGCATTGCAAATTTGTCCTAGGATTCTGACTGCAAACTTTTGCAATTGAAGACATTGGCTACCGAATGACCCCCACTAACATGCTACAAAGACGAAGTAAGTTCAACAAATTAGATTGTGAGTTTCGCTAAAATATCAAGTATGTACAGTTTGAATTTTAAACAATTGAATTTCAAAAAACTTTGGGATTGCTTATACCTAGATGGTCCACATCTCTCGCAATATTTGCTAGGTTTTTTTCCAAAGGTACCCATCGTCTTGGTGAAAGTTGTTATGTAGACCATCGTCTTACCCATCGTCTTAGTGAAAGCTGCTAACTTGGAAATGCAAAGAATAAAAGGGGGTAAGTGCAAACGTTGTGGTGAAAAATGGGATTCTAAACATAAATGTGTTAAAGGAAAAGAGACCAAGAACCCGTATACATGTGAAGAAAACAAAGATTCAGACAACGAAGAATCGGACATAGAAGAAGTTGGAGATTCTCCACAATTTTCTCCAGAATCAGACAGCGAGAATATTCCTCAAGTGTCATTATCAGCCATGACAAGTATATCTCAGCCCCAAACATTAAAAATAAAAGGACATCAAAAAGAGAAACGTAATGATTCTGATAGATACCGGCAGCACTCACAACTTTCTAGATGCAAATATTGCGAACGCTCAACATCTTCAAATATCCAATGCCCGATATGAAAGTGATGGTAGTTGATAGAAAGAAAGTTGAAAAAGTAGGGAAACGTCATATGGTCAAATTGCAGATTCAAGACTAGAATATAGAATCTCCATTCTACATTGTACCACTAGGAGGAGTGGAAGTGGTCCTAGGTATCCAATCATTACAGACCCTAAGCATTTACTCTACCAACCATCAAAAGCAATTTATAAAGTTTAGATGTGAGGGGAAGAAATACAAGTTATATGGTTTTCAACCCCTCAAAATCAAATTCTATCATACTAGATGATGAAGTTGATCCGAAAAAGGAGCACCAGCGTATGTAGTGTAGTGTCATCAAATAGAAATGTTGGCTTCCAAATTGGTTAGCGAAGAACTACCACCTGAAGTTCAAGAATTGATTCAAAAACACAAAAATTTGTTCCAAGATCTTCCTATGAAGATGCCTCCTGAAAGAGAAATCAATCACATAATCGAAATCAAATCAGGGTCAAACGTTGACAACATCAAGTCATATAGATATCCACATCATCAAAAAATTAAAATCGAAAGATTAGTCCAAGATCTTTTGAAGTGTGGAATCATCACAAAAAGTAGAAGCCCTTACACAGTGAAAATTTCTGAACCTAAGTTACAGAAACCCTACTATAGTTTTCTGATTTACTTCTACTTGTTTGATTTAATTAACAAATTATTTTTCTGAATTATTCAGTAAAAACATCAAAGTAAATATTATTGCAGCCTACACATCCATACAAATCATTTACTGAAGCATATCGCACACATAACAAAGGACATCGAATTTTTTAGACAATGTCCCCGGAAAAATCCAATACGGGAAAATCGGTACAGCAGCTCTTAGAGGATTTGATTATTAAGCAGAATATCTTAATACAATCAAGGGCACCAGTAGTGGTTTTCCCAACAAAGAAATCACGGCAGATGTACCTCTATCACTCAGAGACAGAAAATATGGCTGATTCAACTGAGGCTTCTCACCTTCTGAATTGTTGAATACGAGCCCTTTCGTGTCCACTGGAAACCCCAGCGCTGCCTCTCTCGGCACTGCGTCAGCTCTGCGTAGCTGCTA
Organism: Pinus albicaulis; assembly: GCA_034641835.2. Classification (NCBI taxonomy): domain Eukaryota; kingdom Viridiplantae; phylum Streptophyta; class Pinopsida; order Pinales; family Pinaceae; genus Pinus; species Pinus albicaulis. The sequence continues at coordinate 1,017,292,378 of CM076580.1, read as the reverse complement.
GAGCCTTTACGCAGCACAAGTTGCTCTTGTGTCACCTCTCTGGGCTCAGCATTGCCTCTATGTCACCCTGAAGGGCCTGCCTCAGCCTATGCGCTGCCTCTGCAGGAGCATGGCTGGGTTGCGTACCTCCTATTGGGTCTCTGCGCTACCTAGTACGGATCTGCCTCTCTGCCTATGTATTCTCGGCCTCGGACCTGAATAATCCCTCGTCGATCTGCCCCTCACCAGCACTGCAAGCTCACTCGAAAATTCTCAGTAAACCACGCCCTAGAATTTCAACTTAGCTCAAGTGCTATCGCTCTGTGTGTGTTCTCCAACTGACCCCAAGCCTTCCTTTAATACTTTTCTCATTGAACATTCAACGGCTGTGATATAATCTCTAATCAACGGCTAGATTAAAAAAGACATTATCCACATCACTTAGAACATTCTCACCCACATGTCTAAAGTAATTCACTTTAATTATTTAATTTCCCTAAGTTAGACTTAGGATCTCCATTAAAATAATTAATGTTTTGAATAACTTAGGTTCCGCATGGGATTTCTCCAAACAATTTCTGGGTCTTGGAGATCTCATGTGTTCTAGCCCCTCCACAAAGTTTTGGAGCTAGAGCACATCCAATGCTACCCAAAATCTCAACACTCCCTCTTAGTGAGGAATGTGTTATAGCAACACTTCATCCTGAAGCATCACCCTGATTTAGCGCATCATTCCCCTACTCTAATGATGCTCGGTTGCTACCCCCCATCCACTATGTTGTTTCCTCCTGTACTACTGCCCATGACTCTGCCACAGTCACTGCCTCTTCTGTACCACAGCTCCCTTTCAAATGTTGCATCATTGTTGCCCATAGCACTGCCATGGCTAACTGCAGCACTGCAACTCAATTGCTAAGAAGTAAGAAATTGAAGGACATCACCCAAAATACTGACAGACAAGTTAGTTTGGTTGCATCTTGATACTGAAGCACCCTTTTGTTGCTACTATCTCTGCGCTATCTGTTGCTCTGCACTACGTAAGCACTGCCCCTGTGCTGCTGAAATCCCATCAGCCTCTGCGTTGCTGCTGCCTCTCCTCTACACTGCTCCAGTCTTCAGCGTCCCAGCAGTGCCATAGTACCTCCATGATCCTCTGCACCAACTAACTCCAATCATTCTGCTATTATCATTAAGGGCTCCCATAGCTCGTATGTGATCCAAGAGTTTGGGCACCTCAAGGATCCTGCCCCCCTCATCTGTAGTTCAAGAGAACTCCAGATTAATGTCGCCCCACCTCTTCTCTCGAGGCACATGAGCACTCATGCCAACATCGTCATCATTGCCACTATCCCCTTTGGCTACCACAGCCTTGGAATCTGAATCATCCTTGCCCTTCTTCTTTTGAGGAGAAGTATTGGCGAAGTGCCTGAATTCGCCACATCTGAAGCATCGAACCTTTGAGAGGTCCTTCTCTTCTTCCCTTATTGTTGCCTCTATCCATTTGATGTGAGAACTGCATCTTCCTCCTCCTCTTTCTTTATATTGGCTCCTCCGATGCTGCTACTCCTCTTGGTTATTCTCCCGATTTCTTCCTGACGAAGGATTGCCCACATGTCTTCCCAGTTTGGAATTGTGCTCTGCCCAAAATACTTTAGACAAAGGTCTCCCAATCATTGTTGACTGCATTCAATGCAGTCCTCACCAAGAGATTATCATCAGGAGTTGCCCCCATTGCAACTAACTTACCTCGAATAGCCTTCAATCTAAAGAGGAAAGGATCAATCTCCTCACCCTTATGCATCGCAAACAGTCGCATCTGATTCTCCAGAAGCATCTTCATCTGGATGGAGCTACCTTGATACAACGTTTCTAGTGTCTGCCACATTCATTTGTCCTATTCTTCTCAGCAATATGTGTGACCACATGTTCCTTCACTCCAGCCATGATCAAGTACTTAGCCTGCACCTGATTTTCCTCATACTTCTTTAGAGGATCAGCATCGACAAGAACGGCCACAACCCTCTCGGCATGCTCTCTGATAGGATACTCGTCAAGGACTGACAACATTCTGCCTTTCCAGATGACAAAGTTAGACACACCATCCAACCTGTCATGATCTCTCAATTTGTGCAAGGCCATCTCTACTAAAAAAAAGTCGAAGCGAAAAGCTCTTCTCCCTTCCACTACTGCTACTCTCAGCAAGAGACTGGATTTGGGTTTACTAGTGATGGAAACCCTCTAAAGAATATGCTCCCTCTGACTAGTGATTTCCCTCCCAGCAATCCGTCACCAACTCTGTCGAATCAACCCTCTACGATCACTTCACCGATCAAACCTTAGAGTCCTTGGCTAGAAAATCTGTTGACAAAGGACATAATTTTTTCGACAATTTCCCCGGAAAAACCCAATGTAGGAAAACCGGTGCGGCAACTCTTAAAGAGTTTGTTTATTAAGCACAATATCTGAATATAATTAAGGGCACCAGTAGTGGTTTTCCCAACAGAGAAATCACGGCAGATGTACCTCTATCACTCGGAGACAGAAAATATGGTTGATTGAGCTGAGGCTTCAAACCTTTTGAATTGCTAAATACTAGCCCTTTCTCGCCCACTGGAAATCCTAGCACTGCCTCTCCCTACACTGGATCAACTCTGCGTAGCTGCTAGAGCCTCTACGCAGCCTCTGCGCAGCACAGGTTGTCCCTGTGTCACCCCTCTAGGCTCAGCGCTGCCTATGCTTTAGCCTCGTTGGGTTGCGTCCCTCCTGCTGGGTCGTTGCGCTGCCTGGTACGGATCTGCCTCTCTGCCTATGTATTCTCAACCTCGGATCTGAATAATCCCTCACTGATATGCCCCTAACCAGCGTTGTGTTGAGAATTTATAGGGCTTAGGATTAATATAAAAAATATCTTCTTGATAACTACCTTGTGAGCTTACTTATGTATTCTTCTTTAACTTAGTTACTCCATCATCAAGTCAGTTATCAAAGTACTTAGTCAAAATGTAGAGACAGAATTATTTACACTTGTAACTAAATATCATATAATGTAGTTAGGAAGGTAAATCTCTGATTTACCTTCCTCACTTTAAGATCAGCCTATCTTCTTACGATCACTGTCTTGACATTATTAAATTGCTTCAATAAGTATATCTGCACAATATCCTTCTGCATCTATCCACAATTCAACTCCTGTAGTCTATACTTTGTACTTTCCGCAATCTAGTAATCATGTACCTTCCGCAATCTACACTTGTGCTCCTTCTGTAATTTATACCTTTCAATCTGCATCGAACTTCTGTTCTTAGATCCGCACCATATAACTGTTATGATGCCTCGGACAGATAAGCACCTTCTAACTATTATGATGCCTTGGACAGATCTGCATTTTGTAACTGTTATTATGCCTTGGACAGATCCGCATTTTTCTCATAGGGATCCGTAATAAGTTTTGCTTTCAATCCACAATTTATTCCTGTGGTATACTTCGGTCTTGTACACAGTTTTGTTCTATCCCCAATGAACCGCAGTCTTGGTATATATATAATGAACTAATCTTACCTTTAGGCCGACCATCAACTGTGATTTAGCCCAACTTATGTAGGCCGACGTGACTATAGTTTCTTCAATAATTTAAGAGGTGTTTTCTCAACAGAGTTGAGGAATTAACTTCACTATGTTATGGAGCTCGTCTTCAACATTGTATGATGGCTGATAGAGAGCTTCTTCACAAGGTCTTAGGAGCACATTTTTATTATCTTTGACATCTTCTTTATTTAAATACACAATTACATGAATGACAACCTAGTTACACTTTTCAACACTCCCTCTTAACTAGGGAGGTATTCATACAGGTACATGGTTACTCTCAAACTGAAGAATCCCATAAGAAAAATCAGATTGGTAATCGCATCTGCATTGTACTAGTGCAAGGCCTTGACTAACAGCCCCATCTCTTCAACGAGACAATGGGCTTCAATGCTGGCAAGACACATGACTTATAGACACCTTCGTCATTGCCTCTCCAAGGTACATACTCCACCTGGGTGTTCCCAAAGTATGACCTTCCTGGACTATTCTTCTCGTGGGTAGCTAGCCCTTAAAGAATATCGGTCCCCGACTATTATCTTGAATGCCCGATCACATTCTCAAAGAGTATCGAATGCCAAATGATTACCCAATCCTCGATTCTGTCTTCCCAAGACCAGAATGATGTGTCTATCTCTCCTCCCAGGGAGGACCTATTCCACAAGGGAATGTACTCATTCTTATACAAAGAATGTACCTAAGCTCATACTTAGGAATTACCAAGTTTCTTCCAAGTAAGAAACTTACCGTCAGGCTCCCTCTTAATCAAGGACCTCCAGCAGCAATGGTGATACACCCAGCTGCTCATGAAGAATTCTTGTCCTCAATGTCATGGATTTCGATATGAGGAATCTCCATCTTTTAGCTTCATAGGGCACAGATCATTCATCACTTCCATCCTGAGTCTTGTCAGCTATCAGAGCGTTTCACCAGACTTCTTTATTTGGTCCACTATTGTGCCATGTTGTGTTTCTTCAAATCATCTTCCAGGATCATACATCCTTTCTCATCATTAACAGCCCTGCACAAATTCATCCAGATACACATTTACATATGAACCTTTTAAAACAAAAGTTACCTCAGTGATGATTTTTTCACCATGACTTCTTCCTGTAAGCATCGACATCCTTCATACAGATTGACACATCTCCTAATGATATGTTTTCCACGGGTCTTCTTCTTTACCAGACTTTTGTCAGAGTCTACATATCTTTCCAGGAGATCTCCTAGTCACATCATATTGGCCTCCAAATGATAACTGCCTCTTGACATGGTTGCATTTCATGATCTCTTCCTCTCTTGCACATTCTTGATTCCCAGGAACGTACAACTTTCCTAGTTTCTCGTTCATGTACAACCACCTCATATTCCATGAGGGCATATTATGTTGATTTCATCTGTCCGTGCATTGAGAGATACTCCTCCATAGATCATACTTCTAAGTTCAGAAGTCCATTACCTGCAACCACATGACATGACTTCAAAACATCCAATGTTAGCATATAAATATATACATACCTCGTATCTTTTTCCCTTGAGTCATTCTATAGAAATTTCTCAAGAATGAAGAGCTTCATTCCCTTAGCCTGCTTCATCAATATGTCATCACATCCTAGAAATATGTTTCCATGATGACCTTTGCTCTTGATGACTGATTTACATTAGTAATGTTCATAAGTCTCTTACTTAAACTTTCCCTTTTCTTCTGTGAATGTTTGAGTTTGTTATCCTTCAACATTTTTGCATAGAATAGTTCTTACAACTTATCATGTATTTTCTTGGTGTCTTCAATTCTTCATAGATAGAGGGATGTAAGGACTTTGACTGAATCCATAAGAATCCTTTGACCTCTTCTATCTCTTTCCATATATTCAGATAAATCTTGATCTTTATTGACTTTTCATGACTTTACTTTCTTCGAGGACTGTGACCATCCTCCTTATGTAGGGATTCTTGGTAGCCCAACCAGCTCATAGATCTCCCTGCGAAAACAAAGTCATTTAACCAAATTTGATGAATGAAAAATACTTACTTGGTTCCTTGTACTCAGCTTCTTTTCAAGCTAGTTTTTTTATTTTTGGACTGACAATTTTGATTTCCATGGATTTCGTATTCTCTATGTGATGACCGAGTTTTCTTTATGTGGAAGCCTACTGTGGAAGCATAGAAATCATCTTTCCATCAAGTTTGTGATGTTCGTCATCGTGGAGGCATCGAAACTATATTGTCTCACTGTAGGAGTCTCGAAACTTCCTTTTTGTGGTAGTACTGAGGTACTATTGTGTTGTTATCTTGTAATATCACCGAAACTGTGGATATGTGAAAATACCAAATCCTTGTAATAACATCAATGTTATGTATCTAGACCCTCTCACTGTGTTGACAATGAAACCTTCTCACGGTGAAGGAACTTAACCCTTATCATAGTAGTGGTACTATGATAACCGAACCTCGTCTTCTGAGATATCATTGAGAATCTATATAGCGTCATGACTATAGTATCATCGTGAGCATAGCATTGCTACAACCCTTACATCCAAATTATGTGATAGCACCTTTGACATCACTGAAACTGTTGAAGTACTGCACCTTAATTTGCATTCATCAAACTGATCCGATATTGACTCACTATGACTATATCGAGTGTATATCTTTGATATCCGTACTTGTGTACAGTGATATCCAAACTTAAAGATTGATCCGAGCTTGTCTCACTGAGATCACCGAAATTACCATCTGAAATGCGAGCTTATGTTCTGTGTCGAAGGGTGCACTCAAGCAGTACCAAAATCATATTTGTTATATATAGTGGAGTTATATCTTTGTTGTTTCTTTACCGAAATGTCAATGCCTTCAAGAAGTGTTGAGACAGTTCGTTCGCCAAAACATTAAGACTTGTGCCATCACTGAAAATGCTGGGACTGTATCTTAGAAAAGATCCAAACTTCTTTCTTCTTCATACTTGATGTCTTTAATATGGCGAATGGACTAGCTCACTGAAATTGTCAATTCATCCTTTCAAGATACTTCAAAGTATTAGCCCGGAAATGACCTTGGGATCTTGATCTTTATCTTTAGTGCAAACAAATCCTTTCACTGAGACTGCTTCAAAGATGGATGAGTGTTCTTCAAACTGTTATAATCTTTGACCATAGCTCTGAAACCATGTTGAGAATTTATAGGGCTTAGGATTAATATAAAAATTCTCTTCTTGATAACTACTTGTGAGCTTGCTTATGTATCCTTCTTTAACTTAGTCACTCCATCATCAAGTCAGTTATCAAAGTACTTAGTCAAAATGTAGAGACAGAATTATTTACACGTGTAACTGAATATCATATAATGTAGTTAGGAAGGTAAATCTCTGATTTACCTTCCTCACTTTAATGTCAGCCTATCTTCTTACAATCACTGTCTTGACATTATTAAATTCCTTCAATAAGTATATTTGCACAGTATCCTTCTACATCTATCCGCAATTCAGCTCCTGTAGTCTATACTCTGTACTTTCCGCAATCTTGTAATCCTGTACCTTCCGCAATCTATACTTATGCTCCTTCTGTAATTTATACCTTTCAATCTGCATCGAACTTCTATTCTTAGATCCGCACCATATAACTGTTATGATGCCTCGGAAGATAAGCACCTTCTAACTGTTATGATGCCTTGGACAGATCCGCATTTTCTAACTGTTATGATGCCTCGGACAGATCCGCATTTTTCTCATAGGGATCCGTAATAAGTTCTGCCTTCAATCCGCAATTTATTCCTGTGGTAGACTTCGGTCTTGTACACCGTTCTATTCTATCCCCAATGAACCGCAGTCTTGGTATATATATAATGAACTAATCTTACTTTTAGGCCGACCATCAACTGTGATTTAGCCTGACTTATGTAGGGCGACGTGACTATAGTTTCTTCAATAATTTAAGAGGTGTTTTCTCAACAGCGTTGAGGAATTAACTTCACTATGTTATGGAGCTTGTCTTCAACATTGTATGATGGCTGATAGAGAGCTTCTTCACAAGGTCTTAGGAGCACATTTTTATTATCTTTGACATCTTCTTTATTTAAATACATAATTACATGAATACCAACCTAGTTACACTTTTCAAAACACTGCAAGCTCACTCGAAAATTCTCAGCAAACCATACCTCATAATTTTGACTTAGCTCAAGTGCTACCGCTATATGTGTTCTCCAACTGACCCCAAGCCTTCCTTAAATACTTTTCTCATTGAACATTCAACGACCATGATCTAATCTCTAATCAACGACTAAGATTAGAAAAGACTTGATCAATGTCACTTAGAACATTCTCACCCACATGTCTAAATTAAATCACTTTAATTATTTAATTTCCATAAGTTAGACTTAGGATCTCCATTAAAATAATTAATATTTTGAATAACTTAGGTTCTGGGTGGAATTTCTCCAAACGATTTCTAGGTCTTGGAGATCTCATGTGTTCTAGCCCCTCCACAAAGTTTCGGAGCTAGAGCACATCTGATGCTACCCAAAATCTCAACATACACTACTCTGGTGCTTCTAGTCTGAAAGAAGGATGGATCGTTTAGACTATGTGTAGATTATCGAGTGATGAACAAGATATAAATTAAGAACAAGTTTCTGGTCCCTTTTATAGACGAAATGCTAGATGAATTTCATGGAGTTAGTTACTTTTCAAAATTGAACCTGGTATATGGATAATATCAAATCAGAATAAGGTTAGAGAACATAGCAAACACTGTTTTTCGAACACATGAAGGTCATTACGAGTTTAAGGTAATGCCTTTTGGGTTAACCAATGCTTCATCAACCTTCCAAGTTACCATGAATGAGGTATTTTGACCATATCTAAGGAATTTGTGTTAGTGTTCTTTGATGACATTCTAATCTATAGTAAAACGTGGAAGGAGTATCTCCAACACCTGGAGCAAGTCCTCACTATATTAGAAGAACATCAGTTTTATCCAAAAATGTTCAAATGCACCTTTGGGAAGTAAGAAGGATAGTACCTTAGACACATAATATCCAAGGAAGGAGTAAAAGTAGATCCTAATAAGATCAAAGCTATAAAAGAATGGCCCAAATCAACTAAGATCACCCAATTAGGAGCATTCTTAGGATTGACTGGACATTATCAAAGGTTTATTCAAAACTATGCTCATGTAACCACACCCTTAACACACCTTCTAAAGAAGAACTCATTTCGATGGGATGATGAGGCAGAAAAGCGCTTTGAAAAGCTAAAGGAAATTATGTCTAATGCACTTGTATTAGCAACTCTAGACTTTTCAAAGCTATTTGTAATTGAATGTGATGCTTCAGGTTTTGGAATTGGGGCAGTGTTGATGTAAGATGGTCATCCAATTACGTTTGAAAGCACGAAGGTCAACAAGCAAGAATGTTACAAGGAAATGCTCGTCGTTATACATGCATTAGCCAAGTGGAGGCAATATCTCTTGGCAAGTAAGTTCTTTATACGAACAGACCATAATAGTCTTCAGCACCTTCTCCAACGGAAAACCCTTTCTACAGATCAACAAAAATGGATCAAAAAAACTAACATCTTTGACATGGATATCGTACATAAAAAAAGGGAAAGACAACGTAGTAGTAGATGCTTTGTCCAAAAAAGATGAAGAACCGTCATTAATTACAATTTCAGTTGTAGTTCCAGAATAGCTTAATGAAATTCGAAGCGAGTATGCAAAAGACCCGAAAACAAGTGCTATAATTAATAACCCTCCTCAAATTCAAATTCTAAGGGAAAACCGATATTTTGTGGTACAAGGGAAGAATTTACTTAAGCCCAAATTCCAAATTTAAAACCAAAGTTCTCAAGGAATCCCATGATTCATTGTTAGCAGGACATGTAGGTTTCTTTAAAACATACTATAATGCATGCCAATCATTTTTTTGGAAAGGAATGATAATGAAATTCAAAGATATGTAGTAGAGTGTGATCAATGCCAGAGTAACAAGAATAAGAACATTATGACACCCAGTCTGCTCCATCCCTTAAATATTCCAAACCAAAATTGGGAAGAAATATCGATGGATTTCATCGAAGGGTTACCCGTGTCCATGTAAAAGACAAAAATCTTGTAGCAGTCGACAAACTCACAAAGTATGCACACTTCATGGGAACGAAGAAATCAAACTCAGCAAAACAAATCATTGAGATATTTTGCAAAAATTTCTACAAAATAAATGGGTTTACCGAAGTCATTGTTAGAAATAGAGACGCCAAATTCAAATGAAAATTTTGGAAGGAATTTTTCAAACATATAGGAACCTACCTCAACATAAGTACAGCATACCATCCTCAAACAAATAATCAAACAGAAGTTGTCAATAAATTTTTAGAAGCCTACCTACATTGTTATGCAATAGACAAACAAAATAAGTGGGCTCAATGGTTACATCTAGTTGAATGGTGGTACAATTCCACTTACCACACTTAAGTGAAAATGACTCCATTTCAAGCTTTGTACGGTTATGAACGTCCTAAACGAAAGGACCTTGCCATTATCGAAACAAAACTTCCAGTAGTTAAAAACCAATTAGAAGAAACCCAAAAGGTCTTCCAAACACTAGAGGAAAATCTGAATATTGCAAGAAATCGTATGAAGCAACAGGCTGACAGAATGGGTATTTGTCAAACTTCAGCCTTATAAGCAATTTCCCTTAAAACAGAAGAGAAATAAATTGCCCTTAAAACATAATGGAAAAAACAAATTAGCACCAAAGTTCTATGGATCGTACTAGATTAACAAAACGATTAGCCAAGTAGCATACAACTTAATCCTTCCAGAAAAAAGTTGTGTTCACAATGTCTTCCACGTATATTGCCTTTAAAAGGAACTTGAAAAACACCAAGCGGCACAGACAACACTTCTGACATTAGATGATGAAGGAAATAACTTTTTAGAACTAGAAGGAGTCATCATCGTCAAGGAAAAAAAGTTGTAATCACAAGTAATCAAAGAATACCTGAGTAAGTGGAAGGACCTACCAAAAGAAGAAGCCTCATGGGAGACCGAAGCATTCCATCAGCAACATCCTTCATTACCTATGCTTTGAGCACAAAGCATTCTTTTGAGAGGAAGACAATGTTATGTATAAATTTATTTAATTTAATTTCTAAACTAAGAGGCGCGATCAAAGATCATGTCCCCTCATGTAATGGCTCCTGTGTTGTAATTAAGCCAGGGCCTTCCACCATTGTAATCATCATTCAAGTTATATATATATATATATATATATATATCTTTTCATGTCAATTATTGAGCATTTACGCTCCAAAAGCATTAATCTCTTGATGTATTTCAAATTGCTAGGACTCAACAAGGCACTTTTACAACCCATCCTTGTGTTGAAAAGTGTAACTAGGATCGATCTTCATACTCACTATGTAGTTATGTATTTATGTAAAGAAGAAGACAAAGATAATAAAATGTAATTTGTTGTGCTTGCTTCATGGGTTTCATGAGCAAGAATTTTATTATAGGTTAATAGACTTCTTCTTGATGTCTATTTAGGGTTTGTCTTATGTTTCTAATTGTAATTAGAGTCATGTATATGGAGATCCTAGTCATCATTAAATGCTCCAAGACCTTGTCATAAACCTTGTGGAAGAATGGCCTGAAACAGCCCTCACTCAATGTTGGAAATGAATGATAAATACTCCTATACACAGTCATGATGTCGGCCTACATGTTGTTGTATGGTCAACCTAAAAGGAGGGATAGCTACACTATAAATACCCTGAACCTGCGGCTCAGTTGACACAAGAAAATTGTGAATCTCTTTGTGATTTTCACAGTGAAAAGTGCGAACTGTTCTGAGATATATAAATGCGGATTTCTGAGGTATTGTACAGGGTTATAGTGTGGATTTCAATGTTGACTTTAGGAAGAATTGAGGTAAGAAATTTGGACCAAGTCTGCAATAAGAAGAGCTAAGAAAGGGTCTGAAATTAATGCGAAGAAGGAGGCTAATCAACGAAGGAGAAAGGGACTTATATATTTCTGTTTTAGGGTCTGTTCTCTCCTCGCATTAACTAAGGAAGTTCGAGGTTGTTCACAGTGTGAAGGAGAACTACTACAAGTTCAGTATTGGGTTACTATATCTCTCATCTATACAGGAAGGCCAAAATACATTTGAAAGGTTTGGTGCAAACCTATATATATCAAACAAAGTAAGAAGGAGCCAAGAAGCAATCTAGGTGGAGTTCAGGTAAAGTCGAAAAGAAGAAGGAGATGCCAAGAACTTAAAGACCGAGTTCTCTAATGTTGATGCAGGTTAGTGCTCGTTGGTGAAGAAAAGAAAGATCAACGTTGGAAGAAGACTAAGAAACTGTGACAAGGTCTTGGAGGCATTCATAGGTCAAGGGTCCGAGTCTTGGTCATGGTACTTGTCATTTGAAGATCTATAAGAAGAATTTTTTACAGGTTTTCCTCTCCAAGAGGGAGAGGTTTTTGCCCTCTGGCTCGAGGAGCCTAATTGTGTGTTTCTTGTATTTTGGTAATTGACTTGATGAAAGACTAAATAAGTTAAGAAGTAAGCTAGCAAGTAATTATCAAGTAAGAGAATTTGAATTAATCACTAGCCCTCCAAATTATCAACATGGTATCAGAGCTAAGGTATTGAACACAAGGGCTGCTTGACAAAGAAGACACTCCTGGAAGCAAAGATCAAAGTTTGGGTTGTAAAGACAAATCAATTTGCAAGGAAGACTCTCAAGCTATTTCAAGAAAGATCTTCTATCTCATTCAAAGGATAAACGCATACAAGGAAATAGTCTTTGCCATCAAAGATTTACATTCAAGACATTGCTAGAAGAGGACATCATCTTTTGAAGATATCCTTTATCATCAAGGATCCAAGATCACCTATATTGGAGATTTCATCTTCATCAAGGAAGCTGCAAGACACTCTACTCAAGTAAGTATCAATGACCTTACTTAAATCTGTCAAGATGACTTATTGTAAAGAAAGCAACAAGCTAGTTGGGTCATCAAACTTTAGTGCTTGGAAGAAGAGGACAGATTTGAATTTAATTGAAGAAGAAGTTATGGACTACATTGAAGAATATACAATTCAACCACCAAAAGAAGATGCTCCAACTTATGCCTAGCACATGAAGGGAGAAATCAGAGCCTAGAGGATTCTCATAGAATCCATTAAGGACTCACTCATTCCCTGTGCATCAAAACTAAAGTCTGCTAAAGAAATATATGAGAAATTGGTGGAGCTATTCTTTGTGAGTACTGCAAGAGAAACAATGTCTTTGAGACAAGAACTATATAAAATGAAATTGTCAAGAGAAGAAGGAATCACTTCATACTTTATGAGGCTTTCTGAAATAAGAGATCAATTGTAGGAAATGCGAGAAGTAATGTTTGACACTGAAATGACTATAGTGGTGATGCTTTGCCAGAAGAATGGGGAAACTTCACTTCAAGTTTATACGAAAAGAATGAAGCCACACCATTCCATGATTTATGGTCTCTATGTAAAATAGAGGAAACAAGATTTAAAGCCAAAGTTGATACAGGATCAAATGAAGGGAATCAAGCGTTTGCAGCCATATCCAGGAAGAAAGGAAGGTTCGGTAAATTTGGTCCTCAGAATAAAAGAAGAAATATGGACGAAGTACGATGCTTTGGATGTAACGAACTTGGGCATTATAAAAGAGATTGTCCTAAATCTGGAAAGGACAAGAGGAAAAAGGAAGAAGCCCATGTCTCAGATATAAGAGAAGACCCTGATGCAAAGAAATCTAAGAAAGAAGAAGCGAGGGATCTCCACTATGATTGAGATCATTTTCTCCTTTAAGTGATTTATGTTAGTTGTAAAATAGTATGATAGGAAACAGTGTATATTATAGCATCATGATCGAAGCATGGCAGGAGCTCTCGATGAAACAGCTCCTGGAAAACCTCACTGATATCAATATTGATGGAAGGCAATTATCAAGATCAAGGGTCATCATGGAAACATGTGCTGACATTTTCTAATGGAGTTCTCTATGAATTCATTGATTAGAAGGAAAGCACAATGGTTTCATCAAGAATTCTATGCTACAGAATTTTGGGATGTGATGACATATTGATGAAGCAGGTCAACGGAATAAAGCTCTTCATTCTATAAAACTGCTACAGGATGACTCAAATGAAAAAGATATCAGGTATATATATATATATATATATATATATGCTGACACTAGATGCTGTGAAGTCATATGGTTGCAGGTAATGGACCTCTATACGATCTATGGAAGAGGATCTCTCGGTGCACTATTAGATGAAATCAACGTAATATATCCTCATATGGAATATGAGGTAGTTGTATATGAACAAGGAACTGGAAATTGGAAGTTCCTGGGAATGAAGATGTGCAGAAAGGAAGAGATCATGAAGTGCAACCATGACAAGAGGCATTTATCATTCGTAAGCCAAGAAGATGTGACTAGAATATCTCCTGGGAGTATATGTAGACTCTGATAAAAGTCTGATAAAGAAGAAGACCCTTGACAAAACATATCATTAGAAGATGTGTCAATCTGAATAAAGGATGTCGATGCCTACAAAAAGACGTCATGGTGAAAGATCATCACTAAGGTAACTTTTGTTTTAAAAGTTCATATGTATATGTTTATCTAGATGAATTTGTGCAGGGCTGCTAATCATGAGAAAAGATGTAAGATCCTTGGAAATTATTCGAAAGAAAGCAGCATGGCATAAAAGGTGGACCAAATAAGAAAGATAGATGAATCACTTTCTGGTAGATGACATGACTCATGAATGAAAGTGATGGATGATCTGTGCCATATGGAACTAAAGATGAAGATTCCTCAATATAGAAATCCATGACATCAAGGGGAGGAATTCTTCATGAGCAGTTGGGTGTCTCACCATTGCTGTTGCAGGTCCCTGATTGAGAGGGAGCTTGGTGATCAGTTTCTTACTTGGAAGAAATTGGGTGATTCCTAATAATGAGCTTAGGTACATTCCCTATATAGGAATGAGTACATTCCCTTGTGGAATAGGTCCTCCCTAGCTGAGAGGGAGAGATAGACACATCATTCTGGTCTTCACTTGGGAAGACAGAATGGAGGATTGGGTAATCATCTGGCATTCGATACTCTTTGAAAATGTGTTAGGGAATTCAAGATAAGAGTAGTCGAGACCGATATTCTTTGAGGGCTAGCTACCCAAGAGAACAATAGTCCAAGAAGGTCATATTTTGGGAACACCTAGGTGGAGTATATACCTTGGAGAGACAATGACTATGGTGTTTATAAGTCATGTGTCTCGCCAACATTGTAGCCCATTGTCTCGTTGAGAGATGGGGTTGTTAGTCAAGGCCTTCCACTAGGACAATGTTGGTTGATATGATGCTATACAAATGCGATTACCAATCTGATTCTTCTTATGAGATTCTTCAGTTTGAAAGTGACCATGTACCTATATGAATACCTCCTTAGTTAAGAGGGAGTGTTGAAAAGTGTAACTAGGATCGGTCTTCATATTGACTATGTAATTATGTATTTATGTAAAGAACAAGACAAAGATAATAAAATGTAATCTGTTGTACTTGTTTCATGGGTTCATGAGCAAGAATTTTATTATAGGTTAAAAGACTTCTTCTCGATGTCTATTTAGGGTTTGTCTTATGTTTATAAGTGTGATTAGTGTCATGTATATGGAGTTCATCATTAAATGCTCCAAGACTATGTCATAAATCTTGTGGAAGAATGGCTTGAAATAGCCCTCACTCAACGCTAGAAATGAATGATAAAGTCAGCCTATACACAGTCATGATGTTGGCCTACATGTTGTTGTATGGTCGGCCTAAAAGCAGGGACAACTGCTCTATAAATACCCTTAACCTAAGGCTCAGTTGACACAGGAAAATTGCAGATCTCTATGATTTTCACAATGAAAAGTGCGGACTGTTATGAGCAATATAGATGTGGATTTATGAAGTATTGTATAGGGTTATAGTGTGGATTTCAGTGCTGACTTCAAGAAGAATTGAGGTAAGGAATTGGATCAAGTCTACAATAAGAAGAGCTAAGAAAGGGTCTGAAATTAGTGCGAAGGAGGCTAATCAACGAAGGAGAAAGGGACTTATCTATTTATGTTTTAGGGTTTGTTCTCTCCTCACATTAACTAAGGAAGGTCGAAGTTGTTCACTGCATGAAGGAGAACCACTACAAGTTCAGTCTTGGGTTACTATATCTCTCATCTATACAGGAAGGCCAAAATACATTTGAAAGGTTTGGTGCAGAAGTATATATATCACTGTTTTTGGTATCAAACGAAGTAAGAAGGAGCCATGAAGGAACCTAGGTGGAGTTCAGATAAAGCCAAAAAGAAGAAGGAGAAGCCAAGGACTTAGAGACTGAGTTCTCTAATGTTGATGCAAGTCAGTGCTCGTTGGTGAAAAAAAGAAAGATCAGTGTTGGAAGAAGACTAAGAAACTGTGCCAAGGTCTTGGAGGCATTCATAGGTCAAGGGTCTGAGTGTTCGTCATGATACTTGTCATTTGAAGATCTATAAGAATAATTTCTTACGGGTTTTCCGCTCCAAGAGGGAGAGGTTTTTGCCCTGGCTCGAGAAGCCTAATTGTGTGTTTCTTGTATTTTGGTAATTGACTTGATGAAAGACTAAATAAGTTAAGAAGTAAGCTCACAAGTAATTATCAAGTAAGAGAATTTGAATTAATCACTAGCCCTCCAAATTCTCAACACCTTGACCTCCTTAGACTAATCTTTTCCCAATCAAGCTTTGTAATGATACCTTCGGTTCAAAAAATATCCAACTACATGTATAGGGCAATGGAGTTGATTGCTCCATCTGTTATCAACGATCTCCCAAAATAGGTCCATACTTACCTACTCCAACCTTACATGTTATCTTTATTGACTCCTTCCATAGATCCATAGCTCCTGGGTTGTATTTAAGCCAGGGCCTTCAACCATTGTAATCATCATTCAAGTTATATATATATATATATATATATATATATATATATATATTTTCTTGTTAATTACTGCGCATTAACTCTCCAAAATCATTGATCTCTTGATGTATTTCAAATTGTTTGGACTCATCAAGGACTGTATAGTCCAAGCACTTTTACAACCCATCCTTGACCTCCTTAGACTAATCTTTTCCCAATCAAGCTTTGTAATGATACCTTGGGTTCAAAAAATACCCAACTACATGTATAGGGCAATGGAGTTGATTTCTCCATCTGTCAACAATGATCTCCCAAATAGGTCCATAGTACATACTTACCTACTCCAACCTTACATGCTATCTTTATTAACTCCTTCCCTAGATCCATAGCTTCATAGATGCAACCCATGGCCAATTTTTCCCATCCACAAAGCACAACACCTTAATAAGGCACTCGCCAATTTTCACAATCTCTACGACTTTTTTCAAAAACTTTCCTTTTAGTGTCTTTTCCATCTTGTTTGTGAGCCCAAGGAGAACCATTCCATTCATCACTGGAAAATATTTTCTTCAAATTTTGTTTTTGGGAAAGCAAAGACTACGTCAGGAGGTGAGATACAAATCTTATAATCGCAAACCTAACAAGCTCCTTGCCCTCAATTTTTTTCTTAATTAGGCTCAAAACACATGAGTAGTTGTAGAGATGCGCTTTTTGATACACTCAGCATGCTCTACAATGTTCTTTATCCAATCCAATCTACCCATGTCCTCAAGTATGAGGTTTATGCATGTGTAGCACATGGGCTCCAAAATATAGTCCTATTTATGGACTCTAGCATCTTACTAGCAAGAACAAAATTAGAGCCATGATTTGTGATGACCTTAACAACATTTTCCTCTCCCACTATCCTAACCATCTCATCCAAAAGGTCGAATAACAAGTTTTTATCTTTCACCCTGTAACATGATTCAATTGATTTCAAAAACATGATCCCTTGCGGGCAAGAGATAACGAAATTTATGATTGTAAGGTTCTTTCCATCAATCCATCCATCTGACATGATGGTACAACCCATGTTGGCCCATGACTCTCTAAACTCCTTCAAATATTCATCTATGGACAAAACCTCTTTTTGCAAAAGAGATCCCCTCAAGTCATTCATACTAGGGCCTTTGAATCACATTTATGCAACAATAACAAACTCTCGCATAGCTTGGTAATAAGATGAGTGAGCAACATCAAAGGAGATATTTACATCATACCACCATCTAGCAATGTATTCAAAAGTTGTATCTTTGTATTACTTCTTCCAATGGTTATCAAAGGTGGGTTGAGCTTGGTTTAGTGGAGAGGAATTGACAAAGGCAGAGTTAGGAGTAGGAGTGAAATAGCTCTTAATGTTTTTCTTTTTTTTAGGTCGACTGTCAAACTCAAAATGGGGAGGAACATAATCAAAGGGGTCATGGATATCAATATAAGGCATAAAGGAAGAGTCTTCAAAATCAACACTAGAACTTGCTCCCATAACTGCAAGATTCCTCTTGTTAATTTGGAAGCTCAGTGACAAATTCCAACCATGGGACATGCTTCCTCTTTTCAAGAGGACCAACTTTGAATATTGAAGTGCTCAAATTCGACAAGGGAAAGTGTATTTTTGAATTAAAGCCCACATGTGCACAAAAAGGACGAGTCGGCCCTAAAGGAAATTGGACACCCTTGGAAGCCTATAAATACAAGTGACCTCAAGCTCATTTGGACATCATCATCATCATTCTTCTTTCTTTGGGTTTGGCTTGCATAGGTCTAAGGCTGGGTCACGGAGATTGGTTCGAACAAGTCTGAGATTCCAAGGTCCGAAGCTCGCACATGTGTTTAGGGTTTTGGTTTCCAGCCTCAGGCATGACACAAGCAGTTTTTAGTCATAACCGCAGGCATGCAACCTCATGCATGCGGTGGGAGGGTTTCAGTCGCACGCACATCACTCTTTGTGTGCGGTTGGGAACTAGGGTTTGAGTTTTACAATTGACCAAAGATTTTGTCAATTGAATGCAGAGTTCCGCAATCGACCGCAGACAATGACAGTTGATCACAGGCTTATGAATCAAGGTTTTGATTATTAGCATGGTTGGGTTCATCTCATGGACGTTGCTTAGTTATTTTTGTTGGATAGGATTATGGTTGAAGATATGGATCATTGTACTCCCTTTTGCCGAATCATCCAACGATAATCTAAGAAGAAGAATTTGAAACGGTTTTCCATGTAGTGGGTTTTCCCCTGGTCTCCGACCAATCTCGATGTCTTTATGTGTGAATGTTTTTCTTCTATTGTTCCTTTACGTTCCGCTGCATTGATGATGATGTTGTTCTTTCTATATAATTGCATGTGTTGTTGAATAATGTTGTAAAACTGATTAATGATATGACGTTGTGGGGTGAATGACGTTGTGGGGTGAATTTAATATGTGAATGAAGAAATGCAATTATCTAAAGCAAGGAACAATATAGCCCTAAGAAAATTTAACATGGTATTAAATGTAGGAATTTACAGGGTAAGTTTTGTAGATCAAGAACCAAAGGTCACCGCTCACAAACAGATCACAAATCAGTACACCAGTATAATCACGTGGTTAAAACCCTCAAAGAGGGAAACAGTCCACGCCCTGAGCCAACGCGGCCACTTCAGGGAATTTATTAATATAAAAGAAAAGTTACATATGTTTCTCTCATAAATGGTTACCAGACAAATGACCCTCCATGCTCTTTAAATAGAGATAATGGACCAATCGGGTGTCAAGCCACGGATCAAGTGTCGTTAATACCGAGGTGGGAGATAACCGTCGGATCACTACAAATCGTGACCGTCGGATTATAAGTTACAAATGTACATGGTAAAAAAACACACTTTACCTAACTCTACACTAGACTAAGTTATTGTTAACTATTTCCTATGTTTCGGAATATCCTAACATTAAAGCTAAGCTAAATAAAAGTCATTGAGATCACCCCTTAAAAGACACCTTTCATGGAAGCAAGAGAAACTGGAAACCTAAAAGAAGGCTAAGGTTCGAAGGAAAGCCTAGGAAATTTGGTTATTGGGGTTGGATGGATATTATGAGGATAGGGTTTGGAAAATCATGGATTATGACAAAGATTTGAGAAATGTAATCTAGAAACCCTAGCATGATCAGTGAGAAAATGTTCTAGCACTTGTGACAAGATCAATGTACCCATGGATGTGATAGTCTCATTTAGGCCCGATTACTAATAAAGCTGGTTGAAATTTAATGAAGTCAACAATGTTATACGAACAATGTACTAGGGTTGCAATGGAGCACCCCCCCTCGAACCCGCTCTCAAATCGTACTCCCCTCGGGAGCGCATAGGGAGCGACCTCAAGAGCGTGCTCCCAAATTCGGTCCTGTCAGGAGCGATTTTCGAGAGCGTGCTCCATTTAAAAAAAAAGAATCTCCCTGAAAAGTTCCCTGGTTCTTAGGGAGCAAATTAGGGAGCGGTCGAGAGCAATCACTCCCTGACCGCTCCTTATTGCTCCGAGAGCGAATTTTTAAGGGAGGGAGGGATCGTTCCCCGATCACTCCCTCCCTTAAGAATTCGCCCATGTCTGGCGAAAAGGCCACGCGATCGCCGACGGAAAGGGAGGGCAGTCGGCGTGAGGAAAGTGTTGAGAATTTAGTAGGGTAGTGTTTAATTCAATTCCCTAACTAGATAACTGCTTGTGTTATACTTTAGCTTCTATATCTTTGATTATTGTTATGACGATAAGCAATACATCAAACAGTTACCAATACAATAAGAATAGTGACACAATATGTAGCCTATAAGCGAGGGACAAAGCCCCTTCTCTTGAGGGGAAAACCCACAAATCTCTTCTTATAGATGCTTCAATTGAGAATACCAAGACCCTTGACAAAAGACTTTATTACAAAATTACTCAAGATACTTGTCACTATCCCTTCATGCATTGTCCTTCTTTCTTGCGTTGTCCAACACCGTCACTAAGAGAGTCTCGATCTATTATTCCTTCACTTCTTGACACACTCCCATAGGCTTCTCTTTCGGTCTTACATTATCTCCTAACCTCGACTATGTTCCAACATTGATTTGCACTTGATTGTACCCTTAATGGAGTTGTGGTAATACTAGAGTTTACTTTGGTCTACATAGAAAATGTAGAGGTGATATATCCGAAAATTGTGACCCCCTTTCTTGTTATATAACCCTTAACTTATGTACTGAAATCCGGACTGAAATCTGCACTGTGTTATTTCAGAGATGTTCGAATAGGTCGATCTCGAATGAGGCCGCAGTCCTCTTATATATATAGACTGTCTCTTTGCTTTTAGGTCGACGTGATCAAGTGTATGTAGGCCAACTTCTTCAAGGGATAATCCTTCATTTACTTTGAGCGGACTTGAAGGGTAAAGTGACAAGCATCTTGGAGTGACTCTTTTATAAGTGTAATGCAACTTCATATATATATATATATATATATATATATATATGAAGTTGCATTACACTTATAAAAGTGTAATGCAACTTGACTAGATGACAAGCATCTTGGAGTGAATCTTTTATAAGTGTAATGCAACTTCATATATATATATATATATATATATATATATATATATATATATATATATATATGACTTAATTATATTTATGACTAGATGACAAATCCTAAAAGACATCAAGAAGAAGTCTTTGACCTATAATAAAACTCCTTACTCATGAAACCCATGAAGCAAGTAACATGTTACATTTATTATTCTTTGTCTTCTTTGTTTACATAAAATCATAATTACTAACCATCATGAAGACCGAACCTAGTTACACTTTTTCAACACTTCCTCTTAACTAGGAAGGTATTCATAATGGTACATGGCAATTCTCAATCTAAAGATATTACATAAGAAGAGTTGGATTTGTAACCCAGCTGTTTCTAGCATCATATTAACCCACCATTGTTACATAGCAAGGCCTTGACTAATGGCTCCATCTCTCCACGAGATCTTGAGCCACAATGCTGGTGAGACCAATGACTATAGACAACATCGTCATTGTCTCTGAGGTACATACTCCACTCGGGTGTTCATCAAGTATGACCTCATAGGACTATTCTTATCTCAAAAAATATTCGTCCTCGACTACTCTTTATCATAATTCCATTACCATATTCAAAGAGTATCGGATGTCAGATGGTTACCAAATCCCAAAATACTTCATTCTTTCTTCCAATGAACACAAGAATGTGTGTCTATCTCTCCCTCTCACATAGGGTAGATACATCCACCAAACCAAGCTTGTCTCTCAAATACACAAGCTTCTTGTTTGGAAGTGATTTTGTCAATATATCAGCTACCTGTTCATCAGTGGAAACATATTAAAGTTGTAGCACACCATTTTGTACTAGTTCTCGAACATAGTGATACTTTTTATTGATGTGCTTTGTCTTTACATGAAATACTATATCTTCAAACAAACATATACAACTAGTGTTATCACATAGAGTCATTGTAGGATCCATCGATCCTTCAAATAAGTCGGATAATAGCTTCCTTAACCAGATCGCTTCTTTGCCTACTCCACATGTCGCAACATATTCAGCCTCAGCACTGCTCAAAGCTACAGTGTCTTGTTTTATGCTCATCCATGAGATTATAGAGGATCCCAAACTGAAGCATCCTCCAGTGGTGCTGCTACCATCCTGTTCACTGCCTCCCAAGTCAGAATTTGTATATCCAATTAATTGGACATCATTCCTTCCATCATATTTTAGACACCTCAGAATGTGTTTTGCTGCCAACCAATGATCCTGCATTGGTTCTATTTGGAACTGGCTGAGGATATTCACTGCAACACATATGTCTGGCAGAATGATGACCAAGTACATTAGTGAACCAATTAATTGTCTATACTTGGAAGGATCAACCAGGCTTGAATCAGAACTTCTAAGTCTTTTTAAGTTTGTGATAATCGGAGTGGAAATCGGTTTGTAGTCCATCATGTCAAACCTCTTCAACATCTTTATCAAATATTTTCCTTGACCTAAAAGGATTTCACTAGGCCCTTGCCAGACTTCTAGTCCCAAATAGTAATGCATCAGGTCAAGATCCTTCATATCAAATTCTGCTGCTAGGTGTTCCTTGCATTCTTTAATTCATCCTTCTATACCTGCTAGAAGAAGATCATCTACATATAGAAGAATAATTACCGGTTCACCTTTTTCCACTTTGATATATAAGTTTGAGTCAGCAGAACTTTTCTTGAAGCCTAGTCATTGAATATATGCATCCATCCTAGCATACCACACCCTTGGTGCATGCTTGAGGCCATATAGTGCTTTCTTCAACCTACACACATATGCCTTATTATCCTTGACTTCAAATCCCAAGGGTTGTTCTATGTAGACTTCTTCATCAATTGTATCGTTCATAAATGCAATCTTGACATCCATTTGACGGATGTTCCATCCCATTGATGCAACTAGGAAAATTAGTGATCAAATCATTGTATATCTTGCAGTAGGAGCAAATGTCTCTTCATAACCGATGCCTTCAAGTTGAGAGAAACCTCTGGCCACAAATCTTGCTTTATACTTATCTATATTTCCATCAATAACATGTTCGATCTTATAGATCCATTTGGAAGTAACCATAGATTTGTCTTTGGGCCTAGGTACAATCTCCCATACACCATTCTTCATGATATATTGGTATTCTTCATTCATAGCACTCTTCCATTCGGGATTTTGTACTACTTCTTTGCTTCTATAAGTTAGGTCATGTATGCAAAATACCCAGAGTATTTCTTGGGTTTCTTACTTTCTCTAAATGTCCCCTCCGTTGCTCCATGACCTTCTGCATCAAGTAGTGTGGACTTCAACCAATTGGGTCTTTTTCTTGTTTCGGGTATGACCACTAGTTGAATGAGGTCACTGGGACCTTCTTCTTCATGGTGAGATTCCCCAACTTCTTGGTTCACTTCTTCCTCAAATATTGGAAGATCTTCATCATCAAAGTGTGTGGAAAGATCTTTTGATTTCTTGAATGCTAGGCTCTCATCAAATATGACATCGTGGCTAACTTCTATGTGATGGCCATCCTTTCAGTAAATTCTATAAGCTTTTGATGAGTTGCTATATCCAACAAATATTCCTTTCATCCCTGAAGGATCCAACTTCTTTCTTTTATCCTTTGGTATGTGGATATATACAGGAGACCCAAAGATTCGGAAATGATCTACACATGGCTTCTTTCCAGTGAAATACTTCTTATGGAGTTTTATTGTCCAGAGATCTGTGAGGACATCTATTTTGAATATAGACTGCATTTTTAGTTGCTTCTCCCCATAGAAACTTTAGCAAATCTTGATCATTAATCATTGGTTTTACACTTTCTTCAATGGATCTATTCTTTCTTTCTGCAACACCATTTTGTTCGGGATAGTATGGAACTATCAGCTCCCTCTTAATCCCTAACTCCTTACAGAATGCTATGATCTCCTTGGATGTATATTCTCCTCCATTATCAGATCTGAGGATTTTGATCTTTCTTTCTGTAAATTTTCAACTTCAGCCCTGAATTCTTGAAACATTGTGAAAACTTTATCCTTGGTTTTAAATAGATAAACCCAAGCCTTCCTTGAATGATCATCTATAAAGGTGACATAGTATAAATGACCACCAAGAGAATTTGGAGTCATTGGTCCACACACATCAGAGTGGATGAGATCTGGGATATCTTTTGATCATGAAGTACTGCTTCCAAATGGTCTTTTGACATTCTTAACTAATGCACATCCCTTGCAGGCTCCTTTATGGTCTTCTTTGCGATTTGGGATTCCATCTACAATGGAGCTTAGAGAGGGAAGGATTTTGAAATGGAGATGACCAAACCTTCGATGCCATAATTCACAGGGACTGATTTCAACGTGAACTAGGGCTCGAGCTAAAGGGGAGATCAATCTGTAGAGCCTTCCTTCTCGAATGCTAATAACTTTTGCTTGATCTATATTTGAATCTTTTCCCCAAACAACAACCTTTCCATCAATGAAAGCCACTCTATCTCCTTTGTCTTCTAAGCTTGAAATTGAGAGCAAGTTTTTATGCAAACTTGGAACAAATAGAATATTGTTCAGGTGGATATTGCTTTTGTCTTCAAGCTTGATTGATGTAGATCCAATACCTTTTACGATATAACTGTTGTTGTCTCCAAGTTCAACAGAATAAGTGGATTTTCCTTTTGCTAGAGTCTTTAATTGTTTTGGATGGCCAATCATGTTCCTTGAAGCACCACTATCAATTACCCAAATGTCTTCGTCTTGAAATGTATCGGAGAGGGCAGACAAAAGACCTTCATCTTTTATGATTGACACTTCCCTGGAAGAGAATAAAAGATTTCAGAACTTCTTAAAACCTTTCTTGAGATGGCTTGCAATCTTCTTAATGACCTTCATGATGCCCTTGAATGTCCTTAACTCTGATCCCATGTTGAGAATCCAGTAGAGCAGTGTTTAATTCAATTCTCTAACTAGATAATTGCTTGTGTTATACTTTAGCTTCTATCTCTTTGATTATTTTAATGACGATACGCAATACACCAAACAATTACCAATACAATAAGAACAGTGACACAATATGTAGGCTATAAGCCAGGGCCAAAACCCATTCTCTTGAGGGGAAAACCCACAAATCTCTTCTTATAGATACTTCAATTGAGAACACCAAGACCCTTGACAAAAGACTTTAATACAAAATTACTCAAGATACTTGTCACTACCCCTTCATGTGTTGTCTTTCTTTCTTGCATTGTCCAGCACCGTCACTAAGAGAGTCTCGATCTCTTAGTCCTTCACTTCTTGACACACTCCAACAGGCTTCTCTTTCGGTCTTCCACTATCTCCTAACCTCAACTATCTTCCAGCACTGATTTGCACTTGATTGCACCCTTAACTGAGCTATGGTAATACTAGGGTTTACTTCGGTCTACACAGAAAATGTAGAGGTAATATATCCGAAAATTGTGACCTCCTTTCTTGTTATATAACCCTTAACTTATGTACTGAATTTCGCACTTAAATTCGCGTTGTGTTATTTCAGAGATGTCTGAATTGGTTGATCTCAAATGAGGCCGCAATCCTCTTATATATATAGACTTTCTCTTTGCTTTTAGGCCGACGTGATCAAGTATGTAAGCCGACTTCTTCAAGCGATAATTCTTCATTTACTTTGAGTCGACTTGAAGGGTATATTGACAAGCATCTTTGAGTGACTCTTTTACAAGTGTAAGTCGTAACGTAGCTTCATATATATATATATATATGACTTACTTAATTATATCTATGGCTAGATGACAAATCCTAAAAGACATCAAGAAGAAGTCTTTGACCTATAATAAAACTCCTTGCTCATGAAACCCATGAAGCAAGTAACATATTATATTTATTATTCTTCGTCTTCTTTGTTCACATAAAATCATAATTACTAGTCATCATGAAGACCGAACCTAGTTACAGTTTTTCAACAGAAAGGGCATGGAAAGGGAGGGAAAGGGAGGTAAGGGGAGGGGGGGCGGGGCAGGGAATAAAAAGGCCCTCCTCCCCTCATTATTAATCATTCTAATTTCTATTTTGTGGAGAGAGCAAGAGAGAGCTTCGAGCTTGGAGGGAGCAAGAGAGAGAGCTTGGAGCTTGATTTGAGGAGGGAGATTGAGCATCTTGCAAGGGAGATTAGAGCTTGGGATTGAAGGCCAAAGAGGTAGGATTTACACTCTCATCTACCATATTTTTTTATGTGTTCGTTGCTAAATGAAAATGTTGTCTTCTCTCTTTCCCATTCCCATTCCTCCATTTTTTTTTGTCAACTCATAACTTCAAACATCATGGCTGTATGGCTTGGCATTCTCTTGTTGTTGGTTCCTTTTTTTGTTATTATGGTGTTGGAGAGTAGAAGAAAGAGGGTTGTTCGTTATGAAGAAGTTAAAGAAGTGGGTTATAGTGGATATCATGAAAACCCTGCAAAGGAGGACTACCTTTGTGAGGAGGAAGAGGAGAGTGGAGATGATGAGGGCACAAAAACTAAACCAGACAAAACCCCATTGTGGAAATATGTTTCTAGGCCTGAAGCAAGGAAAGGGGGTGGAACCACTAAATTTACATGCCTCCATTGCAAAAACACTTACACTAGTTCATACACTTGTGCCAGAAGGCACCTCTATGGGAAAAGGCCATGGGATGGACAAAAACAAATAGGAATCAAAGCTTTTGTAAGTATGTCAACATCAGATAGAACCAAATACATAAGGGAACAGGTGGAAGCCCAATACAAATCTAAAAGATCAAAGGGTTTCTTTGAACCCAATTTACAATCACACCATCATGCACAAAGAAGTCCATCAGCTTCCATCCATGCCAATGGATATGGAGGCACAGTAACAAACATCTCTTTAAGGTGTAGAACCATATCAAACTTCCTTGAAGAAGGGTGTAGGAATGATATGGATTCAAAAATTTACCGGTTACTCTATGCATGTGGGATACCATTCAATGTTCTTCGCTCACCTTATTGGGATGAAATGGTTTCTGCCATTAATGATGCCCCCAAAGGATACAAGAGCCCTGGTATGACAAGGCTAGAACCGTGGGGCTTGATCATGAAAAAGAAAAAATAGAACATTCTTTGAGTAAAATGACAAATTCTTGGAATGAGCATGGAGTGTCCATTGTATCTGATGGATGGAAAAATGTAAAATGCAAGTCATTGATAAGTGTCCTTATTGTGTCTATTAGTGGTGCAATCTTCCTTTCAGCATATGATTACTCAGAAAAGTTCAAGATCGGCATGAACATTGCAGAACCATTACTTGAAACAATTGAGCATATTGGGTCATACAATGTCGTCCAAGTCATGAATGATAATGTTGCTAGTTGTAAGGAAGCAGGAGCGATTATTGAGGATAGATACCCCAACATATTTTGGTCTAGGTGTTTGGTACACACAATGAACCTTTTGATGCATGATATTATTAAAAACAAACAACCTCAATACAGATGGATTGTGATTTACAAGAGAGGCAAAAAAATGATAAAATTTATTACAAATCATAGCGATACCTGTTGGGCTTGTGATTCTTTTGGAGGGATAAGGCAATATCAAAGTCAAGCAAATGAAGAGCTGGAGCAGGTAAGATGAAGGCCCAACGCTTCAAGCGTGTGTCGGGCATCCCCCAATTCCGCCACGCCACATCATTCATCGCCCATTGCACATCGCCCCCAGCAAGTCTTAACTCTTATCTTCTGCCGCCCGCATGTAAATCTTGCGATATGCGATCTACAGGCGAGGCCCCAACTCCATCTGCCACATCACCTTCCCCGCACTTCGCACATCGCACTCTTTACCGTTTACATTTCGTTGAGCACACATAAATCTTGCGATTTGTGATGTGCGGGTAGTCCCATATCCATCTTCCACGTCACTCCCGCCCATCGCATATCGCACATCACGCCTTTTAACATTTACCACCCTCTGCTTATATATAAACTTTGTGATATGGGATCTGCAGGCGCGGTCCCACCTCCATCTGTGCCACATCACCTTCCCCGCCATCGCACTTCGTATATCGCGCCTTTTAACATTTACCACCCTCCACTTACATATAAACTTTGCGATATGCGATCTATGGGCACGGTCCCACCTCCATCCGTGCCACGTCACCTTCCTTGCCATCGCACTTCGCACATCGCACCTTTTACCTTTTACTCCTCGCTACTTACACATAAATCCTGTGATTTGCAATGTGCGGGCAGAGTTTGGGTCCCACGGCCTTGCCACGTCATCAATAGCCCTCCTGTGGCCTTTTTTCGCCCATTTCAGTGTTATTGAGTCCCGCTAAATCCACTTCCGCTTTTGCCATCCTGCCTTCAGCTCCGCTCCACGTCGATGCATCAGACGGCTCATTATCTATTTCACACCCCCTCCACCTTCCGAAGGTTAATGTCGGGGGGGGTTTGAAATGGCCGATTTCTAATACTGCCTCAGGTGCTACGTGGCAGCTTACAATGATTTAGCACACCACCCCCCCCCCCCCCCCCGCCATCCAATACCACAAACCATCCATGCCAAACCTCCGAAATTCGGTCTCCGGTTTTCGCAAGTCAAATGCAGCATGGGTTTTTGGTGAAGCAAGCAGAGCTATAGCATACTCGGTCGATCCAAGAGCTCCCCACTAAAGAGTTCAACACGCACAGCACAACTAGCCATTCCACAACGGGAAGTGGAAATCATGAGAAGTAGAGAGTGGATGTTTTCGAACAGCAGGTAGAATCATATGATGAAGGCCAGATCACCCACATGTTCTCATCCACTTTTCGTTGCTCCTTTTGAAGATTTTGGAATTAGGCCTCTATGGCCAATTGTTTTGTTTCTTTTTACTATTATATAGTGATGTTTTGTTGGTAAAATCCCGATTTTACCCAATTCTGTTTTGATTTTCTGGTACAGGAGTGATTTCTTGATGATGCTCCGCTAGTTTGTTAGATATTTTGGTTTTCACCTGTGTGGGTCGATCATGACAGAATATTTGATCGTAAACCCTCAAGGAGAACTCTATATGTAGTGAGTTCTATGATGGAAGAAACGTTCTGGAATTTTGAAGAATTTTGTTGTAGTTTTGTATGATTGTGCTCCCTGTGCTCTGAGATACATATTTGGGAGAGTTGTTTAAACTTAATATGATACAGAGTTGCTATTTGGATTCCAGATGGAGCAATGAGTAGTATGTATTTATTTCCTTCTATTATCGGTAATCTCCTTTTTATGTATAATCATCTTTCCTTCTCTATTGCTTTGATGTTTCGTGTAATGTAGCTGTCGGCGGTCTGCAATTTTATTCATGAATTTGTGTCTATATAACACTTTGGTGTTAACGCTTATTTATTGAAGTTGTTGTGCTCCCTTAATTCGCACTCCATGAACCTCTGTTGTTGTCCATATCTCATTCATATCTGCTTCCTTTTAATTCGTAAGGGACAGATTCTTAATCCTCTTAAGCCTGTCTCTTGTGGGTTCCTTCTACGGTCTTTCTCAATGCCTCTGCATACTTTTAAAGCTTGTGCTCATTGTTTTATACTTGTCCCATCTAAAAGCCATTAGTCTCACAGCATCTTGAGTCCTCTCACTATTTGGGTAATTCACATGAATCAGGCTCAAATGGTCTTCTCCATTCTTGAACCACCATAACCATTAGTCTCTTGACCCATATTCTGTCAGAGGCATTTATAAAATTGTCCACATTTAACCTCTGATTTTAAGATGTCCTAGGCACTCGTCTTTTGCAACTCAAGGCTGTCTCTAGGAGCTACAACATCTTTTTGGCGCAATTGTCAAGGAAGAATTAGACAATCTTTTCCCTAGGATACGACATTATCTTCGCCCTTCAATTAGGTGAGCATGAAGGGCTGAGAGTTGCATAGCCCTCACCTTGGCGACTCCACTATTATCAAAGTTTAAATCAGTTGTAATCCTGGCTTACACAAGCCCTCATACTTGATCAAATACTTCCCAGCAGAGAACCCCTTTTGTATTTGATCCCGAAAAGATCATATTTAGGAGAATCTGGAAGGAAAAGCAACCCAGTCAAGCTGACCTACCCTCATTTTCTCTAGAAGATTCGCCTTCCTCATCTCATAAAGCTGACATCTATGGTCCTGGCTCCACAGCCCATGTACTTGATTATCCTCCAGAAACCTCTGCTTTAGCCAATTCAATCATAAAAGACGAAGCCGAATCCGTCGATACTTCTTTGCCTCCTGTGCACCCTACTCCAGAGGCTGAAGAAGTCAAAGAAGTTACAGCACTCTGAAGCTCATTACAGATAAATATCCAAACCTCTACTCAGCATATACCCATTGTACCACAGCCAAATCATCCTCATAACTTACCACCACTGCCCCTCATGGTTGTACCTAGTTTCCTCCTCAAAAAATATGATCCATTGGCTTTACTTCAAGTATTGAATGACATGCCTCAAGATTATCTAAAGCTCTTGCCTCGGTTCACCGGGGAAGATAGTACTTCTGCGCAAAGACATATTGAAAACTTCTGCGCCTTTGCTGAGAATGTGAATGTGGGGCACCTAGATGTGGTGTTGAGGCTTTTTGTCCAATCCTTGGATGGAGAGGCTCGAAAGTGGTTCAAATCTCTTGCTGATCACACAGTCACCACTTGGGAAGAAATGGAGAATTTCTTCACACTAAAATGGGGAGAAACGAAGGACCATGGATATGTCGTCAAAGTTCAATGCTCTTAAAAAGAGACACAATGAGGATGTAACAGAATTCATAAAGAGGTTCAATAAGCTCTATAATAATCTCCCTACTGAAATAAAGCCTCCCCAAGCAGCTACTAAGGTGGTTTTCACAGGAGCTTTCGAACCGGAGTTTGGGTTCACCCTAAGAGAAAGAAAATCCACATCTCTCAATCAGATCCAAACTGATGCATTGGAGGTAGAAGCAAACTTTGCTTCTACTGGTAAATTCAAAGGGAAGACAGAGCATGAAGCCAAAAGAAAGAGCAGGGAGGAGGCTTCTACTTCTAATCAGGAGAGGGAATCACAGGAGTACAGAATTGAAGAAATGAATAAGCTGATCAAGAACCCCTCAAATATGTTGGTGAAGCTTGAATTGGAGGCCAAGAATTCCCCTCGTCCTAACCAAATGATTCCAAACCGTGGGTTTAATCCCCAATACCGGAAGCCCCCTCTACAGTTGTTGCAGCGGGAAAGGAAGGAGCAGCAAGATCACATCCAACCTCCTCTATACCTGGAAGGGGAAATGGAAGGACAGGTCAAAGAAGTCACAGACAGCCAAGAAGATCAATTCCTCGCTTACTCAAAGGATGAAGAAGGTGAACTCACCCTGCAAGAAGAGCCAGAAGAGAAGGAAGTCCCCCCAGAGGATTGAGATATCGACAATTACTGCAGGCGGTTTGTGGATTTCATGCAAGCTCAACTCCACAAGAAGTATGACATCACGCCCTCCAGGAAGAGAACCCGAGCGCAAGAACAAAACGAAGAGTCAATAACAAGAGAACAGCCCCCTTCTACTTCTGCTAGTAAGGGGAAAAAGCCTTTAGAAGAGTCTGCCCACCATAAAGTCGTCGCGTCTGTTAGTGACCTATAATATAGGATTCAGAATTTCGACTTGACTGTTGGTAATCTTGTAAATATGTACATACTTTGCCTTCTGCAAGTTGTATTCACATATTTTGTAAAAAAATCAAAAAGAGGGTAAAAAGTCCTAAAAGAAAAATCAAAGGACTTAGAAAAAATAAAAGACCCCAAAAGAAAAATGAATAAAAAATGAAAGTGTGCAAGTATAAATGCCACTACTTTTTACCTTTTGACTGTGGCAGAGTGTCAATAAATGCCATAGTCCATGATGAGTTAAACAATTTAATCTTGACTTGTCATTTCCAATTTCACTTGTTGTACATATAGAATAATGAATTATCATACAGTCTAATCATGACAATTATGTAGTTAGGTAGAGAAATAAAATGAATCCAACAGTTTAATCTGGATTCATGGATGAAATAAGTGTAGAAATAGATAGTTTTATTTTCTTTCAGAAAGAATAAATGCTGTGAAGGTTGCTAGCTCAAATGCACCTTACTAAAAAGGAAGAAAAAATGTTAGCATGGTAAGCTGGGCAGGTAGAAGAAGGTGAAAAGTCTCAATGTAAATATCATTCATCATGGGCTGCAAAATAACTAACTTCCCCTTCTCATAGTCATGAAACATTCTAAACTATCAGTCAGAAAGGCTCAAGGCATTTCCTTAACTTTTGTTGCGACCGGACCCAAGGCTCTATGACTGATCAGTTGAAAGTGTAAAATGTCTATATTAATCCCTAAAATCACATCATAATTCCATTTCATGCATTCATCCCCCTGAATGATCCTAAGTAAAACCTCATTTTTACTTAAAGACATTATAATTCCCATTTGATTAACTTCCTACATCATTTGAAAACATTAAGCCCTCAAAATAACTTTATATCTTAAGTTAAAGTGATAAGATTAATGCAAATTATCTTTTAAACTTCACTTTACTTGGTTATGTTTATGTGTTTTGAGTATACCTTGTCCTATTTTCATATTAACTTTAATTTATATATTAAATCCCTATAGAAATAACCTTCTCCTATTGTATATAACTCATTTTTATATAATAACCCTAAAAACCCATATATTATAACTTTAGCCAAAGTTATTTAATCCCCACATGTCTAAATAAAATACCCAAATTATAACCCCTTTGGCTAAAATATATCTTTATTTAAAACCCCGCCCCCTATGGTAGTTAAATCATT
Organism: Pinus albicaulis; assembly: GCA_034641835.2. Lineage (NCBI taxonomy): Eukaryota > Viridiplantae > Streptophyta > Pinopsida > Pinales > Pinaceae > Pinus > Pinus albicaulis. The sequence goes on along the minus strand of CM076580.1, from coordinate 1,017,259,453 downwards.
TTGATTTAATTAACTGTATAATAAAAATACATGAAAAAATCATTAAACATATTTAAATATGTGTTTAAAACAAAAAATAATCCCCAAAGTTTAATTTAAACTAAACTTCAAATAAAATCATCCTTTAATTTTCCCAACTCTCTTAACCCAAAGTTAAAACCTTAAGCTTTTTTACTTTCCCGATATATATCCATCACCGCAGTTATAACCTTGGGTGAAGTCCTTTATACCCCTCCCGATCACTTTACTCCATTGTATAAAATATGTTTATACATTAAACTTCATAAATCCCTCAGCCCCATCAAACTCCATTCTAACCGTACAATCATCTTTCTCCTTTTAATCCAACAGTCAGAAGTAAACCCGATAAGCCCTTTTCCCCGTCCCCACCATTTCCTATTGGATCGAATTTCATCCGTTGATCTCCCCTTGTTAAAACGACAGTACAGATCAAAGCCCCGGCCCCACTGTATTTACCCTACAACTTCACCTCAAATCTTGACTGTTCGCTCCGCTTCGACAGATCGAACGATGCACATTCATTTTCGCATTTCTAAAGTAATCGAATGAAATTGCCCAAAATTTTTGCAAAAAAAGTAGTTTTGTGAAACCGCCCCATGCTACGAGTCCTCCTTTCATTTGATCGCATTCCAAAAGGGAAAAACCAGTTACCACTCAAAAGCGATGCGAAAACCATTTATGGTATCTCCTTTAAACACACAAACCTCTCCCGCCCCAACCTGCAATAAATGACATTGAAAGGTGATATAACTTAAGGTTTTATGACTTAGTTTTTCATTTTTTCCTTTGTATTTCGCCCAGTTTCCATATTAAACACTGTAATCCCTTTGCGAAGCCTCCCGACACCCTTTTCGAACCTTCTGCAAATCAATTAACATATAAATAGCTTTTCCCTCTGAAATTCACTCCCAGAGAAGTTCCATGACCTCTGCCCATCAAATTCAACCAAATTGAAGATTGTTACAAGTTCAATTTTCTCTTGCTCGAACTTCTCAAATTGTTCTTTCAACTGCTTCCTAATTTCCCCAATGTTTTGTGCTTCAGATGAAGTAATTTGGCCTTTTAAGACCAGCCAAATGTAGTTTCAGTCTATGAATGCCCCCTCCACCCTCCTTAATTTTTTTCTTACAAAATTTGCAATACATTTGATCACCAACCATTTCAGCATATGCCCAAGCAGCATCTTTCGCTCTAGGGGCCATTTTGGACTGAGTTTTTGACTTGGGAATAAAAGGTTTAAATCTGAACATGAAAACAAAAAAAAAACTATTCATTCTATGTTCATTTCTTTCACCAAAAACTATGTTTACCATTTTCAAATTTGCTAAATAAATAAAACAAACAAAGGCAGATTTTAGAAGAGAAAAAATAAATACCTCTAGCCTCTAACTTCCTCTAGCTCAATGCTGCTCCAAAGCTTACCCAATAAGCTCCTCACTGCTGCTCCAAAGCTTGCCCAAAAGACTCCTCAAAGCTGCTCCAAAACCAACTCCACAACTCTTCAGAAAACCCTCACAAATGCTCAAGCAAATTGAATAAGAAAGATGTGAGGTATTGAGAGGGGTTGGGTTAGTTAAATAGGATGGGGAGGGGTTAGAAAGCCTAAAAAAAACCTAACAGCAGATAAAATACCATTTTGAAGTCTGTTTTTTTCATGTTTTTGGGCCCACAAGCCGGCTGGAACAACTCGGCCGAGTTAAGTCGGACCAGGACGAGTCGGCCGGTTTGTTACTGAGCTGGCCGAGTCGGTCAAAAAACTGGTCGGCTCGGTAACAAACCGGCCGCCTGACCGGTTCAACCGCCGAGTCGGACCGGCCTACCCTTCGGCTCGATCGACTCGACCAGTTCCGATTCGGTTCGGCCTGGTTTTAAAACTATGGTCCGAATCCAACTGTCAAGCTCTGGGGATAAATCTGTCTATGGTAGGAGGAGAGGCATCGGAGGACATAAGTGCACATCAAGGCATAGAACCCTCCACTCAAAAAAACACATGTGAAGTACCTTCTATCCTCATGGTATAAAGATATAGTGGAATATCTTTTAACGTTAAGATGCCCTCCTAACTATGATAAGGCCAAGTACCACATCTTGAGGCTGAGGTCTCAAAAGTACATCGTGGCAAATGGGTGACTATATTGGAAGGATCCGGTGGGAATCCTATTATTGTGTTTAACAGAGCAAGAAGTTCACCAAGTGATGACCAAATTCCACGAACAGATATGTGTCAGACATTATAGCTGGCGATCCACTACCCACAAGATCCTGAGGGTAGGCTTCTTCTGGCCTAAACTGTTTGGTGATATACACACTGGCCTAAACTATTTGGTGATATACATGCTCGTGTTCAGGCCTGCGAGAAGTGTCAGACGTTTGCTGAAAAGCAAAGGTATGCAACTCTCCCATTGATCCCAGTACTTGTTGAAGAACCTTTCAAACAGTGGGAAATTGACTTCATAGGAGAGATTCACCCGGCCTCTAGAAAACCGCATCAATGGATCCTCACTGCTACGGATTACTTCACTAAGTGAGTAGAAGTCGTGCCCACAAGAAATGTTACAGATTCGGTGGTGATCAAGTTCCTGGAGGAGAACATTATAGCTAGGTTTAGATGTCGAGCTAAAATCATTACAGATAATGCCCAGGCTTTCAAGTTGGCTAAGTTTGTAAATTTCTATAAACGTTACAACATCCTGGGACACTCGACTGCGTACTACCCACAGGGCAACGAGTTGGCAGAATCATCTAACAAGACACTGGTGAGGATCTTGAAGAAGACCATCAATCAAAATCAAAGGAATTGGGATTCCCAGCTCAAGTTTGCACTCTGGGAAAATCGCATCACCACTAAAATATCCACAAGAAAGTCCCCTTATGAATTGGTGTATGGTAGAGCCGCAGTCTTCCCTATTTAGCTTGCATTACATGTGGCCCGATTCTTACAAGAAAGCGAGGAGGAGCCAAACGACCTTATCCAAAGAATGAATCAGTTGGTGGAGTTGAATGAAACACGGGAACAGGTAAGCCTCAAACTAGCAGAGTATCAAGAAAAAATGAAAGGCTTATTTGATCAAAGAGCTAAAGGCAGAGAAATCCAAGTTGGGGATTTGGTGCTGTGATGGGATGTCAGGCGCACAGACAAAGGGAAACATGGGAAGTTCGACCCCCTCTAGTTTGGTCCATTCAAGGTGGCAGAGGTCAAATGCAACAATACTTTTTTGCTGGAGAATTTGGAAGGGGATACACTTGAGATGCCTATCAATAAACAGTTTCTCAAGCATTACTTCCAGCACTGATAGCAAGATATGATGGCCCATTGTACATATGCTCATAGTGTAAATATTTCATTCTTTTTTATGCATCAATTCTTGTTTTGTTTTATGGTTAAAGCTACTTGAAATTGGTTCTAACGATGATCCCAAGCATATCAAGAAGAACACAAGCAGGTGGTCTGCGAGTTCTTGACACACTCGAAAGAGTGCGTCATCCCCAATGGAGCCAATTTTGGCTTGTGATTTTTTCAAAGGGACAAGGCAATATCAAAGTCAAGCAAATGAAGAGTTGGAGCGGGCCAGGTCGAGAGGATGGCAGCACAGCGCGGGCGGGGGCGACCCCCAATTCACCCCGCCACATCATTCATTGCCCATCGCACATCGCCCCCCACAAGTCTTAACTCTTACCTTTCACAACCCGCATGTAAATCTTGCGATATGCGATCTCGCAGGCGAGCCCCACCCTCCATGCCTTACGTCACCTTCCCGAACTTCACACATCACACTCTTTACCATTTACCTTTCGTTGAGCACACATAAATCTTGCGATTTGCAATGTGCGAGCGATCCACCTCATCTATCACATCACTCCCGCCCATCGCATATACGCACATCGTGCCTTTTAACATTTATTACCCCTCGCTTACATATAAACTCTATGATATGCGATCTACGGCGCGGTCCACCTGTTCATGCCACATCACCTTCCGCCATCACACTTCGCACAGCACACCTTTTAACATTTACCACCCTGCGCACATATAAACTTTCGTGTACGTCTGTGAGGGCGGTCCCACCTCTGTCGTGCCACATCACCTTCCACGCCATCGCACTTCACTCATTCCCGCACAATGCACTTTTTCTCTTTTACTCCCTCGCGCACACATAAATCCACTGCGATTTGCGATGTGCGGCCGAGTTCGGTCCCATTTCGGTATTGAGTCGCTAAACCCACTTTTGCTTCTGCCATCCTGCCTTCAACTCCACTCCATTTCAATGCATTCGATGACTCATAATCTATTTCACACCCCCTCCACCTTCCGAAGGTTAATGCCGGGGTATGGGTCCGAAATGGCCGGTTTCTAATACCGCCTCCGGTGCTCCGTGGTAGCTTGTAGTGATTCCGCACCCCCCCCCCCCCCCATACAATACCACAAACCATCCATTCCCCCCTCCAAAAATCCGGTCTCCGATTTTTGCAAGTCAAACAAAACATGGGTTCTTGGTGGAACAAGAAGAGCCATAGTATTACTCGGCCGATCCAAGAGCTCCCCACTAAAGAGTTAAACACACACAACACAACTGGTCATTCCGCAACTGGAAGTGGAAATCATGAGAATTAGAGAGTGCAGGCCTTCAAATAGAAAATGGAATCATATGATGAGGGCCAGACCACCCACCTGTTCTTAGCCACTTTTTGCCACTCCTTTTGAATATTATAGAATTTGGCCTCCATGGCCAACTGTTTTGTTTCTTTTTACTCTTACATAGTGATGTTTTGCTGGTAAAATACTAATTTTACCCAATTCTGTCTTGATTTTTTGGTACAGGAGTGAGTGCTTGATGCACACTCCACTAGTTTGTTAGGATATTTTGGTTTTCACCTGTGTGGGTTGATCATGACAGAATATTCGATCGTAAACCCTCAACGAGAACTCTATATGTAGTGAGTTCTAAGATGAAAGAAAGGTTCTAGAATTTTGAAGACTTTTGATGTAGTTTTGTATGATTGTGCTCCCTCTACTCTAAGATACATATTTGGGAGAGTTGTTTAAACTTAACATGATACAGAGCTGTTATTTGGATTCCAGATGGAGCAATAAGTAGTATGTATATGTTTTCTTCTGTTATCAGTAATCTTTTTTTTATGTATAATCGTCTTTCATGCTCTGCTGCTTTAATGGTTCGTGTAATGCAGTTGTCGGTGGTCTACAATTTTATTCATGAATTCGTGTCTGTATAACGCTCGGGTGTTAAAGCTCATGTATTAAGCTTCTTGTGCTCCCTTAGTCGCGCTCACGCAAACCTCTGTTGTTGTGGTCCATCTCATTCATGCTTAATATGTTTGCTTCCACCCCTGGTTCGCCGGGGGACGGATTCTTAATCCTCTTCGCTTTGTCTCTTGTGGGCTCCTTCTCCGAGTGTTTTCAACTTCTTACACACTTTAAAGCTTGCTCATTGTTTTATACGTGGCCCATCTAAAAGCTTATTAGTCTCCACAACTGCAAGCCTCTCACTTTGTTTGAGTAATTCACATGAATAGACTCAAATGGTCTTCTCCATTCTTGAGCCACCAAAGCCATTATTCTCTTGACCCATATTCGAGAGGCATTTATACAATTGCCCACATTTAACCTGCGATTTTAGATGTCCTGAACCTTTGGTCTTTGCAACTCCAAAATTTTGTCTCTAGGAGCTACAACAATACCCATGGGCTTTTCCACAGTTGTTGTTGAAGATTATGAAGACTAGATTTGCTAGCTATTACTTCACCTTTAGGTTCCTTTTGAAGGTAAGAGAGTCATTGGCTAGCATGTTATCAAGTCCACACTGGCAAGTATTAAAGGACAGGGTTCCAACAACAGTTGACAGGCAAGGTTTTGAACAGGTGGAGGAGACCGCTCTTAATGGTATGTTTTGGGCACGTGTGAGGGAAGTTTTGCAAATCACCAAGCCCATTTATAGCATGATTCATTTTGCAAAAACAAATAAACCAGTGATTGGGGAGGCGTATGAACAGATGGATAGCATATTTGATGCAAAGGCATCTGTGCTAGAAAAATAATTGTATTTTTGGTTGAATTAGGGGGTTTAATGTTTGTTAAATAATTTAATTTATTAATAGGAAATTTGTATATTTTTAATAATTTGAGTGAGAAATAGGTGTCTGAGGTTTTTAAATGTAAATATTCTCACATAATTGAGAATACTAGAGGTATTAGACATGAAAATATCTCATGAAGATCTTAGGGATTAGGAGATCCTAGAATAGGGATTAGCTTACTTAAAAGTGGATTAAGAGATTTTAGGAATTATTTGAGAGATCTATGGAGAATATCATGGATACAGAATGATCCATAACTATGCAATTATTCCTATAAATGTAAGCCTACATATGGGAAGAATATGTGGGTGTGAGTGTGTGTGAGAGTGTGATGATATGTATAGAGAGGCCATTTTAATCTTGGAAATCAGGCCATAGATAGAGGATAGACAGAAGTTCTGAGTATATATACATGTACCGAAATTTGTGTGATGAAATAGTATTCGGAGTTATGTTGTATGTCTCTACATGTATGTATGTATGTATTTTTATTACGTGGATTCGTATATAATAATGTTGATGTTGGCTTGAATGATTTTAGTGTTGGTAGCGGGGCAGCAAAGACTTGTTGTATTTCTGAGATTGTGAAATCAATACGTAGAGAAGATTCACAACTCTTAGGCACAATCTCCTTCATCGATCACATAACATATCAATCATAAACAATGTGAACTGATGTCTGATTTTCAAATCTGCAACATACAAATTTGGACAGAAATGGTACAACATGCCCCTTGACTCATCCAAACAAGGACTCCAAAACCATAGCTAGGGCACTCACCCTCAACAGCAAACCTTAACCAACAAAATCAAAGCCTCGCAAGGCCTCTAATGCATCTCCTAAGCTGCACCAAAGGCTCTACAACAAGCTTCCATCACGAAAAGAAGTCCACCCTTTGATCTCCCTTCACTAAAGTCTTCACAAGGAGCACAAGCACGCAACACGCAAGCTCCACCAGCACCAACCAATCCAAGTCTTCTATATGGATTAATGCCATTAACCATAGGTATTTCCCACACCAAGGCTCAACCCTAGTGCTCCAACTCTTCTTTAGAGTTTATCTCACCCTAGGCGGGAAAGTCCTCCAACTCTTGCATCACACAAGTGCAAAGACTACAAGACATGTACATCTAGAAGATACAAATGATCTAGTGACAAGCTATAACTACAAAAACACTCTCCCCATATAAGAAGATAGATGGGTGAGATCAAAAATAGAAAGTAGATTGTTACCCACCTAAGTGGGTAACCCCAGGAAAGAAAAAAATTCTCCTCTTTCGTCACAACCAACCAATAGCTCTATGATGATCCATAGATAACCACTTTAGAGCTCTCCACTTATGCTTCGGTTAATGTTCTCTCCTCATCTAGCATATATGGAAAAGAAAATGCGTCATCTATCAAAATTTATTATTACCACAAATATCTAGCAAGCGTAGTTCAAAGCCCCACCAGGCAACCTAGATTTTATGGCAACAAAAGATCGACCACCATTGTCGCCATTTATTATCACCTCATTGGCCTCTCTCCATCTATTTAGTGGTGAAATTCATCCCATGAGGGAGGCTTTCCTACAAAAGACCACAGGAAAGGTATTCAATTAAGGAGGGCTCAATGGTGATAAAAGCTCTATTGATAAAAGGAAAGGTATCGGCAAAGCCTTGAAAGGTTGAGATAAGAGTTGTAAAGTTTAAAGTTCAAACACACTTCCCTAAGACATTTAAAATTTAGAAGAGAGTTGTTATAAATTATGGTTTGTAAGAGATGTAGATTTAGGAGCACACACGTGACATATAACTATTCGAAAAATAGCTTATAAGAGATAAGATCAACAAAGGACAAATGGGCTATGAAGGATGCAAGCTAGGGTTAAATAAACAATAGTTTTAAATGGCGAAAAAATGCATATGACAGCAATAAATTCCAAGACGTGTCCCCAATTTTAAGGTTAAAATATGCAATTAATGCTAGATTTTTCTTTTTATTACTTATTAAATGCAATCTTGTCCAATAGGGCAATAACATATCCACATAAAATTGCTATAAAATGCGAGTTTTTGAGCTAACCCTAGCCCTACTTACCATAAAATTGGACAAGAAAAAGAAATTTATGATGATCAACACCTACTAGACTAGTGCCTTTACCTTGTTGGGAAATAAAATCAATTAAGGCATTAGTCAATGGGAGGCCTTAGATGAAGAGGGGGCGGAATGAATTTCCTCACTTTGAAACTCTAGCAAACTTCTCATGTGGGAGATCTTAAAATTAGATGATGCATAAACCAATTTCCTTTGATGGATTCTTGCAACACAAATTTGCATACCATAGAGAATCAAGATTTCAAGAAAATATATTGCACTTTAAAATATGGCATGCATAAAAGCCCTAATTTCAGAAATATATCATGCAAAATGGAAGAAATTGACATTAAATTTATACAATCCCAAGGAGAATCACTTCAATCAACCCCAAAAGTCTCTCCATGTAAAGATCTCCCTCCCAGGACAATTCGCTCCACAAATGATCACATTGCATACAAGAGCAAAGACAAGAGTCAGTGCTCTCTTCTTAGAGAAAAGAAGTGTGATGAAGGATGATGATGATTAATGAAAAGTGACTCCCCTCTATTTCTATGACGGTAACCAAGTCACATTTTCATAATTTTAAAATAAAAGCACTAAAATGTTTGCTTGAAGCATCCAACTAGGTCAAAGGTTCGCAAACCCGGGGTTGGGGTTCTCGAACACATCCCGGATCCTCGAAACGAAGTCTCGGATTTGGGTACGAGTGCTTCTGAGAAGAACCCAAAAGAACCGGGTTCTTCTGTAAAGAACCATGTTCTCCAAAAAAACAAAAGGGTTCTTCTACCTCAATGGGTATGGAGAACCCCGAGGATGGGTACTTAGAACCCGAAAAGCGGGTTCTTTGGGTCCTCGATGACCGATTTTGACTAAAAATTTTTATAATTTTTTTTTTGAAATTTAAAAATTAAATTAAATTTTAATAACTATTAAGCTTTAACAAAATTACAAATTAAAACTTTGAATTAAAAATATTAAATTTTTAATTATTGAAATCAAAATGTAAATCGTAAATATCAAGTCTAAACCTAAACTAAGTTCTCTCTTCACTTCATTTCATTGAGTTCATTCGTTCGACGCAGGGACGAGAGGCCATTCATTGAGTTCATTCGTTCGACACAGGGAAGAGTTCATTGAGGTATTTGTTCAGCCGATATTCACGCAGGGACGAGATGCAGAGGTATCCTTTCGACGGAGAGGTGGAGGTATTACGGCAGCAGCGGCATTCAATCACGCAGGGACAGAGGACGCAATATATAGAGACAGAGGCATTCATTCACGCAATACAGGTAGAGGAAGGCGGCAGAGGACAGGAGGGAGGTATACACATAGAGGACGGGAGGGAGCAGAGGGAGGCGGTAGAGGACGGTGACAGAGGGAGGTATTCACGCCTTCTATGAATTGTTATAACTTATATTCAATAGAAAAACACCTTTGCTTAAGAAATGACATCAACATATAAATTGCCAAATTTATTGCTGACAATATTCATTATCAGCTGATAAAATTGCCTGATGAAGGAGTGTTCAGATATACTTCATATCTGTTACATCTCTTCTTGTTTTTTCAAGCAGATAAATTTCCCTTTGCAGTACAGAAAATGGATATGGAAGGAAAACCATTGTTAGTAATATTTTGGACCTCTCTTCTGAGAAAGAATAGCAGTGAGTACAATTATAGTGATTTCAATGACCTATTTATCAGACCTGCTATCAGTTTGTTGGATAAAGCAGAACCACCAAGAATAAATGAAGATATCAAAAGGATTTTACAGTTGTCTGAAAACTGTAAAGTGGGTGATTGGTATTTATACAAAAATCATACTGAGATTAGAATATATGGTGCAACCTTGGCCCCATACAAATTGCCAAAGTTTTTGAACACCAGGATTTTTTCTCTAGAGTATATAAGGCAGATTTTGAATGTTGATGCAATAAATTTCATAGCATCTAAAAAGAAGGCACAATTTAAATTAAGAAGTCAAATTGGCTCTTTCATTGTAAACAGCAGAGATGCCTTAAAGGAAGTATCAGACAAGCTATCAGCATTCAAGTTTTAGGAAAGTTTTTATTGGAACTATGACCCTCAGGGTATAATAAGCAATCTCAGAATTAAAAGAAAATTGCCTCCATTTCTCCATGAATCTAAGCAACTTATTGAAAAATTTGCCAATCAATTGGAATGGGTGACCAATACCTTAATTGATGATGATCGGGATAAGCAGACAGAAAATTTGAATAATGTACAGGTGGTTACAGTGAATCAACCAGCAGAAGTATCAAACAAAAGACCAAGGAAAGAAGAAGGATATTTGGCTGAAACAATCATTGAAAACAAATTCAAAACAATATACAGCAAAAAGGCCAAAATGACTACTTTAGAAACAGAAGAAATAATAGATGTGGATGACACTAATCAGTAGCAGACAGATGATGAAGCCACCATCATTGTGAACGAGACACTCAGAGAGATTCAAAGTGAACAGGTACAAGCATAGGGTAAAGGCAAGGATATGATTGAAATGGAAATGGATACAAAAGCCCCCTCTTCTTCTTCTAAAAAAATTGAAGAAAATTATTCTGATATTCAAAAGAGGTTCAAGCTAATCAGAGAAAAAAATGAAGAAATCAAGGATGAAGTTTATTCTAAACTTCTCAAGGAAAAACCAGGAGATAAGGACATATTAGTAACTGCATTTGATTACTCAACCAACCAAATGATCATGTCTTTTCTCCAACCAGTGGTAACACATCCAAAATCAGCTTCAGACTACAAAAAGACAGAATTTGCAGTAAATGTTGATACTATCCATGAGCTTGATCAGATAGAATTTCACAAAAGTGCATCAGAAATGTTATATTCAAAAGTAGTAAGCAAAACAATGAGTGCCACTATGCTCCAAAAGACTGTATCCAACTTGCAAACTCAAATGAAGTTGGATAAAGCATCTTTACATGCCAAGGATTTGAGAATAAAATCCTTAGAAGATTTGGTCATTGAGTCTGGAGCAGATCCTTCTAATACTGAAGCTGCCAAGAAGTTAATAAGACAGAAAAATGATGATATTACAGCCTTAAGAAAGCAGCTCAAATTACCACAGAGTGAGCACCCTCAAACAAAAGAAATACTTCAAGAAAAGACAGAGAAAGAGGAAAATATGCAACTTGTTTTGAAAATGACAGCCCAGATAAAAAATATGGAAACTCAGATAGAAGCTCTTATGCAAGAAATTGAAAATTTGAAGAAAACTCAGCAGGTTTCCGTTCCTACAATTATTCCAACTGTAAGCACAACAATCCCCTCAACATTGGCAGAACATTTGGCACCGCAAGGAGTATTGGCAACTGCAGTGCCAATTACTTCTAAAGATATCTCTACCACTTCTTCATCAACATCACAGATAAACACAGTAGGGGAAACAGCTGCAATAATCAAAGCCATGGAAGATATGTCTATAAAAGATCAAGAAATACTTAGTTTAAAAGACACCATCAAAGATCTGGAAACATCTAAAAGAAATGCCTTAATCACTTCCAAAGGACATGAGCAGAGGGCTGACAGATTACGGGAACAGGTGAAAATTCTTCAACAGCAGGTGAATCTTATTGAACAGGTTGCCTACATAAAAAATCATCCGTGGACAAAAATCACTTAAGGCATTCACTCACAATGGCCTTCTATTCAAATAATATATGAACAAAAAGATCTGCTACAAGTTGCCTTAGTAGAAATTGATAAAAAAAAAGAAGGAACTTGGCAACAAACCACCACAAGCAGTTCAACTCATATCATTTTTGAATAGTAAAAACAGAGAAGAACTAGAAGAAATGAAGATTCCTGACAGGACAGAAGCTATCCTTGAAATCAGAAAGGTCCTAACAAAGAGAAATATTATGAACAATCAGGAAGAAAAATGTGATAATATGAACATATCAATCAATAAATTAAAGACCAAGTATGACTTGCTACTAGAAGTAGGACTTCCAGATATTCATGCACTAAATGAAAACTTAATGCCACAAAAGGATTATGATCATAAAATCAGAGCCCATGCTAAGGAGCAGGCTAAAAAGCCTTTGCCACAAGGATCTCTAAGTGGCAAAGTGATACTTCAATATTTTGAGAATTTATTCTTTTTGGAGAATGAAATTAAGCATATGTTCATAGTAAAGCTAAACTTTGTTAAATACACAGAGGCTGATGAAAGCTACAGAAAATTGAAGAGTATAAAGATCCCAACAGCTCAACAATGGCAAGAATTCACAGATCTGATGTGAATTTGACAGGTAAAAGATGCAGGAAAGTCACATAAAGAAACCATATTTTACTTTTACCTTAGGGTAAAAATTCAGGGTCAAAGTGTATCAGATTGTTAAAGAGTATCAATTAAAAAGAATTTTACTGCTGATTATTTTTCAATTACAGCAGTAAAATAGTGAAAATCGGATGATAAAGAGTATCAGGGTTGAAAGTAAAGAGAAGGAGTGATCTACAAGCTATCTTCCACGAGATAATGCATCCAATGCCAGCAATGCTCACAGCACATCATGAAATCATTTTGATTAGGATAATCAGTTCTATATTTCCTTGTAAAAGAGAACAGCTTGCAAATTGTTTTGCTGCTGTCCCTCTTCTTATGTTACATTTCCTATTTTTCCTTGAAACATGATCTCAAACTTTGAGATATTTTGTAAACAATTTATTTGTATAAATACTTCATCATTCGGAGTATTCAGTGTGGAATAAAATAATCAAGACTACTATAGACTTTTTGTTGAAACATTGGGATTTTATGTGAGTTAAGTTGAAGCAGCAGGCTGGAAACTGAAGCAAATAGACATCATAGCTAAGGATTCATGTGATGACCAGATGAGTACAGTCTTTTCAAGTTTTCATTGTGTATCTCTTTAAGTTTCATTCATACATCCTATGTTTATTTCTATCTTAAATGAAAAACTAGGAGGAATATTACAGAATTAGTGTAAAAAACTCTCTGTATTAACTAGTTTTCATTTTTATGTTTTCTACTGATTTCCAGACTTTAGAATTCTTAATTTCTCTTTAGTCTCGTTTGAACTCAGCTTCCCTCTTCCTTTTCTGTGATCTAAGGATTCTTAATTGCCCTTAGTCCAGATTTCACCCATTTCATCAAAATAGCCTTTTAAAACCCTCTGAAGGTCATCTATCTTGCCCTTAGCATATTTGCATCTTTTGGCCTAGGTTTTCTAGTCTTGTTTGCTATAATTTGACACCATTGCCCAATGGTTAGGTAGATCTTTCTATGGTTTTCCTTGTAATCATTTATTCCTACCAACATTTCAAAAATCAAACCAAACTGTCCACTCATAGCTAGCCTAAAACCCAATTATAAAACAAAGTTAAATCTTTAGGAGCGAATCGCGATCCCTCTCCAGAACTCAGGAAGGCTAGATCCTGAATTCTAAAAGAGGTTCTTGGTTACCCCTGGTTTTCTTAACTACAAAAATCCTCATCCCACAACCTGATAATTACTAGGGTGATAACATCGTCCACTTCCACAAAGCAAGACTCTGATCCTCCCACAAATGAGAAGTCATCATCTGTAGCCTTGAACCTACCTAAGCACCCTAAAGAGCAGTCCAAAGAAGACATTGCAGAAAAAGCTCCCACAACCTTTAACCTCCAGAAAGAACTAGAGAAGGTCAAGATCTCGGTTCCCCTGATAGAGCTCCTAAAACAGCCTTCATACAAGGCTCAAGTGTCCCAATTCATGCTTCCCCATGGCATAGGCCCTCTGCCCAACAGCCTCAATCTCCAAGAAGAAAGACCCATGGTAGTTTTTGGACCTCATGTAGAAGAGTTGGACTCAGCCACTCCCCCATTCTATGTGACTCTAGTTATACATGACCTACTATCGCACAACTGCATGCTAGATTCTAGGGCTTCACATAATCTGTTGCCATTGTCTGTCATGGAGCAGTTGCGGTTGCAGATTACCAAGCTTTATAAAGACCTGTATTCTTTTGATTCCAAGAGGGTGAAATTCTTGGGCATGATAAAAGATCTGGTAGTAAACTTAGCCCAGATTCCGGCCAAAAGTGTGGTAATGGACATTGTTGTAGCTGATATCCCAGCTCAGTTTGGAATGTTGTTGTCCAGATGCTGAGGATCCATAAAACTAGACCTCACCTATGCCACTATTCCAGAATTCGGTGGGGAGGAAAGAAGATTGTACCGTGAATCCAGATTCGTGAAGATGTTCACAAAATTCGATGGTTCCACAAATTCTCCAGTATATGGTAAGGAGGGCGAATTCTCTTGTCTTATGCTCGAGGAGGACGAAAAATTTCCTGCACGAAACAGAGACCTGTCCTCTAATACAAAAGAATCCTATGAGCACAGAGGAAAATAAGATATGGACCTTGCAGTTTGATGGAGCTTACTCACGAGAAGGAAACGGGGCCGAGGTAATCTTGATATCACCATAAGGATGTTTGGTTCCCCTCTCCTTTAAGCTAGAATTCGAAGCCACAAATAATGTGGCTGAATATGAAGCCATGTTGTTGGGGTTGCAGACAGCGCAGAACATGAACATACAGAACCTCAAGGTGTTTGGAGATTCAGAGCTCATAGTGAGACAAGTTAGGAGCCAATGCCAAACTAAACACCCGCGGCTCAAAGCTTACAGGAATGAGCTATGGAATTTGGTTGAGAATTTCTTCTGCCTTTAACATTCAGTTCATGCCGAGAGATAACAACAAAATGGCAGACTCACTAGTTGTGGCTACTAGCAATTTCCGCCCTCCGCAGAATCCTTTGCTCAGATATGAGGTTGAGGTGCGATGCCGTCCCTCCATTCCGGACAACGTAAAGCATTGGCAAGTCTTCGAAGATGAAGAGCAAGTCCAGCGTTTTATGGAAACAGTGGGCGAGTTCCCAAATATGGTGATCGACTTAGTCACCGAGGATGATAGTGAAAAGCCAAAAACCAGATGGGAAGAGGCATTGGTTGGACGCCGTGTTCTGCAATTAAAGGGAAATGTCATTCCCAAGGGGCTCGTGCCATTGGAGAGATTGTTTGACAAGAATGATATCCCAGTGAACCCCATAAAATGACCATCGACAAGCCCATCAGGGATGTGAATATTGGGACAGAAGAAGATCCGAAGGTAGTGAAGTTGTCAAAAGGGGTCCTTGAAGAATACCAAGATCAGTACCTCAGGCTTTTTCAATCGTATAAAGACATCTTCGCCTGGTCATATCAGAATTTGAAGACTTTTGACATGGACATTATACAGCACAAAATTCCTCTGAAAGAAGACGCTAAGCCTCACAAGCAAGAGGCTGAGACATATCAACCCTCTTCTTCTACCAACTATTGAGAAGGAAATAAAGAAGTTGTTGCAGGCCAAGATCATTGTCCCTTTAAGATACTCCGAATGGGTGGCAAACCTAGTGCCTGTAAGAAAGAAGAATGGGGAAATCAGGCTTTGCGGGGTTTTCCGCAATCTGAACAGAGCCTCACTCAAAGATAACTATCCCCTCCCGAAGATGGACCACATCTTGCAAAAGGTGGTGGGATCCTCCCACATGTCCATGATGGATGGCTTCTCAGGATACAATCAGGTGGCAGTGCTCCCGAAAGACCAAAAGAAGACGGCATTTACTACACCTTGGGGAACCTTCATGTACGCCTGAATGCCCTTTGGCCTGATAAACACCGGTGCCCCATTCCAGCGTGCGATGGACATTTCTTTTATAGGAGAGCAAGATAATTTTGTGGTGATTTACCTGGACGACATCACCGTCTTTTCAAAGAGTGACACCGAACACATAGAGCACCTTCGATGAACCTTTGATAAATGTCGCAGGTATGGCCTATCTCTGAATCCTCAAAAATCCATGTTTGCCTTGGAGGAAGGAAAGTTGTTGGGGCACATAGTAATTAAGAAGGGAGTGAAGATCAACCTGAAGCGAGTAGAGGTGATAAACGGCATTCCCCTACCAAGAAACAAAAAGGAAGTACAGGTGTTCCTGAGAAGAATAAATTTCCTCAGAAGGTTCATTCCCAACTATGCTTAGATTGTCCAAAACATCACCGGGATGCTGCAGAAGAATAGTGAAGTTAGATGGACTCTTGAATCCAGGGACTCTTTCAACATGATCAAACAGGCCTTTATAGAAGCTCCAGTGCTAGTCGGTCCAAATTATGGGAAGTCGTTCATGATTTTCTCTTTTGCCTCTCCTCACGCAATAGCTGCAGTACTTTGACAGAAAAATGTTGAAGGGCATGAACAGCCCATTGCGTTCTTCAACCAAGTCCTGCAAGATGTCGAACTGAATAAATGATATCCTGGAGAAGCAAGCTTACACTCTGGTCAAATCTCTAAAGTCATTTCGGGTGTGTGTTACAATCTGCCATAACCGCCTCTGTCCCCACAGCAGCGGTGAAGAATATCCTGGTGCAGGGTGACAGTGAAGGAAAAAGGGGTAAGTGGATAGCCAAGATTCAAGAGTACGAACTGGAGATAAAGCCTACCAAGCTCATTAAAGGCCAAGGGCTGGCAAAAATCCTGTCTGAATCAGTGTTTTAAAAAACAAAATCGAGTTCCGACCAGGCCAAGGGTCGGCTCGGACTCCGACTTCGAATCAGTAATGACTCAGTCGACTCGGTTTCAATGACTCGGTTTTTGTAAAAAATACATTAAATATTAATTTTTTTGTACAAAAACATAAATTTAAAGATTTTTATTCATGTTTCCAAACACAAAGCATCACAATATAGACAAAAGACAACATATGTTCAAAGTAGGCTCATGAATATATCCATTATATCAAAATTGCACCCAGTGCACTGTCCCAGCACCAATACATGATGATGATATAGAGATTAAAACAAAAAACATAACTAAGGAGGCTCTAAATGGCCTCTACAACAAAACATGAATAGTCACTAGTAACTACTGCCAGTCATCTGACTGTGACAAGCCAATGTCCTCTTCCTCAAACTCTGAGCTAGAGGGGGAAAACGCTCGCTCCGCCTCCTCCTCTGAATCAACATCCTCAATTGGAACTATACCCTTGCCCTTACCACCTTGAGAATCAGATAGACGAGTTATGCGTCTCCATCGTGGCTGACTAGAGTAAGTGCCTGCACCTACAACTGGATGGCTTGGGACTGGGTCTGCTACTAGTGGATCTACATTGAGCATAGCCGCCTCTATCTCTAAATCAAAGTCAATGGGATTCCCCCCATCTATGTCAAACTCTGGTGGACAAGACTCCACTACCCAATCTGATGTTGGATCAATATCCTCCAACACAATGGGATCTGAATCAGGTCTTTTGTTCAGCAATTGGTTGCGTCTTAGTCGGAGGTTGTACTGAACATACACTAGATCAGTTAACCGTTTTTGCTCAAAACGGTTTCTCTTCTTTGTGTGAATCCTCTGAAAGACAGACCAATTGCGCTCACACCCAGAAGCACTGCAAGTTTGACTCAAAATGCGGATTGCAAACCTTTGCAATTCAGGATAGTGGCTACCAAATGGCTCCCACCATTGTGCTACAAAAAATGAGTTTCAGTTAGCTCAACAATTTATATCCAACTTTGAAATTTAAATTATAAACAATTATAGAAAATAATAAATTATAAAATATAAATTTGAAAATTGAAATTCTTTGTTTACCTGGCTCATCTGATTCCCTTGCAATCCTTACAAGGTTCTTGCCAAAGGTACCAGTGGCTTGGCTGAACATAGTGATCTGATTGTGTATCTTCAACTGCTCACTCTCTGTGGGGATCATGCGATCAATGCAGTCAATCAATCCATCTCTAACCTCCCCAGTCAAAGCTCTTGTTTCCTAAGCTTTATAATGATACCTTGGGTTCAGAAAATACCCAGTTGCATGTATCGGGCGATGGAGTTGATTGTTCCATCTCTGATCAATGATTTGCCAAATGGGCCCATACTTAGCCACTTTGTCCTTGTATGCTGCCCTTATTTGCTCCTTTGCTTGATCCATAGCCTCATAAATGAAGCCCATAGCCAATATTTCCCCATCCACCAAGCGCAACACCTTAACCAGTGGCTCAACAAGTTTCACAATCTCTGTTGCCTTTTTCCAAAATATTTCTTCATTGACTTTCCTTTTCACATCTTTGCGATCATGTTTGCAAGCCCACTGACATTCATTCCATTCATCACTAGAAAACATCTTTTGCAAGTTTCTATGTTGGGCAAGCATAGATTGCAATGTCAAAAAATGTGTTGCAAATCTAGTGATGGCAGGCCTAATAAGTTCTTTGCCCCCTGTGTATTTCCTCATCAGACTCAGAATCCATGAGTGATTGTAAATATATTTTGTGATGCATTTGACATGCTCTATAGTGTTCTTGATCCAGTCTATTTTGCCAATATCCTCAAGCATGAGGTCTATGAAATGTGCAACACATGGGGTCCAAAAGATGGTTGGGTGTTTTTCCTCTAACAATTTACCAACAAGAACATAGTTAGAGGCATTGTCTATGATGATTTGAACAACATTTGCCACCCCCACCTCTTGAACAACCTCATCCAAAAGCTGTAACAACAACTGTGCATCTTTCACCCTATCAGATGCATCAACTAATTTTAGAAACATGGTTCCCCGTGGGCAAAAGACAAGAAAGTTTATGACGGTATGGTTCCTCTGATCAGTCCATCCATCTGACATGATGGTACATCCTGTATGTGCCCATGAGTTTTTGAACTCTTTCAAATAATCATCAATGTTCGAAATCTCTCTTTGCAAAAAAGATCCTCTTAACTCATGCATAGTAGGATTTTTGAAGCCCTTTCCAGCAACATATATGGCATCAAAAGAAGGATCATAATATGGTGAACGAGTAGCATTGAAGGGAATATCAGCATCATACCACCATCTAGTAATGTAATCACAAGCAACATCTCTCAATTCTTTTTCCCAATGAGCATCTAAAGTGGGCTGCATAGTTGGAGGACTAGGACCATATGCAGTTGCACTATCAGAGGGAGATGAGGGCACAAAAAAACTTTTAATAGTACCCTTATTTCTCATTGCACCCTTACCCTTTTCAGAAATAGACTCCATAGAGGAAGGAACATAGCGAAAGGGGTTTTTTGATGCATCAGTAGAAGGGATAGATGAAGAACCCTCATAATCAAAAGATTCAAAACTTGAGTTGGCAACCATCATATGTTGTAGATTCCTCTTCCTCCCAATTTCATCCTGTATTTCTTTTTGCCTATTTTCTCTTGCTCGAACTTCTCAAATTGTTCTTTCAACTGCTTCCTAATTTCCCCAATGTTTTGTGCTTCAGATGAAGTAATTTGGCCTTTTAAGACCAGCCAAATGTAGTTTCAGTCTATGAATGCCCCCTCCACCCTCCTTAATTTTTTTCTTACAAAATTTGCAATACATTTGATCACCAACCATTTCAGCATATGCCCAAGCAACATCTTTCGCTCTAGGGGCCATTTTGGACTGAGTTTTTGACTTGGAAAGAAAATGTTTAAATCTGAAAATGAAAACAAAAAAAACTATTCATTCTATGTTCATTTCTTTTACCAAAAACTATGTTTACCATTTTCAAATTTGCTAAATAAATAAAACAAACAAAGACAGATTTTAGAAGAGAAAAAATAAATACCTCTAGCCTCTAGCCTCCTCTAGCTCAATGCTGCTCCAAAGCTTGCCCAATAAGCTCCTCACTGCTGCTCCAAAGCTTGCCCAAAAGACTCCTCAAAGCTGCTCCAAAACCAACTCCACAACTCTTCAGAAAACCCTCACAAATGCTCAAGCAAATTGAATAAGAAAGATGTGAGGTATTGAGAGGGGTTGGGTTAGTTAAATAGGATGGGGAGGGGTTAGAAAGCCTAAAAAAAACCTAACAGCAGATAAAATACCATTTTGAAGTCTGTTTTTTTCATGTTTTTGGGCCCACAAGCCGGCTGGAACAACTCGGCCGAGTTAAGTCGGACCAGGACGAGTCGGCCGGTTTGTTACTGAGCTGGCCGAGTCGGTCAAAAAACTGGTCGGCTCGGTAACAAACCGGCCGCCTGACCGGTTCAACCGCCGAGTCGGACCGGCCTACCCTTCGGCTCGATCGACTCGACCAGTTCCGATTCGGTTCGGCCTGGTTTTAAAACTATGGTCCGAATCCAACTGTCAAGCTCTGGGGATAAATCTGTCTATGGTAGGAGGAGAGGCATCGGAGGACATAAGTGCACATCAAGGCATAGAACCCTCCACTCAAAAAAACACATGTGAAGTACCTTCTATCCTCATGGTATAAAGATATAGTGGAATATCTTTTAACGTTAAGATGCCCTCCTAACTATGATAAGGCCAAGTACCACATCTTGAGGCTGAGGTCTCAAAAGTACATCGTGGCAAATGGGTGACTATATTGGAAGGATCCGGTGGGAATCCTATTATTGTGTTTAACAGAGCAAGAAGTTCACCAAGTGATGACCAAATTCCACGAACAGATATGTGTCAGACATTATAGCTGGCGATCCACTACCCACAAGATCCTGAGGGTAGGCTTCTTCTGGCCTAAACTGTTTGGTGATATACACACTGGCCTAAACTATTTGGTGATATACATGCTCGTGTTCAGGCCTGCGAGAAGTGTCAGACGTTTGCTGAAAAGCAAAGGTATGCAACTCTCCCATTGATCCCAGTACTTGTTGAAGAACCTTTCAAACAGTGGGAAATTGACTTCATAGGAGAGATTCACCCGGCCTCTAGAAAACCGCATCAATGGATCCTCACTGCTACGGATTACTTCACTAAGTGAGTAGAAGTCGTGCCCACAAGAAATGTTACAGATTCGGTGGTGATCAAGTTCCTGGAGGAGAACATTATAGCTAGGTTTAGATGTCGAGCTAAAATCATTACAGATAATGCCCAGGCTTTCAAGTTGGCTAAGTTTGTAAATTTCTATAAACGTTACAACATCCTGGGACACTCGACTGCGTACTACCCACAGGGCAACGAGTTGGCAGAATCATCTAACAAGACACTGGTGAAGATCTTGAAGAAGACCATCAATCAAAATCAAAGGAATTGGGATTCCCAGCTCAAGTTTGCACTCTGGGAAAATCGCATCACCACTAAAATATCCACAAGAAAGTCCCCTTATGAATTGGTGTATGGTAGAGCCGCAGTCTTCCCTATTTAGCTTGCATTACATGTGGCCCGATTCTTACAAGAAAGCGAGGAGGAGCCAAACGACCTTATCCAAAGAATGAATCAGTTGGTGGAGTTGAATGAAACACGGGAACAGGTAAGCCTCAAACTAGCAGAGTATCAAGAAAAAATGAAAGGCTTATTTGATCAAAGAGCTAAAGGCAGAGAAATCCAAGTTGGGGATTTGGTGCTGTGATGGGATGTCAGGCGCACAGACAAAGGGAAACATGGGAAGTTCGACCCCCTCTGGTTTGGTCCATTCAGGGTGGCAGAGGTCAAAGGCAACAATACTTTTGCGCTGGAGAATTTGCAAGGAGATACACTCTAGATGCCTGTCAATGGACAGTTTCTCAAGCCTTACTTCCAGCACTGATAACAGGCTATGATGGCCCATTGTACATATCCTCATAGTGTATATATGTCGTTCTATTTTTCTGCATCAATTCTTGTTTTGTTTTTTGGTTAAAGCTGCTTGAAATTGGTTCTAACGATGATCCCAAGCACATCAAGAAGAACACAAGCAGGTGGTCTGTGAGTTCTCGACACACTCGAATGAGTGCGTCATCCCCAATGGAGCAAATGTTGCCTTGTGATTCTTTTGGAGGGATAAGGCAACATCAAAGTCAAGCAAATGAAGAGTTGGAGCGGGTAAGATGAAGGACCAACGCTTCAAGCGCAGGCCGGGCAGCCCCCAATTCACCACGCCACATCATTCATTGCCCATCGCACATCGCCCCCCACAAGTCTTAACTCTTACCTTTCACCGCCCGCATGTAAATCTTGCGATATGCGATCTGCGGGCGAGGCCCCACCTCCATCTGCCACGTCACCTTCCCCGAACTTCACACATCACACTCTTTACCATTTACCTTTCGTTGAGCACACATAAATCTTGCGATTTGCAATGTGCAGGCGATCCCACCTCCATCTATCACATCACTCCCGCCCATCGCATATCACACATCGTGCCTTTTAACATTTACCACCCTCCGCTTACATATAAATTTTGCGATATGCGATCTACAGCCGCAGTCCCACCTCCGTCTGTGCCACATCACCTTCCCCGCCATCACACTTCGCACACTGCGCCTTTTAACATTTACCACCCTCTGCTTACATATAAACTTTGCGATATGCGATCTGCGGGCACGGTCCCACCTCTATCCGTGCCACATCACCTTCCCCGCCATCGCACTTCGCACATTGCACTTTTTACCTTTTACTCCTCGCTGCTTACACATAAATCCTGCGATTTGCGATGTGCGGCCAGAGTTCGGTCCCATTTCAGTATTATTGAGTCCCGCTAAATCCACTTTCACTTCAGCCATCTTGCCTTCAGCTCCGCTCCACGTCAATGCATCTAACGGCTCATAATCTATTTCGCACCCTCTCCACCTTCCGAAGGTTAATGCCAGGGGGGGTCCAAAAAGGTCGGTTTCTAATACCGCCTCTAGTGCTACATGGCAGCTTACAGTGATTTCGCACCCCCTCTATCCAATACCACAAACCATCCATGCCCCCCTCCGAAATCTGATCTCCGGTTTTCGCAAGTCAAACGCAGCTTGGTATAGTATACTCGGTCGGTCCAAGAGCTCCCCACTAAAGGGTTCAGCACACACAACACAACTAGCCATTCCACAACGGGAAGTGGAAATCATGAGAATTAGAGAGAGGAGGTTTTCAAACAGCAGGTGGAATTATATGATGAACGCCAGATCGCCCACCTGTTCTCAGTCACTTTTCGCCACTCCTTTTGAAGATTCTGGAATTTGGCCTCCATGGCCAACTGTGTAGTTTCGTTTTACTATTAGATAGTGATGTTTTGTTGGTAAAATCACGATTTTACCCAATTCTGTTTTAATTTTCTGGTACAGGAGTGATTGCTTGATGCACGCTTCGCTAGTTTGTTTGGATATTTTGGCTTTCACATGCGTGGGTCGATCATGACAAAATATTCGATCGTAAACCCTCAAGGAGAACTCTATATGTAGTGAGTTCTAAGATGAAAGAAAGGTTCTGGGATTTTGAAGAATTTTGCTATAGTTTTGTATGATTGTGCTCCATGTGCTCTAAGATACATATTTGGGAGAGTTGTTTAAACTTAATATGATATAGAGTTGTTATTTGGATTGTGGATGGAGAAAAGAGTAGTATGTATCTGTTTCCTTCCGTTATCAGTAATCCCCTTTTTATGTATAATCATCTTTCCTTCTTTGTTGCTTTGATGTTTCATGTAATGTAGCTGCCAGTGGTCTGCAATTTTATTCATGAATTCGTGTCTATATAACGCTCAGGTGTTAAAGCTCATGTATTAAGCTTCTTGTGCTCCCTTAATTCGCGCTCCGCAAACCTCTGTTGTTGTCCATATCTCATTCATATCTGCTTCCACCGAGTTCGCGGGGGACAGATTCTTAATCCTCTTAAGCCTGTCTCTTGTGGGCTCCTTCTCCAGTGTTTTTCAACACCACTGCACACTTTTAAAGCTTCTGCTCATTGTTTTATACGTGGCCCATCTAAAAGCTATTAGTCTCACAACCTCCTAAGCCCTCTCACTGTTTGGGGAATTCACATGAATCAGGCTCAAATGGTCTTCTCCATTCTTGAGCCACCAAAACCATTATTCTCTTGACCCATATTCTGTCAGAGGCATTTATACAATTGCCCACATTTAACCTCTGATTTTAAGATGTCCTAGACACTGGTCTTTTGCAACTCAAGGCTGTCTCTAGGAGCTACAACAATACCCATGGGCTTCTCCGCAATCACTCAAGATTGGAGTTGTTGAAGATTGCGAAGACTAGATTTGCTAGCTATTACCTTACCTTTAGGTGCCATTTGAAGGTAAGAGAGTCATTCGCTAGCATGGTATCAAGTCCACACTGGCAGGTATTAAAGGACAGGGCTCCAACAACAGTTGACAAGCAAGGTTTTGAACAGGTGGAGGAGACCGCTCTTAATGGTCTGTTTTGGGCATGTGTGAGGGAAGTTTTGCAAATCACCAAGCCCATTTATAACATGATTTGTTTTGCAGATACAAATAAACCAATGATTAGGGAGGTGTATGAGCAGATGGATAGCATATTTGATGCAGGAGCATCCTGCTCGAAAAATCATTGTATTTTTCGTTGACATAGGGGGTCTAATGTTTGTTAAAGAATTTAATTTATTAATAGGAAATTTGTATATTTTTAATAATTTAGGTGAGAAATATGTGATTGAGGTTTTTTAAATGTAAATATTCTCACATAATTGAGAATACGAGAGATCTTAGAATAGTAAAGATCTCATAAAGATCTTAGGGATTGGGAGATCCTAGAATAAGGAATTAGTTGAGTTAAAAGTGGATTAAGAGATTTTAGGAATTAGTTGAGTGATCTATGGAGAAGATCATGGATCTAGAATGATCCATAACTATGTAATTGTTCTTGCAAATGTAAGCGTGCATATGGGAAGAATATGTGGTTGTGAGTGTGTGTGAGAGTGTGATGAGATGTATAGAGAGGCCATTTTAATGTTGGAAATCAGACCATAGATAGAGGATAGACAGAAGTTCCGAATACATATACATGTACAGAATTTGTGTGATGAAATAGTATTCAGGTTATGTTGTATGTCTCTCTGTGTATGTATGTATGTATTTTTATTCTGTGGATTCGTATATAATAATGTTGATGTTGGCTTGAATGATTTTAGTGTTGAACTGACAGGGCAGCAAAGACTTATTGTATTTCTGAGATTGTGAAATCAATACGTAGAGAAGATTCACAACTCTTAGGGCACAATCTCCTTCATCAATCACATAACATATCAATCATAAACAATGTGAACTGATGTCTGATTTTCAAATCTGCAACATACAAATTTGGACAGAAATGGTACAACATGCCCCTTCAGCTCATCCAAACAAGGACACTCCAAAACCATAGCTAGGGCACTCACCCTCAACAGCAAACCTTAACCAACAAAATCAAAGCCTCGCAAGGCCTCTAACCAAGCTCTCCTAGCTGCACCAAAGGCTCTACAACAAGCTTCCATCACGAAAAGAAGTCCACCCTTTGATCTCCCTTCACTAAAGTCTTCAAGGAGAGGCACAAGCACGCAACACGCAAGCTCCACCAGCACCAACCAATCCAAGTCTTCTATATGGATTAATGCCATTAACCATAGGTATTTCCCACACCAAGGCTTCAACCCTAGTGCTCCAACTCTTCTTTAGAGTTTATCTCACCCTAGTGCAGAAAGTCCTCCAACTCTTGCATCACACAAGTGCAAAGACTACAAGACATGTACATCTAGAAGATACAAATGATCTAGTGACTAAGCTATAACTACAAAAACACTCTCCCCATATAAGAAGATAGATGGGTGAGATCAAAAATAGAAAGTAGATTGTTACCCACCTAAGTGGGTAACCCCTGGGAGAAAAAAATTCTCCTCTTTCGTCAGCCAACCAACCAATAGCTCTATGATGATCCATAGATAGCTTCACTTTAGAGCTCTCCACTTATGCTTCGGTTAATGTTCTCTCCCATCTAGCATACTTCTGGAAAGAAAATGCGTCATCTATCAAAATTTATTATTACCACAAATATCTAGCAAGCGTAGTTCAAAGCCCCACCAGGCAACCTAGATTTTATGGCAACAAAAGATCAGCCACCATTATCACCTCATTGGCCTCTCTCCATCTATTTAGTGGTGAAATTCATCCCATGAGGGAGGCTTTCCTACAAAAGACCACCAGAAAGGTATTCAATTAAGGAGGGCTCAATGGTGATAAAAGCTCTATTGATAAAAGGAAAGGTATCGGCAAAGCCTTGAAAGGTTGAGATAAGAGTTGCTTAAAGTTCAAACACACTTCCCTAAGACATTTAAAATTTAGAAGAGAGTTGTTATAAATTATGGTTTGTAAGAGATGTAGATTTAGGGCACATAATGACATATAACTATTCTGAAAAATAGCTTATAAGAGATAAGATCAACAAAGGACAAATAGGCTATGAAGGATGCAAGCTAGGGTTAAATAAACAATAGTTTTAAATGGCCGAAAATGCATATGACAGCAATAAATTCCAAGACGTCGTCCCCAATTTTAAGGTTAAAATATGCAATTAATGCTAGATTTTTCTTTTTATTACTTATTAAATGCAATCCTGTCCAATAGGGCAATAACATATCCACATAAAATTGCTATAAAATGCAGTTTTTGAGCTAACCCTAGCCCTACTTACCATAAAATTGGACAAGAAAAAGAAATTTATGATGATCAACACCTACTAGACTAGTGCCTTTACCTTGTTGGGAAATAAAATCAATTAAGGCACGGTCAATGATAGAGGGCCTTAGATGAAGAGGGTGGCAGAATGAATTTCCTCACTTTGAAACTCTAGCGACTTCTCTATGTGGGAGATCTTAAAATTAGATGATGCATAAACCAATTTCCTTTGATGGATTCTTGCAACACAAATTTTGCATACCATAGAGAATCAAGATTTCAAGAAAATATATTGCACTTTAAAATATGGCATGCATAAAAGCCCTAATTTCAGAAATATATCATGCAAAATGGAAGAAATTGACATTAAATTTATACAATCCCAAGAAGAATCACTTCAATCAACCCCAAAAGTCTCTCCATGTAAAGATCTCCCTCCCAGGACAATTCGCTCCACAAATGATCACATTGCATACAAGAGCAAAGACAAGAGTCAGTGCTCTCTTCTTAGAGAAAAGAAGTGTGATGAAGGATGATGATGATTAATGAAAAGTGACTCCCCTCTATTTCTATGACGGTAACCAAGTCACATTTTCATAATTTTAAAATAAAAGCACTAAAATGTTTGCTTGAAGCATCCAACTAGGTCAAAGGTTCGCAAACCCGGGGTTGGGGTTCTCGAACACATCCCGGATCCTCGAAACGAAGTCTCGGATTTGGGTACGAGTGCTTCTGAGAAGAACCCAAAAGAACCGGGTTCTTCTGTAAAGAACCATGTTCTCCAAAAAAACAAAAGGGTTCTTCTACCTCAATGGGTATGGAGAACCCCGAGGATGGGTACTTAGAACCCGAAAAGCGGGTTCTTTGGGTCCTCGATGACCGATTTTGACTAAAAATTTTTATAATTTTTTTTTTGAAATTTAAAAATTAAATTAAATTTTAATAACTATTAAGTTTTAACAAAATTACAAATTAAAACTTTGAATTAAAAAAATTAAATTTTTAATTATTGAAATCAAAATGTAAATCGTAAATATCAAGTCTAAACCTAAACTAAGTTCTCTCTTCACTTCATTTCATTGAGTTCATTCGTTCGACGCAGGGACGAGAGGCCATTCATTGAGTTCATTCGTTCGACACAGGGAAGAGTTCATTGAGATATTTGTTCAGCCGATATTCACGCAGGGACGAGATGCAGAGGTATCCTTTCGACGGAGAGGTGGAGGTATTACGGCAGCAGCGGCATTCAATCACGCAGGGACAGAGGACGCAATATATAGAGACAGAGGCATTCATTCACGCAATACAGGTAGAGGAAGGCGGCAGAGGACAGGAGGGAGGTATACACATAGAGGACGGGCGGGAGCAGAGGGAGGCGGTAGAGGACGGTGACAGAGGGAGGTATTCACGCCTTCTATGAATTGTTATAACTTATATTCAATAGAAAAACACCTTTGCTTAAGAAATGACATCAACATATAAATTGCACACTTAGATGGTAGATATTTATAGTTTTAGAAATGCGAAAATTTGATGTTTACTGCAGTGAATGAGGAAGTGTGAAATATCTCCAAAATGGGCATGCAGAGTCTAAATTGGATATTTAAATTAAAGTAGAATACCACTCCATTTGAAGCCTACTTATTACCTTGAGAAAACTTTAAAGAAATATAATAAATCATAATATCCTATGAACAAAGAACCAACTAAAGCTTGCCTCAATTCTTTTACCAAATTCAGAAATTTACCCTTTTACAGGATCCATAAAACTTGACCCAAGCCCAACTATGAGGATCATAAAAAACAACAAACTTTTTTATAACTACTGAGTAGTACTTGTATCACTGTTACAAAGAGGAATTAAACGTTAAATCATAAATATTTTAGTTTTCTTGGATAAAGTTGAAAAATATACAAATTCATATATATTTTAAATTATAATTTATAAATTTATAATTTATAAAATATAATATTATTATATATATAAATTAAATTATAATATACCTCGACGAACCCACGCACCCTGTTTCAAAAAATGACGTACATGTCCATGTCCTCGTTCCCGTCCCCGAACCCTCGTTTCCTGGTAACATAGGTCATAACCCAACCCTAAGATAGCTCTCAAACATAATAATAATGCCAAAATAACCAACATGTATGGGTATAAAGACTCTCCGCCATCATCTCATCCTCCAAGAATGATCAATCTCCATCAAGCAAGTAATGGATGTTGAGATTTTGTGGTGTTGGGGTAGCATCGGATGTGCTCTAGCTCCCAAGATTTGTGGAGGGACTAGAGTACATGATACCTCCAAGACCTAGAGAGAGATTTGAAAAATTCCATCTGGTTTAAGAGAAAATTAATTAATTAATATTTTTAATTAAGGACCTTAAGTCTAACTTAGTAAATTAAAATATTAAAGGTAATTAATTTAAACATGTGATGGAAATGACTTAAGTCACACGGATCAAGCTTTCTTTTAATCTTAGCCGTTGAATCAAGATTAGATCACGGTCGTTGGTTTCCCAACGAGAAAACTATAAAGGAAAGGCTTGGGGTCAGTTGGAGAACACACACACAGAGGCAGAGTACTGAGACTAAGCTGGAATTCTAGGACATGGTTTGCTAAAAATTTCCAGAAGTGTTTCAGCTGCAGCGAGGGGTAGTACTGGATAAGGGGATGATCTGATCCCAGAGCCAAGAGTCAGCAAGAGGCACAATAGTAGTAGCCAGAGCAGCGCAGAGGGTTTCAGCCGCTACGTGGGCCCAAAAAGTGCAGTGCAGAGGCAGCAGGAGGCCATCAGGGCTTACGCAAGCCCAACCAGGGCAATGCAGGGACTATGTCACCCAATCTGGGGTTACGCAGCCCTCTCCTGAGCAGCACAGGGGCATCAGAAGGCTAGCAAAGCTGACGCAGAGGGCTTCAGAGCAGCGCTGGGGTTCTTGAAGACAGAAAGGGGTTGAGTTCTATAAATCCCGTTTGAGGGTGTGAATCAGTCCAGTTTTCCGTCTTTGGAACGGAGGTATTGCTGCAGATCTTATATTTCTCTGTCGGGTTAACCAGTAAGGTGCCCAGATTTGTTATACTTAGAATCTACTTAATAATATAAACCCTTCAATAGCCAGAAGATCAGTTTTCCCACACTGGGTTTTTCTGGGGACAGTTGTCCAGAAAATCTTGTGTGTCACTTCGTCTATGTGCATGTATTCAGTTTTAGATCTGTATCTGTAAAGAATTGTTAATGTGTTTACTTCGATGTGAATGCTGAAATTTCAGATTAATAACTTGATTAAGTAGGAGAAGTATAACCAGATTTAAAAGTAGGGTTTCTGCATAAGTAATATTCAGAAATTTTCACATGGTATCAGAGCGATTACAGATCTAGTTGGATCACCGACAATAAGACAGAAGAATCCTTGCTGCAGAAAGTAGCAAAGAAAGCAGCAGCAGCCATAGAAAGTCGGACCAGAGAGGATAGCGTAGCAGCAGAAGGGAGCAAAGCCATGCAGAGGCCAGAGTGACGCAGTCTCCACGCAGACCCATCTACTTACTGTGCAGAGGCAACACAAAGACAGCGTTGGGACTGTCTGCTCACGCAAAGGCCAGCCAGGGTGACGTAGTCCTGAAGTTGTTGTTGATTCAGAGTGTCGGAAGCAGTGCAGTAGAGCTTCAGTAGTTGCTGGCGGGGTTAAATTTTTTAAGGTACAGAAATTAGCCTAAGCACTAGTTGACAAAGAGTGGGAGGAGAACAGCTTCTCAAAGGATTTCCAACCAAATAAATCTGCAGTTTGATTAAAGAATCAAAGAGAGTTGATTCGTTTTGATTTGGCAGACTTCCAAGAGAGGAAGTCAGTTGTCAGAGGGAGCAAAGGGTGCCTTTCTCGCCAAGGACCCTAGATCTGAGTCTCTAGCAAAGAGAGAAGGATTAGTTCCGACAGATTTGCTAATCAAATGGCACCTCACGGACTACGTGATCAGGATAGGTTGGACGGCCTGTCTAATTTTGCAGTCTGGAAGGCCAGAGTCCTGATAGTCATGGAGGCATATGGTCTGAGGGAGCATGCAGAGAAAGTCTTGGCCACGCCGACCGATGCGAAGCTCCTGTAGATGCATGAAGAAACAGTGGCACACGCCAAGCGCTTCTTCATAGACGATGTCAAAGATCATGTAGTGCCCCACATAGTCGAGAAGACAACGGCTCATGATATGTGGGTGGCTTTGTCCTCATTATATGAAGGACGATCCGTCCATAGGAGAATGCTTCTATAGAATCAGATAAGGTTATTCATGATGGCAAAGGGAGAAGAGATCGAACCCTTCCTTTTCAAATTACAGGCGATCAGGGATCAGTTGACTGCCATGGGAGTGAAAGCGGAGGATGATGTGATGGTAAGGAATACACTCAATGCGGTCACAGAGGACTGGAAAACTTTTTTCCAAGGTATCTTGGGCAGACCAGACCTTCCCAACGAGGATAGTATGTGGGTGATCCTCTGTCAAGAAGAACTCCATCAGTGCACCAAGAGACAATACAGCGCTGGATCAAGTAAAGTGAAAAAGGAAGAGGAAGAAGATGCAGCCTTGGCATCAAAGAGGCAGCAAGGGAGGAAGAAGCGTGATCTAACAAAGATCAAGTGTTTCCAGTGCGGCGAACTAGGACATTTCGGCAAGAATTGTCCTGAGAAGAAGAAGGACAAGGAAGCTTCTACCTCCAAGGCTATTGTCACGGACGATGGCTCCGAAGATGACGTAGCCATGAGCGCTCAGGAACCACGAAAGTGGGGTGACATGGATTTGTAGAGCAGCTATAGAGTGGTGGCGGGATCCTTTAGTAGCCCAACTCTTGGATCACATCTGTGCTACAAGAGCCTTAAGACAGTAGCAGGACAAGTTGAGCAGTGAGTGCTGAGAATCACAGATGGAGCAGAAGCGGAGCTGGACGCTAAAAGGGAGCAGCGCAGTGCAGATGCAGCAGCAGCGCAGTGCAGATGCAGCAGCAGCGTAGCAGTGCAGCGCAGAGGGGTTGATGTGACTTCAGCAACGCAGTGCAGGCTGGCTTACACAGAGCAGAGCTGCAGTAGCGTAGAGGGTTCAGGAAGACTGCGCAGCGCAGCAATAGCATAGGGGACTTCAGCGTAGAGGGGTTGATGTGACTTCAGCAATGCAGAGGAGGTCTTCTTACGCAGTGCAGAGCTGTAGCTGTGCAACAACCTCCAGATAACAGCGTAGAGCAGCAGCCTCTGGAGCTTCTGTGATGAGGATGTAGCCCAACTGACTTGTCTGTCAAAGATTGGGTAGGAGTTTTCAGTTGCTTCTCTCAACAACTGAGTTGCAGTGCAGTAGTTGGCAGCACGATGCCACAGATTGAGATGGAGTTGCAGTCATAGTTATTAAAACCGGAACCGGCGACCGGACTGGTGGACCTAATGAACCGGGTTTTGAACCGGAACTGGTCTAACCGGTGGCGGTCAAATCTCAATGAACCAGTTTTTAAAAAAATACATTAACTAATTATTTTTTAATAAAAAAAACTATTTTTAAGACTTGCAACCATGATTCCAAGCCAATAGAGACAAAATATGCAAAGTTTGCTCATTTATATACCATGTAAAGATGAATATATCAAAATGGCACCGAGTGCAATACATATCATCGAAAAAGTACATAAGCAATGAGGCTCCAAATGACCCATAAAGTCCAAAAACAATGCTACAAGCTATGAGCATTGAGGCCATTGGCCTACATAGTACAGTGATAGTCTACTACAAATCTACATATATGATATTACTAAATTCTAATTAATGATCAACATTATCACTTGAAACTTCTAATCATGATCAAAGTTCAAACTCAGTTGGTTGAACTTGATTCTCCAGACTCTCGACTGCCAAACTTTGCAACTGCTCCAGTCACAAACTTCTCTATTGGTTCAGTGACTTGAGTCTCAAACTTCTGAAGGTATTCTGCCCTAATATGCCCTATTACTTCATTTGGTGCTCCACATGGCTTTACATGGCCTCCTATCCTAGCCAAGTGTTGCTTGAACCTGTAAATACCCCCTCCTGCAATAGATATTTGGCAATATCTACAAATTATTTTGCCATCAATCATATCACAATGAGCCCATGCAGTATCCTTGCCTTTTGGAGGCATGATGGCTACTACAGTCTACTTAGCTCAAGCGGAAAGCCTCAAACTCTAGCAAAAACTCAACACTCTCCAAGCTCTCAATCAAACTCACAAAATCTCCAAATGAGATGGTATGAGACAAATGAGAGGCTACCCCTGCTTATAAAGGATTGGAGAGGGTCTCCAAAATAGCTCCAACTCCAACTCCAAGCCTCCAAGATTGCTACTCCGGCAAACACTCAACACTCTCCAAGCTCTCAATCAAACTCACAAACAGCAAATGAGTTGGTGTGAAACAAAGGAGAGGCTGCCCCTGCTTATAAAAGATTGGGGAGGGTGTTTTTGGAGGGAAACAACCCTCCCCTTACCTCCACATCAGCCCTAAAAGGCTAAAACACCTTGCTGGTCGTGGGTGGGTCCACGTAGGGGGAAGAGAAACTAACCTGCCGGTTCCGGCCAGTTTATTCATAAACCGGTCGGTTTCGTCCTTAACCGGTCGGTTAGGACTGGATTTTTAGCCAAGTCAAGGGATGAACCCAGTTGCATGGGCGGTTTGAACCAGCCAGCATGCTGACTGGCTGGTTTGACCGGTTACCGGTTCAAACCGACTGGTTTTAATAACTATGGTTGCAGTACATATGTGGCAGCGGTGGTGGTAGCATCATGGGCAGCAATACAAGAGAGCAACAGCAGCGCAGTGATGAAGGGCAGCAGGCAAGCATCAGCGTAGAGACCCACACCAGAGATCAGTGCAGAACTTCGAGGTGAAGTAGTATTGTGCTAGAGCACTTTCCTCGCTAAGAGGGAGTGTTGAGATTTTGTGGTGTTGGGGTAGCATCGGATGTGCTCTAGCTCCCAAACTGTGTGGAGGGACTAAAGTACATGAGATCTCCAAGACGCAGAAAGGGATTTGAGAAATTCCATCCGGTTTAAGAGAAAATTAATTAATTAATATTTTTAATTAAGGAACCTAAGTCTAACTTAGGAAAATAAAAACATTAAAGGTAAGTAATTTAAACATGTGATGAAAATGACTTAAGTCACACGGATCAAGCTTTCTTTTAATCTTAGTAGTTGAATCAAGATTAGATCACGGTCGTTGGTTTCCCAACGAGAAAAGTATAAAGGAAAGGCTTCGGGTCCGTTGGAGAACACACACATAAAGGCAGAGCACTGAGACTAAGCTGGAATTCTATGGTGTGGTTTGCTAAAAATTTCCATAAGTGTTTCAACTGCAGCGAGGGGTAGTATTGGCTAAGGGGATGATCTGATCCCAAAGCCAAGAGTCAACAAGAGGCAGAGAAGCAGGAGCCAGAGCAATGCAGAGAAAGCAGCAGATGCACAGCGCAGAGGGTTTCAGTCGCTATGCAAGTGCTACGCATGCCCAAAAAGGGCAGCGCAGAGGCAGCAGGAGGCCATCAGGGCTAACGTGGGCCCAGCGAGGGTAGCGTAGGGACTGCGTCACCCAGTCTGGGGTTACGCAGCCCTCTCTTGAGCAGCGCCGGGGTATCAGAAAGCTAGCAGAGCTTACGCAAAGTGCTTCAGAGCAACATTGGGGTTTCTGAAGACAAAAAGGGGCTGAGTTCTGTAAATCTCATTTGAGGGTGTGAATCAATCCAGTTTTTTGTCTTCGGAACAGAGGTATTGGTGCAGATCTTATATTTATCTGTCGGGTTAACCAGTAAGGTGCCCAGATTTGTTGTACTTAGAATCTACTTAATAATATAGACCCTTGAGCAGCCTGAAGACCGGTTTTACCACATTGGGTTTGTTCGAGGAACGTAGAGATGACATGGTATCATCTAGGACAAGCATTCACATCAAGGCATGGTGTGCTAGTCATCCCAAGTCATCTTGCTGACATCCATCCATATCTAGGCTCTAGAACAAGGCAATGTACATCTAACAAGGTCAAAGACAGCCTATGGGCATCTTGGGTTCATCTGGGAACATCATCAAGTAAGCCAACACCCATGATTTCTAGTTCAAATTTTCAGCATTTGGAGGTACATCAAGAGGTGTGGAACCATGTGGAATATGCTTAAGGCCAAATACTCATCTCTAGAGGGGCATTGATGTGGATACAAGGTCATATATGCTCTTATAACGAGGCAAAACGTCCTGTGGAGTATGTTGGAGAGGAGTCAAGACATTCCTCAAGAGATCTCAGTCGTATATGCCACTTGAAACAAACTTCTCAAAATCAAGTGAAATCAACATCATTAGGGAAAAAATATTAAAGCATCATGGTGGACCATATCGAATGCTAGGGACACATAAATATTTCACACAAAACTTACCTTCAAATGTCTTACTAACTCAAGATTTGTAAACAAGTTACCTCACTTATGTTAAGGATGAGTAGGTCAACAAACCTATTAGGTGTTTCCAACCCTATTAAGCATGGATTACTACCGACACACTATATCAATCAGTGCACCTCCTAAACCAAAAGACTTAGAGGAGGTCCCACTAGACTAGGGTCAAAGACTAACCTCCTAGGTGAAGTGTGGGAAAAAGGATACAATCAGGAGTAGTAATTTTGTGATATTCCCACTTAGCATTTTGCTAAGTGAAATATCCAATCTTTCATTTTTGCCATCATATCGATTTGTACTAAGGAAATGTGGGTAGATGGGGTCCCACATGTGAATTTTGGATATTAGAGCACCCAAACATTAGAGTTGGGGTGAAAGATTGCGGCTTTAGTGGAACATGGGGGCCACTTAGAGTGAATTGCGGCCCGCAAGGGAACTACACTCTCATTGGAGTGGATTTGGTGTGGGAAGTATGAGTTGGGCTGACATGAGCATTTTGGAGGCAATGGAACAAAAGAGGCTAGAGACACTCACTTGGTTATTCATTCATCATTTCTGAAATTGTCTTTCGACATAGCACACTTGAGCAAGTGCCAAGTCTACAAGTCTTGTTCAGCACATGGGTGTCTCCGAGCGAAGATCCCAGCCCTTGTTTCGGTGGACTTGAAGTGCCAACCCAAGGAGGGAGTTCTACCTGAGTTCCAATGTAACCATCAACAGTGACGTTGTACCACAGCACAGAGGCAACTACAGCAGTGCAAGGACTGCGCAGTGCTTGGTGGAGTCACTTCGAGAGCTTGAGGAGTGAGGGGAGTTTGAGGTGGAGATTTGGTGGGGAGGCTTGGGAAGCCTTCTAACAGGGATTGCTGACATTTTGGGAGACTTTAGCAGCAGATTTCACAAGAGGAGCGTTTTTCCCAGCAGTAGAGCCACGCAAGCATAAGAGGGTCAATTTTCCGGGGTCAAGCTTTGGCCAAACCCTTCGTGGGTTTTTCTGGGTATTGTGTTGGGCAGTTGGAATTAATTTCCCATAACTTTTTAAGCAGTGGAGAGGGCCCTAGCAACATATCTTTGGAGGTAGCAGCCAATGTGGAAAAAGTCGAAGTCGGGATTAAATCGGCAAGGGTCCAAAAGTTGAAAAACTCGATAAGTCCGGAGTTTTTTGAAAAAGTCGGGAGTTTTTTGAAAAAGTCTGGAGTTTTTTGAAAAAGTCGGCAAAAAGTCGGCAAAACTAAAAAAATACAAAAATATTCATTTTTTGGAAAATATTTAAAAAATTATTAAAGAAACTACCTCACTTGAGATTTTTTGGAAAAATTCGGCAAAAAGTCGAGACTTCGAGGATAAAATCGCGACATTTTCAGGGATGAAAAAGTCGGCAAAAAGTCGGCCGATAAAGTCGGCTCACGGAAAAATTCGGGATTTTTTCAAAAAGTCGGGACTTTTTGCCGACTTTTTCCACACTGGTAGCAGCACATTTCTAGGCAATTCCAACGTAGAGCCACGGCAATGTAGTGATTGAGGAGAGGAGGGTGACTTGTACTTCATTTTGGGCTTTGCTAGCTTACATAAAGCAAGCCCAGGTGCACGCATTCAAGCACCTTATTTGTACACCCCTAATCAGTAATAAAATGGCTGATCAGTTCAATTTTGGTGTTAAACTGTGCATCTAATTTTATATTATTGTTTGTTTGATTTTTATGTCTATGCATGCTTGTTATTCACTGTAAGTTTTCCTTAGGGATATTACACAATCATCCAATTTGCCTCGTAATTCATATAAATATGCCCGTAACATTAAATGAAAACACATGATTTCTAAAATGGTTGAAGTACCTATTGATATATGAGCCATCTACCTTCAAGAAGAATACATCATGGGTGAGAGCCATAGTTTTAAAAATATGTCGGCATGAACCGGAAACTGGTCAAACTGGCTAGTTCATTAGGCAACTAGGTCGAACCGAGCAAAAAACTCATTTCAAGGGTTTACTCGGCCAAAAATCACAAAAACGGGTCATACCAGCCAGTTTATGACGGAACCAGCAGGTTTATGGTCAAAACGGTGGGTTCCATCATAAACTAGTTGGTTTATTGCCAAGGCCGCAACGGACTGTGACGAACCCACACAAACTCTTTTTGGAAGCTTATGGGTGTTTTGGAGGGATATTAAGTGTTGTTTCCATCCAAAAACACCCTCACCAAGCCTTTAAAAGGAGCTCACCCCACTCATTTGCCTCACACATCTCATTTGGAGTTTTTGTGAGTTTCACTGGGAGCTTGGAGAGCGTTGAATTTTTGTTGG
This sequence comes from Pinus albicaulis, assembly GCA_034641835.2. Taxonomy (NCBI): domain Eukaryota; kingdom Viridiplantae; phylum Streptophyta; class Pinopsida; order Pinales; family Pinaceae; genus Pinus; species Pinus albicaulis. The sequence continues at coordinate 1,017,222,096 of CM076580.1, read as the reverse complement.
AGTAGTGGAACAACAGAGAGTTTGAGCTAAGTAGTAGCCACCATGCCTCCAAAAGCCAAGGATACTGCATGGACTCATTGTGATATGATTGATGGCAAAATGATCTACAAATATTCCCAAAAATCTAATGAAGGACGAGGTGTTAACAAGTTCAAGAAACACTTGGTTGGGATAGGAGGCCATTTAAAGCCATGTGAAGCACCAAATGAAGTAATAGGGCATATTAGGGCAAAATACCTTCAAAAGTTTGAGACTCAAGTCACTGAACTAGCAGAGAAGTTTGTGACTCAAGCAATTGCAAAGTTTGGGATTCAAGATGCAACCATCTAAGTTTGATCATGATGAGAAGTCTCAAGTGATAATGTTGATTACTAATATCATATACGTAGACTTGTAGTAGGCCAGTGGCCCCATAGCTTGTAGGATTTGTTTTTGGACTCTAGAGGCCATATAGAGCCTCATTGATTATATATTTTGTAGTTGATATGTATTGCACTTGGTGCCGTTTTGATATTTTCACCTTTACATGGTATATATATGAGCAAACTTCGCATATTTTGTGTCTATTGGTTTGGAATCATGGTTTAAATCTTAAAAACAGTTTCTTTTCATTAAAACTTAATTATTTCATGTGATTTTTTGAAATCGGTTCATTGAGATCTAAACAGTCACTGTTTGACCAGTTCCGGTTTGAAACTCGGTTTATTAGGTGGACCGATCTGGTCAACGATTCCGGTTTTTAAAATTATGGCGAGAACATTGACCAGAACAATAGGTGGGCAGCTTTGACATAAAGCTATTTAAAGACCATCATAGGGCTACTGGCTTGTTCGTTGTCAAATGAGGAGAACAATTCTCTGTTATGTGTTACCCACTTTGGTGGGTAATAGGTACAATAACCATTTTTGTAACTAGATGCTTTCATTTAATGTTAAAACTTAAGGGCATTCTAATGTGGATCACAGTTTGAATTGGATAATTTAGTCTAGTTAAACCTTCCCTGAGGCCTTTTCCTTATGCTATCCATGAAGGGCACAAATAAGAGGCACTAATTGATATAGCATGCCCAAGGTAACCCATACTTGTCACTTTCCATCTCTTCCTAGTGTTCACTTCCACTCTTTGGGTTGAGTGTAATTTGTCACTAGTACTGGCACCCTTTAGCCACATCTTTGAGTCAAGGCACAGAGCATTTCCCTAGGAGGTTGATGCAATTGAAAGAAAGATAAAAGCATTTATAGACACAAGTGAAAGAAACTGAAAAATGAAAAATATGGTTGGGACTGATAATAATCATGTGGGAAAAAGCCTAGCCTAAGCTCTACCCCTTTCATTGGCCATCACCCAATTCCTAAAACATATCATGCTCTCTCCAAATCAAAGGAACTCATAAATGTCCCAACCTTGATGAGCAATAAACCGCTACATATTTAAGGGGTATTGAAAAAGAATTAAGCAAGTTGGTCACCCAAACTATGCATAAAACCAAAGAAAAATCATTGAAGTAAAGGGCACACTAGAGGGGTTGCAATATAGGTTGATGAAAGGGTTAACTCATGCCTCCACAATTGCTCCCTCTTATTATCATTACACTCAAGATGTTCGACTCATCAGCTATCACCAAGGCAATGGCATCTTCCTTGAAGTCTTTCCCATTCCATGTACACATTTATCACATGCACCTATGGATTGATGGGCCTACCTAGGAACTTTCCTTCCCCTTAGGGCTAATATAATCATCAGCTAGAAAGACATTTGAAGTCAATGCTCCTAATAAGTATTTTGTGCCCCTAGCAATAAATATGTCCACTATAATACTTTAATGGTTTCTTTACCTAATGATGTTGACCTCACTTGATCTTGAGGGTATGTTTCAGGTGGCTTCTCACAGATGCTTTGGATATCACTTAATAGATGGCTTGGCCCTTTTACAACATAATTAAGAGGAAATATAGCCTAGCATGAGAGCACTTGTGACCTTGCAACCTCAATGTTGGCTTCTCAGAGATGAATGTTGGCCCTTGAGGAGCCCTCCACATGGATGTATGTCACATTGCCCAACAAAAGCTCATTTTCGTGGGTCAACTCCTCACAATCTCATACCCCAAGGGTTGTGGGAGTACCTCCCAAGCTAAACTTTCAACAAGGAGCAGGATCCTAGGACCATGGTTGGAAGAAACAAGTCTTTATCAAATTTCAAAGCAGGTAGCAGGGAAGCCTTCCAGTTTAGAGGGAGCAGCTACAACAGCAGATGGTGTGGTGGTATCGAGGACAAATCCAAACGGAGGAGATTCTTCCAGAAGTACCTCCCTCGCCAAGAGGGAGTGTTGAAGTTTGTAGCTCGAGCAGGTATTTCTTCACAGGCCTTGTGTTTAGGTGTGCAGAAATCACCCACATCTCCTTAAAACACTTGCTCTAGGTTGAGCAAGTTGCTTATGTAACTTAGCCTAAGTTTAACTTAGGAAAAAACACATATTAATATGTTGGCTCATTGAGCTAATAAAACTCAGGAAAATTGAAGTAATTTACTTTAGTAAGTCTTAATATTAGTCCTTGATCTCAAGGGACGCAAGATCTAATATCGGTCATCAATCACTTTGATATTAGGGTTAAGATTAGGGTTTTGACTCAATATAAAGTTATAAAAGCAAGGCTAGGAAGAGGGAGTAAGACACAACAGCAGCACAAGATTGAGAGCAGTATCTCAGTGAGCATGTGTTGGGTCCAATAGAGTGTAGTGAGGCTGGAGATCTAGATATGCAGGAGAGAATGAGTTCCGAGCTAAGGCAGATCTGCTAGATCAATTCCATAATTTTGTATTCTATATTTACTCAGTTGGGCCATTATCCTAGGACGGGAGCCCATGTAGGTTTTGAGTTTTATTAATGAAGAACTGATTTGTTTGGCAGAAATCTGTGTGTTCATGTGATTCAGATCGTTATTTGCTTCCACTGAATATTTTTGTTAGGAACCTAGTTGTGTATTTATTCAGTAATTTATTACACGGAATTAAAGACCAAGTACAAGGTTTAGGGAAATCAAATAGTTATACCTTCAAGTTACACCTCAGCTCATTGAAGACTCAATATGGATAAGAATGCTCTTGAACTACTTCCAGAAGAAATCATTTTAAGCAAATATGACTTCTTATGTAATACAATAAATATTATTAATGGACATGTTCTTTACCATGTGACCCTTACTGCATATTTAATTTTATATCTGCCCATTAACAGCAAATAATCATCAATTTTTGTATCGATTATCTATATTCTATACATCAAATGTTTATTATGAATTATCTCAGTTTGTGATCATGTGTACACCACATATAAACTATGCATTTCTAACACATTTGATCTTCGTCCCTGCACCTCATCAAAAGTGGAAGATATGATGCATCCAGCAACGGATTCCAAGAAATTACTCAAAAAGCAAATGTATAAACCAAGTATTAAATTTGGTTACAATCACTTTCAAAGCTTCCCGAGGAAATTATAATCACTAATTTGAACTGTATTGCCACTCACACAATGGTTGTTAGCACTTATCTCAAGGAAACATACAAAATAGACATTTTTCGACGAAAGGAAGAACAGCACAAAAGCATTTGAAAGGGACACATCATGCTCAATGAATGTGTATATGGTAAATACTAAATTAGATGATATCCATAAAAAAGCAGGCCAATGCAGCATAACTACAGAAAAAGGCTAAAGCAAACACATTCAAATTAAAAGAAATATAGATATCAAAAATAAAGTTTACATCGGTACCAATGGTGGAATGAAAGGAATCCACAAATAAGGAAGAACTGCATTGAGCCTGAAGTGAGCTAGGCCAGATGGGATAAAGAATACAGTTAACATGAACAAGCACAAAAGACTAATACAGAATAGAATTGTAGTCACCAAACACTAGATTTTAATGGCAAAATAACTGACTAACTCAATTGTCCAACAGGACTTTCACCAAAAAGACAAATAATAGGATGCCTACAACTCTCCATCAGGTTTGCCAAACATGAATCCAAAACATATAAAAAATCTCGGAAAAATTACAAATAGGTATGTATGCATTTTGATCATTTTTTATATTTTTAGAAGAATATGAAAGGGCAGATGAATATTACAGCATATCCTCCAGTTGTTTACGATACTGTGGATTTTGCAGCATCCCTGCATACAAGGAAAAACAGCATCAAACTTCATAAATTAATTTTACAGTTTCATCAATATGATTCTATAAAACCTATATTTTCAAAAAGCTTCCAAAAATCTATTTGACAGAAGCCCGGATGGATAAAACACAAAATCAAAAGCTTACATTTAAAAGTAGTTGGATTCTGCATTTCTGTGGGCAAATACCTGCAAGCAAGCTCAGTTGAAATAAATAACTTATATCATTAAAACATTTACATTAAAGATAGCATGATATTGTCGCTATTATCCACATAAATGACAGCATAACCATCCTGTGATAGTTTCCCCCGCTACCCCAAAAAAATAACAAATGCAATCTCATCAAATATTATATTATGTCTTACAATTCCCAAAAGAAGATATGGCAATGAAAGAATCCATAAAAGAACAAATTATGCTCCAAATATCATCAGAGACCACTAATAGACATAAAAGGAATGCTAAACCTAGTCTCAAATTCTTACGGATAGACCATCTTCTGAACAACTGGATCTTCCATCATTTTCTCCAAGGCCTCTACACTTAGAATCGGACCAGCTGTCCCTGTTTACAGGGGGGAAAAGACAGAATGCATCATTGACGAATAAACAACAATTCTAAAGATTTATGCAATTTAAAATATCAAGATAGAAATTGAAATAGTATCCATGTCCTAAAAAAATAACAGTCAATGAGACTGAAGCCAACTAAACATTTAAGTTTGCTGAATTAGAGAGTGCTGGATGCATTTCCTTGTGAAATTATATATCAAAGATAAGCATAAGTAGAAAAAAATAATTTAAAAAAAAAAAAAAGTGAAGAAAGGTATAATTCAGGTAGAGACCAAAGAAACAAACTGTAGCAGTAGAATGGTGAGGGTCCTAAGCATTTGACCCCATGGCCCCATTAGCCCAGACCATTCACCCGTACACATTATTCCGCATGCTCTTGCTTTTGACATCTCTATTACAGGCATATATGATGATAGTGATTAGTTCCTTTATACTTTTTCAAGATAAGGCTTTTCTACTCCTTAGCTAGTTGTGCTTTATTGTTACTTGCATTTAGATTTATAGATAACTTCTCCTTTCCTATTCTCCTTGCTGGGATATTAGTTAAGCACATGTATGTTCTCTTCTCAAGTCCCAATGACCTATTTTAGTCATTTGTGGACACTAAAAATATTTCAATTTCAAATGTTCTATACAACCACAGTCATAATGGTACTAAGAAACAATTAATCACCATAGATGACATTGAAATCACCTAAAACCTGGTAAGGAATGTTATTAGAGTATGCGAGGAGAACGCAGGAGATAGACTGAATCTGTAAATTTTTGTAGATGTTCTATGCTTGATGCAACTTTACATTTTATCCCACTATCAGTCAGCAATCACATAAACAATAAAGTAAAATGCTGATAGAACATACCAGTGGATCAACAGAAGACAAGCCAAAAATATATAAGTGTGTTGGTGCGTTACGGCGGTCAACAGGATGATTCAACCAGCAAAGTCTCAATATGGTCAGCGATCCAGAAGTGTCACACAACTCTCTAGGGCAGCCAAAACAGTCAACCCAAAAGTCAAAGTTGTCAGTCAACGGTCAACCAAACAGCAGCAGTAGCTAAGTCAACGCGGCCAAGTCAAAGTCAACGTCCAGCCTCAGGAATAGTGCCAAAAGATACGGATTTGGAAAATCGAAAATTTGGGAGAGTTTCAGGTCCATTTGACCTTGCGTTGACCAAAGTCAACACTGGTCAACGCTGCTGCAGACACCCTAGGCTGAAAACAGAAAATTGCTGCTTGCTCAAATTTCCCACGTGTGAACAGAAGAGCCTCCAGGGTGATCGAACGAATCAGATGAGGAGAGAGAAATGTGTGAGGATGAGATGAGTGAAAATGTCCTCCAACGTTGAACAATATATATCCATCAATGAGGGTGTGTGACACATCTGCTGGGGCACAAAACCTTAAGGTCGACCTACACATATTTTGAATAAATTCAAAATAAATGTTCTGCTCATCGGATCAAGATGATCTCTAGATCGATCTTGCACCTCTCTGAAAAAGGAATCCAATAAAAATATTGGCATCTTCATCTGAGCATCACAACACGGAGTTTGGACCTAGTTGTCCAAAATTAACACTCCCTCTCAACTAAGGAGAACTCCATCCATCTGTGCAATCCAAACATCGTGCATCATCCCGTCGTAACTTGCTTTGTTGGCTTCTTTATTTCAGAACAGAAGTGGGTCAATCACAAAGACATCATTCCCGACTGACAAATTCAGCCCAGAGGTCTGAAACCTCTATAAGACTCACAAAGAGTCTCATACCAACCCGAAGTTGGTTTACCTAACCCGAAGTCAGTTGGAGGTCCGAAACCTCACTATACGCAATCCCAGATCAAGTGGTTGGACCGTGCCATCCTAGATAGAGAGTACGGCAATCTCTGATGCATCCATCAGTCTTTGCTACTAGTCTCTAGCTTTTCCCACCTCACTGACCAAATGAGAGGTACGTCCCATGAGCCCTGAACTCAATGGGTAGGATGCATACAGGGCACAGATAATGAGAGGTGAACCAACTCAATCATCATAACGGTGGGGAAAAAGCACACCAACAAGGTTTGGCAAGAGTAGCCCTGTGGTTGCTTATAGCTCCGAGAAGCTATTCCCAAAACCCCCCAGAGCTCATCGTCCAACAGGACCCTCAGCATAGGGTTGTTCCACGATACCAAGATTCTCACGGAAGGTTAGGAACTTGACCTTCCCCAGGGACTTTGTGAGAATATTCGCAACCTGCTCATCAATTCCTATATGATCGAGCCTTACGGTGCCTCACTTAACCATACCCCGGATAAAGTGGTACCTAATATCAATATGCTTGGATCGATCGTGGAACACAGGATTCTTGAACAATCGAATCCCACTCTAGTTATCAAAAAGTATCACGATAGTATCTAGCACATGTCAAAACAGCTCACTGAAGAGCTTTCGCAACCAAACTGCTTCATAACAGGCCATACTTGCTGCAATGGATTCGGCCTCCGCGGTGCTCAAAGCCACCGACTTTTGCTTCCTGCTCATCCATGATATTGAAGTAGAACCAAGTGTGAAGCAGCATCCCGATGTGCTCTTACGATCCACCACTCTACCAACCCAATCAGCATCAGTATATCCATGGAGTGTCACGCTCCCGACAATGTATCTCAGCCCATGGTTTATCGTGCCCCGAAGATATCTCAACAGATTCTTTGCACCAACCCAGTGAGTGTGATGAGGCTCAACAAAATGTTGACTCAAAGTGTTCACTGCAAAACATACGTCCGAAAGGGTGTTCACTAAGAACATCAGGGACCCTACGAGTTGACGATACTCAATAGGATTTGCTAGCACGGGCCCAGCAGTGCTGCCAATCAACTTCTTAAAGTTGAGCTCCATCGGTGTCGACACGAACTTACAGTCCACCATTCCAAATCTTTCCAGAAGCTTCACGATGTATTTTCCTTGAGAAAGGAAAATCTCGCCAGGTCTCTGCCAGACCTCCAAGCCTAGGAGCTCCCTCTTGCATTAATGAATGCGAGGGTCAGCACCTATCGGGAAGAGGTCATCCACATACAGCACCAGAATGAGAGGCTTTTCTCTATCAACCTTGAAGTAAAGGTTTGGATCAGCATTACTATGAGTGAAGCCCAGCTTCATCAGGTAGCTATCTATCCTCTCGTACCAAGCTCTGGGTGCTTGCTTCAACCCATAAAGGGCTTTCTTCAACCTGCAGACATGGGTGTCCTGACCCTGGACTTCAAAACCCAGAGGTTGCTCCACGTACACCTCTTCCTTTATCTCACTATGCAGAAATGTGATCTTCACATCCATCTGATGAAGACTCCAACCTTGCGTAGCAGCAAGGGCTATGATAGATTGGATGGTGGTATATCGGGCCACAGGTGAAAATATGTCTACGCATTCGTTTTGAGAGAAGCCACGGGCAACGAATCTTTCCTTGAACTTTTCAGCACTTCCATCATATCCATGCTTGATCTTATAGAGCCATTTCGAGGTCACAACTGCTTTGTCCTCCAGTCTTGGAACCACAACCCAGACATCATTCTTCATTATGGACTCATACTCTTCGTGCATACCATCCTTCCAGACTTGATGCTTTATGGCTTCCTCAAAAGATCCAGGCTCAGATTGTACGATAGTACTCATGGCTGCTAGATACCCTTGGTATCTATTTTGCTTCTTGCTTTCACGAAATGTCCCCCTTGGGGCCATATGTCCCTCAGCATCCTCAAGAGTGTCCCTGAGCCATGATAGTCTCTTCCTCATTGAAGGAGGTGGATCAATAGGGTCCATCGGTCCTTCAACATCAGGCATCGTCTCATCCTTCGGTTCTTCTTGATTTCCAGGCCTTGCTTCATGATCTTCCTCAGATCTCGGAAGATTGACTACTTTCCTTAGGGAAGCATCTTTCACAAAGGTTACACTTTGGCACATTCTACTTTTGACCACACACAGACTCTATAGCTCCTCAAGCGAAGCCCTTGAAACCTAGTGATGTGCCTCCTTGAGGGACCACTATTCATCAACCAGACATCCATAGTGTCGGGGGAGATGCAGAGCAAGAGAGGGCAGATACAAGAATGAATTCATTTCTTTTATCAATAACATTTGATTCCTCATACCTGGAATTTCTCGACCTTTTGAAAGGTTGACCATTTCCGCCGGAGGGAGCCTTCCTCTTCCCCTTCAACCTGTTGTTCCTTTGATTGCCATTCCTCTGGTTGTTGTTGTTTTCATCATCATCGGGAGAATCCTTCTTGAAATGGCATTCTCTATCAAAGTGACCTGGCTTGTGACAAGTGTAACACTTGCCCTTCTTTCCTTGAACCCCTGCTCTTCCTTTGTTCCTTGGACCACCAAAGTTCTTCTTAGAATGAGCAGTGAAGGCAGCATTTCCTTCATTTTCATATTCCTTCATCCTTGTCTCTTCTTGTACGCATCTCGATAGTACTTTGTCAAAATCGGGTATCACATTATTATTGAGAATGGTAGTGTTGAATACATGCCATTCGGATGAGAGACCTCCAAGTGCAGTGAGAACCATCTCTCGATCAGCTATTGTCTCCCCAATAGCCAGCAGATTATTCCTGATCTCGGTCAGCTTCATAAAATATGATTGAACATACTCATCCTTGCTTTTCTTCAGATTCTTCAATTGGTTCTTGAAGAATAGGACTTGATTCGCATTGTTGGCCTTAAACATGTGGACCAACTTATCATACATCTCCTTGGATGTGCCCAGCTCAGAGATGTAGGTAACCAGACTCTTATGAATTGAGTCCCTGATTATCAGCTTTGCTTTGATTCCCCCCTTCTTGTACTTTGTTTTGGCAGCAGTAGTTGCAGTGGATGGAGGCTCTTGGATTTTACCCTGCACATAGTCCATGACATCTTGGTCTTCCAAATTAAGATCCAATGTCATCTTCCAAGCATGAAAGTCATCCTTCCCAGTTAATTTGTCATCAGCCTTAAAGCCAATGTAGTTTGAGGAACCCATCCTCTTCTTCAGTGACTGCTACAAACTAGGGCTTTCTCTTCACCTCAACTCCAATTCCATGTAAAGTTTTGTAGATGTTCTATGTTTGATGCAACTTTACTTTTTATCCCAATATCAACCAGCAATCACATAAACAATAAAGTAAAATGTTGATAGAACATACCAGTAGATCGACTGAAGACAAGCCAGAAATATCTAAGTGTGTTGGTGCGTTACGGCGATCAAGAGGATGCTTCAACCAGCAAAGTCTCAATATGGTCAGCCAACCAGAAGTGTCACACAACACTCTAGGACAGCCAATACAATCAACTCAAAAGTCAACAATGTTAGTCAACGGTCAATGCAAACAGCGACAGCAGCTAGCTCAACGCAGCCAAGTCAAAGTCAACGTCCAGCCTTGAGAATAGTGCCAAAAAATGCAGATTTGGAAAATCAAAACTTTGGGAGAGTTTCAAGTCCATTTGACCTTGCGTTGACCAAAGTCAACACTGGTCAACACTGCTGCAGAAACGCTAGGCCGAAAATAGAAAATTGTTGCTTGCTGAAATTTCCCACATGTGAAGAGAAGAGCTTCCAGGGTGATCGAACCAATCAAATGAGGAGAGAGAAATGTGTGAGGATGAGATGAGTGAAAATGTCCTCCAACGTTGACCAATATATATATCCATCAATGAGGGTATGTGACACATCTGCTGGGGCACAAAACCTTAAGGTCGACCTATACATATTTTGAATAAATTCAAAATAAATGTTCTCCTCATCGGATCAAGATGATCTTTAGATCGATCTTGCACCTCTCCGAAAGAGGAATCCAATAAAAATATTGGCATCTTCATCTGAGCATCACAACATGGAGTTTGGACCTAGTTGTCCAAAATTTACAGAATCACAATCAAAAACGAATTGGCTAATAATCAATATTAACTAGAAACCAACCAAGGTCATTTCTTTATTCAATTGTATAATAATGTTCCTGAAATCTAAAATACTAGTTCTAAAAGAACATAAACAAAATGAGAGTGAATTTTAACCATCACAAGAATGTACCTCCCTTTATTGATTTTTCAATCTGAACATTTTCAAGGTAGTTAAAAGAACTTTCAGATTCATCACATCATTAGGATTAGATCGACGTTTCGAACTAGCTAATGTGGTTCATCCTCAGGACAAGGTGGAAAGACTAATCGATCTCAATGAATAAATAGTGGAGATGCATCATTGCCCGGAAATAGTCGTTGAGAACTAGCTGTTAAGAACTAGCCGTTAAGACTAACTGTTAAGAACTAGTCGTTAGAAAATTAGTTAGTAAGTTAAAAATAAACTAATTGTTTAAATAAAATCTTGTTTAGTTAAATTAAATATTAAAAAGGGGGTTTATAAATTATTATGTAATAGGTAAAAGGGAGGGGTAAAATTTTTAAAACAAAAATAAAAATAATTAATTAATTAAAAATAAATCAATAAATCAATTAAATAATAAAAATAAATCAATTAAATAATATATAACCAAACAAAATAAATTAATAAATAAATAACTAAATAAATAAATTAAATTAAAATAAATTAACTAAATAAATAAAATATTTATTAACAATATAATAGGTAATAGGGGGTAACTTAATTTAATCAATAAAATTAAATTAAATTAAAGAATTAATTAATTAATTAGATAAAAATAAATTAATTAAATAATATATAACTAAAAATAAAAATCAATTAATAACTAAATAAAGAAACCTAGGAAAGAACTAGAGAGGGGCAAAAAGTAATAAATAAAGTAAAATAAAATATAGTCATTAATTAATTAGAAATATTAGAAAAATAAAAATAGAATCAAACATAAGAAAAATAGACATACATTACCTCGCGAGAACCAGGGTCCAACTCTTACTTAATTTCCAACCATCATCACGGTAGAGATTCTTAGCATGTTGCTCAATTTCGATCGCCTCTCTCAATTTCCTATAGTGCAAGTGATCTACCCTAGCAACGACTTAAGAGTCTTCAATACAAACATGGTGGCAGGACTTTTCCACATGTTCAGCAAGAGCTGAGGTACGGGACCGATTATGTTCTTTCCTAGGTTTCTTTATTTAGTTATTAATTTATTTTTATTTTTAGTTATATATTATTTAATTAATTTATTAATTTACTTTTATCTAATTAATTAATTAATTCTTTAATTTAATTTAATTTTATTGATTAAATTAAGTTACCCCTTATTACCTATTATATTGTTAATAAATATTTTATTTATTTAATTTATTTATTTAGTTAGTTATTTATTTTTATTTATTAATTTCTATTGTCTGGTTATATTTTATTTAATTGATTTATTGATTTATTTTTATTATTTAATTGTTTTATTGATTTATTTTTAATTAATTATTTATTTTTATTTTTGTTTTAAAAAATTTACCCCTCCCTTTTACCTATTACATAATAAATTATAAACCCCCCCTTTTAATATTTAACTTAATTAAACAAGATTTTATTTAAACATTTAATTTATTTTTAACTTACTAACTTTCTAATGGCTAGTTCTTAACCGCTAGTCTTAATGGCTAGTTCTTAACAGCTAGTTCTCAACGGCTATTGTCGAACAATGATGCATCTCCACTATTTATTCATTGAGATTGATTAGTCTCTCCACCTTGTCCTGAGGATGAACCACATTAGCTGGTTCGAAACGTCGACCTAATCCTAATGATGTCATTAATCCAAAAGTTCTTTTATCTACATTATGGATTACAAAAGTCTTAGATCTAACATTTTCAAGGTGTTACCAAATTCCAATCTGGACTAACAAGAAATCTACAAATTCAGGAAGAAAAGGACCAACGAGAATTTCAAACCATTCCTTCAATAATAATAAATAAAACAATATAGATAGTGTATGAGGGTTCAAATTGAAAATCATTACAACTAAAATTACTTATCTGTGTCCAAAATTGCAAAGATATTCAGGAAGATTCACCCGAAGGGATGACATCCCATTGGCTTATTAGCAAAGCCTAACCTCGAAGCCCCAAGGGTTAGCTCAATTGGTCGAGTTCCTGTCGCTAAAGTACCTCGCTAATTAGAGTTATATCTATAAACCATTATTTAAATCTTGATTGTATTCAAGAACAAGAGTGTTCCAAATTGAAAGACTGGGACTGAGTTATTTTTTTCTGGTCATTTCTATTATATTATTTAGCATATTCAATTTTCATTCAATTTTAGTGATAGTTTTAATCAGTACCATTGTTCAACAAAGGCCTTTTCTTTATTAAACTTACGCATTTAATCTTCAGAAAGACCACAAGTCGACCTTGTCATTAACTGCATTGTTGTAACATTAATCACTTTAGTTATTTTCGACTAATGTTGACTAAGCCAAGTCTTCTTGGGGCTAGCGCCCTACCTCTTCGGTGGTGTATAAATATACCAATCTTCACTTTTATGATTTTATCATTCACTCAAGAAGATAACTTTTCATAAGTTATGTGCCTCAGGCCACCCTCTCTATTGTGATCTCTTTCACAAGTAACTGTGTTATGGTTATTTCTCTTTTATTTCTCTTAAGGTTATGACTACGCCTCACTCTCTTTATCTTATCCAGCACACTAGTGTTGTTTTATTACCACTGAATTATCTTTTTGTTGTTGGTTATGCTAGCACACAATCTACCAAAGGGCCCTTAGGAAGGGAAACCTAAGGGACAACTACTAGACTAAGTGACAACAATGAGACATTGACCCACTGTCACCTCAGTCAAGGTCCCCTGCGCTTTATGGACTTTCATCGATGGGAGGAGTCCCGGTAGGAAGGGAATCACTTGAAATGGATATGTCAATAACTACATATGAAGTGATTTCACAAACCCATTCAAGGAGAGACACAATAAAGGCTCAATGCTTCAAAGAAGCTAACACACTCTCTAAGAAAGACCTTGGGGTGAGAAGATCAAGACCTAGGATTTGAGATTTGCAATGATAATAGCTATTCCTAAGGTCAAGACTTCAGGAGATGAGACAAAACATCTCAAAGGATCTCTGTGTAATGATTTAACGCCTCCAAAGGCTCTTCACTCTTACCTAGAAAGGCTTCCACTAGACCTAGGGTTTTATGAAAAAGCATGGGAGGAAATTCTTCCAAAGTGCTCAGTAGGTCAAGGCAAGGGAGGAGAAAGGGTTTCTTATGATTTATTCCACCTTATACAAAGCTCATACAACCCTCAAAGAAGTTCCCAAGTTGAGAGAGAAACCCCTAGGTTTTCCCTATTAGAGTAGCACCTAGGGCAAGAGATTTTATTGATGAAATTTGGGCGGATGCCCACCAAAACTTGGAGCATAGGTAGCCCAGACCCTGAGCTTGATGTTTGGACACTCGAATTCCCGAAAAATCACCTCCCTAAAATTTCGTTGCAAACCCTAGATTTCCGCTCTACCTTTAAGGGACCAAAATTTAGGAGAAAAAAAAAATGTAGGAAGAGAAGTTCAATCACCAAAATCCTTGGACTAACACCTAGTCCTTTGGGCTATGGAGTCCTAAATGCATTGGATTGGCCAAATTTGTCCTCAAGGAGGTCAAAAGTTGATGCCCTAGCTACCAACCTTCAAAAATTACCTACTATCAAAGCATGGAGTTTCGTGAAAAAAACTAACATTTCATCACTAGGAACATTCATTGCATGCTATATTATGTATAACATATGCAAGAGCCAACCAAATAGCTTCCAAAAAAAAATTCTTCAACAAAATTAGGGCATAATAGCATTTACATTAGTTGCAATAACCACATACATTAGACATTTTCAAGAGAAAAATTTCATCAACAAAAGAACTTACAAGAGAATCATGCAATATATCCATCCATATTCAAGAAGTAGCTCTAGGACAAGATCAAAACTCAGCTCTAATTATCATAGTGCATCCAAGATACTCCAACAGCTTCCAAAGAAAAAGTGCAAGTTCTTTTACAAGAGAAGAATCCAAGTGATGATGATGATTTCTCACAAATGAGACTCACTTCTATTTATATGAGTCTCTCTAAATTGAATTAGTCTAATGAACCCCCAAAATTATAAAATAATGTGCTAAAAACAAGCCTTGGTCACAAGTCGACCAAGTAGCTATGACAAGTTATGAATTAACCATCCATATGCAAGCCAAGTTGATGACATCATTATGATATAGGGTCGTTGGAGGGCCACGTTGAGTCCTCTAAGTGCCATGATGAGAGAGAGAGCTCCAATAAAGATGAATTAGGGGATGGCCCCAAATTTTCCATGCAAGTCATCGTATGGCATCCCAAAGTCGGTTTAGGGCACAAGTTACAACTACTAGTCTCATGGGTCTCCAAATGAAAAAAAGGCTTGTATAATGCTCGAAACGAGGACTCTAACGATGGTGCCTGCCCTCCCATGTCTTAAGGGTGAGACAAACCTTCTTTGGGCCTTGGATCAACTACCATGATCATGGTAAGCCAACCAGGGCACGCTGGTCCAAGTGCATCATCTTGCGAATAATGTGGGGCAATGAACAAACTGATGAAGGTGTTGAGGATGCCCATGGCATGAAATGATGCTCTAACACATGATGGAGTCCAGTGGCTCTCAACGCATCCCCTAGGGGTGTCAATACGATCCTCAGGTAGGGTTGGGCCCCAGTTAAGTTGCTCAACCTATGATGAAACCAATTGCCAATTACATACAAGATCCAATGTGTTTCTTCACCATCAGGTACAATAATTCATTAGTGAATTTAAGTGAACCGAACTTGTTAATCAAGGGCACATTGAAACATCATAATGGGCTTTCCTTCCAAATTTGGGGCTTTAAGCTTCTAATAGTGTTACCTTTCTAGGTAGGAGTGGCTAATAAACAACCCTATTAGGTATTACCAAACCCTAGGGAGGTACATCCTTCAATTGATAGCGTTCATGTGAATAATGATGAGAAGGATAGGGAAACAGGGGTCTCAATGCCAAATGCCATGGGTACAAGGATTCTAGTAATGAATGAAGTCCACATATTTAGGTGTATAGATGTAGGAGGGAGCAATCGTGGAGAAATGAGTTACCCCAGCCATTTTTTTTCCACCCTTCTTCTTTTGCCTTTTTCCTTTTCTTGATTTTTCTTTGTATTAATGTTGGGGGCTCCAGGAGATGAGAGCATCCTATGTATGATAATAAGCAATTGTTACCCCCTTAATGTGGGCGAGTTCATCGCCCACCAGGGGTTGGGACGTGCATGGGTTTCTTAATAATGTAGAGGCACTCATGGCGCCCTAGGAACCAAGGTGATGGCCATAATAATAAGGGGTAGAACTCATGTTTGCCTTTTTCGCATGCACTACTTTATCTTTTGCATTTTATAATATTCTTTTCTTTTGTTTCTTACTTGTGGCCATGATATCCTTTTAACCTTTTTTTAGTTGCATCAACCTCTGGGGCAACATTCCAGGGCCTGACCCAAACATGTGGACAAGGGGAGGGGGAGTACCAATCCCTTGTGGACCCGGGAGGGAAAATGATGACATAGGGCTTGTAATGTGTGGAGGGGAGTGAAAAATGTGAAACGGGAAAACAGAACTGTGCTATCAAAATTGAGGTTTCTTAAGTAGTGCCCTTCATGAAGCTATAAGCCAATAAGGGAGATCCCACGAGACTAGGAATGAGGATTAACCCCCCATTTAAGGTGAGGGAACAAGAATCCATGCTCTGAATGCTCATGGAAAAAAAAACATAAGCACCCAATTGCACAATGAAAAACATCCATTTAGAATTGGATGGTCCACCTTCAAATGTACGCTTTCGATAGATGGGCGAGGGGACGTATCACTGGCATAGGGAGCAAAGATGGCACAATACATCGACTACATTGGTGGTTGTAAGGGGTTGTTGGTTTCCAGTTGAAGAAAAATCTAGGAGACAATTTTCTCCTATGGGGTCAACCATTTTTGGTGGGTAACATTTGGCTCCAACTGGGACATGAGCTCACTGTAATGTGCACAAACCATGCACTCGAACGGGAAGACATGAGAACACCAGCAATCCTCTAGAATTGCAGACTTGTATCCTGCACATCACAAACAATGTTGGAAGCATTTGTCCCGGACATACTTTATCGCCCATGCTTTCATCAAATAATAAAAAACCATACAGAAAAGAAAATCTATTCTATAATGCAAATTTATTCTAAATGCAACTATGCTAGCATGAGAACATAATATGATGATAGTATCTATGCAAAATCAATATGCAATGCATCTTACACTGTCATGCATGCCATATTATGCAAGTGTTAAGTATAGTTATACAACCAATGTAACTAGCATATTATTAGGTCAATATAAAAACACTTTCCCTTATGAATCATCATGAAGCAAGGGACCCAAATAATGCATTTCCCATAGTAAGATTTTCTTAATGAATGGTAAGGGCGGGAGGCGGGAGCGCATGAGGATCATGTATCAAGCATCATGGAAGAGGAGGGAAAAGAGGAATCCAACTCGTGCAACCTTTCTTGCAACGAGAGAATGGAGAACTCAATGACCAAGCTCATAAACTTTCAATGAAGAGCAGGTTAGGCATATCCTCCTTATGGCATGAAGAGATAGATGGCTCATACACATCCACAAGTACATTATCCCGATTATTGAGGAAGGAACAAGGTGTACTACAATCATCATACCTTGCGAAGAACTACAACCCCCTTTCAGGGTATTGGGAAGGGTCCATAATTTAATGGCTCCCAAGAGATTCATTAAGAGGGCATCAAATTCCTCTTAGCTACTAATGGTATCATGATCGTCGAAACAAGGAACGTCATCTTGAAACATATAAAATAGGACTTTCATGTGAGCCATTTCTTGCCATTCAAATTTTCATAAGATTTCAGATATGGAGTAGGCAGTGTGAACTTGAAATTCCTTGAGAGATGCTTGCTTCACCCTACAAGCATTGACTTTGAAGTTCTATGAAGAACTAGGTCTTCGTTATTCCAATAGAGTCGCCAGAATATGATTTGCATTGCATTAAAGAAATCACAGGAACACTGTTGACTTTTGTAGCATCGGATGTGCTCTAGCCTCGAGATTTTGCAGAGAGGCTAAGACACATGCATTCCACAATACCTAAAAAATGTTTTGGGAAATTCCACCCAGAGAGGATTTAATTAAAATAATTAAACATTTTTGATGTATTATTAAGTCTAAACTTAGGAAATGTGATTAATTAAAGTGTATTAATTAGATCGGGTGTGAATCTTCTATATAACGACCCGGATCAACTCAGTTAATCTTAGCCTCTGATTATGTTTTAATCTTGGTCGTTGATATGTCAACAAGAGATTATTAGAAGGAGCTTCATGGGCACATGGAAAGCACATCAAGTTAGAGATCAAGAGATCGATTTCTCAAGAGAGCAACGCAACAATTGTCGGAGGAAGATTGAAGTGATGTCTTGCAATGAGGGGCAGGGATAGTTTGTTGGGGGAATTTTTTTCTGATCCGGAGAGTGCAAGGCAGAGAAGGCAAAGAGAAGTCCAAAGAGGCAGCACAGAGCTACGTTGTGGCAGCACAGAGCTTCAGAGAGAGTCTGAAATTCTGCTGGAGATCAATCGAGATCTAGTGTTGAAGCCGAGGTGTGAGACTAGGAGGCCAGAGGGTCAAAGTTTCCAGCAAGCAGGAGATCAAGAGGAGGTGCAGTGCAGTCCCAACAGCAGTGATGCAATGACTGCGTGGGCAGAGGCAGAGACAGCGCAGAGGGCTCATCTCCAGTGATATCAGTGTCGGATTTTTAAGTGACAGTGTGAGATCTTCTCACTATCTTTTTATCCACTTTTATCTCTATCAGATAGCTAGTTTGGGCATCCAGTGACTTGTATTTAGAAACTACGACAAAATAATTAAAACCCTCAGCTACTGCACCGATTTTCCCACATTAGGTTTTTCCGGGGACATTGTCCAAAAACAACGGTGTATATGTTTGTGTTTATTTCTTTCCTGCGCAGTGCTTGTTTCCAAAGTATTTTTTATATTATGAAGGTTGCAGTTGTATTTATTTCAATGTTTACTATGTAACACCGTAAATAATTTGAAGAATTAATAAGTAGAAGAAATAACATCAGATTGCTACAGTAGGGATTCCAATTGTGGAATTTTCACACAGACCTGCTTCCTCCTCGGCAACAGCGCCAAAAATGTTACCACACAATCTAGCAAGGCTCTAAGGAAAGGAAACCTAAGGGACAACTACTAGACTAAGTGATAACAATGGGACATTGACCCACTATCACCTCAGTCAAGATCCCCTGCGCTTTACGAACTTTCACCGATGGGAGGAGTCCCGTTAGGAGGGGAATCACTTGAAATGGATATGACAATAACTACATATGAAGTGATTTCACAAAACCCATTTAATGAGAGATGCAATAAAGGCTCAATGCTTCAAAGAAGCTAACACACTCTCTAAGAAAGACCTTGGGGTGAGAAGATCAAGACCCAGTGTTTGAGATTTGTACTAATAATAGGTATACCTAAGGTCAAGACTTCGAGAGATGAGACAAGACCTCTCAAAGGAGCTTTGTGTAATGATTTAACACTTCCAAAAGGCTCTTCGCTCTCTTTAAAAGACCTAGAAAGGTTTACGGTAGGCCTAGGATTTTATGAATAAGCGTGGGAAGAAATGCTTCCAAAGTGCACACTAGGTCAAAGCAAGGAATGAGAAAGGGTCTCTTATGATTTAAATTTTATTCCACCAAATACAAAGCTCATACAATGCTCAAAGAAGTCCCCAAACCTAGGATTTACCTCTTAGAGTATCACCTAGGGCAAGATATTTTATGGATGAAATTCGGACAAATGACCAACAAACTTGGGGCATAGGTAGCCCGAACCCTGAACTTGATGTTTGTACCCTCGGATTCTCGAAAAATCACCCCCCTAAAATTTTGCTTCAAGCCCTAGATTTTCGCCCTACCTTTAGGGGACCGAAATTTAGGAGGAAAAAAATATGGAGGAAGAGAAGTTTGATCACCAAAATCCTTGGACTAGTGCCTAATCCTTTGGGCTATGGAGTCCTAGATGCGTTGGATTGGCCAAATTTGTCCTCGAGGTCAAAAGTTGATGCCCTATCTACCAACCTTCAACAATTACCTAATATTAGAATATGGAGTTTCATGAAGAAAGCTTACATTTCATCACTAGGAACATTCACTATATCTTATATCATGAGTAACATATGCAAGAGCCAACCAAATAGCTTCCAAAAAAAATTATTCAACAAAATTAGGGCACAATAGCATTTACATTAGTTGCAGCAATTACATACATTACACATTTTCAAGAGAAATATTTCATCAACAAAAGAACTTACAAGATAATCATGCAATACATCCATCCATATTCAAGAAGTAGCTCCAAAACAAGATCAAAAATCAGCTCCAAATATCATAGTGCATCCAAGATACCCCAATAGCTTCCAAATAAAACGTACGAGTTCTTTCACTAGAAAAGAATCCAAGTGATGATGATGATTTCTCACAAATGAGACTCACTTCTATTTATATGAGTCTCTCTAAATCGAATTAGTCTAATGAGCCCACAAAATTATAAAATAATGTGTTAAAAACAAGTCTTGGTCACAAGTCAACCAAGTAGCTATCAGAAGTTATGAATTAGCCATCCCTATGCAAGTCGAGTTGATGACGTCATGATGATGTAGAACCATTGGAGGACCACGTTGAGTCCTTTGGGTGCCATGATGAGAGAAAGGGCTCTAATAAAGATGAATTAGGAAATGGCCCCTAATTTTCCATGCAAGTCATCATGAGGGGCCCCAAAGTGGGTTTGGGGCACAACTGTTGGTCTCATGGGTCTCTAAATGAAAGAAAATCCTGTACAATGTTTTGAATGAGAGCTTTAATGATGGTGCCTACCCACCCATGTTCCAAGGGTGAGACAAGCCTCCTTTGGGCCTTGGATAAACTGTCATGATCATGCTAAGTCAGTCGGGGCACGCTGGTCCAAGTGCATCATCTCGTGAATATTGTGCAGAAATGAACAAACTGATGAAAGTCTTGAGGGTGCCCATGGCATAAAATAATGCTCTAACACATGATACAATCCCATGGCTCTCAACGCATCCCCTAGATGTGTCATTATGATCCTCAAGTAGGCTTGGGCCCCAGTTAAGTTGCTCAGCCCATGATGAAACCACCTGCCAATTACATACAAGATCCAATGCGCTTCCTCACCATTAAGTACAATAATTTATTAGTGCATCTAGGTGAACCAAGCTTGTTAATCAAGGACATATTGAGACTTCATAATGGGCTTTCCTTCCAAATTCGAGGCTTTAAGCTTGTAATAGTGTTACCTCTCTAGGTAGAAGTGGCTAATAAACAACCCTATTAGGTGTTCCCAAACCTTAAGGGGAAAGATATGTCCAAGGTACATCCTTCAATTGATAGGGGTCATGTGAATACTGATGAGATGGATAGGGACACAAGGGTCTAAAAGCCAAATGTTATGGATACAAGAATGGTAATAAGGACGAATGTCCACATATTTAAGTGTGTAGAAGTAGGAGGGAGAAATCGTGGATACATGAGTTACCATGGCCTTTGTTTATCCACCCTTCTTCATTTCCCTTTTTCCTTTTCTTGATTTTTCTTTGTATTACTAGAAGGGGCTCCAGGAGATGAGAGCATGTTGTATATGATATAAGCAGTTGTTACCCCCTTAATTTCGGGCAACTCATCGCCCACCAAGTGTTAGGACGTGCATGGGTTCTTTAATGATGTGGGGGCACTCGTGGGGCCTATTTTTGCTATGACAAAAACCCTCCAAAATTTTGCTTACAATTCAATTTTGGAACCTACTTGTGATCCTATGATCTGTCGTTCCTTGATTGTTCGTAGACGCTTCATGGTCGGTTGATGTTTTTTGAGATTCTAAGTGTCAAAGTCACTTGCTTACACATGCTTAGATTTCGATGCATTCACAAGCACATCTCTTTCAAGCAAGCCCAACAGTCAATATGCACCCTAGAAAGTCAAGCACTGCGCAATTCTTGCTAATAGTGCTTGCGCAATCTCTGAAGATATTGATTGTGCATTTCTTGGAGACAGAGACTACGTAGTCCTCTTTGGGAGTCAATGCACAATCCCAAGATTGACAATTCCCTCACTGTCGGTTGCAATCATATCATCTCTCCGGTAAGTTTTCTCAACTCTCGCTTTTGTGCGCTTTTGTTTTCATTAAAGTTGCTTTCACTTTTGCGACTGTCGTTTTCGCTTTCTTTCATTTCTACAAGTGGCAATTTTGTGTCATCCTTGCTAAATGCATGCGTTGCTTTTACTTTCTTTAGCTTTTACAAGTGTCGCTTTCATGTTTTTCTTATTGTCGCAAGTGTTGTCTTTTGGTTAGAGAAGTGTTGTAACTTGTATATGGTCAAAGGGAGTCATTTCTACATTCTTGAGGGGAATTCTAATGCATTCTCCTACACCACTGTCTCCTATCCATCATAAAGACATGCATTAGACACATTCCCAAAGTCTTGAGCAGTGTTTCACTAGTGTCGTCACTTGCAACGCAAAATGTATTATAAATGTCGCACGTAAATAGCAGAGCTATGCTTCATTTCAAGAGGCAAATTTGGTACCAATGGGTCTTATCTATCATATAAACATACATTAGACTCATTCCCAAAGTTTTATGCATTGTCGTACTAGTGTTGTCACTGTCGTCGCAAAGTGTACCCTAAGTGTTGCACTTGGAGGAGAATCTTGTTTTGTCGTCGCATTAAGAGGACATGTTGATTGTGGATGGTAAATGCTTCCTTGTCGAGTAATTAATCGTCTATATGTGTGTGATCATGTTCAAGTCATGTTTTGGTTCCACACTTAGTCATTTTCTGCAATTGATCCTTCTCCAATCAACCTCCTTCCAAACTACGTCCCTGAACTAAGCAGTAATCTCAGGCCAAAAAGCTTGGGCAAAGCTTATTTTCTAGGCTATCCGCCATTTAATGCGATGTGGCATATACTACCCACCGTTAGATTTAAATTCGTTAAATCTAACAGTGGGCAGTATATGCCACACTGCATTAAATGGCCGATAGCCCAGGAAATAAGGCTCGCCAAAAAGCTTGTCCTACCTCTCGGAACTGCACAATGCGCAGTCACTACCTCCAAGGACTGTACATAACAAAGTCACAGTGCTCAAGATCAACCTCCTGCTCCGCTGGACTGCACAATTCAGCCTTCTAGTCAGCCTTTTCCTGCACATTGTGCAATTGCATCCAGTGGTCTCTCTTTGCTTCCTTGAATTGCACAACTGCACAATCCAGATGCCCAGTTTCCCTCTAGAACTGCTCATTACACAGTCACAGTGGGCAAACCTGCCTCCCTATGAGGCTGTGACCCTCAACTGTGCAATGCACCCTCTCAGGCCTTCAGAACAGCACATTGTGCAGTGGCAAGCCACAATCCCTTACTCTTGCCCTATGGAACTGTGCACTGCACAATCCCTGAGCCTTCCTCCCGTTCCATTACCGGGTCAAGCAGTGGTTTTCATGAAGCAAGTTAGACTAGAATATTTCTAGATTGATGTCGTCTTATCATGAGTAGATTTCACTTGCAGGTACTATATCTTGACATGACAGGATGATGTTTGGAGAGGAAGACAAGGAGATTATGTCGAAAGACACTTGTGAAGCTAGAACCATGAAAAAGTCATTGAGCACGAAGATGCAGGGACACTAACTTACCACAGAAGATCAAAGATCTAGATCGCATGAAGACTCCATATCAATCAACCCCTTGGAGGATGAAGACAAAGCACATGCAAGATATATCATGAAGATGAAGAGAAAGCCGCAAGAAGAGTAGCTTGGCAATGCTACATCATCATGAAGTTCCATGTCATCATTGCCAAGTCATGGCTTGTACAAGAGTCACATGTGTCATAGTGTTTTACCACATCATTTGTCGAATGTAATTGTGTAATTTCCAAAATAAGAAAATGTAAATATGTGGAAGACCTAGAGTCCCACATGGAATATGAAGAGTCACTATTGAGTTCTAAGTCATATAGAAGCTCAAAGGTCATGAAGAATTCAAAAAGTCATTGTAGAAGTTCAAGGGTCATGAGGGAGGTCAAGAGTCACATGGGAGGTGGAGAGTCACCTCATTTGTTATAAATACACCCTCATACCTCAAGCAAAAGGACTTTTGGGACTTGAACTTCTATTAATTTTGGGCAACTAGGTCCAAACTCCATGTTGCACTACTCATATGATGTTGATTATATTTTTGTTGGATTTCTATTTCGGAGAGATGCAAGATTGATCTAAATATCATCACGGGGCTAGGCTTGTCGAACCTTGTTGTGCTTCTGCCCCACCGTTATGATATTGAGTTGGCAAACCTCTCTTTGATCTAAGCCCCGCAGGCATCCTACCCATGGAGTTTCGTACTCATGGGAAGTACCTCTCAATTGGCCAATGAGGTGGGAAATGTGGATAGAGACCAATAGCAAGACAGATGGACGCATCGGAGATTGTCGTACTCTTTATGTCTAGGATGGCATGTGTCTAACACCTTGATCTAGGATCAAGTCTAATGAGGTTCTTACCTCTAAACTGACTTGGGATCAGTAAACTAACTTTGGGTTAGTATGAGACTCTTGAGTCGGAGTGAGGTGTTAATCTCTAAGCTAACTTCCAGTCAGCAAAGCGTGATGTCTTTGTAATTCACCCTCTTTGTCTATTTGCGAAGAAGAGACAGCAAAGCATGTTACGGCAGGATGACGCAGGAGTGCAGGATGATATATGATAGTACACGATGGTACTGATCACTGGATGGCACATGTGGACAGATGGAGTTCTCCCTAGTTGAGAGTGTTAATTTTGGGCAACTAGGTCCAAGCCATGGTTACTTGGGAGCAGGAGAGAAAGCGTGGAGCAAGAGCGGGAGCGCCATTTTCAAAAGCTCCCGGTCCGGAGCGTTTCGGGGAGAGTTTTTTTTTTAATATATATATTTTTTATGTTTTGTTATATTTTGATGCATATATGTCAACAAAAGCATGTAGAATGATGAATTAGACATTAAAAACATAGATTGAACCATATAACATCAATCATCTAGAAGTTATAATCTTCATCAAACACGACCACAAGTTGGAAACATACAACATATTGACTCTTGAGTCTCATGATTCATCAATCTTGATGTTTCAAGCTTTCAAAATTCAATATATAACATTTATCATCATTGATTCATTGATTTTAAAATTCAATATATAACATTTATCATCATTGATATATAACATCTATCATCATTGATTCATTGATCACCATAGTTGTACTTGTAAGCTGAGTGTGACCAATAACCATACAACAAAGAATATTTAACATGAAATGAAATGTTATAAAATGAAACGAAATGAAACAACTTTCAACTTTCATGAAGCATCATATTCATAATTCATAAAGACTTATAAAATTATAAATGCCAACTTCAAAGTTTCACCTTTCAAATTCAAACTTCAAACTTAAATTGTCATATGTTGTTTACAAAAATTATCATAATAAATATGAAAGAGTCAAGTTTCAATTGTTCAATAGTTATAAAAATTAAATACTACTAGAAAATAGAAAAGACTAGTAAACCGTAAACAGTAAATCTATTTTATCTATTGGCTGGCCCCTTGCCACGCCCACGAGAAATGTCTAATTTGTGAAAACCACGAGGTAATGGTGGTCTTCTAGTACTCTCAGGAGTACCACAACCATAACTAGAAGGCAGAGGGCCATGTGAGGATGTAGGTGGAGGCTAAATCTGCAAAGGAAATATAGCTGGAAATCGAACACTAGCACTGGCACCCGCACTGCTACTGGATGGTGGGACTGACCTTGGGTGTGGAGGTGGCATGGATGTTGTTGCTTCATCATCATCCCTCAAAAGTTTTGCTTCCAATTATTCCATATGTACAGTGTCGTCCTCCAAATTATCGTCCTCTGGGTTGTTGTCCCAAACTTTATATGATTGATCCTCATATGTCCGATCATAATAATGACTCAACAACCTCAAGTTGTAATGCACATAAACCAAGCTTTCTGCTCGGTTTTCATTCAGCCTGCTTCTTCTCACATTATGTATGAAGTTGTAGGTGCTCCAACACCTCTCTGCAGAAGAAGTATTTACAACTTGTGAGAGAAATTTTTTTGCCAACTTTGGCAAAAGTCCCATGCCGCCATATGCTTCCCACCACGTGAGAGCATCAAATTTGTCTCTGTCTTCCATTGCATGGAAAGAACCAAAGTTACCAGTGCAACTGAAGTATCTGCCTAATTCAAGGCGCAATCTAGCAAACTCCTCCTTGTCGGGGACCAACTTGTCTAATGCTTTCATGTATCCCTCTTGTACCTCTGGATATGTGTGAGGTTTGATCCTAACCCCACCACCAGGTGCAGGTTGGCCCAACCAAGATAGATAGTAGTTTGGCATAAGGATATGTGCCAAGGCATGTAGTGCAACATTAAGTTTATTCCACCGTGCACACACACAGTCGTGGATCATTGCATAAAAGTTGGGATCATTTTCCTAAACAACATCTTTTATTTGCCCCAACATGCTATCCATCTGCTCATACACCTCCCCAATCACTGGTTTATCTGTATCTGAAAAGCGAATCATGTGATAAATGGGCTTGGTGAAATTCAAAATTTCCCTCACATGTGCCCAAAACAAAGGATCAAGAGCAGTCTCCTCCACCTATTCAAAACCTTGCCTCTCAACTATTGTTGTTGCACTGTCCTTTAATACCTGCCAGTGTGGACTTGATAACATGGCTGCCAATGACTCTCTTACCTTCAAAAGGTGCCTGAATGTGAGGTAATAGCTAGCAAATCTAGTCTTTGCTATCTTCAACAGCTCCAATTTTGAGTGAGTACAGAAAAGCCCATGGGTATTGCTATGATTTGTAATAAATTTTATCATTTTTTTACCTCTCTTGTACAAATCACCAAGCCATTTGTATTGAGGTTGTTTGTTTTTAATTATATCATGCATCAAAAGGTTCATTGTGTGAACCAAACACCCTAACCAAAATATGTTGGGGTATTTATCCTCAATAATTGCTCCCACTGCCTTACAATTAGCAGCATTATCAGCAATGACTTGGGCGACATTGTATGCCCCAACACTTTCAATTGTTTCAAGTAATGGTTCTGCAATGTTAATTTCGATCTTGAATTTGTCTAAATAATCATATGCTGAAAGGAATATTGCACCACTAACAAACACAGCCAGAACACTTATCAATAGCTTTCCTTTTACATGTTCATTCCAAGAACTTGTCATTCTATTCAAAGAATGACTTATTTTAGCATTTTAATGATCAAGTCCCACGGTTCTGGCCTTGTCATACCCAAGGCTCATGTATCCTTTGGGGGCATCATTAATGGCAGAAACCATTTCATGCCAATAAGGTGAGCAAAGAACATTGAATGGTACCCCACATGCATAGAGAAACCAGAAAATTTTTGAATCCACATCATTCCTAGACCCTTCGTCAAGGAAATCAGATATGGTTCTACGCCTTAAGGAGATGTTTGGTCCAGGTGTGCCTCAATATCCACTGCCATGGGTGGAATTTGACGGACTTCTTTGCCTATGATGTGATGGACCTGATGGTGCATAAGAATCAATGAAACCCCTAGATCTTTTAGATCTCTGTTGGGCAGCCTCCTCTTCCTTTTTGTATTTCTCTCTCTGTAGCTGGCACAGTTACAGAAATTTTGATTCCTAGATTTTTATCTCCATCCCCTGGCATTTTCCGACAGAGGTGCCTTCTGGCACGAGTGTATGAGCCTGTGTATTCTTTATTGCAATGGGGGCAAAGAAATTTAGTGGTTCCACCACCTTTCCCTCCTTCTTGCCTTTGAACATATTTCCACAATGGTGTTTGACTTTGGTCATGTTCAGTTGGGGTCGTTGTCACCTCATGTTCTCCACTCTCCCCTTCCTCCTCAGCATACTCCTCCTCTTCAAGATTTTCACCAAATCCACTATAACCCACTTCTTCATCCTCTTCTCGAATGGGCCTCTTTATTCTACTCTCCAACACCATTATTACAAAGAAAGGAACCAACATGAAGAAAACCCCAAGCCATATAGCCATGATGTTTCAAATTTCTAGCCTGCAAAAAAATGGAGGAATGCCAAATGGGAATAGGAAAAAATGCAACATAGAAAAAAAACAATTCAATTTTTCACTTTTCAACACATTAAAATGCAACATTGAGAAAAAAATTCAAGTTTTCATTTTTGAACAACTTAAAAATGCAACATATAAAACAAAAACTAGATTAGAGAGTCTTACCTCTTTGTCTTGAGTCCTCACTCCTTCCATCATCCTAGTTGCTCTCTTCAAACTCCTTGCTCTCTCCTCTTGCTCTCTTGTAGCTTGCTCCTTGCTCTCTCCTTCTCTCCTTGCTCTCTCCTCTCCTTGCTCTCAAGCTCTCTCCTTCTCTCCTTGCTCATTCACAAACCAAGAATGACAACAATGAGGAGGGGAGGGCTTTTTATTACCTACCCCCCCTCCCTCCCAAAAAAAATTGTCGCCGAACCTTTTTTTCATGCTGAGGAGAGTTCGGGAGAGAACACTCCCCAAGCGCTCCCGCCATTTAAAAAACGCTCCCGATTTGTTTTTTAATGGCGGGAACGTTGTCTCCCGAGCGCTCCCTGAAATGCTCCCTAGAAAACAGGGAGCGTTTTTTCAGGCTCGGAAGCGCACTCCCAAATGCTCCCAAAGCACTCCCGAACGGAGCGTGTTTTGCGAGCGGGATCGGGGGGGATGCTTCCCAGCAACCTTGGTCCAAACTCCATGTTGCACTGCTCATATGATGTTGATTATATTTTTGTTGGATTGCTCTTTCGAAGAGGTGCGAGATTGATCTAAAGATCATCTTGTTTGGATGAGCAAAACATATATTTTGATTTTATTTTCCACACATGTGCATGGTCAGCCATATTTGTAATGTAGGCTTGCAAGCCCAATAGATGTGTCACACACCCTCACTGATGGATATAAATTGGAGAGACTTGATGCTCAGTTGCTCATCAACTCATCACACATTTCCTCTTGTGATCTGATCGGTTCATTCAACCTTTGGAGGCCTCTCTCTCTCACGTGTGCGGATCTGAAGCTAAAGGAGTGCAGACTATTTTAGGGCTCTTTGTTGGTGCGTTGACCATGGGCCAAAGCTTAGAGTTTGACCTCCATCTTGTAAAGAAATTTCGATCTCTTGAGGCCGCATTAGAGGCCACAAAGATCGAGGAAAAAGGTTTACCTTTGACCGCAGCCCTAGAAAGCAGCATTGACTTTTTCTGCTGACCATCGTTGACTATTTTGGGATTGTCTCTGAGGGGTGTGTGTGACACTTGGAGGATTGGATGATCTGATGTTGGATAAGACTTTGTTGGCTAGTGCATCCTATTGACTGTCGTAACGAACATTATTCTCTATCTTTGCTAGACAAGAAGAATTGTAAATTCTAATTTATATTATTGGCTTGTCTTTTGTTGATCTATTATTATGTTCTATCAGCATTTTACTTTCATCTTTATGAGATTGCTAAATTGTATTGGGCCTATAAGAAAGATTGAAGTAAAACTGCATTAAGCATAGAACATACCATGGTTATCTAAATTTAACAACTTCCCACCTTGGCTTCTCAAGCCTTGGCATAAGAGAAAAGATCTTTCTTTGGAGGTGCAAGTCGAGACTTAATGTTCCACTATTAGGGATAGTGTGGAAACATTGTACTTGTATATCCTGACACTCCCACTTAATATACGAAGCTCGATGAGCCAACACATTTTCATACATGTATTGTAAATATAGTAAGACTATTCTTTATATGTTTGCAATATGTGTTTTGTTCACATGTACTAAGGAAATTGAACTATTTCGGTAGCTTTGGTACTTACCTTGTTGAAGGTGTGTTGTAATTGGTTTTATGATCGTGGTTGTCTTGTGAACTATTTTGTAGGTTAGCTAACAATCCTCTTATGCTCTTGTGTGTCTCTTTTAAGATAGCACTATTACTTTTCTTCTAGAGGCTCACACTCTCTTTCTTTTCCGTGAAAGTACCTTATATACATTGGAATTGTATGCTTCACAGTGTCCTCTTATTTGCGTGTTTCAAAGAATGTTTGTATAACCTCTTATGTTAACAATGGTAGCCAAAGCAAATCCCTAAGGATAATAGCGATTGGTCATATTTATATTTGAGGCTCCTACTCCAAACAGTGTGAGGTTTAATCGGGGCTTCACATCGGGGAGACACCCTTGGTTGACGAATTTCCAACGCTGTCAACAAGGCTCTAGGAACTAGGTTGATGGCCATAATGATAGGGGGTAGAACTGATGTTCGACTTTTGCCCACATGTTATTTTAATGTTCTGAAAATACTCTGAATTTTATAATATTCATTTCTATTGTTTCTTGCTTGTGGCCATGATATGTTTTTAACCTTTTTTTTAGTTGCATCAACCTCTGGGGCAACATTTTTGGGGAGATCCCACAGTACTAGAATTGAGGATTAACCCCCCATTTAAGGTGAGAGAACAAGACTACAGTCAAAACCCTTCTTTCTTCCAAGTCAACCAATAACCCATGCCCAAAGTGGCCAAGGAAAAACAAGCATAAGCACCATATTGCATAATGAAAAACATACCTTTAGGATTGGATGGCCCACCTCAAACATACGCTCTCGATAAATGGGCGAGGGGACATATGACTGGCTCATGGAGCGGAGACGAAATGGCACAATATATCAGCTACAATGGTGGTTGTCAAGGGTTGTTGGTTGTCGGTTGAATACAAATCTAATAGACAACTTTTCCCTATGGGGTCATCCACTTTTGGTGGGTAGTAGGTTCCACTCAATCTCCCTTGTGAATCTCAACATGGTATCAGAGCCAATGTCAATCTCCCTCTTAGTATTTGGTATTTGATAAGAAATAAATGGCTAGTGACATACCACTTCTCTCGAGTCCTGGTGGTTGTAGAGCAAAGGCTCCTTTGATCTTCTTCATTAGGATTTAAATGTCTTTCTAAGACAACACCTCTTGTACGGTTCATCTAAATTTTTTCCTAGGTTTTAAACCTCTTTCAAGGCCAATGCCTAATTTTGAGAGTTTCTTTTTTGTCTATGAAGGCAGGCTGAGCCAAATGGATTTTTAAAGTGCAAATTTGGCCATGTGCTTTGCATATTGGTCCCCCATTTCACAGGAATGTTCAATGGATTGGTAACCTTGAAGCCGCTATGCATATGATCAAACACCGACACTTGCTCTCCAATTATCGAAAATAGCAGTGTATAGAAACTAGTCATTGGTGATAAATCAACCTTACTAGAGTCAAGATGTTGCGGTGTCATTATTGACACTTCCAAGTTTGGATTAGACCTTCATGTTCTAGGAGTTGAACCAATTCTTCTTTATATATAATACATCACCCACACCAAAAAGAAGGTGGAATTTTGGCTAAAATAATGGTTTATCAAGGACACAAATAATGTTTTTAAGGTGGTTGCCTCAAGTTATTGTGATGAATTTGATCATATGGATAAGTTGTGTAAGTTTCCATGCAGAAGATGTCAAAGTACCTCTTTAGGTTCTTGCTCATTAGGAGTAAGTGACTTTTATAATCTCTTCCTTAAGTTTAACTTAGGAAAAGTACATTAATTAATTTACTAATTATTGTTGACTATTGAGCTAAGTTTCTAAGGATAAATAATTTAATTATTTAAGTGATCTAGATATGATCTCAACCGTTGATCTCAAGTGAGGCTTAGGATCTAATCCTAGCCATACATCACATACGAGATCCCGGGTTTGAGATCTCGCTCAACAAGAAATTATAAAAGAAGCCAAAGGGAGAGGTTAAGAGACATTATTCTTGGGAGAGCGATTTTTCTCGAGCAAGTGAGGCACTCAATACTGAAGAGAGATGAAAAGTGTGCAGCTAAAATAATTTTGGAGCACAAGTTTGTAGGTTGAGCGCACAAGAGAGGCACCGAAACTTGTTTGTGGACGAGTTCGAGGGTGTCGCACATGGAGGAAGAGACCGAGTCTTGAGAGGTTGAGTTCTAGTAGGCAGGTCATTAGTTTGGGGCGGTCGTGAGGGTTTATGTTAAACTTGGAAGAAGGTCGAGATGCTATAGGTGGGCTGAAATTGTGAAAAACAACAAGCACAGGTTCAAGCCGAATTTTAGAGTGGGGCAAATTTCCAGGTTCCATCGTTGTATTTTCTAGGTATTCTCTGTAGGTCAATTTCCTTGTTAAAGGAGGCCATAATTTTCATTTGTAATAGAAAGTGGAGGAGAATTTGTTGGGTATACTTTTCTGCTATGTTTTGCGACTGACTTTCCATTTATTTTCCATCAAAATTTTATTTAAAGTCACAATATTAGTCTATTTATTTTCATCAATTTTCAAAAAAAAATTAATGGGTGAAAAAAATTTTGGGTATAAAATAAACTGCTACGAAAATCAAATTAGATATGGTATTAGAAAATTAACGTGGTATCAGAGAATTAAAACTCTGAGGAAAGAGAAGATCGATTTGTCACATTGATTTACAACAACAAAAGAATTTTCCAACAGTTATATTTTTCTGGGGTTTGAGTATTTGATTAGTTGTGAGAATGGTTGCAACAGGGTTAATGTTTGAAGACCGGATAGAGGTAACATCCAACTACAATCCTTTGAAGGAGAGGATAGCATTATTGTCGATGGAGAATGGGATTTAGGAGTTTACAAATAAGCAATTGACTCCTACTAATGCTACACAACGGGCCATACATAACCAAAAGGATGTCAAAGCAAGGAGAATCATTCTAGATGGGGTAAAGGAACATGTCATCCCTCATATTTCCAGAAAGAAATCAGCCAGGGAAATGTAGGAGGCTCTAACTAAGTTGGCACTAGAGTGACAATCACAACATAAAAATGTTGTTGAGGAAAAAGCTCAAGAGCACCAAGATGTTCAGGTCAAATACCATAGCATCTTACCTTACTAGGATCACATAGGTTTGTCATGAGTTGGCTGCAGCTAGGAAGGCCATGCTAGATGAGGAGCTTGTGAGGACAGCCCTGAATGGCTTCACAAAGCCATGGGTGCCTTTCACTAAGGGTATCATGCCATGAACAAAGCTTCTAAATTGAGAGAGGTTGTGGGATGACTTAATTGTTACATTTAGATAACCATGGTATGTTCTATGCTTAAAGCAGTTTACTTCAATCTTTCTTATAAGCCCAATTCAAATTAGCAATCACATAACCATTGAAGTAAATGCTGATAGAACATAATAACAGATCGACAGAAGACAAGCCAATATAATAAATCAGAATTTACAATTCTTCTTATCCAGCAAAGATACAGAGAAATGTTTGTTACAGCAGTCAACAGGATGCCCTAGCCAGCAAAGACTTTGGCTAGTCAAACCAACTCTTCCAACCTCTCGGAGGTTCAGTGAAACACATACAAGATCAGCCTTCCTTCAGTGTCACACACACCCCATGAGACAGCTCCCAAAACAGTCAATGCAAGTCAACAAAAGGATTTTCGGCATCCATTTCCAGCATCTAGATTTCTGGCATCCATTTCCGACATCATCCAGATTTCCGGCATCATCCATATTTCTAGCATCCAAATTTCCGGCATCCATATTTCTGGCATCCATATTTCCAGCATCATCCATATTTCCGGCATCTATATTCATACGTGGGAGAGAGAGAAGCCCCTTCTTCTTATCCAGCAAAGATACAGAGAAATGTTTGTTACAGCAGTCAACAGGATGCCCTAGCCAGCAAAGACTTTGGCTGGTCAAACCAACTCTTCCAACCTCTCGGAGGTTCAGTGAAACACATACAAGATCAGCCTTCCTTCAGTGTCACACACACCCCATGAGACAGCTCCCAAAACAATCAATGCAAGTCAACAAAAGGACTTTCGGCATCCATTTCCAGCATCTAGATTTCTGGCATCCATTTCCGATATCATCCAGATTTCCGGCATCCAGATTTCCGGCATCATCCATATTTCTGGCATCCAAATTTCCGGCATCCATATTTCCAGCATCATCCATATTTCCGGCATCTAGATTCATACGTGGGAGAGAGAGAAGCCCCTTCTAGTTTGTACAAACCAATCAGATCATGAGGAATGTGTGTGATGAGATGATGAGAAAATGAGCATCAAGTCTCTCCAATTTATATCCATCACTGAGGGTGTGTGACACATCTGTTGGGCTTGTGAGCCTACATTACAATTCAAGCAAACCTTGACAAATTCCACATGTGTGGAAACTAAAATCAAAATATAAGTTCCGCTCATCCAAACAAGATGATCTTTAGATCAATCTTGCACCTCTCCGAAAGAGGAATCAAACAAAAATATCATCATCATCATATGAGCAATGCAACATGGAGTTTGGACCTAGTTGCCCAAAATTAACACTCCCTCTCAACTTGGGAGAAATATATCTTTCCACCTGTGCCATCCTGTCATACAGTCCCATAGTGTGCTATCATATATCATCCTACACTCTTGTGTCATCTTGTTGTAACATGCTTTGCTGGCTCTTCTTCGCACAACGAGAGTGAGTCACAAAGACAACACACTCCGCTGACCCGGAGTCAGCTTAGAGGTTAAAACCACAATGGGACTCAAGAGAGTCACATACTGACCTGAAGTAGGTTTAGAGGTAAGAACCTCATCCAGACTTGATCCCAGATCAAGTGGTTGGACACATCCCATCCTAGACATAAACAGACGGCAATCGTCGATGCGTCCATCGGTCATGCTATTAGTCTCTATCCACATTTCCCACCTCATTGGCCAAATGAGAGGCACTTCCCATGAGTCCAAAACTCCATGGGTAGGATGCATGCAAGGCGTAGATCAAAGAGAGGGTGAACCAGCTCAATATCATAACGATGGGGAAGTAGCACACCAACAAGTTTCAGCGAACCTAGCCCTGTGGTTGCTTATAGCTCCAAGAAGATATCCCCAAGCCCCCTGGAGCTCCCAGAGCTCATAGTCCAACTCAAGCGGGACCCTCACAATAGGGTTTGTCTACGATTCCAAGCTTCTCACGGAAGGTTAAGAATTTGACCTTCCCCAGGAGATTCGTGAGAATATCTACGACCTGCTCATCAGTCCCAATGTGATAGAGCCTTACAGCGCCTAGTGTTGAGATTTTGTGTAGTTGGTGTAGCATCGGGTATGCTCTAGCCCTGAAACTTTGTCGAAGGGCTAAGACACGCTTGAACTCCAAAACTCAGAAAGTGTTTTGAGAATTCTCAGTTGGTGTTCAAGTTATTCAAATAATTAATTATTTTAATGGATTTCCTAAGTCTAAACTTAGGAAAATTAAATAATTAAAGTGAATTAATTAACACATGTGTTGAAATGTTCTAAAAGACACGGATCAAGCAGTCTTTTAATCTCAGCCATTGATGAGTGTTTTAATCTCGGTCGTGATGAGATTATCGAAAAAGTATAAGATAAAGGCTTGAGGGTCAGTTGGAGACACACACACAATTGCAGCACTGAGAGACTGATCTGGAATTCTAGGGCAAGGTTTGCTAAGAATTTCCAGATGAGTTTTCTGCAACGAGGGGTAGTATTGGCTGAGGGGATGATCTGATCTCGGAGCCAAGAGTCAGCAAGAGGCAAAGGAGCAGAAAATAAGGACAACGCAGAGGAGCAGAGAGCAGCAGCAGCAACAGCACCTGCGCAGCCACTACGCAGGTGTTACGCAGGCCAAGGAAAGGTCAGCGCTGCAGCTCCAGAGGGTTTCAGAAATACGCAGAGGGTCTCCAGGGCTAGCGTAAGGACTGCATCACCCACTCTGGAGTTACGCAGTCCCTCTCTGGGTAGCGTAGTGGCACACAAAGCCTAGCAGGGCTGACGCTAGGGCTTCAAGGGTAGCGTTGGGATGTCTAGGGCCAGATCCGGGCAATGTCTTGTAAATCTCGTTTGAGAGTGTGGATCAGTCAGATATTTGGTCTTGGAACAGCAGGTTAGCTAATGATTTCTTTTATTCTCTATCGGGTTTTCCAGATCTGGAACCCAGATTTGTTGTACTCAGATTCTACTTAATAAAATAAACCCTTATATTTGTTGCACCGGTTTTCCTGCTTTGGGTTTTTTCGGGGACTTATGTCCAAAAATCCATGTGTCACCTTGTTTGAATGAGCATAGTATTATGTAAATGATATGCATGTGTAGACTGTTAGTTGTGTTTACTTCAGTATTTTATGAGTCTAATTTCTGAAGATAACTTGTATAATTTAAATCAAGTAGGAGAAGTAAACCATGATACTGTAGTAGAATTTTCACACCTCGCTATACCATGTCCCGGACAAAGTGGTACCTAATATCAATATGCTTGGATCGGTCGTGGAACACGAGATTCTCAGAAAGACGAATCCCACTCTGGTTATCACAAAGGATAACAATGGTACCTAGCACATACCCAAATAGCTCACTGAAGAGCTTTCTCAACCAAACAACTTCACAACAGACCATACTCGCTGCAATGTATTCGGCCTTAACGGTGCTCAAAGCGATCGATTTATGCTTCCTGCTCATCCAAGAGATTGAAGCAGAACCTAAGGTGAAGGAACATCCATATGTGCTCTTACGATCCACCACACTACCTGCCAAATCAGCATCAGTATATCCAAGGAGCCTCATATTTCGGCAGTGTATCTCACCCCATGGTTGATTGTGCCCCGAAGATATCTCAATAGATTCTTGGCACCAATCCAGTGAATGTGATGAGGCTCAACCATATATTGACTCAAAGTGTTCACTGCAAAACATACGTCTGGACGTGAATTCACTAAGAACATCAAGGCCCCTACAAGTTGTCGATACTCAGTGGGATTTCCCAACTCGGGCCCAACAGAGCTTCCACACAATTTCTTAAAGTTGAGTTCCATCGGTGTCGACACAGACTTAGAGTCCACCATCCCAAATCTCTCTAATAGCTTCACAACATATTTACCTTGAGAAAGGAAAATCTCACCTATCTTTTTCCAGACCTCCAATCCTAGGAAATAGTGCATTAGTCCTAGGTCCTTCATCTCGAACTCAAAAGCTAGCTCACTATTACATTGATGAATAAGAGGGTCAGCACCTATCAGGAAGAGATTGTCCACATAAAGAACCAGAATGAGAGGCCTATCTTTATCAACCTTAAAATAAAGGTTTGGATCAGCATCACTTCGAGTGAAGCCCAGCTTCATCAAGTAGCTATCAATCCTCTCATACCAAGCCCTAGGGGCTTGCTTCAACCCATAGAGAGCTTTCTTCAACCTACATACAAATGTGTCTCTATCTTCGACTTCGAACCCCAGAGGTTGCTCCACATAAACCTCTTCCTTGATTGAGCCATGTAAGAAAGAAGTCTTCTCATCCATCTGATGGAGACTCCATCCTTGCGTTGCAGCAAGGGCAATCATCAACCAGATGGTGGTGTAGCGAGCAACAGGTGCAAATATATCGTCCTAATCTATACCTTCCTTTTGAGAGAAGCCTCGGGCAACAAGTGCAAATATATCGTCCTAATCTATACCTTCCTTTTGAGAGAAGCCTCAGGCAACAAATCTTGCCTTGTACTTTTCAGCACTTCCATCGACTCCATGCTTGATCTTATAGAGCCATTTCGAGGTTGTTAGGTCCCTGTAATTTGTCAGATTGGCAAGACCAAATGAACAAGGGTAACATCAAACCAACTTTGGAGTCCTAAGACCTAGCCTTCCTAGACTCAGAGAGGGCTCTCTCTATATTTGTATAAAAGATATAACTTGTATGATTTATGATGTTGATTTTATGCTAGTTAAAATGATAGGGTTTGTTTGTTTTGTTTTGTTTGGATGGGTTGCTTGTCAAGAAGAACAGATAGAGTAAGAGATATTCAAACCATTGGGCTATGGGGTCTGTGAAAGGCTTGAAAAGTACAACAATAGATCAAGGGTGTTTCATAGGGCAACTTAACAAAGCCAAATGGATCTTAATAACTTATGTGGGTGTGAAATGAACATTAAGTTGTGAAATTTAGTAGGTTTAAAGGGCAATTAAGAATCCTTTAACATATACTATAACAAGAAGAGTCTTTAAGATCACTATGCTTAAGAAAGAACCAAAGGACAAGGCACACCATAAACTTCTTTGGCTAAACTTCACCAAGTAAACTTTAAAACAACAATCCAGCAAACCCTAGAGAGCAGGGAACTCCTAAATTCTCTAGCTATTTACCTTCATAGAAAGAAAACATTTAAGATAACATATAAGTGATGATTAAAGAGCAGGGAACTCCTAAATTCTTCAATCAAACTATAAAAGACCTTCAAAGTGACTATTCAAGATGGACTAAAGGGCAGGGCAAACCATAAACTTCCTCAGCCAAAACCTAATCAGTAAACTCCCAAGAAAAGGCCTTAAAAACAACGTTTCAAGCTACACCAAAGGACGGGGCATACCATAAACTTCTTTGGCTTGAATCCATTAAATCATTTTCAAAACAACAAGCTAAGTGGAACCAGAGAGCAACTAAGAATTCTCCAATCAGACCCAGCAAAGGAAAAAATTTGAGCAATAGAAGGCAGACAGACTTAAGGTGCCTCTAACATCATATCTTAACCTAAATTTTCTGCTCTATTGCAAGAGAAAAGATGAACAATATGGAAAACATAAGGAAACAAATACAATATCAGAACAACATCACCATTTAAACAAGTTCATGAATCCTATGAATATGCTTGCTCCATTGATGTTCAGTCCAAAACAGTCACAAAACTCCAAAGCCAACTTCTTCACAACTCAAAATCTATATCATATTGAGCTCAACAATCAACCAACAAAAAATATGAAGCATACATGTAGTATTTATCTGCAAAATGAGGAGGTGAACCCTAGCTAGGGTTTCAAATGTCATTTATTACATATTTAATGCATTTTGACCTTTGAGACCATACAATGCCCAAGTCAAAATATCTAAAACTCATTCATTGCAATAATAACTTCTAACATAACTACTGAGCTAATTTTGGAAAAAGATTGACTTTAAGGCTTCAAAATATCTTTTGCAATAACTCCTCGTAAGGGAGTAGCTCCAAGGTACAGCTACACAGCACCAGTGCAAACGTGCAGCGCCAAGACTGGGAAAATGACTTGTTTTGCAACTAACTTTTGGAGGACTTCTCGGTGTCCAAATGAGCTCCATGATGGCTCATTGGAAAGGTCTCTGGGTCTATTTACCAAATCGGCTTCCACTTTCCAGAATGGTGCCCATTTGCCTTGTCAAAAACCACTTCTCCCAAGACTGCTAAACGCGCAGCACCAGTGCCAAAAAGAGGGCAGAAAGGTGATTTTTTGGTAGTTTTTGGCGTTTTTGAGGGACC
Organism: Pinus albicaulis; assembly: GCA_034641835.2. Classification (NCBI taxonomy): domain Eukaryota; kingdom Viridiplantae; phylum Streptophyta; class Pinopsida; order Pinales; family Pinaceae; genus Pinus; species Pinus albicaulis. The sequence goes on along the minus strand of CM076580.1, from coordinate 1,017,182,871 downwards.
AGTTTTGCTCGAAATGTTCTGAAATTTTCTGAGGTTGATGTACTTGGTATGAGGAACATGAAAATGTTGATTTTTTCCCATTTGGATGGCCCAAAAAAGAAAGCAGTGCCAGTGGCGTTGCGTGTTTGGCCCAATTTCTGCATGTCAAACTATCAAAAAGTCAAAATGTGCACAAAAGTGCCAAAATTGGAATTTTGCTGGCTGATCAAGGATTAGAGCCCTAGAGGGACACCTCAGCAAGAATATTAAGCTTGTCCCCTTCATTTTGCTTGGTTAGGGTTTCAAGTCTTGATTTGGCCTTTTGTAGCTTTGAGCTTGCAATTTGGTTTTTCTTGAAGTAGTTCTTGGCCCTCCTTCTAAATATGTCATTGTCCTTGTTTTCCTTCTCCAGGAGCTTCTCAAGATGCTGGTTTGCCCTATCAATCCATTTCTCTCGGTTGTCATTGACAATGATGGAAAATTGTTCATTCAATGTAAGCCCATTAGCAAGCTTCAACCTCCTTTTTCCTCTCTAGTTCTAGAGCTCCTTTAAGCCCTCTAGTCCCAGGTCTTTTTCTTGGCACTTTTTCTTTTGCCTCATTGGTTTCACCATACCTTTCATAGGCCTCATCAAGCAAGGCCTTTGCCTTGTTTTATTCTCTTTTGCTTTGAGAAAATGAATCTCCATGATGGCCTGCTTGGTCTTGAGTTGCTCATTTTCCTACTCATAGTATGCAATGATAAACTTATATCTCTCTAAGTTGGTCTGAAGCTCACTGATTTGGGCATCCTTCTGCTTAACAATCATTTTGAAGGCCTCATCATCATGCTCATCATCTAAATCAACAAGGTCAAAATCAGTCTCTATCTCATGGAGGTCATCCTCATCATGAATAGCTACCTCATATACATCTTCTTCTGTTATCTTTTGTTTTCCCTTATGTACCTGCTTTGTTGGTGAAGAAGGCAGGGCCCCTCCCACAATCTGTGGAGCAAACACCTGCTTATGCCCTCTCTAATATTAATTTTCCATTGTGCTCATTTCAGCCTCTTTAGGATTGCTGACCTCAACTCTGCTAGGCGACTCATGCTGCTCATAAAATGGTGATGATGGTGTTGATAGTGATGGACTACATGAAGTGGACTGAGGTGATGAAATGGTAGGCATTGTGGGCTGAGATGGAGGTATAGATGTAGTAGGTTGTGTTAGTTCCCTTGTGGTGATGGGTTCAAATCTGTTTATTTTTCCTCCCTTATGATCATTTCTTCTTGGCCTTTGTTCCTCAGCACCACTGTCTTCACCCTCAAACATTTAGACTCTGTTTTATGAAACCCGAGGGTAGAAGTGAAATGAGCAAGTGAAATGAGATGAGGGGAAGGGGATGAGATGACTAGCTTGAAAGGTGAAGGTAATGAGTGTGAATGAAGGGAATGAATGAAAGGGAATGTGTGAAGGAACAAACTAGATGAATGAAAACCCTAAGTCAATGACATTACCCTGTCTATGACAGATATTGATTTTAGAAGGATGAAACAAGTGTTTCACAAATTGAAATTAGGGTTTCATTTAGGCTTACACTTCATTTCATTCAAGAGTGACCAAATAGCTTCAAAACATGGTTAAAACATGTACTTATTGCTTTGAGGGTTGTTTGGAGGACTTTGGCAAAGTTTTGAGAAGATTTGAACTTGTTTGAGTTGATAGATCACTCCACAACCTTCCCTGGCTAGGCACATAGCGCGACTCCTCAAACTCGCAGCGCCAGTCCTCAAACGCGCAGTGCCTTTTTGCAGACCGCATTTGGAGGTCTTCTTAGTGTCGAAATTGGGCCCAGGATAGCTCGTTGGAAAGCTCTTGAAGTCTACCTTCCAAATATACCTTTTTGTTTGCTGATTTGAGTTGATTTGAGCTGTCAAAAGTTGATTCTCCCAAAACTAGTCAAAAAGTGTTGAATGAGGGTGCAGAAATGTAGAGTGTTGGTGCAGGCAACTTTTGGAGGCCTTCCTCAACTCCAAATTGAGCTCATGATAGCTCATTGGAAAGCTCTTCCCGTCTCATTGTCATTTGACTCATCAAGCAAGTCCTTTGGGACTCCAGCTATGAGAAAACTTGATTTTCCCAAGGTCAATCCAAAAATGCAACAAACCTCTTGTAACACCTGTAAATTTGACATTTCTCCCAAACCATGATACCTGTGTAAAAACTGAAGGAGGTTTTTCTTCCTTGACCTGTGAGGGACAAAAACCTCTCTCACTTTTGCTAATTTCATCTCTGTTTGGTCAGAAACATAGTTTGAAGCGAAACTAGCCCTATGAGTGGCAAATGACTTGATTCTTGGAATGATTTCTTAAAAAATTATGAAGATATGATATTATGAGTTGGAATGGCCTCATACTTATTGAGAAAACCTACCTTATGGCTCTTCTACTCATATGCCTCTTTTCATAACAAACCCTAGCTCAGTGGGAGAGGAAATTAGGGTTTAGCGCTTGTGAACAATGATGACTTGGGTAACCTTGGAACAAGACAACTCCCTTTGACATTTGATCAATTGCTGAAGTAAACACACTTTTTGTATTTGACATTTGATGTGTTGGCATGTGGAAATTGAATTAGCTTTGAAAAACCCACTTTCTAATGTTTTGAAGTCTTCTTCCTTTTCTCACTGATACTCTTTGACATTTTTTGCTCTGCAGGTTGCTGAAGTCATGGAGCTGGCTTTTCTTTTGCTCACTGAGGCTTTGACAAAATGGCTTTGACATCATGATGATTATAATCAATCCTTCTCATATGTGTGCTGACTTCATCGAAATGAAGGAATGACCCTGAAGAAATGCAAAACCCTAATGACCTAATGGGACTGCTTTTTGACCTGATTTTGAATGAAATTTTGACTTAAAAACTTTCAAGTAAAAAGAACATTTCCAAAAGTGCTATTATGCTCAAGAGGACATGGGAATGAGTTAGAAACAAGAAATCTTAGAGGGAGGATGGAGTTTATTGACAAGGGAAAATGGGGAAATGAGGTTTTAGGTAGGAAAGAAGGATGAAAATGAGAGGTATAAGCCCATAATGAGTCTTTTAAGAGCAACAAGGTGTCTTGGAGATGGCAAACTGATAGATAGGGAAAAAGGTTTTATGAAGATAATGAAGGCAGTGAGATTTCTGAAACTCAAGATATTCAAAGAATATTGTTTTCAGAAAACTATAACCATTCTATAGTCATCCAAAGATAATGAAAAATATTGATGACTAACAGAGGTGACAACAGATTTGTCCTTTGGTCTTGGGACCACATCCCTAACATCATTCTTCATAATAGACTCATAGTCTTTGTGCATAGCATCCTTCCAAACTTGATGCTTTACAGCTTCTTCAAATGTTCTAGGCTCAAATTGTACAATAGTGTGCATGGTTGCTAGGTACCCTTGGTACCTATTCAGCTTCTTGATTTCACGGAATGTTCCTCTAGGAGCAATATGTCTCTCGACATCTTGGAGAGTGTCTCTAAGCCATGAGGGTCTCCTTTTATTTGAAGGAGGTGGATCAATAGGATCCATCAAACCTTCAAAATCAGGGATCGGTTCATCATTCGATTCTTCCAGCTTCCTTGCTTCTTCTTCTTCTTCTTTGTCTTCCTTTGAGCGAGGAATATCTCTGATTTACCTGAGGGCAACATCTTCATCGAAGGTGACATCGTGGCATATCTCCACTTCTCTTTGACCAGGCACATAGATTCGATATCTCTTTGAAGTTTCATTATAGCCCACAAACATTCCTTTATTCCCAGAAGCACCCAACTTGCTTATCTTTTCCTTAAGCACATGAAAATAAATGGGACTTCCAAAAACTCTAAAATGGGAGACATCGGTCTTCTTACCAGAGAAGACTTCTTTGGGAGTTTTGGAGTCCAATGCAGAATGTCAGCATCTATTTTGAATGTACACAGTAGCGTTGGCAGCTTCTCCCCATAGAAACTTCGGAAGACCTTGGTCATAAAGCATGAGACGGGCAGCTTCCACAATGGTTCTATTCCTTCTTTCAGCAACACCATTTTGATCGAGAGTATACACAATAGTGGTCTCCCTCTTAATGCCAACTTCCAAACCAACGTTACTTGGGAGCGAGAGCGCCATTTTCAAAAGCTCCCGGTCTGAAGCGTTTCGGGGAGCCTTTTTTTTTTAAATATATATATATATTTTATATTTTTTATATTTTGATGCATATATGTCAACAAAAGCATGTAGAATGATGAATTAGACACAAAAAACATAGATTGAATCATATAACATCAATCATCTAGAAGTTATAATCTTCATCAACCACGCCCACAAGTTGGAAACATACAACATATTGACTCTTGAGTCTCGCGAATCATCAATCTGAAGATTTCAAGCTTTCAAAATTCAATATATAACATTTATCATCATTGATTTCAAATTTCAATATATAACATTTATCATCATTGATATATATCATAATTTATTTATCATCGTTGATTCATTGATTTTAAATTTCAATATATAACATTTATCATCATTGATTCATTGATTTCAAAATTCAATATATAACATTTATCATCATTGATATATAACATTTATCATCATTGATTCATTGATCACCATATAACTTTCATGAAGAATCATATTCATAATTCAAAATGACTTATAAACTTATAAATGCCAACTTCAAAGTTTCACCTTTCAAATTCAAACTTCAAACTTAAATTGTCATTAAATATGAAAGAGTCAAGTTTCAACTGTTCAACAGTTATAAAAGATAAAAACTACTAGAAAATAGAAAAGACTAGTAAACAACAAATCTATTTTATCTATTGGCTGGCCCCTTGCCATGCCCACGAGAAATGTCTAATTTGTGAGAACCACGAGGCAATGGTGGTCTTCTAGTACTCTCAGGAGTAACACGTCCATGACCATGACTAGAAGGCAGAGGGCAACGTGAGGATGTAGGTGGAGGCTGAATCTGCAAAGGAACAATAGTTGGATATCGAGCACTGGCACTGGCACCCACACTGCTACTGGATGGTGGGATTGGCCCTGTGTGTGGTGGTGGTGTTGATGCTTCATCATCATCCCTCAAAAGTTCTGCTTCCAATTCTTCCATATGCACAGTGTCGTCCTCCAAATTATCATCCTCTGGGTTGTTGTCCCAGACATTATATGATTGATCCTCATATGCCCGATCACAGTAATGACTCAACAACCTCAAGTTGTAATGCACATAAACCAAGCTTTCAGCTCGGTTTTCATTCAGCCTGTTTCTTCTCACATTATGTATGAAGTTGTAGGTGCTCCAACACCTCTCTGCTGAAGAAGTATTCACAACTTGTGAGAGAACTTTTTTTGCCAACTTTAGCAAAAGTCCCATGCCGCCATATGCTTCCCACCATGTGAGAGCATCAAATCTGTCTCTGTCTTCCATTGCATGGAAAGAACCAAAGTTACCAGTGCAGCTGAAGTATCTACCTAATTCCATGCGCAATACAGCACACTCCTCCCTGTCAGGGACCAACTTGTCTAATGCCTTCATGTATCCTTGTTGTACCTCTGGATCTGTGAGGTTTGATCCTAACCCCACCTCCAGGTGCAGGTTGGCCCAACCAAAATGGAGAGTAGTATTTTGGCATAAGGATATATGCCAAGGCATGTAGTGGAACATTGAGTTTATTCCACCGTGCACACACACAGTCGTGAATCATTGCATACAAGTTGGGATCATTATCCTTAACAACATCTTTTATTTCACCCAACATGCTATCCATCTGCTCATAAACCTCCCGAATCACTGGTTTATCTGTATCTGAAAAACGAATCATCTGATAAATGGGCTTGGTGAAGTTCAAAATTTCCCTCACACGTGCCCAAAACAAAGGGTCAAGGGCGGTCTCCTCCACGTGTTCAAAACCTTGCCTCTCAACTATTGTCGCTGCCTTGTCCTTTAATACCTACCAATGTGGGCTTGATACCATTGCAACCAATGACTCTCTTGCCTTCAAAAGGCGCCTGAAGATGAGGTAATAGCTAGCAAATCTAGTCTTTGCTATCTTCAACAACTCCAATTTGGAGTGAGTACGGAAAAGCCCATGGGTATTGCTATGATTTGTAATAAATTTTATCATTTTTTTACCTCTCTTATACAAATCACCAAGCCATTTGAATTGAGGTTGTTTGTTTTTAATGATATCATGCATCAAAAGGTTCATTGTGTGAACCAAACACCCAGACTAAAATATGTTGGGGTATTTATCCTCAATAATTGCTCCTGCTGCCTTACAGTTAGCAGCATTATCAGTGATGACTTGGATGACATTGTATGGCCTAGTATTTTCAATTATTTCAAGTAATGGTTCTGCAATGTTAACGTTGGTCTTGAATTTGTCTGAATAATCATATGCTGAAAGGAATATTGCACCACTAACCGACACAGCCAGAACACTTATCAATGGCTTTCCTTTTACATTGGTCCATCCATCAGATACAATGGACACCCCATGCTTATTCCAAGAATTTGTCATTCTAGCCAAAGAATTGTTTATTTTAGCTCTTTCATGATCAAGTCCCACGGTTCTGGCCTTGTCATACCCAGGGCTCCTATATCCTTTGGGGGCATCATTAATGGCAGAAACCATTTCATGCCAATAAGTTGAGCGAAGAACATTGAATGGCACCCTACATGCATATAGAAACCGGAAAATTTTTGAATCCACATCATTCCTACACCCTTCGTCAAGGAAATCGGATATGGTTCTACGCCTTAAGGAGGTGTTTGGTCCAGGTGTGCCTCCATATCCACTGCCATGGGTGGAAGTTGATGGACTTCTTTGTCCATGATGTGATGGACCTGATGGTGTATAAGAATCAATGAAACCCCTAGATCTTTTAGATCTTTGTAGGGCAGCCTCCTCTTCCTTTCTATATTTTTCTCTTGGTGTTGTTGGCACACTGACACAAATTTTGATTCCTAGATTTTTGTTTCCATCCCCTGGCATTTTCCCACAAAGGTGCCTTCTGGCACGGGTGTATGAACCTGTGTATTCTTTATTGCAATGGGGGCAAAGAAATTTAGCGGTTCCACCACCTTTCCCTCCTTCCTGCCTCTGAACATATTTCCACAAAGGTGTTTGACTTTGGTCTTGTCTAGTTCTGTGGCCTCATGTTCTTCACTCTCCCCTTCCTCCTCAGCATACTCCTCCTCCTCTTCAGGATTTTCATCAAATCCACTATAGCCCACTTCTTCATCCTCCTCTTCTCTAATGGGCCTCTTTCTTCTACTCTCCAACACCATTATTACAAAGAAAGGAACCAATGTGAAGAAAATCCCTAGCCATATAGCCATGATGTTTCAAGTTTCAAGTTTCTAGCCTGAAAAAAAAATGAAGGAATGCCAAATAGGAATGGGAAATGCAACATAGGAAAAAAACAATGCAATTTTTCACTTTTCAACACACTAGAATGCAACATTGGGAAAAAAATCAAGTTTTCAGTTTTGAACAATTTAAAAACAATTCCTAGAAAATAAAAAACTAGATTAGAAGATCTACCTCTTTCTTGCAATCCTCCTCTTGCTTGCAAACTTGCTTTCTCCTTGGCACTTCTGCTCTCCAACTCTCCAAATCGTTGTGCTCCTCTTGCTCCTCTTGCTCTCCAAATCGCTCTCCTCTTGCTCCTCTTTGCTCTCTCACTCTCAACTAAAACAATAAAAATAAAATGAGCGGGGTGGGCTTTTTATTTACCCAAACCCCCTCCCTCATTTCCAAAAAAAAATCTAAAGTTGACGCCAATTTTTTTTCCGCGCGGCGGGAAGCACTTCTTATGTTGGGGAGCATTCGCTCCCGAATGCTCCCCGACCGCTTCCCCCATTAAAAAAACGCTCCTGAAGTGTTTTTTTTACTGGGGTAAGCGCTCAGGGAGCGTTCGCTCCCGAGCGCTCCCTAAAACGCTTCCCAAAAGGCAAGGAGCGCTTTTACAGGCTCGGAAGCGCGCTCCCGAAAACGCTCCCCTCCGAAAGCGTTTTTGAGAGCGCGCTTCCGAGCGCTCCCAAAAAGCGCCCGAACGGAGCGCGTTTTGGGAGCGGGTTCGGGGGGAGAACCTTCCCTGCAACCCTCTTCCAAACAAAAGTCATTGAATTCATTCGACTCATACTCGGTGCCTTTATCAGTCCTCAAAATCTTGATCTTCTTCCCTGTTTGTTTTTCCACCAACGCCTTGAAGGTACGGAACCACTTGAATGCTTCATCTTTCTTTTTCAAGAAATATATCCAAGTCTTGCGGGAGAAGTCATCTATAAAAGTGATATAATATAAGCATCCTCCCAAGGATGTTATGGGCATCATACCAGATATATCGAAATGTACCAATTACAAAATATCAGATGTCTTCGTGACACTTGAGGGGAATGGTCCCCTTGTATGCTTTCCTTCGGCACAACCCCGACAAACACCTTCATGATCATCTTTGAACTCGGGCATCCCTGTCACCAACTTCCTTGCTTCAGGAAGGGCTTTGTAATGAAGGTGTGCAAACCTTCGATTCCATAGCTCAGTTTGAAGAGTTGTGTCACATGTCATGGCCCCTAACGGACTTCCACCAACCTGATAGAGCGTATCAACTCTAAAACCAATAGTAAGAGCTTCATTGAAGTTCTTCTTCCAATGCATATGTTTCCATCGTTGAATGCCACCTTGAATCCTTTGTCTTCCATTGCCGAAATAGAAACTAGATTCTTCTTCAAATTAGGTACGTACAACACATCTTGCAAGCGGAGGACTTGACCTTGAGTTAGATGAAGGGTCACAGTCCCTATCCATTTCACGAGATAGGTGACATTGTCTCCAAGGATAATCTCCAAATTAGTATCATTCTCAATCAAATCAAAAAAGGCTTCTTTATATCTAGTGAGGTGCCTTGAAGCACCACTATCAATCAACTAGACATCAAGGGTGTCGGGAGGAGATGCAGCAGAGAGGGCATATATAACAATATATTCACTTTTCTTATTATCAACAACATTGGATTCATCATACCTGGAATTCCTTGACCTCTTGAAAGGTTGACCATTTCCACTTCGATCAAAGGGAGCCTTCCTCTTCTTTGCAAGAGCGGGAAAGGCAGTAGGGTCACCTCCATTCCCATTTAAGGGATGGTCTCTCTCCATCATTCTTGTCTCCTCTTGAGTGCATCTCGTCAACAATTCATTAAAATCAGGAATCACATTATTATTAAGAATAGTAGTATTGAATACATACCAATCACGAGAGGGTCCTCCAAGAGCAACGAGAAAGATCTCTCGATCAGCTACTTCTTCTCCAATAGCTAAGAGATCATTCATGATTTCTGTGAGCCTCATAAAATAGGATTGAATGGATTCTTGTTTGGCCTTCCTGATATTCTTCAACTTGTTCTTGAAAAAAATAACTTGATTAACATTGCTAGCCCTGAACATGCTAACCAACTTATCGTACATCTCTTTAGATGTACCCAGCTCGGAGATATAAGCAACCAAGTGCTTATGAATAGAATCCCTGATGATCATCTTCGCCTTGACTTCCCCTTTTCTATACTTTATCTTTGCGACAGCCAGTGCATTTGAGGCTCATTTATCTTCCCTGCACATAGTCCATGACTTCTTGACCATCCAATACCAAATCCAAAGACATCTTCTAGGCATGATAATCAAACTTATCAGTCAGCTTATCATCACTCTTGAAACACTTGTATGTGGAGGTCATTGGTCCTTGATAGGACAACTCTTCAGTGATTTCTTTTCACACTAGCTCGGGCTTTGTCTTCACCTTAGCTCTGATACCATGTTAAATTTAGATAACCATGGTATGTTCTATGCTTAAAGCAGTTTACTTCAATCTTTCTTATAGGCCCAATTCAGATTAGCAATCACATAATCATTGAAAGTAAATTCTGATAGAACATAATAATAGATCGACAGAAGACAAGCCAATATAATAAATCAGAATTTACAATTCTTCTTGTCCAGCAAAGATAGAGAGAAATGTTTGTTACAGCAGTCAACAGGATACCCTAGCCAGCAAAGACTTTGGCTGGTCAAACCAACTCTTCCAACCTCCTGGAAGTTCAGTCAAACACATACAAGATCAGCCTTTCTTTAGTGTCACACACACCTCATGAGACATCTCCCAAAACAGTCAACGCAAGTCAACAAAAGGATTTCCAACATCCATATTTTCGGCATCCATTTCCGACATCCAGATTTCCAGCATCCATTTCCGACATCCATTTCCGGCATCGATTTCCATCATCCATATTTCCGGCATCATCCATATTTCTAGCATCTAGATTCACATGTGGGAGAGAGAGAAGCCTCTTTTAAGTTGTACAAACCAATCAGATCATGAGGAATGTGTGCGATGAGATGATGAGAAAATGAGCATCAAGTCTCTCCAATTTATATCCATCATTTGTTCAGCTTGTGAGCCTACATTACAATTCAGGTCGACCTTGACAAATTGCACATGTGTGGAAAATAAAATCAAAATATAAGTTCTTCTCATCCAAACAAGATGATCTTTAGATCAATCTTGCACCTCTCCAAAACAGGAATCCAACAAAAATATCATTATCATCATATGAGCAATGCAACATGGAGTTTGGACCTAGTTGCCCAAAATTAACATTAATCCAGGAGGAGATTCCAGAGGAGTCTACACATGATGCTCAATGGAAAGGTGGCGATCAGAACCTTGCCCTTATGAGTCAAGCAAGGAAGTGCAAGGGTAACCCCAAGAAAAATGTGAGTGGGGAAGCTACTTCACAAGATGGGAAGAAGAAGGACATTTGCAAAATCAAGTGCTTTGCATGCCACAACTTTGACCACTATGCAAATCAATGTCCGAAGAAGAAAAAGGGCAAGGGGAAGGCAAAGGTAGCATCTTTAGCAAACACACAAGTGAGCAAGTTTGCCACCATGTTCAAGGAGGAGCTCTCGTTGGGGTCTTTCCTTAATGGCAACATAGACAAGGGTGCATGGTTCATGGAGACAAGTACTTCCCGTCACATGATGGGATGACAAGATTTGTTCATCAGCATTTCAGAGGGAGACTTAGATCTACATGTGGATCTTGGCAATAATGATAACCATATAGTAGAGAAGGTTGGGACTATCCAGTTTCAGCTACAGTTAGGAAATCCTTTGGAGGTGACAAAGGTATCGTATGTTCTAGGGTTGACTAAGAACCTTCTACCAGTCTCAACTATGGAGGATAAGGGGTGTGAGGTTTTCTTCTGAGATGGACAGGTACTTGTCTCAACGAAACCTTTCAATTCGAGAAAAAGTCGAGTGATTAGGAGGAGAAAAGGAAACGTGTACATGTTGAAGGTGTTAGTAAAGGTTGTCATTGATGTCAATATGGAATTATTGGGATGGCAAATATTCTTGTGATGTCATAACCTCATGTATATTATGATGATGTCCTTACTCATAATGACAAGTCCCTCTTGTTTTATAGTGATGCCATTATGATGTCAAGCCACTAAGAAGAAGTCTTGTCCTAGATGACTATTGATCATAATGATGTCATTGAACTAACCATGAAAACACCATAACCTCATGTATCCTTGCTCTTGATGAAGATGACCTAGAAATCATGATGATGTCCCTACTCTTGATGAAGGAGTCCTTCTTATTGATGCTGCATATGGTTAATGACATATCACTGCACTATCTTGATGACATGGTGACATTGATGGCACACATGATGACGTATATGGTGATGACATGGACAATGAAGGAATTGGAGATCACTTGATGACATATGATGATTAAAGACATAACAAGTGGAGACCTCACTTACAAAAAAGAAAAACTTGGTGACATATGACAATGAAGAAGCTCTTGCTGTCCTAATCATTTTCTGCACTAAATAATTCAAGGCCAGTAACAAAGAAAAATGTTTTTCACCACCTTAAAAGCAACCTTTCTCAATGGGACCTAGACCATCTTAAAGAGGAATTTTTCCTCTTTCCACTGAGCCCTTACATGCCCCGAAACTCCCAGTAGTTTGTGAGAAAATGAATTTTCAAGTTTAAAAATAATACTTTTTAAGGCCTAGCCGACCTATGCTCAGTTCCTTCATGTTGGCCCTCCAGCCCAACAGACAGGTCTTTTCATAAAGACAAATCACTACAAATATAAGATTGCAGATCCTCATTTCAATCACCAATTTTCAGTCAAAAATTACAGACATATACCACAGGAAGAACAGTTCAAAAAGAAGGCCGAGGAGGACTTTTAAAGATCACTGTTTTGGGCAACATTTAAAGAAGGCCGAGAGGAATATTTCCCTTGTTTAGAAGTAGCCTAGCTGCAGGTCTGAAGCAGCCTACAGAAGAACCAGTATAGACAGTTTGCAGCAGCTCGCTTTTGTGACAGCAGCTTGGTTTTGTGACAGCAGGCTCACTTTTGTGACAGCAGGCTTGAATTTTGTGATAGCAGCTCGGATTCTGTGGCCCAGATCCTCTCTGTGGACTGTGACTGTGACTGTGACTGTAACCTGCATTCCATTTTTCTGTGATATTACTTATAAACTAAAACTTGAAAAGTCCTGTGATCTAGTAACTCAACTTAGTATCTATTTCACTGTTTGAAGCCTAGATTAAGTCACAAATCTTAGAGAATCTCAGTTGAATAAAGGAACAGAGTTTGAGTGAGCCACAGAAGTTTGGGCTCCATCATTAGGTTATCTACAATCGTTGCTACACCTGCAATCCATTGTTTTAAGATCAATCTTTCAGACCTATTGCTGCTAGACAAGTGACCGTTTGGAGAAGTTCAGTGATTCAGAAATGGAATGACTATGGGGACATCATCAAGCTTGCTATGAGGGTATATGCAGTCAACCTTGAAGTAAAGATTAAGAACCTTGGAAAGCGAAAGCACTAATTTCCTTGGAGCTTTTGGACAAGTGATGTATTAAACCAGACTGGTGAAAAATACATTGTAGCAGCCTTGGAGGAGTGCAGGTTTTAGACAACGGAATATTAGGACCCTTGGAGCATCTTGTGAAGGCACTTTAAAACTAAACTTGGAGATATTATTGGAGATCAGGATGCATTGCTGATGTCATCATGAGGTGACCTTGGAGAAATAGATTGGGTGCCTTGACGAGCTGTGGAGACACCTTCATGTGAAGAACAAGGTTGTCATTGATGAAGTGACATGGAGACTAAGTGAGGGAATAGATGAAGATTGTCAGGGCTCGTTGAAGAAGACATTGGGAGCCTTGAAGATCATCAAACTTATCTTGACAAATTGAAGCAGTGGGTTGGAGCCCTAGAGGATAGGTGTCCTCAAGAAGACCAAGTTGGTGCCTGTACCAGAGATAGGGTTGGAGCCCTAGAGGTTGGAGCCTCAAAGTGACAGGGTTGGAGCCTTGGAAGATAGAGTTGGTGCCCTAGAGGTCGAAGCCTCATGAAGTCCAAGTAGGTGCTTGGCAAAGTACAGGTTGGTGCCTGGAAGGATTGAAGATTGGTGTCTTCATCTAGGGTTGGAGCCCTACACATTATTGTATTGAATTTATTATAAAGAAGAAATTAATAAAAGTATTTATTCCTATTGTTCATTTTGTGTTCTAATTATAAGTGATCTAACTGGTAAAAATAACAATTGAAAAGAAATACCGATTCACCCCTCCTCTCAGTATTTCCAACAGAACGGTCGGCAAGTATGAACCTTGGTTAATGACAGTGATTGTGCAAGTTGTGGCATAAGAAAATGGCATATTTGCATCGCAAGGCTTTGCCTATATTATGGGAGATTGTCCACAGTCTTCCACAATTTAGAGAGGAGCAACAGGGTGTTTGCAAAAGGTGTACACTTGGAGAGTATAACAAGACCTAAGTCACATGACACGAGGACACGAGACACAAAGGATAAGTAAATACGAGTATTCGACACGAGACACAGCGACCTCGGAAACAAGACACGAGGACACATTATATATATATATATATATATATATAATACTGAAATATCGTGCCTGGTCCATATTTTTTAGAAATTAGAACATCTACAAATATGAATCATGATGATATCCATTTAGTAATTTACTAATTTAGTATGTTAGTTTATTAATTTACTACATCAATGATGTTCACGGTTCAATGTTAATGTTATTAACAATTGTTCAAGCACATAAGAAACTAGAAATTTAGAAGTAATTCTTAGATATTAAAACCATAAATTGCATATTTTTCATTAAATCATCAAAATCAAAATGTATTAGGTAGAAATCGAAGGAATGTCAATGGAAAATACAAAATAGAGTAGATACAAAATAGGTAGGAATATCATTGCTCATCAATGGTATTGGTCATGACTCACTAGTCATGACTCTATCAATAGTCCAGGTCATCCTCTATGTCATAATCACCATCACTACCACTGTCATTTGACTCTGCTCCATCCTCCTCCTTTATGCCCAATCCAAGATCTCCAGTTGCATTTTTTGGTGTGGAGGATGAACCCTCAAGAGACTCATCGTCAAAAGTGATTGGCTCTAGCACTAGGTCATTAAGGTCCATGTTGGCTAATGCCTCACGAACAGACACGAAATTGACAAAAAAAAATGAAAAAAATCAAGACGTGATGCTTTTTACATTAGAATTTTAGGACACGTGTTCTAAAATCGGGACACATTAGGGCATGTGTTCGACACAACCCAAACACGTGTCTTGATTTTAGGACATGTTTTATGGCTCGTGTCATGTCTGACACTCGAAATACGGGACATGGGGCCCCTGAGGACGTGCCTGTGACTTAGGCCAAGACTAGGTTCCCAAGCAACGATTCCAGGTCAAAAGGTTTGTTGGATCTTGTACATTCTAACGTGTGTGATCCTATGTTTGTAGGGTCCTTGGGTGGGTACAACTATTATGTGACCTTTATACATGATTGTTCCACGACGACATGGATCTACTTCATGAAGACCAAAGACAAGGTCTTCAATTGGTTTTGGAGGTTCAAAGCTCTTGTGGAAAACTAGACTAGGAAGAAGATTCCTTAGATCGCACAATGGGGGTGAGCATACCTCTAATGAGTTCAAGGACTTTTATAGAGGCAGGCATCAAGAAAGAGTTGACAATTCCTTACAACCCGCACCATAATGGGGTTGCTAAGAGGAAGAATCGGGTCATTGTCATGGCTGCTAAAGCCATGATCTATGATCAGGATCTGCCCAAGTTCCTGTGAGTAGAAGCATGTAATACAACAGTCCATTTTCAGAATAGGTGTCCTCACAAGGTCTTGGGGGAAAAGACTCTTGAGGAGGTGTTGACAGGAGTGAAACCGCAAGTGGGACATTCTTGTACCTTCAGGTCACTAGTGTATATCCATGTACTATCATAAAAGAGGACAAAGTTGGATCCCTTTGGACATAAGGGCATTTTTTTGGGTACAATGAGACTTCCAAGGCATACAAGTTGTACATTTCATCACAGGGGAAGACTATGGTGAGTCAGGATGTGAGATTTGAGCAGCACAGAGCCTTGAGGAAGTCACATGATACCAAACCAACAATGGCAAATGATCAGGAGTGAGAGGCTCCTAAGGTTGAGGAGAGGCCAGCAACACCAGCAGCATGTACTTAGTCTTTAGATAAAGAGGGAGAGTAGGAGGCACCTTCTAATTCAGGCATGCGGGGACTGAGATGGATTTAGCAAACTCTGAGAGATGCTTAGGAGCATGTGCAAGCACCAAGGAGGAATTTTACAAAGATTAAACTACCACAGAAGTTTTATAGGTACATGGCACTTATGAGTGACATTAGTGATTACAAGCCTTCTAGCTTTGAGCAAGCAACACACCAACGGGTTTCGGGGGATGCCATGATGGAAGAGTATTCTTCCATTTAAAAGAATGATGTATGGGATTGTTATGAATAAATAATTCATATAAAATAATATAATAATTAATTAATTATGTAATGAAAGGTCAGAAGGCATGACCAATCAAACCCTCGTGACTAGTCAATGTCCATTTAGGTACATCATCTGAGGGTATGTAACTCACCATTCAAAATTTATCAATACTACAATTACTTACTCTCTTACACAAGACTACATTTAATTACACTACTGCGTACTGGTTTTCTTCCAACGACGGATCAGAGCCATTTTTTATCCTTTGGCGGGTTCTCTGCATACATCATCACTCATCAATGTTCCCCAACCGACTCAGTCACCATTTCGCTGCACTTCGCTTCATATTCCCCACTGGTCCACGCTCACACCGCTCCAGGAAACGTTGTATGTCGTCCTCGTCGTTCGTCGTTTGTTTCCTATTCTCGCTTTTTGTTTGTCTACATTACTAACCCGGCCCTGTTCCAATCTACATGCACCAATAGTGTTGCGCCTTCCCTGTCACGTCCTCCATGTTTCGCATTCATTCCACACCGTGTCAAAATCTCTTTCGCCATACTCCATCCGCATCCCGACCGAACCCCATCTGTTATCTGACCCAATCCACTGTGTCGCCACAACGTCGACAGCCTATGCTAAGTTGCCCAAGTGCATCAATCCCCTGTCAAGATACTACCATTCCATTTCAACATCGGCCAACATCGTTCGTCGACCGTCACCACAGGTCAATATGCTATCAACTCACCCTAACGTCTTGTCGATTAATCGTGGTCATTACTTATATCATTTAGTTATAAACAATACAATTATCATAACTATATAATTAATTGTTATATTATAGTTGCAACATAATAATTAATATAATATATATATATATATATATATATTATTAATATTATTATATTACATATATAATAATAATTAATTAATTTAATACAGTTAAATTTTTAAAAAATGGTTCCACCAAGAAAATGAAAAACAAGATGGGGAATAATGATGAAACTGACGTAAAAAAATATCAAGAAGAACTTGATAAAGTACGTCATCGCCATGACAATATCGAAATCAAGCAGACTGAAAACAATAATTGAAACTCAAGAAGAATTATCAACTGAGATAAAGAAGATAAACAACATTGAGAAGATGTTGCAAGGAATGCATAACCTGTTGATTTTTTAGTAGCTTGGGAGGTATTCCAAGCTCTAGGGTTCAGAGTTTGGAGGGCAAAGCGCCACAAGAGTCACTTGTGGGCTTGGAACCCAAGCATGGGGTTTTGTACCCATTGGGATTTGGGCCAAAACCATGAAGAATTTGAGCATGAGAAAATTTGAGGTGATAGAGCTTGGCGTGTCGATTCCAACGCTTCAAAGATCACTCAAATCAGAGCTCTAGAAATGAAGTTATGAATTATTGAGGTTAAAGTGTGGGTTTGCACAAGAAGTGTCAAGGCTAGCTTAATGTTATTTAGCCTTGTGACCATTGTACAAGCCCCATGTATGACGTTTTGGACGAGCCCTCTTATGTGTATAAATAGGAGGTAACTGTGATCATTTGAAATACATCCATTGTGCAACATAAAGGCAACGTTAAGGAGAGAAGAAACTCGTGAGGAGGAGGAGAGGCATCTCTGTTTTAAGGCCGCACAAGAGAGGTCACTTCAGCAAGGAAGAAAGGCTGGTTAGAAGCCTATTCATGACCGTTTGAAGGTGTGTTTCTCATCTGCTAGAAGGCCTCATTAAAGAGGAGAATTCTACGCTGTTGGGAGGCTGCATTAGTGTGATTAAAGGGGGTTGTAAGGCCTATTTCTATTGTTGGAAGTCGAAACAGGATAGCGTGGATGGTCAACAAACAAAGGAGGGTAAGCCAAAACAAATTAAGGACTATTGAGGGTGTCTTTAAGGCTGACGTGGACTGTGTATGCCCTAACCAGAATTACAACAGTCACAACAGTTCGTGGATTAAGGTATGTCATCTCCTCCATAATTTCCAAGTGTTGGATCCGTGATTTTGGATCAGTTTGGATGGGATTTGTTTGCAGCCTGTAGTAACCAAAGTGGAGGGAGCAAACTTGGTGGTTAGATGCCCTAACCAATGGCAGTTTCTACAGTGATTGTTCGTTTATGCATTAGTCACTTAGAGAAGTATGTTAGCAGCCATGTGGAGGGATTTCCTAGATGTTAGATGTCCTAACTAGGAGAAGATGCTACAACGAGGTCACTCGTGGACTGTTGGAGGGCAGCGTGAGAATGGACTGAGTGTGGACGTGATTGGGCATTTATGGTTTGCTGGAGGATAGCATAATAATTCCCAAGTTAGAGCCCAGTGCACAACAGTTTGATGGAAAAAATAGTTGCTAGAGAGGTAGTTGTTAGCTCAAGGGTTGACGAACCAGAGAAGCAGTTGAGTAGCCCTAGACTAGTGTGTGGAGAAGGAATTCTGCAGTCCTCGTAGCTCGTGTTCACTGTGGGAGATGACCATCTTGCAGTGATAGGTGGCAGCCCTCTGTGCCCTATGTTGGTCTTCATCGGAGCAACGCAGGTAAACCATAGTGGGTTGCAGTCCCTGAGTAGTTGAGGAGCAGCAGTGGGCAGATTGAGAGTTGTTCACAAGTGGAGTTGTCCAACTCGACAGGAGTCTCGATGTGGTGTGCTCTTGATGGACTAAGGCACAACTAGTGAGCAGATTGAGAGCCGAGGTTCAATGTTTAGATGGACTTGGAGCATTGATAGAGGCATGAGCTGCAGATCAGGAGCCAAAGGACCTGGCAAGTACAGGGTATGACCAAGAGGAGCTGAGAGAGTGTGCTACAATCAGCCAAATGGTCAAAGTATCTTGTTGAGGGCAGATTGATCATCGATGTACTGACACCAAGCCCCAGTTTGTATATTGTACTAGTGGATGTATGAGGGCCATTGTCCCTGGTAGAGGAGCCCTAGACTATTGTATTATATGTTGTTTAATATAACGAAGTTGGGTTGAAAAAATGTAAAATGTTGTCTATATTTTGTGCATGTGTGATTCACTGTTGTTTATTTTCCGTTATACAAAGTAGTTTTGTTGAGATTCTTTGCTTGGTAGCATCAAAGATTTTAAGATTCTATCCTAGACCCAAGATCGTGGAAAATCAACATAACCAAGAGAAAAGAGACTTCGATTATCGATGGAAAGCTTTCTTAAGATTAAGAGAAGAAAAGCAAAAAGAAACTCGTAAAGTTTGAGAAAAAGAGGTAAGAATGGATCAGTTAATAGGAAGCGTTAATTCATTTTTTGTTAATCCTTTAATTGCTCAAGAACCAACACAAAGCCCCAAAACTCGAGATAGTGAAAGATCCCCCAAATCATGAAATTCCACAAATGTGGCAAATACACTTCTAAGTTAACAAGTACTATACAAAATTTCCAGAAAATGACTATCAGCGAATTAAGGAGCTACCCAAGTACGACCGTAAGGACCATAAAGATGTTATTGTTTGGGTTAACAAAATGAAAGCCATTTTTGAATCAAACCCAGCATTTGGTGAACGTGAGAAAATCATGACGGCTTCCAACAATTTAGAAGCAGAAGCATATGATTGGTTCCTATCGTGGTCTGGAAAATGTGACGCCCGTTCCTTTCATTGGAAGACCTTCGTGGATGTCTTGCTAAAAAGATTCTACGACGAAGAAGAAGATGATGTCTACGAAAAATTTGTTCATCTCAAGCAAAAAGGGTTTGTAAGTGAATAAACTCTCGAATGGGAAGTATTAGCTACAAGTCAAAGAGGATTTACTAATGAACAACTACTTAAAATCTATAGATGTGGACTTAAGGAGTATATCTGTGCAAAATTGAAATTATACAAACCTAAAACTATCAAAAAAGCTGGACATGCGGCAAAGCTTATTGAACAAAAACATAAATTCAAAATGTCATCATTCAAGGAAGACGAAGACCAACAACAATACTTAGGTAAAAAGGAGTCAAACAAATGTAGGTATTGTGGAGACAAATGGACATCAGGACACAGATGTCTTAACAAGAAATTGTATACTTATGAAGTTGAGAAAGAGTCAAACACTTCAAGTAATGAGTCAGAGAAAAGGATAAACAAGAAAAATAATTGTCGCAAGTGTGGAGAAAACTGAGCGCCAGGACATAAATGTGAAGACACATCCTTACGCTACTATAAAATAGTATATGGGAAGCAAGTTGAAGTACAAGAATGTGATGAAGAAATCGTTGTCATACACAATGAAGATTCAAATCCTGAGGAACGATCATTCGCTGCAATTTCATGTGTCCAAAAAAATCAAGGTGAAGAAAGCAATTCTTCAAAAGGTCAAAAACAACAAGTCACTGCAAAATATGTTCCACCACACCTTCGGAAGCAAAGATACCAGTCTCCAAGACGAAAGAACATTAAGCCTACTACTCTACCAACAAACATGACAAGGAGATCATGCCCTAAAACCTTAAAGCTTAAAGGGCTCATAAGAGGCAGAAATGCCAACTTACTTGTAGATTATGGCAGTACTCACAATTGTATAAACATTGATCTTTCTAAACAATTTGATCTTTGTGTATGCCTAATCAAGGATCTGACCATGACTGTCGCTACTGGGAAAAACTTCGAAGAGAAGGGAGAATGTCATAAGGTTTCAATCCAAATACAAGAACTTGAGCTACAGACAGATTTATTTGCCCTACCGCTCAAAGAAATGGATATAGTGCTAGGTGCAGAATAGTTAATGCAATTAGGAAGCTATACTACAAACCTTGAAGAGTAGTTCATGGAGTTTATTTGGAAAGGACGACACTAAAAATTTCATGGTGTTAATGCTCCCAGCTTCAAGGAAGGTGTAGATTCATATGAGAATGTCACCAACTCACAAGACACAAGACACAAAAAAAGTCAAAGAAAATAGATGTCATTCCATAACAATGTGTTCAACTAGAGAAAACCCTTCTTGTTATGCCTTGAGGATAAAGTATCTTTAAAGGGGGTGACAATTTTACAAATAAATAATTCATAAAAAATAATATAATAATTAATTAATTAACATTAATAAAAATTAATTATGTAATGAAAGGTCAAAAGGCATGACCAATCAAACCCTCATGACCAGTCAATGCCTATTTAGGCACACCTTCTAAGGTTATGTAACTCACCAATCAAATTTTATCAATAATAAAATTACCTACTCTCTTACACAAGACTACATTTAATTATACTACTGCATAGTAGCATACTGGTTTTCTTCCAACATGGATATTGTGCCTAGGCTAGAGGGGAAATTAGTGGTCAGTTCGAGATAGATCTTCAAGATCAAACATGCTGCAGATGGCAACATCAAGAAGTACAATGCTAGGTTTTTGGCGAGAGGGCTCTCCCAGAAAGATGAAGTGGATTATGAGGAGACATTCACTCCAGTCGCCAAATACACTTCTATCAGGGTTGTTAGGCCTATTACTTTAGAGATGGGGTGGAGGATACCTCAGATAGACCACAGGTTTTTAAAGTGCATGGGAGGGATTCTCATGTATGCATGTTGAAGAAGGCACTATATAATCTCAAATAGGCACCCAGAGCTACTTACGGATTGATGGGTATCTACTAGACAAGAGTGAGGCAGATCCCAACGTGTACTATATACTAGTCGGTGACAATTCACTCATTCTGCTACTGTATGTGCATGACCTCTTTCTCAAAGGGTCAGAGAAGTTCATATAGATGTGCAAGAGAGACTTAGCTAAGAATTTTGGGATGAAGGACATTGGCATGATGCACTACTTCTAGAGATTGAACATGTGGCAATGAACACGTGATATCTTCCTTGGACAGGGGAACTATGCAGTTGAAATCATGAAGAGATTCAAGATGGTGGATTGTAGGCCTATGTCGACACCCATGAATACCAACTTGAGGAAGTTAAATGCTTCTAAATTTAAAATGGTGGATCCCACATCATACATGCAATTGACAGGTTCTCTAATGTATCTAGTCAACACTAGGACAGATATAAGCTTTGCTAGGAACACATTAAGCCAGTTACTGGTGGAGTTTAAGGAGGCTTCATTGGGTGGCAACGAAGCATGTGCTCAACTATCTATGAGGTATAGTGGAGTATGGGCTTAGATATGTCAAAAGTGGTGGAGTGCACTTAGTGGGCTATATATATTCATACTGGGCCTGGAGTGCAGTGTGTTTAAAAGTGTAGCTTGGGAGGTACTCCCACAAAACTTGGGTACTAGATTTGTGTGGACAAAACCCACGAAAATGCACTTCTGTGGGCATAGTACCCAAGCAGTGGGTTTTGAACCCAAAGAAGTGGGTTTAAGATAAGAAAATAAATTTGATATGTTAATATATTTGTGTTTGAGCATGTAGGCTTAGGTCGGTTGGGTGCCATGGACATCATCCTTGCGGTTAATTAGACACCCCATGAACACCTATATGTTGGAGACCACGTGAAGTCATTTGATTAACATAGCAACTCATCTCTTATGAAGCAGAACAATTTGAGGGTTGCAAATCTCTAGAGGAAGAGGACGAGTGGTTTTCTGTTCAAGAAGGTTTAAGAGAAGGTCGAGATTTGAGTTTGTCTCAGAGTGGGTCAAGAGGCCCATAGGAAACCCCAGAGGCCACAGAGGGCCATGGAGGGCATAGAGGGCCTCAGTCTATCACAAAACAGGCCGAGAGGCATGAAAAGCCCTAGGAGTAGAGGTCAAGGAACCTCAGTATGAGAAAGAGGCCAGCGAGATTGTTATTTTGTGGAAGAGAGATTGTTGAGTGTTACATGGATGTTTGTTCAAGAAGGGAGCCTTGAACAGCTAGGACAAAAAGCTTTTTATACAGTGACATTGAAGAATCTAAGTGTTGAATTTTGTAGCTATAGTCAGTCTTCATAATTTATATTTTAGCCCTTCAAATGTATAATGAAATAGTAAGACATGTTCTTCATGTCATTTTCATTAATTAGCCCTTAAAAAAAATTATAAGACATGTTCTTCATGCTGGAATTAAAAGAAAAGAAAAAAAATCGAAATTTGAATTTTGAATTTTTGGCTCCAAACTAGTGAACTCGACCCTAATGAAGAGACACACCATTTGCAAAGGCAAGCCACTATATAAAGAGCATTCGACCTCCTCCACAAGGCACCATTCAACTTCACACCAGACAACAGAGTTTCTAGGCATCCAAGCAAAGGAGAAGATGGACAAAGAAGGATGCTTCAATATGAATGGTGCATATGGTGCTTCAATATGATACTTTCATATGGAATGTTACTGTGCTATTATGAATGATATGGAACGTTGTGGCATTCCCTGCTAGAATATAGTGAATGGTGCTTTCAATGAGGATGCCAGAATACTTGTTTGTTGGCGTTAATACAATGCTCACTGGGGTTAATGCTTATTGGCAATACTTTTGTTGGTAGCTACAATAAAATCCAGCCATGGTAAAAGGTCTATCCAAGCACTAAGCACTATATTCATGATGCCCCTTCCAGCCATTAAAACATTTGCTTTAGATGTTGACAATGAATGCAGCAAATGTTGTTGTACTACAAGATAAGATCTTTGTAAGCTAGCACAAAGAGTGAGGGAGCTCCACAAAAATTATAATTGTAAGAATAGTTCCACAAGGAAAATATAGATACATTGTTCACAACTATGAAGAGGAGAATCATTTACAAGCTAAATTTATTGACATCAGTCGTCCCCTAGACGCTGACGGACTATTAGAAAAATGAATTAATAATGCATGCAAGCATGTGCAAGCAGAAAGCAAAATTGCAACTCATGTGATCATTGTCTCAGCTTCTATTGGCAGCTCTAAAGAAGGATTATCTCAAGGAGTACCGCTCTGTGATATTTCAGATTCTCAAGTCACAAAAGTTCATCTATTATGTCTGCAATAAGAAGAAATATTATCAACAATCAAAACATATGCAGTTAGTATTAGTTATAATGAAGACTATCAGTGAAGAAAACCTAAATCTTGATGTAGGCATTCAAGGAGGAACTCAATTGTTCATAGGCGTCAAACCCTCTTGCCATTGATGTCAAAGGGGGAGGTAAGAAAAGGAGAGGAGAAGTGTTTTCTCAGGAGAAAAGGGCGAGGAGCAAAGTTTTTCCATCAATGCCAAAGGGGGAGATTGATGGCATTGTTGTCATTGATGCCAAAGGAGCAACAGCAAGGTATGTTTGATGATTTTGGTTCTGTGAGATGCATTATGTAGCAGCAAGAGGCATGCATGTTGTCATTAATAGCAAACGAACAACAACAACGAAGGCAACGGAGCAGCAGCATGGCAAAGGAGTAATAAGAGCAACAAAAGAAACAACGGAACAACAGAGAGCAGCCAACGAAAAGGAGCAACAGCAAGGAACACTAGAAGAGCAGCAAGAAGTGCAACAAAGGAGAAACAACAACAGAACAAAGATATGTCATTGAACAGAAAGAAGAGCAACAAAGGAGCAGCAGTAACAAACATAGATATTGCATTGCGCGTACATTGTATTGAAGGGATTATGTATTGTAAGAGCAACAAGGTATGCAAAGAAGAAGATAGGGATGCTAGATTTTTCATATGTTGTGAGTTATGCTTGGTATGCTTGATGACAGCAGAACAAAGGAGCAGCAAATACCATGATGGCTTGGAAGAACATTGATGCTTGCATGTGTTGTGTATAAGGCTGATTTGAATGTTGGAGAAAATTGTCGTGATGCAAGGCAAGACTCCATGACAACAAAGGCAAGGCAAGACTCCATGACAGCAAAGGCAAGGTTGTTGAGACAATGACGTGAAGATGTTGTGATGCAAGTCCAAAGCAAAGGCAAAGATTATTTTGATGGGTTAATGGAAAATGTTGTTATTGATCATGAGAAATGAATGCTCAATTATATAGTCATATGTTATTCCTATAATATTACATGATGCTGACATTATGTTGATGAATTTAATCATTACATGTGGATGAAAAATAATATTGGGTGGAGCATTTATTTTTGTGTTCTAATATTCAAAATAAAGAGTTTGGAAATGAATGAGTGGAAGGCAAAGAGTCAAGTTTGTTCACTTCATATTCTTATGTGGGATACAAACAGCCAACAAACTATCTTTATAAAAGATGTGAGTTTGGAAGGCAAGGAAGATTAGAGAGTTAGAGAGCATGTGAGGGTTGATTGTTTGTGAGTTAGCCGACACACATCAAACTGATGTGAAGCAGATTTGAAGGGGAGAAGAGGCAGAAATAAAGATGGAGGTATGCAAAATTGATGACCAGGTAAACCAGCGTATTGTTTTCATTTTGTATGAGGGGATTGTGGTCTCCTTTCAAGTTGTGGCTTGATAAATATTAGGTTGGAGCCTGTTGAGGTAGGAGCCTCCTGTGGGTTGTAACCTACAGAAAACTTAGTGGGAGTTGGAGCTTCCTTGCATGTTGTAGCTTGCAGAAAGATTGAGGTAGCGGACTCCTATATGTTGGATCCTACAAAAAAGCAGATGTAATAAGGGAGTAAGCGCTTGCCTTTGCATCACAACAATAACAAAATCATGGTTTTCTCCCTTTATGGGTTTCCGGTTATATCTAGTATCCATATGTGTTGATGTGATGTTTTTTATTTACTTATTACGTGTTGTTTGCATATTAAATCTGCTGGTCATTATGTATCAATATGCTCATTTAATGGTTTCGTTAATGAGTTTAAAGAATATCAAATTAATGTCCATGAATGTACTAAACTAATTCACCCCTCCCCCCTCTCTCTCAATTTAGTCAAGTTTACATTAGTCACTTTATATGTATTAGAATGATTTTTTTAATATTTATAAAAGTACCCTTCCTTAACTTTACAAAGGATTCATATAGCTCCATAACACTTATTCTTTTATGAAAACCATTTTTTATCTTTTGATCCCTTTCACTTGAATATGAAAATTTATTATTTTAATTTAATCGAGTTTAATTTACTCGGGTTTGGTAAGGTTCAATGGTTTTAACCCTTCGGTCAATGTTTTGTTGTATCTCTTGCACGTGACAAAATATGACGACAACAATGGATACAAATTCGAGGCTATATTGCATCTAAATAATGAAGTCGACAGCATTACTTGCAGCAGGTTGGTGTTTGAAAATGCGTCGAGGGTCAAAGTGGCAGTTGCAAGAAACAACATTGCAGGTCGAGGGGGTGGCAACTAAATTGACATGGTGTTAGCCCGTCGAGGGGTGTCTACAGCAGTGATGGCGGCACCTGTACCAAACCATCAGAGGTCGTCGCAGCATCTACCTGTCAGGCGTTGGTTGCAGCTATTGTTGCTAAGGCTGCAATTGCTTGTGGCTGCAGCTGTTTTTATTTTTATTTGTTGTTTATTTATTTATTTATTTATTTTATAAATATATATATATATATATATATATATATATTTATTTATTTTATAAAATATATATATATATATTGACTTTTTTTGACTTTTTTTAACGATTTTCTTAAATTATTTTATATATATATGGCTAAAGGCCTAACAAGAGAATGGAAAACCTCCAAAACTTGTGTGGCTAAAAGCCTCAATCGCAATGGCAATGAACTTGATGAAGAGTTGATGGCCAAAGGTCGGGAACAAAGAATGGGGTTCTTATACCATGTAACGAACAGGGTTCGTATACGCAGCAAAATATTCATAATATCTGGAAAATGTAAATATCCATTATAGGACAAGTAATATGTTTATATAAGAATATTGAATATACAAGTGATATGATATATAGTATTGATATATGAGGGCCCTGGTTATATACTATGTAAGGTGCCCCTTCATCAATAATCATTTCCTTGGAGACATGCCTCTTCAGTATACTAATCATTATTGACTATTAATCAATAATTATATATATTAATAACATTTAAAAACCATAATCATTGCATTTTAGAATTTTTGGATCAAGTGCAGGGGGCCTCTTCCCAAAGAAAAGAAAAACAAATAGGAACCTAAAAGTGAGCACTACATTCAGGTGGGTTTCAGACTTCAGTGAAGTCTCCAAAGCATATCCTCTATATGATCCTTCCAGTCACAAAGATTAAAACCTAGTTCCATAGCCCTTGGGTGTGAAAATTTCTGAATCCAAATTACAGAAACCCTACTGCAGTATTATGAATAACTTATCCTACTTGTTTGATTTAATTAACAAGTTATTTTTTCTGAAATATTCAATAAAACATCAAAGTAAACACTACTGCAGCCTACACATACATGTAGATCAAGAATTGAAGAATAAAGCCCACATGACAAAGGACACTATTTTTCAGACAAATGTCACCAAAAAAACCCATTGCAACAAAACTAGTGCAGCAGCTCTTAGAGGGTTTTATTATTATGCAGAATTTTGAATACATTCAAGGGCACCAGACATGGTTTGCCCAAACAGAGAAAATCAGGGCAGATGTACCTCTATCACTCAGAGACAGAAAATATGGTTGATTCAGCTGAGGATAAAGAACCCCATTTGTGCCTATGCAGTCTCTACGTCACCCTTCAGTGTGGTTTCCTCACACCTTCTGGATCTGCTAAAAACGAGCCCTTTTTGGCCCACTAGAACCTCAGCGCTGCCTCTCCCAGCACTACGTCAGCCTTACGGCCCTGCTTGAGCCTCTGCACAGCACTAGTTGGCCCTGCGTCACCCAGGCTGACCCTACGAGCTTATGCGTAGCACTGGCTTGGCATGTGTCACCCTAGCTGAGCCTACGTTGCCTCTGCGCTGCTCTGGCTTGGCCTGTGTCACCCTTGTTGGGTCTCTACGATGCTCTAGTATGGATCTGCCTCTCTGTCAATGTATCCTCGACCTTGGATCTGAAATCCCATTGTCGATCTGCCCCTCACTACACTGCAAGCTCACTCGAAAATTCTAAGCAAACCATGCCCTAGAATTTCGACTTAGCTCAAGCGTTACCACTTGGTGTGTGTGTTCTCCAACTGACCCCGAGCCTTCTTTTAATATTTTTCTCGTTGAATATTCAACGGTCGTGATCTAATCTCTAAACAATGGCTAAGATTAGAAAAGACTTGATCCACGTCACTTAGAACATTCTCACTCGCATGTTTTAATTAATTCACTTTAATTATTTAATTTCCCTAAGTTAGACTTAGGGTCTCCATTAAAATAATTAATTATTTGAATAACTTTCACACCGAGTGGAATTTCTCCAAACGATTTCTGGGTCTCGGAGATCTCATGTGTTCTAGCCCCTCCACAAAGTTTCAAAGCTAGAGCAAATTTAACGCTACCCAAGATCTCAACACCCCCTCTTAGCGAGGAATGTGCTCTAGCAAGACTTCACTCCAGAAGTGTTACTTTGATCCATGGCATCGGTCCCTTGCGTTGTTGACGCTTAGTTGCTGCCCCTCATCCACTGCGTTATTGCCTTCTGTACTACTGCCCATGACTCTGCCACAGTCACTGCCTCATCTGTATTGTAGCTCCCTCTCAAATGTTGCATCATGATACCCATAGCACTGCCACTGCTAATTGTTGCATTGCAACTCAGTTGCTGAGAAGTAAGCAACTGAAGGACATCACCCAAAATATTGGCAGACAAGTCAGTTTGGCTGCATCTCGATATTGAAGCACCCTCTGTTGTTGCTCTGCGCCGACCTTCTAAAGCTCTGCGTTGTTTGTTGCTCTGTACTGCGTAAGCACTGCCTCTACGCTGCTGAAATCCCACCAGCCTCTGCGTTGTTGCTTCCACGTTGTTGCTTCCTCTCCTCTGCGCTGCTCTAGTTTTCATCGTCCCAGCAGTGCCAAAGTGCCTCCATGATCCTCTACACCAAATAACTCCAGTCATCCTGCTATTGTCATTAAGGGCTCCCGTAGCTCGTATATGATCCAAGAGTTTGGGCACCTCAAGGATCTTGCCCTCGCTCTACAATTCAAGAGAACTATAGATCAAGGTCGCCCCACCTCTTCTCTGGAGGTACATGAGCACTCATGACCACATCATCATCACTGCCATCATCCCCCTTTGTTGTCGCAACCTTGGAATCTGAATCTTCCTTGCCCTTTTTCTTCTGAGGACAAGTATTGACGAAGTGTCCCAATTCACCACATCTGAAGCACCAGACCTTTGAGAGGTCCTTCTTCTTCTTCCCTTGTTGTTGCTTCTGTCCCTTAGATGCGAGGGTTGCATCTTCCTCCTCCTCCTTCTTGATCCTGGCTCCTCTGTTGTTGCTGCCCATCTTGGACATCCTCCTGATCTCCTCTTGACGAAGAGTTGCCCACATGTCCTCCCAATTTGGAAGTTGTGCTCTGCCCAAAATACTTTGGACAAAGGTCTCCCAATCATCGGTGACTGCATTCAAGGCAGTTCACACCATGAGACCATCGTCAGAAGTTGTTGTGAAAATTCCTTAATACAATTATGTAGAAATCCTAGTGTAGTATCATGGTTTACTTCTCCTACTTGATTAAGTTATACAAGTTATCTTCAGAAATAACATTCAAAAAATACCGAAGTAAACACAACTAACAGCCTACACATACAGATCATTTACCAAATATTACGCTAATTCAAACAAAGTGACACACTAATTTTTTGGACATAAGTCCCCCGAAAAACCCAATCGGGAAAACCAGTGCAGCAGATATGAGGGTTTATTATTATTAAGTAGATTCTGAGTACAATAAATCTAGGCACCAAATCTGGCTAACCCAACACATAAAAGGTAGATCTGCAGCTAACCTGTTGTTCTGAGACCAAGATTCTGACTGATCCACACCCTCAAACGGGATTTACAAGACTCAGGTCGATTTTGTCCCTAGAAACCTAGCGCTACTCCTGAAGCCCCAGCGTCAACCTTGCTAGGCTCTGCATGTCTCTACGTTGCTCAGAAGGGGACTGCGTAACACCAAAGTGGGTGACGTAGTCCTTACGCTGCCTCTAGAGGCCTCTGCGTAACTCAGGATGCCCTCTGAAGCTACAGCGCTGCACCTCCTGGGCCTGCGTAGCGGCTGAAGCTATGTTGCACAGCTACTACATAATTGTTGTTGTTGTTGCCCTTCCTCCTTTGCGCTAACCCTGAAAGTTGCTCCTCTACCTCTTGCTGACTCTTGGCTCCGAGATCAAATCACCCCCCAGCCAATACTACCCCTTGCTGCAGAAAAATCCTCCATAGATTCTTAGCAAATCCTGCCCTAGAATTCCAGCTTTGTTTCTTAGCTCTGCCTCTGTGTGTGTGTCCAACAGACCCTCAAGCCTTTCTCTTATACTTTTTCGTTGAACTCATCAACAGTCAATATTAAATCACTCATCAATGGCTGAGATTAAAAGATTGTTTTATTCGCGTCGCTTAGAACATTTCAGCACATGTGTTAATTAATTCACTTTATTATTTAATTTCCCTAAGTTTAGACTTAGGGAATACATTAAAATAATTAATTATTTGAATAAATTTAACACCAGATGAAATTTCTCCAAACGCTTTCTGGGATTTGGAGTTGATGTGTTTCTTAGCCCCTCCACAAAGTTTCAGGGCTAGAACACACTCGATGCTACCCCAACTACACAAAATCTCAACAATTGCCCCCATAGCAACCAGATGATCTCAAATTGCCTTCAATTGAATGAGGAAGCGTTTGATTTCCTCTCCCTTGTGCATCTGAAATAGTCACAATTGATTCTTCAGAAGCATCTTCCTCTGAACAAAAGTACCTTGATACAATGTGGTCAAGGTCGTCCACATCTCACTTGTCATATTCTTCTCAGCAATGTGTGGAACCACATGATCCTTTACTCTGTCCATTATCAAGCGCTTACCCCTTGATTGTGCTTCCTCGTACTTCTTTAACGGATCAGCATCGACCAAGACAGCCACAACCTTCTTGGCATAATCTTTGATACGATACTCATCCAGGACAGATAGGATCCTAGCCTTGTAGATGACAAAGTTAGACGCTCCATCTAACCTGTCTTGATCTCTCAATCCATGAGAGGCCATCTCTGCAAAACAAATGTTGAAACAGATGCTCTCCTCCCTTCTTTTGTTGCTACTCTCAGCAAGAGACCGGATCTGGGTTTCTTGGCGATAGAAAACCCTCTTGAGAATACGCTCTCTCTGACAAGTGATTTCCTTCTCGGAAATCCTCCACCAATTTGTTGAATCAACCCTCTCCAATCACTCTGCTGATCAGATCTCAAACTTCTTGGCTAGAAATTCTGTTGAGGAATTGTTTCCCCTTACTTTTTCAACCCTACTAGACATTGTTCTGCACTGGCA
Organism: Pinus albicaulis; assembly: GCA_034641835.2. Taxonomy (NCBI): domain Eukaryota; kingdom Viridiplantae; phylum Streptophyta; class Pinopsida; order Pinales; family Pinaceae; genus Pinus; species Pinus albicaulis. The sequence continues at coordinate 1,017,151,730 of CM076580.1, read as the reverse complement.
AAAACAATGCCCCACTGGCAACTTCGAAGATCAGAAACTGCACCTCCAGCCACGGCACTGGCATAGCGTCACCCCCTCTCCCTCTGTGTCACCCTCTTAGGCCTGCGTGAGCTAGACAGGCTCTGTGTCACCCCTGTTGGGTCTGCGCTGTCCCTTAGGTGTTTCGCTGCCTCTTTCTGGATCTGGGGCTATCTCAACCGCTTTCCTGCAGCAAAAAACTTCATCACTTCACCGATGGCTTCAACTCCCCCTGATCTGCAATAGCTCTAATACCATGTGAAAATTTCTGAATCCAAATTACATAAACCCTACTGCAGTATTTTGATTTACTTCTCCTACTTCTTTGATTTAATTAACAAGTTATTTTTCTGAAATATTCAGTAAAACATCAAAGTAAACACTACTGCAGCCTACACATACATACAGATCAAGAACTGAAGAATAAAGCCCACATGACAAAGGACACGATATTTTTCAGAAAAATATCCCCAGAAAAAACCCAATGCGGGAAAACTGGTGCAGCAACTCTTAGAGGGTTTTATTATTATGCAGAATTTTGAATAAATTCAAGGGCACCAGACATTGTTTGCCTAAACAGAGAAAATCACGACAAATGTACCTCTATCACTCGGAGACAGAAAATATGGTTGATTCAACTGAGGATAAAGAACCCCACGTGTACCTACACAGTCTCTGCATCACCTTTCAGTGTGGCTGCTTCACACCTTCTGGATCTGCTGAAAACGAGCCCTTCCTTGCCCATTGGAAACTCAATGTTGCCTCTCCCAACACTGCGTCAGCTTTACGACCCTGCTTGAGCCTCTACACGACACTGGTTGGCCCTGCGTCACCCAGGTTGAACCTAAGCAGCCTTTGCGCAGCTCTGGCTTGGCCTGCATCACACTGGCTGAGCCTACGCTGCCTTTGCGCTGCTCTGGCTTGGCCTGTGTCACCCATGTTGGGTCTTTATGCTGCTCTGGTACGGATTGTCTCTCTACCAATGTATCCTCGGCCTCGAATCTTAAATCCCACTACCGATCTGCCCCTCACTACACTGCAAGCTCACTCGAAAATTCTTAGCAAACCATGCCCTAGAATTTCGACTTAGCTCAAGTGTTGCCACTTCGTGTGTGTGTTCTCCAACTGACCTCTAGCCTTCCTTTAATACTTTTCTCGTTGAACATTCGACGGTCATGATCTAATCTCTAATCAACGGCTAAGATTAGAAAAGACTTGATCCACATCACTTAAAACATTCTCACCCACATGTTAGACTTAGGGTCTCCATTAAAATAATTAATTATTTGAATAACTTTCATACCGTGTGGAATTTCTCCAAACGATTTCTGGGTCTTGGAGATCTCATGTGTTCTAGCCCCACCACAAAGTTTCGGAGCCAGAGCTCATCCGATGCTACCCAAAATTTCAACATTGGGTACATGCTAGCATTAGACAAACTGGTCCCTAACAAGGAGTATGCTAGATTGCGTGGAGAATTAAGCAAATACTTCAGTCGGACTGGAATGTTTGGTTCATTGCATGCAACCGATGATAGAGATAGATTGGACCCTGTTGAATGGTGCAACACGTATGGCTCTGGGGGACATTGGGCAAAACTGGGAGTTAAAGTGCTTCCACATGTGGTTAATACTTCTTCTACAGAGAGGTGTTGGAGCACCTATAGCTTCATCCACAATGTCAAAAGAAACTTCCTCGATGAAAACCAGGCAAACAGCTTGGTTTATGTACACTACAACCTGAATTTGTTGACACATTATTGTAAGTGGGCTCAATTTGATAAAGCTTATATCACTTGGGACAACAACCTGAGGAGGATAATTTGCAGGATGGGGCGTTTCATTTAGAACAACTAGAAGCAGAACTTTTGGATGATGAGGGTGAAGCAGCATCAAGAGCAATGCCACCCCCCATCCACTAGGAGGGCTCAAGTTGCACCATATTTTCCACCACCTCCATCTGCAACATTGCGTAGAGGTCATGTGCCTTTTGGTTTTGGACGTGGGCGTTAGACTATGCAGGAAAAGACTCCCATTGTTCATAGATCACAAGAAAAGAAATTAGAAGTTTCTCGTGGCAAGAAGAAATTTTAATAGATGGTAGATTTAATTGTCTTTTCTAGTGTCTAGTACTTTTATAACTATTGACTTTTTCATATTTATTACGGTAGTGTTCGTAAAAAATATATGACAATTTAAGTTTGGTGTTTGAAGTTGGCAATTATAACTCATTGGTAATGAATTATGAATACGATGCTCCGTGAAACATTTCATTTCATGTTTGATATTCTTTGTTAGAGTTTGGTAATAGTTACGAGTACAACTTTAGTGATAACAAATGTTACGTATTGAATTTTGGCACTTTGAAACATTATGGTTGATAAGAATTGAGATGTTGTAACTTGTTCATCTGTGGTTGATGAAGATTATAACTACTAGATGTTTGATGTTATATGGTTTAATCCATGTTTTTATAGTTTTTATAACTAATTCATCATTCTACATGCTTTTGTCAACATATATGCATCAAAATATATACAAATATATATTATATAAAAAATGCTCCCGACTGGGAAGCTTCTGAAAATTGTTGCTCCCACTCCCGATTCCAAGCAGCCTTGCCTTGGAGTAGTGCCATTAGCTAAAATCTTCAGCTCAATCTCAAAATAAAAGGCCAAAATTTATCGGTTCTTTGCAAAATGAGCAGCATGAACAACCAAGTAGAAGCCCTACTGCTGGGCAATAAAATCAGTGAACAAGAACTCTGTAATTAGTGAATAAAATAGGCTACAATGGCCCTAGAAAACATCTTTTCCAGCCAGAAAAGTGCATGAAAAAACAGCCCAAATATTCCTCTGATTTGGTTATCTTACAAACACCAAAATCTGATCACAACAACAAGAACAGGCAAGAAGAAACCCTGCCAGCAGTGCAGTAGATAAGAAAGGTTCACAGTGGCTGTGATAAAGGTTGAAATCACAAATAATTAGGGGATCAAATGGACTAAACAGCTAATAAAAAACCTTCCATTAGAAGAGAAAAACAGTACTAAAACTGTGCACTGGAGCTGTCCATTAGTACGCTACAAAGTGAGAAGCTAAGTACACAAGTGAGAGAAACCAACCAAAGAACAAGAATGTACCAACACTAGATATGGGTGCTTGTAGGCTTAAACACTTTACTACGAAATCCAATAAACTCACTGACTAAAGATAATTTACAAATGAAGCTTGTGTGGTGTATTTACCATAGGCTTAAATGCTCTACTAGGAGAGCCAATAAGCTCAATGATTAAAGATAATTCACAAATGAATCTTCGAGTGGTCTATGTGTACCACCCAAGTAGGTAGGGATTTCTTCCAAGAGGTTTAAGAGCCCACATAAGTAGGGGCACATGACCCAAGAGGGTAACTAAGCCTATAAATCTAAGATACTAGGTCGGCCTTGAGCACACCTACGAATAAAATATGGTCTTAGCCATGATTACAAGTGCATTAATGGTTCATATGAATTGGATGTGGCCATGTGTACAAATTACACCAATATTTCCAACACTCAAGAAAATAAAAGGCAAGGCTCAAAAATAGCTGTTCCTTGCAATATTTCCAATATGTATGAAAATAAAAGGCAAGCCTCACGACTATTTCATTTGAACCCTTTAAATACCTTGTTTGGCTCCAAATGTTGAAAAGTGTAACTAGGATTGGTCTTCATATTGACAATGCAATTATGTAGTTATGTAAAGAAGAAGACAAAGATAATAAAATGTATTTTGGGTTGTACTTGCTTCATGGGTTTCATGAGCAAGATTTTATTATAGACTTTTTCTTGATGTCTATTAGGGTTATCTTCTAGTTACATTTGTAATTAAGTGTCTAGTAAATAAAGAGTCTAGTCATCAATATATGCTCCAGACCTTGTCATGAACCTTGTCACAAATCCTTGAAGAAATGGCTATGGACAGCCTTCATCAACGCTGGAATATAAGCTTCAAATACAGTGAAGAAATGCCTCATTAAATGCTGGAGTAAATACACTTCATATCGGCCTATATATCAGTAACTAAAGTCGGCCTACCCACTAGCTGAATGGTCGGCCTAAAGGCAGAAATGACACCACTATATAAACTCAGAATCTGAGGATCATTTGAACAGTACAGGAATGCAGATCACTCTGAAATAGTGTGGATTTCAGGAAGGGTTCAGGTGCAGATTCCAGGAAGAGTTTAAGTGCGGATGTGGCCATGTGTACAAATTACACCAATATTTCCAACACTCAAGAAAATAAAAGGCAAGGCTCAAAAATAGCTGTTCCTTGCAATATTTCCAATATGTATGAAAATAAAAGGCAAGCCTCACGACTATTTCATTTGAACCCTTTAAATACCTTGTTTGGCTCCAAATGTTGAAAAGTGTAACTAGGATTGGTCTTCATATTGACAATGCAATTATGTAGTTATGTAAAGAAGAAGACAAAGATAATAAAATGTATTTTGGGTTGTACTTGCTTCATGGGTTTCATGAGCAAGATTTTATTATAGACTTTTTCTTGATGTCTATTAAGGTTATCTTCTAGTTACATTTGTAATTAAGTGTCTAGTAAATAAAAAGTCTAGTCATCAATATATGCTCCAGACCTTGTCATGAACCTTGTCACAAATCCTTGAAGAAATGGCTATGGACAGCCTTCATCAACACTGGAATATAAGCTTCAAATACAGTGAAGAAATGCCTCATTAAATGCTGGAGTAAATACACTTCATATCGGCCTATATATCAGTAACTAAAGTCGGCCTACCCACTAGCTGAATGGTCGGCCTAAAGGCAGAAATGACACCACTATATAAACTCAGAATCTGAGGATCATTTGAACAGTACAGGAATGCAGATCACTCTGAAATAGTGTGGATTTCAGGAAGGGTTCAGGTGCAGATTCCAGGAAGAGTTTAAGTGCGGATTTCAGTGGTTTAGTACAGGGTTAAAATAATGGTATATCTGTGGTCAACAAAGAGGATAAAGGGACAGACTATAAGGCTGAAAACAGTGTGGATCACAGGACAGAATCAGTGCGAATATCTCTGTGATGGTCATAGCATATATAAGTTTGGTTTAAGTAAAGGGCAGTGAAAAGATGCAGATTTTCCTGAAGTAAATATGTGTTTGAAGGCATTCTACAGGTCAGGAATCAGAGCTGAGTGCATACATAGGACAGAAAGAAGTATGGATACAGTGAAGTAGTAACTCTCTCATGATGATGACACTCGAAAGTGCAAGCATAGAAGGAAGGTAAATCATAGATTTACCTTCCTATCTTCAGTACAAAGAAAATATAGGTCAAGAAAACATGGAGCAAGAAGATGAGTTCAAAGATCAAATTAGAGACCGAGATCTCTAAGGATGGTGCAGATCAGTGTAAGCTAGTGCAGAAATGAAGGATCAGCGTTGGAGGCAAACAAAGAAGCATTGACAAGGTCTTGGAGGCATTCCTAGGTCAAGGGTCTGAGTCTTGGTCATGGTACTTGTCATTTGAAGATCTATAAGAAGAATTCTTTGCGGGTTTTCCTCTCCAAGATGGAGAGGTTTTGCCCTGGCTCTAGGAGCCTAATTTTGTGTCTCGTGTATTTTGATAATTGACTTGATGAAAGACTAACTAAGATAAAGAAGACAAGACATAAGTAACTCAAGTAAGCTCACAAGTAATTATCAAGAAGAGATTTTGAATTAATCACCAGCCCTCTAAATTCTCAACTCCAAAAGTATTTGAGAGTTTGTAAAAAAAGATGTCATGGATGCCTTGGAGTGTGTCCATTTTTAGTCATATCAATCCTCCACCATCCAATATGATTCACTTGCTTCATATTTCCCCTATTCCCCCTCCATATCAATGGTGTGAATAGAGCTACTTAAGTCCACAATATCTAAATATTGTTGTTGAATTATTCTGGTTTAGGACTACCAATATTCAATATGGAATCATGCAACCCTACTTTCACCTCAAGATCAAATATTAGCGCCACTCTGCCTAGCCTCCTAAACACCACTCGGGATTAAGTGCATATCTAGCAACAAAAAGAAGGGCATTCATCTTGTTCCACCTCTTTTCTATCAACATCTGGATTTATTTTAAAAACTCCAAATAGGAATCAGTCTTGAAAAATATCGAGTTTATATTGTCAATCATGCCATCAATTGCCTCTATATATCTACAAGAAGAGGGAATTTGCATCAACATACCTTACCATCTCCACCGTTCGAGTTGTAAATGAAACAGTGCATCATGGATCATCATCCAAAATCATTTCTTTTCGCTTCTAATTTGAACACCCTCCATCTAGACCATTCATCTTTAATAGTGACATATTGTATGGCATCTTACACTTAGAAATCTATACTCAAGAAGAATGAAAAAGGAGGTATAGCTTGCATCAATCAGCTTCGAGAACACTTTCTAAGAATGCATGTTAAAAATAGCAAAAGTGGCATGTTGGTCATAAATAGATCCACAAAATTTAGCCAATGACTTTCACTGCACTATTTAGTGCATCCGCTCAACAAGGAATCCAAAATATATGCATCTCTATTTTGAATTTTTACCTAGACAACCCAACAAATGAACATCACATTTCAGATAGCTTTTACTTAAATAGTAACAAACAACCAAATCAATTGCATCTTTCAGTACCTCATTTGAGAAAGATGAGTCTTTCATCTTTCTACTGCAACCAAATGCTCTTAAAATCAAAATCCCTTTGGAAGAGCTCACAATAAAGTTTATCAAGGCCCTGGTCTTGGTATCTTTCCAATCATCCATGATAATTGGATTTTTTTCTCAACCTGATTTTGTTTAAGATCATTCATCGGCCCTTGCTTCCATGATATTTTTCACTGGCATTGCCATCCTTGATGCATTATAAATGAAGGTTGTATATCCATGGGCAATAAGTATGATTTTACTCACCAAATTCTTGTAAAAAGGTCAACAGGAAAAAATAAATGCAAATCTACAGCCATCATAAACTCAACAATTGCTTCATCAACCTCTTCATTGTGTTACAACTCAAATTTGCAGTTCTTTGAGAGTAATTCTTTGTACCAGAAGAACCAACTACAGGCTCAACAAACTGAGAAGATAATATAATTTGAGTAACATTGGACTCTGAAGTGTGAGCTTTTTTGAAGTTCCTATTCACACTCGAAAAAATGTAGCATTTTCAGCAATCCATGTGAAGCCTAGCCATTCCATCTCTTTCTTCAAGTATACAAAGACATGTCCACCATCACCATATACAACCAAAAGATGATACCATACTCAGCTGTAGCTACGCTTAAATATGGCCACAAAAATTGGATACCCATTCAATGGAACAGCCACTATACTTCTTCTTATTCTTTGTGATTTTCTCGAAATATTTGAATAAGGGATTTTTATGATTAAAGGCATAGGACTTTTTGTGGTGGTCTCATTTCATACTGGGCAGATTGACTTTCTTCCCCCATCTTAAAGCTTAATCCCCAGGAAGGCATAACAGTCGGGAAGTAGAAATGAATAAAAATAAATGGACACAGATTCAAAAACCTTAAAATGCAAAGAAAACACCCAAGAGAACCTAACTGTCAATGACTATTTGAAGTTTCGAAGACTTGAAGCAACAAAACATTTTTGTCTCAAGTTGCCCAAATCTCTGTCTCTCCTCGTTACATTATTGTAAAGTTCAATTCAATATTCCTTGAACTGTCACAACTACCCACCCAGAACATAATGCTCTCCTTGGCTTCAACACTCACAAAATATCACTCTTAAGACTGCCCACAAGCTTATTTTAATCCTGTGATTGTAACAGAAATGGCAGCCAATAATAAGCTGGTGATGGGTTAAGCTAGTGTGTTAGTATGTCGGTGCTTAGTCAGTCAGTTTTTTTGGATTTCTTTCGAGTGCTTAAGTGGCAACAGTTTCATCAGGAGACACCTAGATGTCCATGGGATAGTTAGGAGCTGCTGTGTGCCTCTGGAATTATCCATGGATCCTGTGGGAATCCCCCAAATGTCACCTAAATGGGGTGAAATGTTCCCAGGACCAGGGGGCATCCACAAGAAAATAGGGCAATTTTCTCAATTGTGGATTTGTCCCAGTGCAATAATGGTCAGAATTAATACTAGGCCAAAAGAGTGATAGTAGAACAAAATATGTGCCTAGTTATATAGATATCTAGTAGAGATCAACTCTATGTTCAAAATATAGTAGCATAGTTTCTAAAAATAACTATGTTTTTAAGCCAAAAATGTAGCATTCATTCTTATAAAAAGTCTAAAAGATCTATAATTAAAGGGAAAAGGTTTTATGAGGCGTGTAAAAATTGCAATTACAAATAGAAATAGAGATCCTTCAGGTTTCCATATAAACTAAGACTTTCTATTCCTTTTGTTTGCTGCTCATATTTCTGTGGTAGTAAACAGTGACTCGAGCTGTTTAGATCTTGATTGCTTACAGCTTTATCTGTCAAGTCGTACATCAAATGCTTGAAATTCAACATTGGGTAGTGGGCAGAGATCCCTAGAGCTTATTGAGAATGGTTAGTGAAATTGTGCTGTGACAACTGACAACATGCATAAAATTCATAGTTTTTTATCGATATAATTAAATCTTAAATTTAAGATTAAAATCACAAGGGTTACATGATAATTTCATTGACAGTAAGTGTAAGGCCGACTATGATTCAAGTATATTTTTAAAGTTATGGAAAACCTTAAAAAAATATACTTAGCAAAGTAGAAAAATTGGTTATTTTCACTTCATTGGATTTTACTAAATTTTACTACTATGGTACAACGATTGTCTGCACAATGCAAAACATTGTACTTATAGAAAATTATATTATAAAAGACTCTCTGTCATAACACACATGCATAACTGTTTAATGGCGATATGTCATATAGGATGAGGAATCCCATCTATGTTCACATTTTAAACTGCCAACTGCTTTTCAGGTCTTCAACTTGTAAAGTTTAACATGGAAAGAAATAGTTTAACAGTCTATGTCACAATTTAACTTCACAAATGCATATTTTGTTTGAACCAATACACTCATGTGTGCAAATGCATTTGTCAGTTCAACCCACATAATGAAAGGAGAAGCATTGCAAAATGCCATCCCCTCCACCCCCACCCACACAAAGAAACTAAAACTAGCAAGGAGACCTAACCATATCGTGGAGTGCAGCCCCCAAGGAGCAGCTCCATTGGCGATCACCATGATATGAAATGTTATGTAAACTATGAGATTCAAGGTTCAAATTCCCTGATTAGCCCGTGTCTGTGGGAGAAGCATATGTAGGCACCTAGAGGTACAGTGGTAGCAGTCAGAATCGAACCCATATCATGCAAGTACAAAAATGGCCTACTTGCCAAATCCTCTAATAGAAAAAAAAAAACAAATATAACATGGAGTGCAATTCTTCTAACAATTATGTTTGTTGGAAAACTTTGAGCCACAATTCTTCATTTACATCTATATCAGCATTCGTTAATCATCACAAAGTAGATTTAGATATAATTTTCTTCATTAACATGGCCTGATCTATAGAGACCATTCAAGATTAGCACGAACCTTCATTTTCTTAAATCTCAGGATAGTTGTCAAAAGATGAAAACCCAAACATGGCTTTGATGAAGATATGCTAATAGAAAAATAATGCATACCAGTGAAATTAGAAGATTGACCAGTTGCACCCTCGTCTGCCTGAGTTTTAACTTCTGAATCCTGTCCAAGACAAAGACAAGAAAAAAGAACTTTATTATTTGTCAGTACAATGTGGTATGCCCTTGTACAAGCAAATAAATGCTTTGCATGGGCTCATCAACAGAAATCACCAAAATGAAATTAATTTTGGAAATTTGAAATGCTCTACCTTAGGAATGTTCTTCTCTGTAGAATCTTGGGGAGCTCCTACGTAAGGTTTCTGATCTAACACTTCCTCCAGGCTAACATCCACAAATGCTGCCAACATAATTTAAGATAATATCAGCCATTGTTCTCCAAGTTAAGAAAAGCTTCATTCCATTCAGATGAGAAAATAAAGAGCATGGAAAGATAACTTCTTATGTTAATCAAACAACACGAGCTTCTTATATGAATGAACCAGTTTACCTATCTTCTTTGTCATGTAATATTAGTTGCCTTTTAATGGTAGTTGTTCCATGTTCTGCTATACCACAAGCAAGTATTAAATATGCACCTTTAATTAAATTTGTTCACTGTGCTATTGCTTTAAATTTTATACACGTCCATCAACATGGAGATTCTCCAAAGTTGAATAGTAAGAAATATTTCAAGTTGTGCAATTTTAAGTATTCGTAATTATCGGTTACTGCTCTGCTGGTCATATTTTGGAAATCCATCTTTACTTTTACATTGTTCAAACTTACCTTGTTATAATGCCTGCTAAATTTGTATATCGCCTTCCTTGAAGAAGAAGAAAGAAATTGTACTAATGTCCACAAAATGCCAAAAATAGGTCAACAGGACTAGAAAGTACAAGGAAGAGATGTGAGAGTGCTAAGGGCATTACTTAAGTGGAGAAATAAGTACAAACCCAAAATTGTGTAAAAAAATCAACCAAGAAAATAAACCCTAAAAAGGAATGCATCAGAATCAGACCAGAACCAGCCAGTCAAACAGGTTCGAGGGTGTTATGATCCTTGCACCTTAAAAATGATAAGAAACCAATAACTACAGTCCAATTTTAAGGGGAAAGCTCCCTTTGCAAATAATACAATGAACAAGAGAATATTTGATTATCATTAGACTAGGTCTCCTTAGTATATATATAGGAGACAAAGGATACTATTATAATAAAACGGTACCATGAGGGGTTCTAGCCTACATAACAACATAAAATTAGAAATGTAATCACTCAATAGCTAGGGCTTACTAAGGGCTTCTTGGGTTAACATTGGACTTATACAGGGCTTAACATGCCCCTCCCCTTCAAAGAAGTGTTGTCCTCAACACTTGACTATCTATGGGTGTTTCTACATGAAATACTCATCTTCACATGCCACTTCTTCCATTGGTAGGTTCTTCCATTTGATTAGGTACTCAGCAATTGCTCGATTTCCCAGCTGCTTAGTCCTTATTTCCAAAAGTTTTTGGTTCTAGTGTTATTTTCCCTTCTTCATTAATCTCTGCTAGAAGAGTTTGGACTAGGATTTTATCACCGATGACCTTAAAGCAAGAAACATGGAAGATTGGATGTACACGTGAAGAGGGAGGCAGCTCCAATTTGTAAGTCATACTTCCAATCCTCTGTAACACCTTATAGGGGCCATAATACCTTGGAGCTAATTTATTGTCATTTTTTTGCTGCTTGAAGGGATCTGTTTATATGGTTGTAGTCTCACAAATACACAATCCCCCACTTCAAATCCCGATCTGCTTGTTGTTTCATCATATTTTGTGCCATAGCCAAGTTGTCCTTCAATAGTTTGAGAACCTCTTGTTGATGTTGGATGTGGTCCTCTACTGCTTAAGCCTTTATAGTCCCTTTCAAGGGTGATGTAATGGATGGAGGATGATATCCACAAAGTGGCATAAAAGTGTGACAGTTTTGATGAAATACGAAAGGATGTGTCAGACCACCATTCTGCCAAGGTCAACCATTTGACCCATTTTTTCTGTTTATCAAATGCAAAGCAACGTAGATATCCTTCTAAACATTTATTCACAATTTTAGTTTTCCCATCAGATTGAGGATTGTAAGATGAGTTGTAAGTCAATTGAGTACCCAACCAAGAAAATAATTCAATCCAAAAATTTCCAGTGAAAATTGGATCTCTATCACTTACAATAATCTTTTGTATTCCATGTAGCTTTTTGGACTATTTCCACGAATGCTTCAGCCACAATACTTGCTTTAAGAGGATTCCAGTGAAAATTGGATCTCTATCACTTACAATAATCTTTTGTATTCCATGTAGCTTTTGGACTATTTCCATGAATGCTTCAGCCACAATACTTGCTTTAAGAGGATGAGAAAGAGAGCAAAAGTGGGCATACTTTTCCATTCAATCTACCACTGCCATAATGATACTCTTTCCTTCAAACTTGGGTAAACCTGTAATAAAATTCATTGAAACTTCTTCCAACGCTGACTTGGTATGGCTAATGGTTGAAGGAGCCTTGGGGTCTTGATAGTCTCTCCTTTATTTTGTTGGCATGCCACACATTCTGCCACAAATTTTTGCACATTTTCTTTAAGAACTTCCCAAAACAATCTTTCTTAATCTTATGGTATGTCTTCAAGAACCCTGAATGTCCTCCTATGTGAGAAGTGTGTAATTCCAATAGGACCTTCTGTTTGAATTGAAAATGAATACATAAGTGAACTTGATACCATAACAAACCATTTTTCCATGTAAATTTTTCTACTGCATCAGGGTCCTCCTGTAGCTGTTGAATGATCTTGCATGTCTTTTCTCATCCTGCTGCCATTCTATTGTTGAAATGTGTAGCTTGGGAGGTACTCCCACAAGCCCTACGGTACTAGCTTTGTGAGGAGTTAACCCACAAAAGTGGTTTGTGGGTAGTGTATCCAAGCAATGGGTTTTGTACCCAAAGTGATGGGAGTGAAACCCAGTGGAGAAATTGATAGTTTATTCATTGTGAGTATGAGGGACACCCTTGAAGGGCTAAGGGGCACCTAGGGTTTCAATGTGAATGCAAGGGTCAACCGAAATGAATTTTACTCCATAAGAAATTGATGTTTAAGAAAATTGCTTAGGTCGGCTAGAGTGAAAAGACATGACCCTTGGTGAGATGTAAACCCACCATGAACACTATAAGGAGTGGAATAGAACTCGTTTGGCATCCATCCAAGTGCCATTGATCAAGAGAAAAGGCACGTTTGAGGTATTCGTAGGTCAAAGGATCCAAGTTGGAGTGTGAGGAAGGATGAGTTCAACGTCTCTTCTTCTATGTATGATCTAGGTCGAGTTGTGGAGTTGTTGTCAGAGTTTATTAGCATGGTTCTAGGCATACGTATGGGTAGAATATCTCTGAGATAAGGTCGAGTCTTTTTTGTGTGTTAAAGAAGGGCAGAGTCCCTTGTAGGAGGCCTGCACGAAGGTCATAAGACTTGTGTTGGAGTTGGAATACAAGGTCGAGGATTCTAGGAGACAGGGCAAAGAAGGGAGGTGCCAAATCTTGAGGTATGCGAAGTTGGGGCAGATGTATAGCTAATACAGGTGCCCTAAAGAGGGCCGAAAAACTTAGTTCTCTTGTCACAGAACCAAGACCTTGTGTGGGTAGAGCAGACCTTTGTTCAAGGTATGTTGACTTGTCTTTGAGTTGATGAATGCATGGTGATGGTAGTGTTGTGTATGGTTTATTCATAGGTGATGAACAACAATTCGCTTTCTACCCAAGTTTTATCATATCGATGGAGAAATATCATTGATAGGAGGCAACATTGTGCAAGCGCCAAGTGCATTAGTATAGTTGTGTGTGGGCTTATTGTAAGAAGCCCTAAGTACTTTGCACAAGAAACAGATTTGTTACAGTTAAGTGGGTGGTCCTTGATACCCTAAGGATTGATATTTTTGGAGGAGAAAAAGTCAATTAATAGGGCAATTTCGGTGTGCCCTATGTCTTGTCTATTTGGAGCAGCAAAAGGACAAGTAAGAGGGTTGTTAGTTGTGTCCTAGCTCAGGCCTTTTTGAGTAGCAAAGAGGTTTGTAAGTGGGAATCTTGGAATACCCTAAGAGTTGGAAATCTTGGAGAAGCGGGAGAATAGCTAGAGGGCGGACTTGTATGAGCCTATGTTTAGTCATCTTAGAGTAGCGGCAGTAGTGATTGATATAGGCAGTTTAAGCAGTTGGTGATGCAAGCATTTCTGAAGTTGCAGAAGTCTTGTGAGCAATAGAAGAGGTGGAAAAAGACCTGTAAAAGTGTTCAACATACGTGGATTGAAAGGGCTATGGAAGTGCTACATCAACAAGTCAAGTGTATTTTGTTCAGGGATAGATTGGTAGTCATAAGTTGTTGACTCCAACCCCTAGTTGTTCATGTATCAGGGCTAATTGTAAGGGTCATGATCCCTGGTACAGGATCCCTATGTTTGTTGTATTAAATTTTGTAATATAACAAGTTTTGGGTTGAAAAATTGTCTTGTATACTATATTGATTCATTGTTGTACGTATTCCATTGTGCAAAGTTCTTGTTGTTGTGCCATTTTAGTGTGTTTATGATCATGTCTTTGACATAAATCTGATTCTGATATGTCGAGGAAAAAATCAACATCTATCCTTGCTTCTTCCGCCCAGTCAAATCGTGGAATGGAAATAGCACATAGTAAATTATTTGTGTCTATATCTTCCCTTGAGAATGCATCTGCCACTATCTTGTTTCCCCATTTTGTAGATAATTTTGAAGTCATAACCCAACATCTTTGTAACCCATTTTTGTTGCTCTTCTGAAGATAGTCTTTGCTCCAAAAAGTACTTCAAACTATCCTAATTTGTTTTTACTTTGAAGTGTCTTCCTATTAGGTATGGACACCATTTCTTAACTACATGTAGTATGGCCAACATTTATTTTTCACAAATGGGTTTGAGTAGGTTCTTTCCTTTAAGTTCACTACATTCAAAGGCAAGGGGCCTTCCTTCTTGCATCAAAATAGCACCAATGCCATGGCCTGAGGCATCACATTCCACAATGAATATATGTGTGAAGTCAAGTGTCTCCAAGACAGGAGTTGTACACATAGCCTCTTTAAGTTCTTGAAATGCTTTGGTTGCTACTTTAGTTCAAGAAAATGCTCACTTCTTCAATAATTTTGTTAGAAGTGTTGTTATTAATTCTTGCCAAATTTGCGGTAATATCATGTCAACCCTAGGAATCCTCTAAGTTTCTCAAGGGATTTGGGATTGGCCATTACCTCATAGCTTTGATTTTGTTAGGATCCACCTTGACACCATCGTGTGATCCAATATGACCCAAATATTCCACTCCTTGAAACCCAAACACACTTGGAAGGATTTGCATATAGTTGTTGCTCTTCCAATAATGTCAAGACCCTATCAACATGTTGTACATGTTCTTTCCAAGATTTGAAACAATTATGTTATCAGAAAAAACTAGCACAAATTTTCTAAGGAAGGGTTTGAAAATAGAATTCATCAAGCTTTGAAATGTTGAAGGTACATTTTTAAGTCCAAATGGCATAACCAAAAACTCATAATGACCTTCATGTGTTATAAAGGTTGTTTTGGGAATATCTTCTTGCCTCGTTCTAATTTGATGATATCTAGAACAAAGATCCAACTAAGTAAATAAAATTGCTCCATGCAATTCATCTAACAATTCATCAATGATAGGAATACGAAACTTATCTTTAATTATCATTGTATTGAGTCGTTTGTAGTCTAGAGTCTAGACACATACGCCACAAACCATCATTTTTTATAACCATCACCACTGGTGAAGAGAAAGCAACCTATTGATCCTACTTCTCCTCTTTGTCCTTCTTTTCTGAGAGGACATTGAGTGTTGTAGTAACCAAGTTCACCACATTTGAAGCACTTGACCTTGGAAATATCCTTCTTCCTCCTTCCCTACTCCTACTGCCCCTTTGATGCCAGGGGTGAATTCTCCTCTTCCTTCACTTCCTTCATCCCACTACTACTGCTGCCACTTATGGTGCTCTTCACCAAGTCTCGCCTCATCTCCTCCTGTTGCAGATCAGCCCACATTTTGTCCCAATCCGGCAA
This sequence comes from Pinus albicaulis, assembly GCA_034641835.2. Lineage (NCBI taxonomy): Eukaryota > Viridiplantae > Streptophyta > Pinopsida > Pinales > Pinaceae > Pinus > Pinus albicaulis. The sequence goes on along the minus strand of CM076580.1, from coordinate 1,017,135,950 downwards.
GTTTTCTTTGCCCAAGATACTCTGGACGAACACTTGCCACTCCTCAATCACGCTGTTCAGCGCTAACCGCACCAATTCTGTGGGTTGGGGCGATCATCCGACTACAGAGAACTGATCTTGGACATCCTGAAGTTTAGTAAGGAAAGGGTTTATACACTCCCCTTTCTACATCATGGTACATCTCAGCTTCTCCTCAAGTTACATCTTTCGTTGCTCAGAAGATCCTTGGTACAGCGTGGCAAGAGCATCCCTCATTTGCTTGGCGATATATTTGCCAGTGATGTGAGACACCACGTGATCTCAAACCCGATCGAGAATCAATATCTTTGCCTTCGCCATCTCCTTCTTGTAGGCCTTCAGTTGAGTTGGATCCATGGGTACAGTTACCACGTTAGTAATATAGGCCTTGGGATCGTATTCATCTAGAAGAAAAGAGATTCTTGCCTTCCAGATCAAGTAGTTAGACGAACCGTCAAACCGATCCCGATCTCTCAGCCCTGCTGATGCCATCTCTACAAAAATGTCGAACTCTTCCTCTTCTCCTCTGTGCAACTCCTGCTAGTCTCTACGCACTCCTCGCTGGAGTAGGAAAACCTGCTCACAACTAATGTTGCTTTGCAGTGAGAAATTGAATTTTAGGGCTACAAATTTACTGAGGAAAGAATTCCCTCAGTGTGTGCTCTTCTTTCCTTAAAACGCAATTCTACTCTAGCAAACTACTGCAGAATAACTGTGTCCCAGCTGAAGATTTGCTCTACAAGGAAAATGTTGTTTCTCCCTCTGCCTTTGACAGCCTTCGATCTGGAAAACTTATTCTCTGTCGACTCACTCAGAGAAATAAATTTTCCTCAAAAATTTTCCCTCCTGGCCAATGGACTGCGTAGCCTCCTAGGGTTTCGAGCAACTGCTCACGCAGTGCTACGAAGCTCCCTCTTCCTCTCTGCAACAGAGCTCTTCGGCTTCTATATGCGCTCTAATACCATGTGAAAATCCTGTTACCTGGAATCCTACTACAGCAACTAATTAAGTTTCTTCTCCTTGTTAAATAAACTGAACAAATCATTTATCGTGTTCTAAGGTAAATATCAAAACCAATACACTGCATCCTTCACAAAATAAATACCACGGAATAAAAATAATGTTGGAAAGATAGATGCGCACACACATAAATAACACTTATTTTTGGACTAAGTCCCCAGAAAAACCCAACTCGGGAAAACCGGCACAACGGCGAAGGGTTTGTTTATTATGCAGTAGTAAATCTGAGTACAAATCTATGGTTACTTAAATCTAGCAAACCATGCAGAGAAATGACTGACAAAGAGACTAGTGAGAAAAATCTCACTCCCGCTAGAAATTTGACACTGACCTTGGCTCAAGATGAGCTACTTTACGCTGCCTCTTGACAGTCACTGCGTCCCCACAACTCAGAACTGCTTTCCCTCTCGCTATTTAATTAGCTGTTGTCTGGAAGATGGACCCTCCTGGCCTCCGGACTCTCTCTTCCGCCTCTGGCACTGAATCACTGCTTCTCCCCAGCAAAAAATATGGATCTCCTCTAAAGCACTACACTGCCTCTGCGTGGCCTCTACATTGCCTCTATGTGGCACTCACTGCCTCTCTACAATGCACTCACCGGATCTGGAAAATCTTCCTCCGGCCTTACTATCCCTGCCCCTCTCACTGCTTCAAGATCACTAACTCTCTCTCCGGCAACAAAATGTTGCTACTCAAGAAATCGATCTACCAATGAAATCCAACTCTGCAAGTGTATTCTCCAAGCCCCATCAAATTTCTTCTTATAATATCTCATTGAGACATCAACAGCCATGATTAAAACTTAATCAATGGCTAAGATTAACTAGAACTCGATCAATATATTTTTCTAGAAGATTCAGATCACGACTTAACTAATACCTTTTAATTAATCAATTAGACTTAGAAAATATTAAAAACTGATTAATTATTTTAATTAAGTCGTCTCTAGATGGAGTTTCCATAAACAATTTCTGGGTTTTGGAGAATACACGTATTTTAACCTCTCTGCAAAATCTCGAAGCTAGAACACATCCGATGCTACAAAAACTAACAATATCTTGTATTCATTTGTGGTCAGTGAGTTTTATTTCGTTTTTCTATATTTTTTGAAAATTATATTTTGCATGAATATGCAATAAACAGCGATTTACAGATTCTGAAATCTCGAGAAATAAACTCTCATAGTGTAGATTTCGAATTTTCTAATATATTTTAGTAGATCTGTTGTGACGAATTGTCTAGTGGAATATCCATAGCAGTTTATGGATCAGTAGATCACCCAGTGAAGCTTTGCACTAAGGTGGTTTATTTCGCTGCAACAAACACCAAGTGAAAATTCAAATACATATCTGAAATGAAATGCGTAGACATCAAGACTCTAAATGGCCTCTAGAGTCTAGAAAAGAAAACATGCAATAACAATTAGCATGTATTATCAAGATTCAAAACAATCACTTATACTAGGATCCTCATCGTCGTTATCACCCTCTGCCTCCTCTTTAGCCTTTGCCTCTACCTCAATCCTTCAAATACCTCAGTCAACATCGACCAATTTTGATGAACAACCTAATCCAAGCTTTAAATATGGTTGAAAAAACTTGGCTTGCCTGTTTGGTGACTTTGGCTTGAGTGAAGTCTAAAATCATTACAAGGGAATTGAACAATCAACACCAACATTAGTGTACATAGATGTTTTGGTGCTCTTGGTTAAATGCCCAATCCCATACCCTCATACATGATAGAATCCAATGGAAACATTGCAATCCTGTCAATACTGAAAACTGTTAAGTCTGCTGAATTTTGAATGGGATATGAAATTCATCTTTCTCCATTTGCAATCCAATGAGGTTGGAACCACTCTGAAATATCATTGAACAATTAGTGATAATGTTAAAAATTTAAGTAAAAAGATAGAAAAGTAAAGATAGAGGGGAACATTCCCTTTTGATTTCCTTACAGCCCCTGCAAAAGGAATGTGGATAATAACCCCCCGCAATTGGGGTACCCACATTTCAGGAGTATGGAGAGAGCATCCCCTACCCTCGGGAATGCATGCCTATATGACAATGGTATTTATATGTTTCCAGCAAATTAAAAAGTCAAAGTTCCTTCCTCCAGGATCTGCAATTTTGCTGTTTCAAAGAAAATGACAAATCTTCTCATGGCGACTCTCAGTTATTCAATTAGTTCACTTTTTGGAAATATTAAGCACGACACTGCTCTCATTGATAGTCTCACCCTGGATAGTGAAGCGGAATACAAACGAATACAGTACAGCATAAGGCGTAACAAATCTCATTAGAATTATAAAATACGCTCGACAAAGGCTGTTATCTTACAAGTGTTCATGGTATACTTAGATGTAAAGCATGTAATATGGATTAGGGAGTAATGAAGGTAGCCATGATTAGGTAAGGCTAAAGAATAGTGATCATGTGATGTTAAGCTGCATAATGAAATAAGAATGCATATTTAGTTTATCTCCAAAGAAGTTAAGGATAATTTTTTCAATGATCAGATACTCATATCAGAAGTATTTATATTTCTAAACAGGAACAGCTGGAAACCAAGTGGAGCACTCATATAACAGAAAGCATCTCCAACTGGATAAACCAGCATTTTAATCTCTTTAATTTGGTATTTCTGGCCGTCCAAATGTACCCATTGTAATAGATGCTTTACATAATTTAATTTTACTTCCTTGAAGGGAAATTAACATGAAAAAGAAACATAAAATTTCAAAAAGATTAAAGCTCACCAGGCTTCTTGGGCTCCACTTTTGTTTCAACTGCTCCATTGACCTCGGTAATTTCAGGTGTTACTTTGGTTGCAGTCACATCAACTGTTGGTGTTGATGACGAGGGAGTTTCAAGAGTAGGGAATGGAGGAAATGGAAAACCAGATCCTGGAGGCATAGGTGTACCCCCAGGCTGGCTAGTTTCAGGAGTAGAGAATGGAGGAAATGGAAAACCAGACCCTGGAGGCATAGGCATACCACCAGGCTGGCTAGTGCCTGGAGCTGCCTGGCCCATCATAGTCTTGAAAACCTGCTGCATTGCATACCTCTGGAAGGAGCACAGATATTCCAGATCAAAGAAGGACCAAAACCAAATAACTGAAAACACGATATTGATCATTATCCAAACCCAAAATTAATCAAATATAGCAGAAGCTTCTGATGATTTGTATTCAATGAAACGCGATGTTACATGGATTTCTCACATCAACCACTACACTATATACAACATCACAAATCTCTGGAGAAATGTAAGAAAAATAACAAGTTGCAACATCGTCTCTAATTATATATATTTTCTTATATGATAACCTGAAGATGAGAAAATAAAATTGCCAACTGACTCTGCAAAAACGAATTCTTCCTGGTATGGAAATTTTGACATAACTCAACTCATGAAGTAATCATTACGCGACAAATATTTTCTGAGGCATGTCTGAATTCAATAAAACAGAAAATTCAAGATAAATACGACACATACGGTTTAGAAAAATGTAATAAAAATACGAGTTGCAACATCCTCTCTAATTATAGATATTTCCTAACATGATAACCTGAGGATGAGAAAATAAAATTGCCAACTTCCTTTGCAAAAACAAATTCTTCATGGTATAGAAATTATGACATAACTCATGAAGTAATGATTACTCGACAAATATTTTATAAAGCATGTCTAAGTTCAATTAAATAGAAAATGAAAGATGAATAAAACAAATAGGGTTAATAGCTTTATTTGCAAAAAGTTCAATGTAGCTAAATTCATAACATAGAAATCATGTGTTCATAAGTTTCTTATTCATGTCATGGATCATATCAACACTACTACCCATAAGAATCAAACCATCCACATCAGCATTATGGGGAGCATCCTCACAGGGGTCCCTGCCACCCCAAAACCACACTCAAGACTGAGAAAATCCAGGAGAGCACTCCCAACCACTATGGACAGTGTGGCACTCCCTGGGACACTACCAGAGCAGGGAGTGTGCTCCTCAAGTACTCCCCATTAGGGACAAGACAAGCTTTGGCTGCTATGGTGATGAGTAACGACTGGGATGACTTGAGCACTGATAGAGATGGTGCTAACACAATGAAGGAAACTGTTCTTGACAGTCATTTTTGGTCACAGGTTAAGTATGTTTTGCACTCCTCCAAGCCAATTTATAACATGATTCAGATTACAGATTCAGATCGGCTAGTCTTTGGGAGATGTAGATGGACACCATGCAGGAAAGATTAAGGACATTGTTCAGCCTAGAGATGTGAAATTGTATAATCATCTGTATAGAGGTGAAAATATGGTGAGAAAAGATAAACATTCCACTACATGCCTTAGCATATGCGCTTACACCAAAATACTATCATGCATCATGACTTTCAACACCAGCACCTAGGGGTGGGATGAACACTGAAGAGACAACCACACCAAGATCCAAAGGTTCAGCCTGTTTATATGCAAGCATAAGACAAATTGGTGCCTGATGAGTAGTTGTTAATAATTGCAGGTCAGACAGGAACTTCTACAAAAGTTTTTGTGTCAAACATGCATGAACCAAAGTTATTTCTATTTTGAAATTCACTTTATTAAAACTTAATTTAATTAAAGTGAAGGGCCTTTTAATTTCAAGTTGTGAAGTCTAATAAAGTATAATTTAATTACACTAGTGATTTAGATAAATCTCCACCATTGATCTCTAGTGAGATTGGGAATCAATCCTGTTAATTTTCCCAGTGCCAATTTCAGATTCAATGTCTCATGCAGTTATTTTACCCTCCACAAATATTTTACCCAGTAAAAGTTTTTTTTTTGTTTTTCTTTTCATGTAGTAAATAAACTCTGAAAACTACAAACAGAAAATTCTCTAGCACTTTAACTTAGCAAATAGCAGCAGAAAATATTTCAGAAAATAACCTAGAAAAATCAGATAAGACAGCAACAAAAATTAGACCTCCAACTTCTCATCATTTAATTTCTCAGTGAAATCATGGACTCTCTAACCAAGAAAAATGATCATCTGAATTCAAAAGGAAATTACAGCAAAATATGAAATAAATTCTTCTAGCAAAATCAACAACCCACTCAGCCTCCTCAAGTCCATTCGCATCCACAAAAAACCACTGGTTCTCTCACTCATGACCGCTCCGGCTAATTTTAGCTACAGAAAAATTTCTTGCCATCTTTTTCCTTCTTCCTCGGCCCCTGTGAATATCTCAAAAAAATTCTACAATACTACTCCCTAAAATTATTCAGAAAATTTCTTTCTGAATTTCCCTCTCGCTTGAGTTGTGTCTTCATCCTCTCCCTTAGGCTGCTTCTATAATTCTCCATAGGGTAAATCCCTAACCTCCAGAGTGATTGAGGGCTAGGATTAAATCCTAGCTTTCTTTGATCAATGATGGAGATTAGATCTAAGTCACTTAAATAATTAATTATTTATCTTTAGAAAAACATTAGTCAAAGTCAACATTAATTAAATAATTAATCAATGTAATTTTTCCTAAGTTAAAACTTTGGAAGGAGATCATATTAGTTGTTCCTCTCGAACAACCACCTAAAGAGGACTTCACTTCCACATGCCAAGACACGAAACCTATGTGGAAGACCTTTCGATGCTACAAAATCAACAAATCTCAACTGTTGATCTCAATGAGTGATTATGGTTGTGAAGACTTACTCATTAACTCAAAATTATAAAGGAAGGCAAAGTAGAAAGGAAATGACACTGTGAAAGATATAGTGACTCAATTGCACAGAGTGATGGATATTTTACTCAGTGTGCAAGCCAAGAGAGAAGGAAAAACAGAAGCGCAACTAGCAAGTTGATCTCAGCAAATTTTGGGAGGTCGTACTATCCAATTGAGAGAGGTCATACAAACTAGGGGCAGAAGGAGAAGTTGGCCATATGATTCAGCCAAGAACTCGGTTGTATGATTTCAAGTTGCTGAGATTTTGAGTGTTGCGGTAGTATCAGGTGTGCTCTAGCCCTCAAATTTTGTGGAGGGGCTAAGACACACAAGACCTCCAAAACCCAAAAAGCGTTTGGAGAAATTTCATAAAAAGTGTGAGATATTAAAAAAAAAATAATAATGAGGACCCTAAGTCTAACTTAGGGAATTAGAAAAATTAAAGTGTATTAATTAAAAACGTGATGAAATGTTCTAAGTGATGTGGATCAAGCAGTCTTTTAATCTTAGCCTTCAATAAGAGATTAAATCACGGTTGTTGATGTGTCAATGAAAAAGTATAAGAGAAAGGCTTGGGGGTTAGTGGGAGACACACAACAAGGTAGAGCTGAGGGACTAAGCTGGAACTCTAGGGCGGGTTTGCTAAGAATTTCCAGAAGAGTTTCAGCTGCAACGAGGGGTAGTATCGGCTAAGGGGATGACCTGATCCTGGAGCCAAGAGTCTGCAAGAGGCAGAGGAGCAACGCAAAGGAAGCTGAGGATACACAGCAGTTGTGCAGCGCAGAGGGTTTCAGCTGCTACGCAGGCCAAGGAAGTGCAGCGTTGGAGCTTCAGGAGGCCATCAGGGTTACGCAAAGGCCATCCAGGGTAGCGTAAGGACCGCGTCACCTAGTTTAGGGTTACGCAGTCCCCTTCTAAGCAGCACAGGGGCCAGCAGGGCTGACGCAAGAAGCTTCAAGGCAGCGCTGGGGTTTCTAGAGGTAGAACAGGGCTAAGTTCTGTAAATCTCGTCTCCAGGACAGCAAGTATTGCTGTAGATCTATTTTTTCTCAATCGGGTTAGCCAGTAAGGTGCCCAGATTTGCTCTACTCAGATTTTACTTCATAATAATAAACCCTCATATCTGTTGCACCAGTTTTCCCACATTGGGTTTTTCCAGAGACAATTGTCCAAAAAAATTGTCACTTTGTCGAATGAGATTAATATTCAGTGAATGATTTGTATGTGTGTCCGCTGCTAGTTGTGTTTACTTCGGTACTTTCTGAATATTTTCCGAAAATAACTTGTATAATTAAATCACAAGTAGGAGAACTAAATCAAGATACTGCAGTAGGATTTTTGTAATGTTGTATTCAGAAATTTTCACATGGTATCAGAGCGATTGCAAATCAAGCCGAATCTCCAGCAAATCAACTGAAGACATTTTCTGCAGGGTAGCAGCTGAAGCAACAGATCCGGAGAGGGCAGCTCAGGAGCAGGAGGACGCAGTCCCAGCAAAGGCTACGCAGGAGCTGACGCAGTCCCATCTAGGTGACGCAGAGACAGTGCAGTGCCTTCCAGAGGGATGCAGGAGCAGCCTACGTTGCGCAGAAGCTGCGCTGGGCCAGTCTGCTCACGCAGAGGCCAGCTAGAGGGACGCAGTCCAGATTACTTTTTCTGTTGCTGAGAAGTATTGTTAAGATCCAGAAGCAGTCCTTCAGATCTTCCGCAGTTGCTGGTGTGGTGGAGATTCAGCCAGTGCAAAATTTTGCCTAGCTAAGTTGACAAGGAGCGGGAGGAAGACAGTCACTCAGTGGATTTGCGCAAAACAAATCTGAGATTTGATCAGGAGGGCGATCGTAGAGAACTTTCGATTGTTTTTTTGGCTGAAGATTTCCAAGAGGGAAATCAGTTGACAGAGGGAGCAGCTACTATAAAGGGTTTATGATCGCCAAGAAACCCAGGTCCTGCATTTCTGTTGAGTTTTGCAGCAGAAAGAGGGAGAAGACTACTGTTTCGTCAAATTTGAGCTAGATGGCCTCTCATGGACTGAGAGATCAAGACAGGCTAGACGGTGTGTCCAACTTTGTCATCTGGAAAGCTAGGATACTGACAATCCTGGATGAGTACGGCATCAAGAACCATGCAACAAATGTCCTAGTTGTGCCTACCGGTCCAGATCCTCTGATGAAATTCAATGAAAATCAAGCGTGGGCTAAGCGTTTGATCATGGATGGAGTTAAAGATCACGTCGTGCCACATATTGCCGGAAAGAACATGGCAAATGAGATGTGGACTGCTTTGGAGACGATGTATCAAGGAAGCTTCGTTCAAAGGAAAATGCTTCTAGCGAATCAAATGAGGTTGTTCTAGATGCAGAAGCATGAGGAGATAGATCCCTTCCTTTTCTGACTTCAGGCTATCTGGGATCAACTGATTGCCATGGGTGCGACTCCAGATGAAGGGCTCTTAGTAAGGACTACCCTGAATGCAGTCACCAAGGAATGGGAAACGTTTGTCCAGAGTATATTCGGCAATGTTATCGGAACCGAACCGGTTATCGAACCGGAAAACCTTGTGGACCGGGAACCGGTCGGAACCGGACCGGAACCGTAAAAAAACCGGAAAAAAAAACCGGTTTACCAAAAACACATAAAATATTCATATTTTAAAGAAAAACCAGATATATTCATGTACATCCATATTAATCCAAACCATTTAAACACAAATATGCAAAAGTTTTCATTATATAGGTGCAGATAGCCAAAATAGCACTTAGTGCAAAACATCGCTGAACAAAAAATGTAACAAACATCAACAAACAGGGTCTAAAAGGCCTTTATAGTCCAAAATAACATGTTAGATCATAGTATTATACTATAGCCTACAATACTACAAGCTACATATGATCAAATCATCAATCATCATCAAAATCCCTAAGTCACCTGATACGGGGATACGGGGATTCGAAGAATCGGATACGAGTATGCTGACCCCGAAACAGCATACTTCTGGGATACGATACATTATATATTATTTTATTAAAAATATATATATATTTTAAAATATATATATATATATATATATTAAAAATTAGATATTTTTTACACAAATTCATACTTAATTCATTGATTTAAACATAGATTTATCTATCATCTTTGATAGTCAAGGTTTTGTTTAAGTGATGGGTACATTTTTAGTAGGGTCATGATAGAGGAGTTCGACAACCAATGCCACTAACATCAAGGTACATAGAGGGATTGGTGCTCTTGATTAAATATGAGTTCCATACCCTAATACATGACAAAATTCGATGGAAACATTGCAATAACCCAATCCTGAAATCCTGAAAAACTGATAAGTCTGCTGGATTTTCAATGAGATCTAAAATTCTACTTTCTCCATATGAAATCCAATGAGGTCGGAACCACTCTCAAACATCCTGAGTCATTTCATGGTAATGTTAAAAATTTAAGTAAAATGATGAAAATGAAGAATAAGGAGAATGTCACTTTTACTTTAAGAATTTAACATTACCATGAATAGTGTGAGGGAAATAGAGGGGGTGGAGGTGCTTAAGTAGCTTTAGGGGGGGGCTAGGGTAGCGTTATTAACTAAGAAAAATAATAATTTAGAAAAAAAAAATTTAAAATTAAAAAAAAATTAAGAAAAAAAAAAAAAAAATTTAGTGCCCAGGCTTGTGAACCGGTGGAACCGGTCTCTGAACCGGTCCGAACCGGACCGGTACGGAACCGGCCGGTTTAGTGACGGAACCGGCCAGTTCAGTACCGAACCGGTCATTTCCGGTTCGGAGGGCCGATTCGGACCGGTTTTGCCTCCAAACCAGTCGGACCGGCCGATTTTTCAGAACCAGTTCGGTTCTGATAACATTGATATTCGGGAGGGCAGCGTTACCATCCTGGGCGGACATGTGGGCAATCCTCTGCCAGCAGGAGATCAAGAGATTCACCAAGAGGAAAAACAGCAACAGCGGAACTGTCAGGGTGAAGAAAGAAGTGGAAGATGATGCAGCCCTTCCATCAAAGGAACGAAGGCAGCAAGGGAAGAAGAAGAGGGACCTATCAAGGTCCGGTGCTTTAACTGTGGCAAACTTGAACACTTCGCCAACACTTGTTCTAAGAAGGACAAAGGATCTTCTGAATCCAAGGCAGCGGCAGTAAAGGACGATGGGAGTGATGATGACATAGCCAAGAGTGTTCATGAGCCACGTAAGTGGGGCGATATGGATCTGTAGAGCAGCTACAGATAAAGGTGGCAGGATCCTTGAGTAAGCCCAACTCTTGGATCACATATGAGCTACGAGAGCCTTAAGACAGTGGTAGGACAAGTAGGAGATGGTTGCAGAAGATCACAGTGAAGCAGAGGCCAGAGCTGAAGTATTGTAGAGGGAGCAGCGCAGTGTAGAGGCAGCAGCACCGAGGTTGATGGGACTTCAATAGCGCAGAGAGGCAGTGCTTCTGCAGTGCAAAGCTATAGTAGCACAGTGGCTTCAGGAGGATAGCATAAAGCAGCAGCCAAGGAAGTTTTAGTGATGGGATGCAACCTGACTTGTTTGTTAACGATTGGGTAGGAGTCTTTCAATTGCTTACTTCTCAGCAACTGAGTTGCAGTGCAGCAATTATCAGTGGCAGTGTTATGGGCAGCATGATGCAGCAATTTGAGAGGGAGATGCAGTACAAATGTGACAGTGTTAGTGGCAGTGACATGGGCAGTAGTACAAAAAGTAGCAGTGCAGTGGATGGAGGGTAGTAGGCCAGGCATCAGCAGCGCTGAGACCAATACCGAGATCTTGTGATACATGGTGTGGATGTATTACTAAAGCACACTTCGTGCTAAGAGGGAGTGTTGAGATTTTGAGTGTTGGGGTAGCATCGGGTGTGCTCTAGCCCTTAAATTTTGTCGAGGGGCTAAGACACACAAGACCTCCAAAACCCAGAAAGCATTTGGAGAAATTTCATCTAATGTGTGAGACATTAAAAAAAAAAAAAATTAATGAGGACCCTAAGTCTAACTTAGCGAATTAGAAAAATTAAAGTGTATTAATTAAACACATGTGATGGAATGTTCTAAGTCAAGCAATCTTTTAATCTTATCTGTAGATAAGAGATTAAATCATGGTCATTGATGTGTCAACGAAAAAGTATAAGAGAAAGGTTTGGGGGTTAGTTGGAGACACACACACGGTGGCAGAGCTGAGAGACTAAGCTGGAATTCTAGGGCGGGTTTGCTAAGAATTTTTAGAAGAGTTTCAGCTGCAGCGAGGGGTAGTACTAGCTAAGGGGATGATTTGATCCCAGAGCCAAGAGTCAACAAGAGGCAAAGGAGCAACAATCAGGAGCAACGAAGAGGAAGCTGAGGCTATGCAGCAGTTGCGCAACGCTAAAGGTTTCAGTCACTACACAGGTGCTACGCAGGCCTAGAAAGGGCAGTGTTAGAGCTTCAGGAGGCCATTAGGGTTACGGAGAGGCCATCCAGGGCAGTGTAAGAACTGTGTCACCCAGTCTGGGGTTACGCACTCCCCTTCTGAGAAGTGCAGGGACACACAAAGCCTAGCAAGGCTGACACAAGCAACTTCACGGCAGCGCTGGGGTTTCTAGAGGCAGAACAGGGCTGAGTTCTATAAATCTCGTTTGAGGGTGTGAATCAGTCCAGTCTTCAGTATCCAGAATAGCAAGTATTGCTCCAGATTTATTTTTCTTTATCGGGTTAACCAGTAAGGTGCCCAGATTTATTGTACTTAGATTCTACTTAATAATAATAAACCCTCATATCTGTTGCATCGATTTTCCTGCATTGGGTTTTTCCAGGGACAATTGTCCGAAAAATTAGTGTCACTTTGTCGAATGAGCATAATATTCAGTAAATGATTTGTATGTGTGTAGGCGGCTAGTTGTGTTTACTTCGGTATTTTCTAAATATTTTCTAAAAATAACTTGTATAATTAAATCACAAGTAGGGGAAGTAAATCAAGATACTACAGTAGGATTTCTGTAATGTTGTATTCAGAAATTTTCACACAAGTAAGGTCATACTTGACTGTACAATTTCCAGCAGGGTCGTACTCAGTTGTACACCCTACGGACAACAAGTCGTGAGCAAAGGAGGATGCAAGACAGTCATATGGGGTCGTATAGCCACATTGTACAGCCATCAAATTGTTGTGGAGTTTATCTTTCTCAATGGGAGAGTTTTCCCAGTGCGGCAAGCCCTTGTAATTTTGGAATTAATTTAATGAAAAACTAATTTGAAGGGCAAAAAATTTATCTGTATTTTGAAATTTATTTTCCTTTGGCATATTTATTTCCAACCATTGTGTGACTAATTCTATGATCAGAATTTCTTGTTTAATATTAAAAATCAGCAAGCAATTGTGATTGAGATCGTAAGGAAATTCTTCACCTAGGGTTTGGGGAGAAATTTTAACAGGAGTACAATAACTGAGACACTACAGAAGTAGCAATGGTGCCTTTGGGACCAATCATGAATAGTTAATAAAGGGTTGATTGATTGTTACATAAATCTAATCTATGCATATCTAAACTTGGACATAGGAAGGGGAGAAAATTTACAAAGATTGAACAAGTGACCACTCCAAGGATCCTTTCTCAGTTCGACAGTTTTATTTATCACTCCAAGGATCATATCAACTTGTATAAATGAAGATGACAGTTCTGAGACGAGAAAAAATTGGAAACAGAAGAAGAGATCAATCGTTTTCATCAGCAAGCTTTGAGGACAAAGCTTTTTGAAGAGGAAGGCAATGTTATGAATATAATTTATGTAAAAGCAATAAATATAGATAATAAATAATAATCATAATAATATGTAAATAAATAATAATTAGTTAAAAAAAAGAGGCATGTCTAAGGAGACATGACCGTTCATAAAGGGACACCTACCTAGGGCATATAAGTAGACCCCTCTATCATTTGTGACATCATTCTCATTCATACGTTTTAAAATATATTCTTGTATCTACAATGGAGATCTTTATATTCCAAGTCCTCTGGAGTATTTAACTTTAAGTACGAACTTTGTTCGTTCCAGCCATGGTAGATTTTGTAAATTTGATCCACTATATGCATTTGAAAAGCCAATTTGGATATCTATATGTAGGAATTTACAGGGTAAGTTCCTTAGATCAAAAACCAAAGGTCACCACTCACAAACAAATCACCAATTAGTACACTAGTATATCACGTGGCTAAAACCCTCGAAGAGGGAAACAGTCCACGGCCTGAGCCAACGCAGCCACTTCAGGAAATTTATTAACATAAAAAGAAAGTTTACATATGTTTCTCTCATAAATAGTTACCGGACAAATGACCCTCCATGCTCTTTAAATAGAGAACATGGACCAATCGGGTGTTAAGCCACGGATCAAGTGTCGTTAATACCGAGGAGAGAGTGAACCATCGGATCACTACAAATCGTGATAGTCGGATTATAAGTTACAAATGTACATAGTAAAGAAACAACTTTATCTAACTCTACACTAGACCAAGTTATACTTAAATATTTCCTGTGTCGGAATATCCTAACATCCCCCCTTAAGAACAACTTGGGATAGGATTGAAGGATTGACAAAGGTGACACAAAAGGAGCCTATTTCCTATGTGTTGAAATATCCTAACATCCCCCCTTAAGAACAACTTGAGACAGGATTGAAGGATTTACAAAGGTGACACAATAGGAGAAGGAAGGAGGCATTAGAGCCTATCCTCCATTAACGATAACTTTCTTGAACTCCAAGCATGGATCGAAGTTTGGTAAACTTCACTTCTGTGAGAGCCTTTGTAAAGATATCGACTACTTGATCATTGGTTGGACAATACTACACTTCAACTTTATAGTGTGAATGACTTTAAGTTAAGTGAGTGTATATAAAATCAATATCATTTCTTATCTTCAATCTTTGAGCGGATCTTCTGCTGCTAAATGGCACTACGAAATGTTCACCAAAGTATGTGATTGGATGTTGTTGATGAAGACAAAATTTGAACAGGATCTGACGAAGCCACAAGGCTTCCTTTCTGGTTTCGACATCACCATGATACTTTGCTTCTTCCGAAGAAAGAGAGATGGCACTTTGTTTCTTACAAGACCATGTAATAGGTCTTGAACCAAGAGTAAATACATAACCAGTAGTAGGCTTTCGATCATCAGGGTCACCAGCGCAATCAGAATCAGTGAAACCAATCAACAATGGAGATGCTCCTACACTATATTGAATCAAAGTAGGCATTACCTGAATATATTGGTATTCTTGTAGTGATGCTTTCGGTGACTTTTAGCGAGGTTTGAGATTTGCATAAACGAAACAACGAATAATAGCAAGAAGGTCGGAACGGAGGCATAGATTTAGATACGAGGAAAGTTTTACCAACAAGTTAGTGGTATAAGGTAGCATCAACCCGGGGAGTGTTACAAAGTGGCAAGCTTCGACTCCCAGGCCGAAAGGAGGAAACGGGCGCTTACGGAGGTCTTTATGTTGAAAAGTAGTGTGAAAGATCACAAGCATACTTGGACTAAGAAAGGGTAATACCTTCTTTGGATTGCAAGACTTGAAGACCAAGGAAATAATGCAAGTGTCCTAAGTCTGTCATTTCAAACTTCTTTTTGAGGCTAGACTTCACATGGTTTATGTGGTTGGGATCAGTACCAGTAAGGATAAGATCATCAACATAAATAAGACAAGGATGGTGAAGGAGCACCCACTTTCTTGGCGTGAACGATTGTTCTGAAATGACACCTAGAAAAGCCATTATCTAACCGGTATCCATTTTAGCATGCCAAGCCAGGAGCACTTGAGACAGAGAACTTCCTAAGGCGACTTTTAATAAAGTGAAACGTTTGGATAAGGCGAGGGTTGACCTACCATGAGATTTCTTCATGTAATCTCCATGTAAGAAGGCGGATTTAACATCCATCTGATGGACTTCCCATTTAAAGGAGGCATCAAGGGAAAGAACAAGGCGGATAGAATTCATTTTGGCAACAGGGGAGAAGGTTTCAGTATAGTCAATGCCTTCAACTTGTGAAAATCCTTTAGCAACAAGATGAGCTTTATGTCTATCCACTTTCTGGTCAAACAACATTTTGTCAACCTGCATCGACAGGGTTTTCTTTGCTTTTGGAAGGGAACAAGATCCCAAGTATCGTTTTCCAATAAGGAACGATATTCTTCATTCATAGCTTCATGGTGGATGGCTGAGCATCTTCAAGGTGTACGGGTCGGATTTTGGATCTTGAAACTGGCTATAGAGAGCTCTTTGAACTGCGAACATGTACGTCGTCGATGTAAAAAGTCCTGCAAGAGAACTGTTGCATCCCGAAGTAAGTGGACCATCTTGAAGGCTGTGGAGCGGAAGGAATATCTTCAAGAGGTGGAGGAGGATTTTCATCCTCGCTATAATCATCTGGACTAGAAGGAATGCTATAAAAAATAGGAGAGATAGAGAGAGGTGGCACATATATCGAATTAGGCTCACAGGCCAAAGGTGGCACACCCGCTGAACTAGGCTCGCAGGCCGATATATTTTCATCAAATTTTACATCTCTTCTAATGATTATATTTTTGGATTTTGGTTGAAGAAGTCTATATCCTTTGACATCTTCAGAATATCCAACAAAAATGCATTTTTCACTCTTAGGTTCTAAGGCTTTATGTTTCGCATCTAGAATATGGCCCAAGCATCACTTCCAAAAACGCGAAAGTGACTTACATCTGGTTTGATTGAGCTCCAGGCTTCTTCTAGAGTTACATTCCTTAAAACCTTAGTAGGAGTACGATTTACTATGTAATTTGTACAGTTAATTGCTTCTGCCCAAAAATTGAGACTAAGTCCTTTAGATTGAAGCATACAATTAGCCATTTCTTTTAAGGTGTGATTCTTCCCTTCAGCTACACCATTTTGTTGTGGAGTATATGGAACAGTATGTTGCAATTGAATGCCATGCTCAATACAAAAATTGATAAAGTTGTTGTTAACATATTCTCCTCCATTGTCTGATCTTAACTTAAGAATTTGATGTCCAGATTGTTTCTCAACAAAGGCCTTAAAGGCCAAGAACATGTTAAAAACGTCACTCTTGAGTTTTAAGAAGTATACCCAAGTGCGTCTGGAAAAATCATCAATGAAAGTTAAGAAGTACTTGCAACCAGAGAAAGAAACAATAGCAAGTGGACCACATAAATCACTGTGCACAAGTTGCAAAGGGGCTGAAGCGTGCCAAGAGGCACGTTTGTCAAAACTATCCCGATGATGTTTTCCGAGTACACAAAGTACACATCAGGGCAAACATGCAGTGAGCAAGATGATATGGAGAGGAATGTCCATCACACTATTTTTGCTTTACATAGAGTTTGAGAAGAGCGTGATAGTTTAAGTGACCAAATCGCTCACTTAAAGTTTGCTCACTTCATCATTACCAGGCAACAAAACGGAAGGGAAGACATGATGACGTAAATTTTTCAAAATTATACAACCTTGTGGAATCATCAACAATGCCACTAGCTAAAATATGTCTAGGATCTTTGAGGTCCTTTATTACAACATCATGAGGTGAGAATTCAACTATTTTCCCTTCACTTGAATGAGTTATCTGATAAAGAGATAGAAGGTTGCATGACAAGGTAGGAACACATAGTACATCATTAAACTGACCATTATCTAGATGAATGGTTCCAGATCCTACAACACTAAGAGATCTATCATCACCAACATAAATATGTTTGGTGTTACAATCATTTAAAGTAGAAAACATCGCTTTATTTTTGGCCATGTCGTAAGAAGCTCCAGAATCAATGAGCCACTCATGAGAATGAGAAGAAGAAGATACATTTAATGCATAACCAAATGCTTGACAACCACAAGCAGAAAGTGCCATTCCTGAAGATGAAGTTAAAGAGGTCTCCAAATTGATGTGGTGCTTCTTCATTGTTGCTTCCAAGGATTCCATCTTTTTAAAACATTTGGACTCTACATGGCCATCACAATTACAAAAGTTGCAATGTCTATTTGTTTTCTTCCCTTTGTTTTTAGTTGCCTTATCAATTTGGTGAGTTGCTTTTTCAGTTTGCGGCTGAAATTGCTTAGGACCCTTGTTTGGTTTAGGACCATACTTTTTAGGATACTACTTCTTGGGATTCTTTTGATATGGTTGTTGTTGGGCTGCTAAGGCTTTCTTATAAGAGTTTCCAGAAGTGATAAGACCAAGGTGTAAGAGTTATTCTTGTTCTCTTATCAAAAAATCGCAAAAGGCATCAAAAGAGGGGTTCTTGTAAGTTGTTCCTTGAGAAATGAGGGCTTCTCTAGTGGAATGGAAGGTGGAAACAAATACAGAGTATGCAAGGCCAAGCTTAGCAAGGATGGAATAGATTAGGCTACCGTCTTCCTTTTTTACCTTACAACCTTCTAAAAGAAGTCTAAGGGTCTTGAATTTGGACAAAAAATCTTCAATAGAGGAGAAATTATTGAGGTCCAAAGTAAGCAACTCACTTTCAAGCTGGTGGACCCTGATTTGATTTTGAATGCCAAAAACAGTATTTAGCTTTTTCAGGGCTTCATCAGGGGTGTCAATTTCAAGGATATGAAATCGAAGATCTTGAGCAATGGACATTCCTATCAACCCTCGTGCTTGATCTTGTTTATTTTCCCATTTAGCTGCTTTATATCCATCAGTAAGTTTAGTTTCTTGTCATGTGGCTATTCTATAAAGCCCTTTACTTCTAAGTAAATCTACCATGTGAGGTAGCCATTGGAAATAATTGGTGGTGTTAAGAATAACCGGGCAAGCACTTTCCATTCTTTTTAAATACTGAACTGAAAAGGCTTGAAACTAACAGCTCCAATGGAAAGATCTCCAAAAATTAGGCCGATTCAAAAAAAAACAGCTCAAAAAACGGCTTCCGGATGAAGCAGTTATACTTTTTTGAAAAAACTGCGTTGTAGATGTCGAATATTTACGGGAACGGTTGAAATTTGATGCTGAAGTTCTACTTTAAAAAAAAAATCCCACCCCTTCAACAAAAACCTTTTTAGAAAAAAGAAGCTTGAGAAAGAGACTTGAACCCAAAATCTCTATTCTCATAAACTAACTTTACACCTAGTGAGCTAATAAAAGGATTTTGTAATTGTTTGAAAGGAGGAAGGGTTTTCTTGTTTTCTTTTTTTCTTTTTTTTTTTCTTTTTTTTTTCTACCTCTTCGGTGTGCATGCTTTTTCCTACAAAAAAAAACATAAAATCCGAGCACAAAAAAAACGAAAATACTGCCCTTACGTCAAAATGTTAGGTTTTTGGTTAGCCTTACCAGCAACTATCCGTTTTTGCTATTTCTGATTTCCCGAGATTGCACAAAAACGCGGGGAAAGAGCATACGTAGCAAAAAAAAATCTCGTCTTCCTGATTCTGATTTGCCAAGATCGCACACAGCGCAGAGCAAAAAGCATACATAGAGAAGAGGGTATAGATCTGATAATATAAAAATATAAAACAAAATAAACAGAGGGAATCGAAATAAACAAAATAATTAATAAATATAATTGCAAAATAGATACTTTATACCTCCAAATCTAAAATGACATAACTTGGGCAACCAGAAACCTTTTCACATGAAACGAAAGGGGTTCTCACTGTAACAGACGCTCCGGACACGACAGAGTCGTTCTCCAAGCCCAAAAAGGTTCAAAAATAGTAGATCTAGAAAACGGTAGTCGCATGCAATCAAATCGGCTTTGGATTTGGATCAAAAACGGATGAGGCCCTCAAATAGCTCTGATACCATGTAGGAATTTACAGGGTAAGTTCCTTAGATCAAAAACCAAAGGTCACCACTCACAAACAGATCACAAATCAATACACCAGTATATCACGTGGCTAAAACCCTCGAAGAGGGAAACAGTCCACGGCCCGAGCCAACGTGGCCACTTCAGGCAATTTATCAATATAAAAAGAAAGTTTACATATGTTTCTCTAATAAACGGTTACTGGACAAATAACCTTCCATACTCTTTAAATAGAGAACATGGACCAATTGGGTGTTAAGTCACGGATCAAGTGTCGTTAATACCGAGGAGAGAGTGAACCATCGGATCACTACAAATCGTGACCGTCGGATTATAAGTTACAAATGTACATAGTATAGAAACACACTTGACCTAACTCTACACTAGACCAAGTTATACTTAACTATTTCCTATGTGTCGGAATATCCTAACATCCCCCCTTAAGAACAACTTGGGATAGGATTGAAGGATTTACAAAGGTGACACAAAAGGAGCCTATTTCCTATGTGTCAAAATATCCTAACATCCCCCCTTAAGAACAACTTGGGATAGGATTGAAGGATTTACAAAGGTGATACGGAGAAGGAAGGAGGCATTAGAGCCTATCCCCCTTTAATGATAACTTTCCTGAACTCCAAGCATGGATCGAAGTTTGGTAAACTTCGCTTCTGTGAGAGCCTTTGTAAAGATATAGGCTACTTGACCATTGGTTGGACAATACTACACTTCAAGAACACGATCATGAATGAGCTTTTTGATGAAGTGTATGTGGAGCTCAATGTGTTTCATTCGCTAATGCTGAACTGGATCTTTACATATCTGAATGGCACTCTGATTATCACACCAAAGTGTAGTTGGATGTTGTTGATGAAGAACAAATTCAAACAGGATCTGACGAAGCCACATGGCTTTCTTGTTGGCTTCAACGGCACCACGATACTCTGCTTCTGTCAAAGAAAGAGAGATGGCACTTTGTTTCTTACAAGACCAAGTAATAGGTCCTGAACCAAGAGTGAATACATATCCTACAGTAGACTTTCGATCATCAAGGTCACCAGCCCAATCAGAATCAGTGAAACCAATCAACAATGGAGATGCTCCTGCACTGTAATGAATCCCGAACTGAACTGTACCTTGAATATATCGCAATATTCTTTTAGCTGCTTTCCAGTGACTTTCATGAGGTTGGTGCATAAACCGAGCAACAAGACCAATGGCAAAGGAAAGGTCAAGACAGCTATGGGCTAGATACAGAAGTTTACCAACAAGTTGACGGTATAAGGTAGCATCAACTTCAGGGGTAGTATAAGTGACTGAAAGCTTGACTCCATAATGAAAGGGAGAAGGGGTTGGCTTACAGTCTTCCATGTGAAAGTGGCGTAGAAGATCACAGGCATACTTGGACTGAGAAAGGGTAATACCTTCTTTGGATTGCAAGACTTGAAGACCAAGGAAATAATGCAAGTGTCCTAAGTCTTTCATTTCAAACTTCCCTTTCAGGATAGACTTCAAATGACTTATATGGTTGGGATCACTACCAGTAAGGATAAGATCATCAACATAAAAAACAAGGATGGTGAAGGACTTACCCACTTTCTTGGTGTAGACAGTGTTGTCATAATGACACCTAGAAAAGCCATTATCTAATAGAAACCTATCCATTTTGGCATACCAAGCCCAAGGAGCTTGTTTGAGACCATAGAGAGACTTCCTAAGGCGACAAACAAGGCTAGAGTCATTTTGGATAAAGCCAGGGGGTTGTTCCATGTAGAATTCTTCATGCAAATCTCCATGCAAGAAGGAAGATTTAAAATCCATCTGATAGACTTCCCATTTAAAGGAGGTAGCAAGGGAAAGAACAAGGCAGATAGAATTCATTTTGGCAACATGGGAGAAGGTTTTAGTATAGTCAATGCCTTCAACTTGTGAAAATCCTTTAGCAACGAGACGAGCTTTATGTCTATCCACTTTTCCGTCTGGTCCAAACTTTTTTTTGTAAACCCATTTGCATCTGAAAAGTTTTCTTCCCTTTGGAAGAGGAACAAGATCCCAAGTATTGTTTGCCAATAAGGAATGATATTCTTCATTCATAGCTTCATTCCAATCTGGATGACCTGAAGCTTCTTCAAAGGTGTCTGGATCAGGATTTTCTGAAACTTGAGCCAATAAGGAAGAGGCTCTTTCAAACTGAGAACGTGTACGACGTCGATCTGCAGGGTCACCTGCAAGAGAACCTGCTGCATCCCGAGTAGGGCAGACCCATCTTGGAAGCTGTGGAGCTGAAGGAATATCTTCAAGAGGTGGAGAAGTATTATCATCCTCGTTGTCATCATCTGAACTAGAAGGAATGCTATCAAAAATAGAAGAGATAGAGAGAGGTGGCACATATGCCGAATCAGGGTCGCAGGCCAAAGGTGGCACACCAGCCGAACTAGGCTCACAGGACGATATATTTTCATCAAATTTTACATCTCTTCTAATGATTATATTTTTGTATTTTGGTTGAAGAAGTCTATATCCTTTGACATCTTCAGAATATCCAACAAAAATGCATTTTTCATTCTTAGGTTCTAAGGCTTTATGCTTCGCATCTGGAATATGTGCCCAAGCATCACTTCCAAAAACACGAAAGTGACTTACATCTGGTTTGATTAAGCTCCAGGCTTCTTCTGGCGTTATATTCCTTAAAACCTTAGTAGGAGTGTGATTTACTATGTAGTTTGCGCATTTAATTGCTTCTGCCCAAAAAATGAGACTAAGTCCTTTAGATTGAAGCATACAATTAGCCATTTCTTTTAAGGTGTGATTCTTCCTTTCAACTAAACCATTTTGTTGTGGAGTATATGGAACAGTATGTTGCAATTGAATGCCATGCTCATTGCAAAAGTTGATAAATTTGTTGTTAACATATTCTCCTCCATTGTATGATCTTAACTTAAGAACTTGATGTTCAGATTGTTTCACAATAAAGGCCTTAAAGGCCAAGAACATGTTAAAAAGTTCACTCTTGAGTTTTAAGAATTATACCCAAGTGCGTCTGGAAAAATCATAGCTCTGATACCATGTAGGAATTTACAGGGTAAGTTCCTTAGATCAAAAACCAAAGGTCACCGCTCACAAACAGATCACAAATTAGTACACCAGTATATCACGTGGTTAAAACCCTCGAAGAGGGAAACAGTCTACGGCCTAAGCCAACGCGGCCACTTCAAGCAATTTATTAATATAAAAAGAAAGTTTACATATGTTTATCTCATAAACGATTACCAGACAAATGACTCTCCAAGCTCTTTAAATAGATAAATAAGATAAGATAAGATAATTTTATTAATGTCCAACGAATGACCACAAGAAGGTCAATGGGACTGTTGGCTACAATGATTACAACATACTAGCTGGTGGACCAAATGGTCCCCTTTCTTCATAAAAGCAGGAAATGCAAAGCTACAAGGAAGTCTGGATGACTGAAGGACTTAAACATCATGACAATGAGTTGTGATGAAGAGGTCCTGGAGGAGAAGGATGAGTCTCCTGAGTGGGGGGAGACTCCTTCTCCTAACATCCGAAGCCGATAGAAGAGGACTGAAGGAAACTTGTCAATGTCTGTTGCCCTGAGGAGGAGCTGGATTGTTGCCGCTGCCGTCTGGAGGATTTGGGGCATCCTCTGGATTGGGGGGGTGCCTGGTTCTGGATCGTTGATGGGGTCTAGTGGGACGAGATTCCCGAGACCACACTGATCTGGAGTCATGGTCTATGGATCGATTGGTGGTTCTCTTGGTGCCCTGCGGTGCTGGGAGTACTCTGAAGAAGTTTGTGATCCTTTGTGTGGTGGCCAAAGTAAGATGGAGGTTGGAGTAGAGTTGAACGGTATGTGAAGGTCTCCTGTAGGTAAAGAGCCAGGCATTGCTGGTCAGGGTATCTAAGGAAGCTGGCTAGGCTCTAGGGGCCTCTGAATAAGCAATAAAAGCGCCCGCGGATCTCATAGTAGACTGGGCATCTGAAGATGAAGTGTGACTCGGTTTCCACCTCCTGTAAGTGGCAAAGTTGACAGATCCTCTCAGTCCTATCAATATGGTGGTTTGTTTCCACCCGAAGGCTGTGTGATCCAACTCTGAGCTGCCCAAGGGGGATCCTAATGGCATGCATCCAATGCTGGAGGGTACAAGGGGGTCGAGTGATGAGTCCATCTCGGATCTCCAGAAAGTGTTCAGCGTAAAAGGCCATTTTTGGACGCAGACCGCCTGGAGGGTTGACCCATGTAGTTTGAATATATTGCCTATAGATGTCCTCCCTAATGATTTTGTTAAGTTCCCGCTGGTTTGGAAGAAGGTGCCCCGCGGCGTTCAGTGAGTACTAGAACGGGGGCAGATGATCTGTGTGGATACCGATAAGACCAAGGAGTTTTGTCATCCCGGTGAACTAGCATTTGGTGCACCCGGTCTGCATGTGAGCGATGTTCTCCAAGGAGCAATAGGCCAGGTATGGGTACCTATGTCTCCCCTCTCTCGTGTCTGCCAAGCCACGGATCCGATGAAGGTAAGAGACTATCCTGAAAATTGCCTCCAGACGGAAGGGCTTAGCTCTGAACTCTGCTAAGATGATGTTTTGAGGAACTGTCTGCTTGCACTGGATGAAGCGGTGCAAGAGAAGAATCTGGACTCGCTCAGTCGATGCCCAATCTGACTCCAAGAGTAAGGGGCCCCAAACCTCTGATCCATAAAGCACGGTGGGGCAGATCAAGGTATCCATGATGTTCATCTTAGATGGTATATCCTGTAACTGGTGACGAAAGCACTGTCTCTCAAGAAGGGCTAGGGAGCCATATCCTTTGTTTACCCTAGGCTGGAGGGCCAGCCGAAGACTGAAGCGGGGACCCGAGAACTGCACTCCCAAGTAGGTGTAACTGCTGACGACTTTGATTTCTTCTCCCTTGAATAGGAAGCGGAAATTCAAGGTCTTCTTCACCCCATTGAAGATTATGACTTTGGTTTTGCTCAGGTTCACCGTCAAGTGCCGAAGGTCACAAAAAGCTGCGAGGGCGTCTAGCTGTCTCTGTAGCCCTTCCGGGGAGGAGGCTAGGAAAACAATATCATCTGCAAAAAGTAGGATGGAGATCAGGACCTGGTGGAGAAGGCACCCATCAGACTCTTGGATATGCTCTCGGAGAAAAGATTCCAACTCATCAATGTAGATCCCGAAAAGAATGGGGGAAAGCAGGCACCCCTGCTTGACTCTAATAGTGCTTTGGATGAACTACATTCCTCCAACCGTGCGGAGACGGCCAAGTACGGACTCGTAAAGACGCATAATAGCAATCAAAAGAGTCAAAGAGATGCCAATCTCTCTCAGCCTCTGAAAGAGGTCCTCCCTCAGGACCGAATCGAAGGCCTTCCTGAAGTCCACAAAGCAGCAATACACTTTGGAGGATTGATGTCGGGCCTCCTCGATCGTTGCCTGAAGAGTGAAGATATGGTCGGTGGTCTGGTGATCTGGTCTAAAACCAGCTTGGCCCCTGGCCCTGAGATGTTTCTGCTCTAGGAAGCTGGAAAGTCCCCTGTGGAGGGCAGTAGCATATAGCTTAGAGAATGTGTGTCTGACCATGATTGTTCTGTAATTGTTCGAGCCAGATGTAGCCCTTGCTTTGTGGATAGGGTAGATAATATGGTGGGACCATTCCTCGGGGAAGCCATCACGAATGACATGGTTGAAAAGATTTTCCAGATAACCAGCCAAAGGACGAAGCCCACACTTGAAGAATTCTGTCGGGAAGCTTTCTTCGTCTGCGGCTTTGCTGCTGTTTAAAACCCAAATTGCCTCTCTGATATCCTTGTCGGAGAAGAAGTGACAAGTGGCTGGGGGGGAAACAGCCTGAAAGGTGGGTTGCCCAGGGATGTCATACAACTTGGAGGTGTGGGAGAACATGGAGGTGGGGTCGAGGTCAGTAGGGGTAGGAGATCGCCTAGAAAGGACAGTGCCCCAGAACTCCTTAGGAGAGTGGAGAAGAAGATCAGAAAGGATCAGTCTATGGTGGGAGATAAAATGATGCTTTTTGCGGTGAAGGAGGCGGCGGTAGGCTGAACGGATGATGGGGTAGGACAGTAGGGAGTGTCTGAACGCGTGTCAGAGGTCCTGGTGCAGAGATTTACACTCGTGGTCATACCATTGATTCATAGGACATCCTCCTGATTTAGAGGGTGTGGCGGCGAAGCGGGTGGAGGAAGGGAAGGACTGGAGTGTAGCCTCCCAGATTGCAGATGAGAGGTAGTGGTACTTATCAGTGGCAGATTCAAGGGAGGCGAACTGGGCTATAAGAGGAAGCGTGTGCTTGAGGGTAGAGGAGAAGATGTCAAGATCGCCATCCTCAAACCTGAAGAGGGTACGGGGTGGGGGGGGGGCTTGCACGGGATGCTAAGCTAAAGTGAGAGTGAGAGAAGTGCATGATCAGCTAGGGAGATAGGTATGATAGAAAAGTTTTGGATGTGCGAGAGGAGATCCGGGCTGACAAGGGCATAGTCAACCACACTCGCACCCCCCCCCCCAATGGGGTCGGCAAGTAAAGAGGTGGGAGGATGGAAAGCAAGAGAGGTCGTTCAGGATTATCAACTCGTGAGACTCCCCCATCTGCAAAAGGTGCTTCCCGTAAGCTGTAGTGGGGCCCAAGCTATCCTCTGATGTCTGGTGCATGTTCACCGAGGTCGGATCTATCCCTCGAGTACAGAACACGTCCTCTGTACGATCATTAATGGGTATCTGGAGGTCTCTGGTTCAGGCATTAAAGTCCCCCATGATAATGATGTCTCCCACTGCTGAGTATTTGGTAATGTCAGAGTACAAGTCTGTGAAGGGGTCATCATCACTACTATGGATGGCAAAGGATGATGAAATGGGGGGGAAGTAACACACCGCAATATAAATGTCTCTCAGAGGAAGGGCACTGGCTCTGTTCTGGATCCACATGAACCTGGCGTGATCATCAGTCGCTACGACTGATATTCTATCTTTGAGATCATTTCTGGCGAGGCACGCCACTCCTCCAGAACCCCTGACTCCTCTTGAACTTCGTGTCTCCTGTTTGCAAGTTGAGGTCCACTAATATCCTGTGATGTACGGGAGAGGGCAGACAAGGCTCGCGTGTGTTTCAATAACAAGCAAGATGTCTGCTGAAGCAAGGGCGTCATAAAGTAGGCCAGGTGATGACCAAAAAGAGCCATTTCCATTCCAGCAGTGGACCGAAATACTCGTGCCCCGTCTCCTCTCCGCTCGGGCCCGTCATTTAGAACTACCAGTTCGAGGGACCCATCCCGAGGGGAAGGAGTCATGGATAACCGCTCGGAGATTTCTGATGACTGCCCACTTTCCTGCCTGTCTTGCTGCCACAACTTGTTCTCTGGCCTGTTTAAGTTCAGCTACCTGTGTTCTTGTGAGGTCCTCATCTAGGAATACCTTGTCAGGGAGGGAGAATAATTTCCGCTTTGCCCGAAGCGCCCGAAGTCTTTCCGTGGAGTTACGGAATCGGAGGAAGAGAGTAGAGTCATGTCCCAGCCATGCCCTATCCAGTTTTATATCAAGTATGTCAAGTGTGTCATGAAGAGACCTGTGGGCTAGCTCTAGTATGTCCGATGAGGGGGTGGCGGGAGGAAGTCCTCTTACTTTGAGGTTTAGTTCTCTTGCTCGCTTGGTCCTTTCCTCCACAAGCTTGGCCTGTACAACCTCTTCCACCGTTGTGAGGGGTGGGGCCTTCTCTTTACCTCTGACCACCTGTGCCCATGAACTGATATGTGATTCTGTTTCTTGTTTGAAGGATACCTGCTCTGATCTGATTTCTTCCTGTTTATCCTTAAGAACCTGAATTTCTGCCTGTATGGCCTCATCCGGCGGGCATCCTACAAAAAGTTCTTTGCACTCCTGTAATTGCTTCTTCAAGGATGAGTTGTCTTCCTCGACCACCCTGACCCTATTGGACAAGGTGCCAATCTCGGAGCGCAGCCTATAGTTTTCCGCTTCAAGGAGCTTTGTTTTCCTCAGCAATTGCTTGATTTGGGAAGTCCAGAAGATGAAGTCGGTTTCCAGCGCGATGTCGGTGGGGTTGTATACAGTTCCAGGTTCTTTGTGGCACTGCTTGAGATACCTGAGAGGCCCCTTGTCATTGAAATTCAGGGAATTAGGAAAATTAGGAAATTCGGGCCCCCCTAGGGTCCTTGTTCTCCTTCCTTTCCGTCATTCCCATCAATGGATGGGACCGAGGAGGAAAGTAGCTTTTGTAGGGGAAATCAGAGTTAGGCTGCGAGGAGCCAACCAACAGAAAGAGCCTACGGGGAGGGGGCTATGGGGAGAGCAACGGGAAAAAAGTTGCAGTGGGAGGAGCAGGAGCATCGGGCGGGAAGTAGCTGGGAGCAGTGGCAAGACTAGCGGACAAGGGGCAGCAGGAGCAGTGGACAGTGGCTGCAGGGAGCTGCGGGGAGAGCAGCCGACGGCGGCTGCGGGGAGTAGGGACAGAGGGCTGCGAGGGAGCCGGGGCGGGAGGGTTGCGAGAGAGCAGTGAACGGGGGCAGCGGGGGCAGGGACAGAGGGCTGCGAGGGAGCTAGGGCGGAAGGGCTACGGGGAGAGCAGCAGACGGCGGCTGCGGGGAGCATGGACCAATCGAGTGTTAAGCCATGGATCAAGTGTCGTTAATAACGAAGAGAGAGTGAACCGTCGGATCACTACAAATCGTGACCATCGGATTATAAGTTACAAATGTACACAGTAAAGAAACACACTTTACCTAACTCTACACTAGACCAAGTTATACTTAACGATTTCCTATGTGTCGGAATATCCTAACATCCCCCCTTAAGAACAACTTGGGATAGGATTGAAGGATTTACAAAGGTGACACAAAAAGAGCCTATTTCCTATGTGTCGAAATATCCTAACATCCCCCCTTAAGAACAACTTGGGATAGGATTGAAGGATTTACAAAGGTGAAACAATAGGAGAAGGAAGGAGGCATTAAAGCCTAACAGATGCGACCCTCAAAATAGCTCTGATACCATGTAGGAATTTACAGGGTAAGTTCCTTAGATCAAAAACCAAAAGTCACTGCTCACAAACATATCACAAATCAGTACACCAGTATATCACGTGGTTAAAACCCTCGAAGAGGGAAACAGTCCACGGCCTGAGCCAACGCGGCCACTTCAGGCAATTTAATAATATAAAAAGAAAGTTTACATATGTTTCTCTCATAAACGGTTACCAGACAAATGACCCTCCATACTCTTTAAATGGAGAATATGGACCAATCGGGTTTTAAGCCATGGATCAAGTGCCGTTAATACCGAGAAGGGAGTGAACCGTCAGATTATAAGTTACAAATGTACATAGTAAAGAAACACACTTTACCTAACTCTACACTACACCAAGTTATACTTAACTATTTCCTGTGTCGGAATATCCTAACCTTAAGAACAACTTGGGATAGGATTGAAGGATTTACAAAGGTGACACAAAAGGAGCCTATTTCCTATGTGCCGAAATATCCTAACACTATAAATGTACAAAACACCAATAGTTCCATAAACCACGAGGTTCAATCCTTTTTTATTTTTTTTGTTCCAACTCTATCTCTATTACCGCAATTTGCTCCCAAAAGTGGTTAGTACTTGGATGCCTCTGCATTTTCCTAAAAAGTAACAATTGCATATTTCTCTTTTGAAGGAATTGAATTGTTCCAACTACCATCAAACATTCAAATTCTTTGGTAATTTGAGTTTGTATAATTTAGGATCCTAAATTGCTATATTAAGCAATAGGAATAATGTGAGTTGGCTATAAACATCAAAATGAATTAGAGTTGTTAAATATCTTAGTAACATTGTTGAAAGATCTCGGCAAAGGCTCCCAACTTGTCAAGGAGTTTCTAGAAGCTCTTAAACATGTAAGTAGCTTCTACAAGCTCACAAAAAAAGGAGCAGCCAAATCAAGCTCCCAAAAAGTTATCGACCTCCCAAAGAAGCTCTTCACAAAAAGGGAGCATTTCATACTTGTTAGCACCGAGATCTACACTATTGGAAGATGAATGACTTCATAAATATGCAATGAGAAGCCAGTGTTAACAATGAATATATAGGAGACTTTGCCCAACTTGTCACTAGCTAATCTCCTCTCTTGTTTTGATTGGTGCTCTTCCAACCTCAGGGAGGTCCCTAACTATTCATGCACTAAAATTACTTTATAGATCTGCAGCATAAACATGTCAAAACAGCAAAAGAAATAATCTTTGGCATGTAATCAAGCAGCCAAAGATGTGATGAGAAAGATTTGAAATAAATTGGTCGAAATTGTCTCCTTGCAATAAGCTTAAAATGGTAAATAAAAGGAAATTAGAAAGAGCTCTAAGTGGCAAATATTACCAAAAGAAAAGCCTGATAAAACCTCAAAATTGTTGCATAGAATCGACAACGCACCAACAAGTTTCAAGAGCTAGAGAAAAAGCATAGTCGAACTTTACTTTACAATATCCAAGAGGTTGAATATAACATAAAGACAAATATAAAATTTGTCCAATGATAAACCCTGCACAGAGTATAGAAGCTAGAATAGAAGAATGATAGAAGAGAAATTTTGCTATTTAGAAAGAAAAAAATCCAACCCTCAAAGGCTCAAACCCTAGTGGTCTTCATCCTTTATCATTTGCCTAGTGTGCATTAACCTTTCATTGCCAAATGCACATTAATGGCTAAGTGTAGTGGAGCAGTCATGAGCTTCAATCCAAGTGGAGATATACCTAGTCCAAGTGGAAAGGAGCTATGTCGACTTAATGAAAAAGTAGAATGGAAGATGCCATGTGTAATACTACTATATAAATGGAGATTCTTTTTGCTCTCTTTTCGAAGAAGTGGAGTACAAATGGTCATGCATTTAATCCAAGTGGAGTCTCCTCCCCATACATTTGATGAACTTGATGATAAACTGAGGTGAAGTGGCCATGCACCTAGTTAACTTCATCAAGGTGTGGAGTGGAGATGGTCGTGCGCTCTAGTCCTCTTGAAATGTGCTTTGTCTAAGTGGAGTCATCCCTCAAGCACCTGAGATCACTAGAGATGCACTTTGTTGAGTTGATGATAGACTAAGGTGAAGTGTGCCCACTCCAATCCTTTAGAGCAAGCGTTCTAGTTCAATTCTTTGATGCTCAAGTGGCCTTCTAGTTAACTTAGGAATGTGCCTAGTTAACTCCAACAAACTACCATGTTAACTCCATGCGCCATGTCACACCTCAAATCCTTTATAGTGTACCATGTTTTCGCCCAAACTGTACAGGCAAGATGTGACAATGCTCAGGACGGGGGTTGTCACACTAATCCCCGCCCTCTCCGTTCTATTTGTCTCCCTACAGCAAGCTATGGGGGGTTGTCCCTATGAAACATGAGATGGAAGATTCATTGGCAACCAACAAATTCGAGAGACACAGCTGGATGGCCTAGCAACTTGGTTAAATTACCAAGTTAAATGATTTGATTAGATTTATTGTGAAGACCAGTGCCTTATATGGAGTCAATTACTTGCTTAAGAAAGATTATTACCAAGTCATCAGATGAACAATTGTTGTTTAAGGATGCTTCACTATCCTAAATGAGATGCAAGTCCTACAATCTAGGTGAGATGCAAAGTCTTGGTTTATTTTAAGTTATATGTCTATTCTAGGTATATCCTTCCTCTTAACTATTTTGAAGCTAGTCTCTAGAGCAAGTTGTGAGAGAGAAGCCAATGGGAAGCAAGCAAAGGTTTTGTTAATGATACCTCCCCTTAGGTTCTAACCACCTGATGCCTTTGGCGCTGCAGAGAATATGGCTCTGACGACTGCAAGGTCATTGTATTAACCACTAAAAAGGTGTTAGGCTCTTCAAGCTAGGTGAAAAAGGTGGTCCTATGTCTCTATCAACCAAGCTTATGCTTGGAAGTTACTTAATTAGTGCAAGAGACTACCCCTAAGATGCAAATGCAAGATATGAGTGTTCTTAGGGTGAGATTATCAAAGTTGCTTAAGTACTTAGTTATGATGATTTTCAATTATGAACAAAAAGGTACTTGTACAAATAAACGAATAACAATCTCAGCCACAAGAATAAGTGCTCAAAACCTAACGGTCCCAGAAAATGTTGCGAATAGACAATAATTGTTTCAAGTGATAAACAACACAATAACAATAACTTACCAATATGCCAACAAGGTAGCCAATTCAAAAATGATCAATGTATCCAAATGTCAATTAGAGCAATTAGCCAATCTTATTAAACACTTGTCAACTTGATTAGAGCACTTGTTTGTGTTGATGCAAGAGTCTAAATAGATGTCAATGGTGCAAAAAGAAATATGGATCAGCCACTAAACATATGATTGCAGCAATAAGAAAATCGCCCAATTACTCAATTAAATATTTATCCAAGATCCACAAGGTATAAGAAACAACAGCTAAATGAGATTAGATGAATTTCAACTATTTTTATCACCACTGAAAAATTTATATCAGATCTTTATGCAGTCAATTTCTGACCTTCGAATATTATTACAGCCTTCAAAAAATGATCAAATATACATAGAGATGCAAGCCTAATGAGTGCAAGTGACAATGTGATGACAAAACATGATTACCAATGAGTTATTATGCCATTGATATGAAATTTGATCACTGCTGCAAGTGTTTTTAGGTGGCTGTAGCAAACATATCAGATCTAAAACTAACCAATTAATCCAACAAAAAACCACTTATATGCACTCAAATCAACCTAGGTCTACTTCTTAATGCATTAGGTGAATTATAATGAACTTAGGCTTATAAAAAATGTGTTAGGTCTTTCAATATACTGCTGTCATGAAATACTTCAGAATTTAAATTTATGACAGTGACAAAATTAATGGGATAGAGAGCAAACCAAATGGCCTTAAGGCCTAGTTGAAGGTTAGAATCTAGATTGACCTCCAATGAGTTTGGCTACCTGCAAACACCAAACTAGCTCACATAAATGCTGCAAAACCAAATGTTAGAGATAAAAATTAAATCAATGACTAAAGACAACGCTAGAAGGCTAGGAAAACCCAACACTTGGGCTAGAAGAGGCACAAGAGAAGGCTAGAGACCAAATAAGGGCAGGGAGAGGACAAATAAGGCCGAAAAAGGGGGGAAAGAGGAGAGATGTGCTCACAAGGGGCTGACGTCAAGCCTTTAGAGGCTGACGCAGGCCTAGGAAAGGCCCTAAAAGGGCCAGCGGCTAGGGAAAAAGCCCCTTGGGGATTGCAGCTAAGGCCAAAAGGGAAGCTGCGAGGGAGAAAAGCCTCCTAGAGGCCACGGCAAGGAGGAAGGAGGGGGGCCAAGGCCTTTAAAGGGTTGGATGACTGCCTTAGAGGGGGGTTGAGGCCTCTCCAAGCCTGCGGCTAGGAGTAACAAAGGGGTCGAGGGCCTAAAAATCCCACTGGGGCTCACAGCGAAGAGAAAAAAGGATGGACGTGTAATGTCCCCGTCATTTGAACAACAAGCATATTTTATACATTTTTGGCATTTCTAGTTATTTTGGCAAAGGGGGGAAATATTATTTTATTGGATAATGGTGGCAAATGATTACTTTATTGGAGAATAGCAACAAATGAATATTTAATTAAAAAGGTGGCAAAAAGCTATTTAGTGGAAAGTGACCCCCACTAATAAAATAATATTTGAAAGAAATTCTAGAGGTTGCTCAAAGAGAGTTCAACCAGAGCATCTCAAGGGAGATCCTCAACCCAGCTTCAGTAGATTTAATTGCTACCCTAGCTGGTTTTCCTTTCTTCAGTGGATATTCTTGCCACCCTAGTGGGATTTTATATTTGTGCTTATTTATGAAGATCTGACGAGAATTTTGGCACAGAGATTATTGGCATCATAATCTGATTTCGCAGGTCTAATATTCCTTTCTCAAAGAAGCACGAGTTTCACTGTTTCCCAAGCCAGAAATCGGTCAATTTTGTGGGTCGACTTCCCTGAGTTCTGTAGAGGCAGAGATTAGAAATGAAGGGGGCTGCATTCCTTGCTTTGATACAGACCGTGGGTTATTATTACTTGTTGGGGGATTCCTAAGGGTGATTGAGCTGAATCCCTTGCCAATACAAAGGTCATGCTAATTTTCTCTTGCAAAGGAACACATTTTGGGCATAAAGGCAGCGTCCCTCTCTGCTGTAACTAAGTTCAGGGAC
The DNA here is from genome assembly GCA_034641835.2 of Pinus albicaulis. NCBI lineage: Eukaryota > Viridiplantae > Streptophyta > Pinopsida > Pinales > Pinaceae > Pinus > Pinus albicaulis. Next base: position 1,017,102,215 of record CM076580.1, on the reverse strand, counting down.
ACCCACAGTGCTAAGGAGTATTATATAGACACCAGTGCCACGGATCTATCAATTTCTGGGCCATCTGGAGCTGGAGAGAGAGTATTGAAGCAGTGTTAAGAATTCTGGGTGCACCTGGACAGTTTGTGGGCGAAATTTATATGTCATATCAGCCTCAAAGGAAGGGTCATGAGCTTCCCATCTGCTGGATTGCAAATCTGTTAACTATGGACCACTGAAACCTTAGTACCCTGGTCCCTGAGGGCAGAACACATAGAATATTTCCTTGCTGAAAGTTTATGATGTATTGTTGGTCGCATCCCTTCTTCAACTGCCACTCTGGAAGCACAATGAGACAGAGGTCACGGGTTCCTTGATTTTCTTATGTCTTTGTGTATTTAGTTGGTTAATGTGAAAGAAGCTCCTCCAGTTTATTTCTTTGTGATGTACCATCTATATACATATGTAGATTTATGAACTTTCATAAATTTGTTTGAGTGCTTGGAATACTTTATTTTGGTATGCACGTTGGCTTTTTATGCACACTTAATTGGGTGAAATTTGTAAAGGCGAATCTACAGCAACGCATGGATAAATTGCTTAAAGAACACATCACTAAACCTCGCACACACGCAGAAATATATTGAAAATTTAAGGCTTTTCTGGAAAATAACATTACAGGACAGCTAGGCCTTAGGGCCAAAAAAATTTCAAAACCCCTGCAAATAAAAAAGAATCCACAAATTTGCTGCAGAAAAGCGGGACGCTAGGCCTAGAGGATGAATGAAGGCCAAATCTTGCCTTCCTAAGCCTAGATTTGCCTCAAAACCCCGGAAAATTCTCTTGATCAACTTGAAGTTCACCGGCACAAATGAAACAAAAAATTTCCAAAACCCCAAATATATATAAAAAAATTCAAAACTCAAAGAGTATAAAACCCCAAGTGCTGCAAAACAAATGGGTTAGAAATAATTTATACAAATTATTTACAAATATACAATATTCACAAATTTGAAAAAAAAAATGGAGAAATAAGTTTTTTGATAAATAACAATGGATGAGCAAAATTCGAAAAATAAATATTGGCTGAAACCCTCCTGCAAAATCAAATACCGTAAAGAAATTTCCAGAGCCCAAACATAGTCAGTTCTTCCCCACGGTCTATGAACTTGGAACCCAAGGCCTAGCATATCTGTAAATCTCTATAATATTCTCAAGAAAATTGTTAGATCATATGGTGAATCAGATCACCTAAGATAGCATGTATCAATAGAATGTTCTTATCACGGACAAATGAAATAACAATTATTTAGCAAATTTTAGCACAATATAGGATCACACATAGCTAACACATACCACACATCAGTGGGAGAAAAACACAATGAACTAAACCCTAAAGTCTTTCTATTATGATACAAAATGTTCCCAGCAAAGCAGTAGCTCAATATCAACATTCAAGAATTACATCATCCAAAGATAGAAAATAGAAGCTCAATAGCTTCTTTATATAACGAAACCCCTACAAGTGGAAAATAACAGCTAGTTGGCTTGATCCTCGTCAAAATTATCTCGACAATTGAAAATAGCTTGGTCATCTTTTAATCTTCACTGTTGAATTTTTAATTTTGAGGAAAATTTCAAATTTTTTTTAGAACCCGCTTTTAATTAATCCAAAAAATAATATTTTGGATTAATTTCCTCAAAAAATTGATTTTGACTTAACCACCAAGGTCCAAGGGCTTAAATTTTCTTAAAATTTTTATTTCTCCCTTGGTGGGAGACCGCCAAAAATTGACTTTCCTTTGACCCACGAATTTTTTTTTATTTTCCACTTCGAGAGAAATTAATTTCTCTATAATTATTTTTTGGCTCAAAATTAATTAATTTTCAAGCTTAAGATTTTTATTTAATTTAGCCAGAAAAATTAATTAATTAACACTATAGGTGATTAATAATTTTTTCCATCCTCGAATATTATAGTCATGGTTTCCAAGTATGAGGGACCATGCACTAAAATATTTTATACATCACATTATTACAATATCAACCCTTGAAAGGGGAAAACACATTTAGACTAATACCCTCAACAATGTACCCAATTTTGCGACTCAACATGATCTAGTATAGACCAAGTGTGTTTGTAATAAAATAATTTATCCAAATGTGCTTAAATTATTCCCAAACACACTTTTACAAAAGACTCGATATAACACTAGGACTCACCTATTACCTTGTCAAGAGATTCCACCCTAGCTTTGGGGTTTAAGCTGGAAGAAAAACTCTGTTGATTATTCGTGTTTAGAAACACACATAATTTGGTGAGGTTAAAAAACTTCCTAGGATGAAATTCATTGCCAACATCAGAGGCTTACCTAGGTGTTGTACACAGTTAAATGGTCACACTAGCATCATTTACAATATATCTTGTAGAAATTAGGTTCACAATGATACAAATGTGTTGGCTGATGACTTTGAAGTTTGAACTTTGAAAAAAAAATCTTCATATCTTTGTATTTTGCTTCCTTGGACACATGCTCAAATGAGCAAAACAAGATGAGAAGTCAAAAATCTAGGATGCGGCATGGTGTGGGAGGCCCTAGTACCTTAAAATGGGACAAATTTGTTTGGACCATTAACTTGGGAAATGTGAACTTGCTCATGATATTGTAAATGCCTCATGATATGTGAACTATGAAGATGCCCAAAAATCTGAAATGAAGTCAATTTCATGCTTCAAAACATAGGCTGCTTCAAAAGGCATTATGTATCATCCCATGATCAATCAACTTGTCATCAAAATCTCATCAATGTCCAAGAAATGAAACAAGTACCCCAACTATCCAAGGCTCTCAATGAATCACTAAGATAGTGAAGAAATTCACTAGGGGTACCGATGTCAAACATCCGACATTTTCGAGTGGATGCTCCACCCATCATCAAGGACAAAACAAAGCTTTTTCATGAATGCAAAAGAGTGTAGGACCCAAATAAATAGAGAAAATTAAAAATGATAGATTGAACCATCAACTAGGGAGATCCATGAAACGAGAAATAAATTATAAATTGTTGGAGCGGGGTCCCCTAACCGCAATTTTGGTACAATTTTGTAATATTTTGTAATAGTTTAGTCTAGCGCAAGGGCTTTGGGGCAGGTAAAAGCCCCCAATGAATTATAATGGGTCAAAGGGTAGACCAAGAGTCGCAAACCACGGTTTGCAGACCATAAAGTATAGGATATAAATAGATGGATAAGTCGAGTCTAAAGGTAAGTTGTTGGTCTGATTAAGCTTGGATACGAATTGTAGAGATCTGTTGTGTGGATTGTCTGGGTAAGGGCTCCTGCTGCCTGTGTGCGCGGAGACCCTAAGTCTCGCTGTGTGCGGACCCCGCTGGCTGTGTGCGAGGCCTGGTAAATAGAGTTTGTAAGTTGGATCTGAATATGAATGAATGAGAAGACTGTATTGTGATATCTGACTATTTATGTGTTATGGTTATTAGTTGCGCTCTATGTTATTTCTGAGATTATATCTGCTCGCTGAACACTGATGATTTATTGATGCGCACGTGGATGCGATACTATAGGAAGGAATAAATGCATAGATCTGGTTATGATTAGTCACATTGCTTCTGTTAAAATGTCATCTGATGGTTTATGAGCTTCGCTTAAGTCATTTCGCTAATATACTGTTAAGGGTTTCTGTGTTAGGGCTTCTCCAGCGCAGGCCTGTTAGATCTGAAGGGACCCACTTCAATTAACCTTCTCTCTCTCAAAGTGCGGAAACCTAGTTCCAGCACCCTCCCATACTACTTCGGGTGAGACCTTGACTTGCGCAAGCAGGGCATTGTTGAAAGGGCCAATAGTACAGGGGTTTGTTGGTAAACCTTAAATCCGAACCTGGGTCAAGACCCCTCAAACCAACATAAATAAAGGGAGAAATTGTCAAGAAGAAAAAAAGGGGGAATGAGCATGGGATTGTCAAGAAGAAGAAAAAAAGTGTACAAAATAAATAGAAAAGCGAGTCTCATACACATGAATGAGCATCTATATGAATCCAAACCATTTATACACAAATATGCAAAAGTTTTCATTTACATAGCATGTAAGAGTGCATATAACCAAAATAATTGTTGTGCAACACATCTCCAAACCAAAAATACATCAACAAAGAGGCTCTAGATGACCTCTAGCATCAAAAAGAAATCATGCTACAACAAATACCTACATGTCATCAAAATCATTGCCTATACTGAGATCCTTATCATCAATATCATCACCCTCTAAGCATTAAAAAAAGATGCAAAAAGCTTCACATGTAAAATCGAGTATTTGTTTGAGAGATGGGTACTTTTGTACTAGGGTCATGACAGAGGAGTTCAGCAATCAATGCCACTAACATCAAGGTACATAGAGGGTTTGGTGCTCTTGATTAAATGCTAGTTCCATACCCTCGTACACGACAGAATACAATGTAAACGTTGCAATCACCCCAATCCTCAAATCCTAAAAGTTGTCGAGTCTGCTAGATTTTGAGTGAATCTAAAATTCTACTTTCTCCATACGAAATCCAACGAGGTTGGAACCACTCTCAAACATCCTATAACAATTAATGGTAATGTTAAAACTTTAAGTAAAAGGATGAACTTTAAGAATTTAACATTATCATTAATCACAGAATTAGTAGAGCCCTAGGGTTATATATTAGGCTACCCCAGTCATAAAAAAAAATTATATTTTTTAAATTTGAGTTCAGAGGGTATTCGGTTGCATGGTACAAAACTTCCCGATTCCATGCAGAACCAGCAAGTTCGGTACCAAACCGGCCTTTCTAGTTCCAAGCCACTGGCCGGACCAGCCAGTTCTTGTCCAGTTCGGATAACACTGCTCTTGACAGGTATGTAAACTATTATTTGTCAAACAGATGCTTTCACCTATGGATCACCCTCCATTCTTGTAAGAAAGTTTTCATTTTCTTTTAAAATGTACATACAGGCATAGAGTTTAAAGAAAATCCAAAATACTGCCTTGTGTTTGCATGAGCAAATTCCTTATCTCTTGGCTTGGCATTTTTAAGATCTCTGTTTCGGTTGTTCCTCATCTTACTCAATCTCTAGCCCATATCAGTAAGGTCAGAATTATACATCATATTCTGGAATCTGAACCCTTCCTCAAATCAAACAACTTGACTAGAATTGAACGTAAAATAAACAGCCGCATAGTAAGAAAAAAATTCTTAACAAATGAGATAGTAGCCCCACCTTTACACTGTTAGCCACCTGTCACAGAAAGCAATACAAAAAAATTGTCAGGTAATATTAAAAAATTCCCATTCAAAATTAATGCAGGCACAATATACTTTGATACATTCCAACTGAAAAATAATAGTTTGAGGAAAGGCACTCCAACGGAATTTTGCAAACTCAATATGTGGTGACAATACTAATTAACTCACCCAAGAGAATAGAGCTGATATTCCAACTCCAACTCCTATCCATAGAAGCGGTGATCCTCTGAAGGCAAGTAATTTACAAGAACACAAAACAATGAAGATGATGGATAAGTATAAAAGTACAAATCAAATGAGCATGTTTTCATTGTCCAATAAGAAATGTTTCTGAAATGCATAGAAGGGCATCATAGATTAGGAATATAGACAATAGACTTTCTGTAATGTTTTGAAGACAGAAATACAGAACTTTCATACATGTACGTTGGTGGTGGTTGTGCAGGAAAAGGAGTTGCACCAACTGCAGCTGTCTGTGTGCCAGTCTTTGAAGCTGCATCAAGTTGCACTTCAGACTGATCCAGCCCTGATGTCATCAAGAAGCTACTTTAGAGAAGCTCTACAATTAATTCTGGGCTCCAAGGAAACCTCTAATTAAGGAATTTAATTCAAATTACTTAGCTGTACTCAACTCTACTCTCAACAATAAACGATATTTTCATGTGATGTAGCAAAAACATGGATTTTCAATCAATACATTTATGAGTGACCCATTCAAAATTCAAGTATAGCCCATGCTTAAAAAATGCCTAAGCAACAGACCTCAAACACAAAATAAAGTTCAATGGATGACTGTTGAGAAATCAATGCATGTAGATATTAGGGTTTGATTCTTCTTTTTCTTGATAATTAATTGTGATGTGTGTTGGTTTCTTTTACTTCTTAATTATGTTATCTTTCATCAAGCAATTACCAAATCAAAATGTATGAAGATCACAAGAACAAGGAACACAAGATATAGGCACTCAGCCAAGGAAAAACCAGTTAATTTTAGTTAACAATGGTATGTTCTATGCTTAGCACAATTACTTCAATGTCCTTTAGCAGCCCAATCACAATTTCCAATTTAGTTTCCAATAGCAATCACATTAACCATTAATCACATTGACAGTAATTGTAGATAGAACATGAAATAACAAAATGCAGAAGACAAACCAAGACAAGAGAACACCAGATTCAGCGGATGCAAGCGAAAAAACCCCAATGTGGGGGAAACCCTTTGATCAATTCTTCTTATTATTATATCAAATGTTCAGCATAGAGAGAGAGTACAAAAGTCAAATTTGACTTGCCAAATCAAAGTCAAATCAACCCTGTCAAATCTGCAGCCAAATTCAGCCCTAACCGGAAAGTCAAAGATGGTCAACGCAGCAGCAAAACTTCCCCCTTGAAGCTCAGTCAAAAGCAGTCAAACTCGGCCTCCTGCAGTGGTCAAAGTCAGCCCAAAACAGTCACAAAATCTGCAGTCAAACTTGGTCAACCTGAAGTCAACCCTGCAATCAAACCCTCCAAAATCACGGTCAAACTTGGTCAAACAGTCCTTGGTCAACATTGGTCAAACCCTGCAACAGCTCTGAAATTTCAGCCCTACAATCTGCCCAGAAAATTCGTCCTCCTTGCCACACATGTGAGAGAAAAGATCTGCCCAATAGTTGTACGAACCCATGAGAGAATGAGAGAGAAGAAATTTGTGAGTGATGATGATGCCAAATGAGGTGAGAGGTCACTTATATTTATACAAGTCGTTGAGGGTGAAGTGACATGTTTCTTGGGCTTCATGAGCCTACATGATGATGTGGCCTGTGAAAGTTTCAAAACAGAAACCCTACTGTAGTGTCTTGATCTACTTGGCCTACTTGTTTAATTAAACTTAACAAGTTATTTAACTGAAGTATTCAGAAGAACATTAAAGCAGACACAAACTACAGCCTACACATCTACCGTTCATTTACTGAACAATACGCACATGTGACAAAATTACACAGATTTTTCGGACAAATGTCCCCGAAAAAACCCAATGCGGTAAAACCAGTGCAGCTACTCTAGAGGGTTTTATTATTATGCAAAATTTGAATACAACATTTTGGGCACCATAAATGTTTGGCCCTACAGAGAAATTACACGGCAGATGTACCTTTCACTCAGAGACAGAAAATATGGTTGAATCACACCCTCAATCCAGATTTACAGATAATGAGCCCTTTCTAGCCCACTGGAACCCTCAGCGCTGCCTCTGCAGCCTCTGCATCGACCCTCACTGGCCAGCGTCCCCACTGCATCACCCTCATTGGTGTTGCGCTACCTTTACGCTGCCCTAGTTGGGCCTGCGTCACCCTGGCTAGTGCTGCGTTGTGTTGGCTGGGTCTGCGTCACCCTGGCTAGGCTTACGCAGCCTCTGCGTGGTGTTGGCTAAATTGCGTCCTCCTGGCTGGCTCTGCGTTGTCTGGTACAAGCTGCCTCTCTGATGTTGTATTCTCGGCCTCGAATCATATCATCCCTTGCCAATCTTTGCCCCTCAGTGCACTGCAAACTCGCTTTGAATTCCTTAGCAAACCCCGCCCCAGAAATTCGACTTAGCTTCAGTTCTCTGCCTCTATGTGTGTCCTCCAACTGACCCCAAGCCCTTCCTTTATACTTTTCTCGTTGGGAAACCAACGGTCGTGATCTAATCTCTGATCAACAACTCAGATTAAAAGACTGCTTGATCCACGTCACTTAGAATCATTTCATCACATGCATAAATTAATTCACTTTATTTTTTCTAATTCCCTAAGTTAGACTTAGGGTCCTCATTAAAAAAATTAATTGTTTGAATATCTCATACACCAGATGAAATTTCTCCAAATGCTTTCTGGTCTTGGAGATCTCGTGTGTCTTAGCCCCTCCACAAAATTTCGGAGCTAGAGCACACCCAATGCTACCCCAAAATCTCAACACACCCTCTTAGCGAGGAGTGTGCTCTAGCAATACTTCCACAATGTAGCATTGCCCTGATCTCGGCATCGGTCTCTGTGTCGTTGATGCTTGGCCTACTGCCCTTCATCCACTGCGTTGCTACCATTGTACTGCTACCCACGTCACTACCACTGACACTGTTGCATCTGTACTGCAACTCCCTCTCAAATTGGTGCATTGTGCTGCCAACTGTTGCACTGCAGCTCAATTGCTCAGAAGTAAGCAACTGAAGGACCCCTCCCCAATCACTGACAGACAGGTCAGTGGGGCTGCATCTCATCACTGAAGCTCCCTCGGCTTCTCTGTTGTGTTGTCCCTCTAGAGCCACTGCGTTGTTGCAGCTCTGCACTGCGTAAGCACTGCCCCTCTGCGTTGTTGAAGTCCCATCAGCCTCTACATTGTTGCTTCTACGTTGTTGTTGTTGTTGTTGTTGCCTCTGCACTGCGCTGCTCCTCTCTACAACGTCCCAGCTCTACCCTCTACTTCACCGTGATCTTCTGCACCCACTGCTCCAGTCCTCCCTGCTACTATCTTAAGGCTCTCGTAGCACGTATGTGATCCAAGAGTCTGGGCACCTCAGGGATCATGCCTGTCTATTTGTAGTTGCTCTGCAGATCAATGTCGCCCCACCTCTTCTCTCGAGGCGCATGAGTGCTCATAGCCACATCATCCTCACTACCACTGTCGCCTCTAGCTGCTACAGCCTTAGAATCAGAAGATCCCTTGTCCTTCTTCTTAGGACAAGTGCTGGCAAAGTGTCCAAGTTCGCCACAATTAAAGCATTAAACCTTTGATAGGTCCCTCTTCTTCTTCCCTTGTTGTCGTCGTTCCTTTGATGCAAGAGTTGCGTCCACTTCCTCCTCCTTCACTTTGCTGCTTCCAGTGTTGAATTCCTTCTTGGTCATCCGCCGGATCTCCTCCTGTCGAAGGATGGCCCACATGTCACCCCAACTGGGGAGTTGTGCTCTGCCCAAAATGCTTTGGACAAAGGTCTCCCACTCATCAGTGACTGCATTCAGGGTTATCCTTACTAAGAGTCTCTCATCCAGAGTTGACCCCATGGCAATTAGCTGATCCTGAATGGTCTGCAATCTGGAGAAGAATGGATCGATCTCTTCCCCTTTGTGCATCTGGAATATCCTCATTTGGTTCTCCAAAAGAATCTTTCATTGGACGGAGCTCCCCTAATACAGCATGGTCAAAGTTGTCCACACTTCATTTGTCATCCTTCTCAACAATGTGTGGGACCATGTGATCCTTCACCCCATCCATGATAAAGCGCTTTACACGCACCTAATTCTCGTTAAACTTTTGAAGAGTGTTTGCATCGGTCGGCACAGCTACGACATTCTCTGCATGTTCCCTGATACCGTACTCCTCCAGGACTGACAGGATTATGGCCTTCCAGATCGCGAAGTTGGACACACCATCCAACCTATCCTGATCATGCAGTCTGTACGGGGCCATCTAGCTCAAATCTGTCGAAAGAGGTACTCCTCTCCCTCTTCCTACTGCAACACTCAACAAAAAACTAGATCTGGGTTTCTTGGCGATAGAAACCCTCTATAGTAGATGCTCCCTCTGACAACTTATTTCCCTCCCAGAAATCCTCCGGCAAATCACCTGAATCAATCCTCTATGATCACCCTCCAAATCGAATCTCAGATTTGTTTGACACAAATCTATTGAGTGATTGTTGAAACATAGTCAAACTCGGTCGCCAGCAGTGGTCAAAGTCAGCCCATAACAGTCATAAAATCTGCGGTCAAACTTGGTCAAACTAAAGTCAACCCTATGATCAAACAGGATTGCGGTCAACACAGGTCAAATAGCCTGGAAAATATCATTTTTTGTGCTAATCATGCGGCCTGGTCAAACAGAGTCAAACCCTCCCAAATGGCAGACAAACTTGACCAAACAGCCCTTGGTCAATGTTGGTCAAACCCTGCAACAACTCTGAAATTTCAGCCCTACAATCTACCCATAAAATTTGTCCTCCTTGCCACACGTGCAAGAGAAAAGATCTGTCCAATAGTTGTACGAACCAATAAGATAAGGAGAGAAGAAATGTGAATGATGATGATATCAAATGAAGTGAGAGGTCATTTATATTTATAAAAGTCGTTGAGGGTGAAGTGACATGTCTTTTGGGCTTCATGAGTCTACATGATGATGTGGCCGACCTTGAAAATTTACACGTGTGGGCATAAATTCAAAAGAACATTTCTGCTTGTCCAAATTGATGATCTTTAGGTCAATTTTGGTCCTCTCAAAAATAGGAATTTAATGCAATTATCATCTCCATCAAATGAGTTGTCTAAAGTGGAATTTGGCCCTAGTTGCCAATTTTAACAAAACCCCTATCTAGGGGAAAACCCAGTCAAACTCTTCCAATAGTAGATTCAAATGAGATAATCCAAAACCCTTTTGACCTAGACAAAAACCTCCTCTAATCACCAAGTCAGCCCTTCAAGTAGATGAACTCTGCCAAAGTCTCCAAGTGTCAGATTCTCAAATGCAGCTTCTATCCAAAATTTCGGCCCCCTAGCTACAGAATTTTGGACCAACAGCTACTTTAGAAATGTTGGCCCCTACAACTTTCCCAAAACCCTAAAAAACTTTACACGTGTGAAAGAGAGATGCCCAAGAACTTCGATTTGGTCTTCCTCGGCTTCTATTTTCCTTCTCCTTGACTTCGCTCTATTTTTCTTGTCCTTGAATTGCAGATCGAACTTGAGAATGAGATGATACCAAATAGGTCGAGCTCCACTTCTATTTATATTGCTTCTGATGGGTCGAATAACCCTAATCTGGGTTGACTTCATCAGGATAGGGCTGACTTGGTGAGTAGGTGACAAATGACATTTATTACTCTAAAATAATCTTCTTTACATGATACAAAAGCCCAAGAAGGGTCTAATAAATGTGGCAATCACTCATGACAAAATCTAGAAGCCTTCAATGGAGGCTATGACCTAGAAAATAAATAAAAGAGCATGAAACCCATGCTTCAAAATCATTTTTCTTTTACAATAAAATTTTCTTCTTACAAGATGACTCAAATACAATTATCAAGACCGACAATAATTACGTTCTTCATCACTCCCTCTTAGCTAGAGAGGTATTCATAATTACATATATACAAAGGTACATGGAAGATCTCAAAATGACATGAAGATTCATTACTGTTAAAATTGGACAACTAGGTCCAAACTCCATGTTGTGATGCTTAGATGAAGATACCAATATTTTTATTGGGTTCCTCTTTCGGAGAAGTGCAAGATCGATCTAAAGATCATCTTGATCCGATGAGCAAAACATTTATTTTGAATTTATTTTCTAATATATTCAAATATGTGCAGGTCGGCTTTAAGGTTTTGTACCCCAGCAAATGTGTCACACACCCTCAGTGATGGATATAAATAAAGTAAATGTTGGAGGACATTTCACTCATCTCCTCATCACACATATTTCTCTCTCCACTTCTAATTGGTTCAAGCTACTTGGAGGCAAATTTGCGGTTCATGCGTGGGAGAAGGACGAAGACATTTTCTGTTGCAGCTAGGGTTTCCACCGCAGGTTTGACTAGCATTGACTTTGGTCAACACATGGTCAAAAGGAGCTGAATTTTGGCATAGACTTCAATTTCTGCAGTCCGTACATTTTGGCGCAAGAACCGAGGTCAAAGGTTGACCGTAGACCGTGTTGCATTAACTTTTACTTGCTATTGTTCTACGTTGACTTTTCTGGGCAGTGTTGACTTTTCTGGGTTGAATTTTGAGCTGACTATATGGCTGATCTGAGGGTTGTGTGACATTGCTAGTTAGCAGACCAATTGGGACGTTGCTGGTTGAAGCATCTTGTTGACCGCCGTAACACACCAACACACTTATCTGTTTCTGGCTTGTCTTCTGTCGATCTACTGGTATGTTCTATTAGCATTTTACTTAATGATTTATGTGATTGTTGTCTAGTATTGAAGAGAAAGTAAATTCGCATCAAGCATAGAACATCTACATAAATTTACATGGTATTAGAGCTGAGGTGAGGACAAAGCCCTAATTTGTAGCAATCACCGAAGAAGAGGATGGGTGCCTCAAACTACAATGGCTTCAAGGCTGATGACAAATTGACTGGGAAGGATGACTTCAATGCTTGGAAGATGACATTGGATCTTATGTTAGATGACCGAGATGTCATGGACTATGTGAAGCGTAAAATCCAAGAGCCTCCATCCACTGCAACTGTTGCCGCCAAAACAAAGTATAAGAAGGGAGAGATCAAAGCGAAGTTGATGATCAGGGACTCAATTCACAAGAGTGTGGTTGCCTACATCTCTGAGCTAGGCACATCAAAAGAAATGTATGATAAGTTGGTCAATATGTTCAAGGCCAACAATGCAAATCAAGTCCAATTCTTCAATAATCAATTGAAGAATCTGAAGAAAGGCAAGGATGAGTCTGTTCAATCATACTTTCTGAAGCCGACTGAGATCAGGAACAATTTGTTGGCTATTGGGGAGACAATAGCTAATTGAGAGATGGTACTCACCGCACTTGGAGGACTCCCATCCGAATGGCATGTGTTCAACACTACCATTCTAAATAATAATGTGATACCTGACTTTGACGAAGTACTATCGAGATGCATTCAAGAAGAGACAAGAATGAAGGGATATGAAAATGAAGGAAATGTTGCCTACGCTGCTCATCCTAGAAAGAAGAACTTTGGTGGTCCAAAGAACAAAGAAAGAGCAGGGGCCCAAGGAAAGAAGGGCAAGTGTTACACTTGTTACACTTGTCATAGGCCAGGTCACTATGCTACAGAATGCCCTTTCAAGAAGGATTCTCCTGATGATGATGACAACAACAACAACCGGAGGAATGGCAATCAAAGGAACAACAAGTTCAAGGGAAAGAGGAAGGCTCCCTCCGATGAAAATAGTCAACCTTTCAAAAGGTCGAGAAACTCCAGGTATGAGGAATCAAATGTTGTTGATAAAAGAAATGAATTCATTCTTGTATTTGCCCTCTCTGCTACATCTCCACCCAACACTATGGATGTCTGGTTGATAGATAATGGTGCACAAGGCACAGCACTGGGTTCAAGGAAGCACTCTCTGATATAGTTGAGAAGGATACTAATCTGGAAATTATCCTTGGAGATAATGCCACATATCCCGTGAAAGGGACAAGGACTGTGACCCTCCACTTGTCTCAAGGTCAAGTCCTCTGCTTGCAGGATGTACTCTATGTACCTAATTTGAAGAAGAACCTTGTGTCTATATCGACCATGGAAGACAAAGGTTTCAATGTGCCATTCATTGATGGAAAGGTGCACATGTGGAAGAAGAACTTCAAGGAAGCTATCACGATTGGGTTTAGAGTTGATACACTCTACCAGGTTGGAGGAAGTCCACTAGGAGCAATGACATGAGATGCTATCCGACAGACCGATAATGGCACTGAATATGAGACAAACGAGTTCAAGGACTTTTGCACAGAAGCTGGCATCAAGAGGGAGACCACAACTGTCTATACTCCTGAGCAGAATGGCGTTGCTGAACGAAAGAACAGGACCATTGTGGAAGCTGCCCGTGCCATGCTATGTGACCAGGGTCTACCGAAGTTTCTGATGGGAGAAGCTGCGAACACTGATGTGTACATACAAAACCGATGCCTGCATTCCACTCTAGACTCCAAAACTCCCGAAGAGGTTTTCATAACGTCTCACATTTTAGAGTTTTTGGATGTCCTATTTATTTTCATGTGCCGAAAGAGAAGAGGAGCACGCTGGATGCTTCTGGGAAGAAAGGAATGTTTGTGGGCTACAGCGAAACTTCGAAGGCCTATAGAGTCTATGTGCCTGGTCAAAGGGAAGTGGAGATATGCCACGATGTCACTTTTGACGAACATGCTTCCCTGAAGAAAGTAGTCAATCTTCCAAGATCTGAGGAAGATCATGAAGCAAGGCCTGGAAATCAAGAAGAAGCGAAGGATGAGACGATGCCTGATGTTGAAGGACCGATGGACCCGATTGATCCACCCCCTTCACTGGGGAAGAGACCATCATGGCTCAGGGACACTCTCGAGGATGTTGAGGGACATATGGCCCCAAGGGGGACATTCCGTGAAAGCAAGAAGTCGAGTAGATACCAAGGGTAGCCAGCAGCCATGAGTACTATTGTACAATTTGAGCCTGGATCTTTTGAGGAAGCCGCAAAGCATCAAGTCTGGAAGGATGCTATGCACGAAGAGTATGAGTCCATAATTAAGAATGATGTTTGGGATGTGGTTCCAAGACCGGAGGACAAAGCAGTTGTCACCTCGAAATGGCACTACAAGATCAAGCATGGATCTGATGGAAGTTCTGAAAAGTTCAAGGCAAGATTCGTTGCCCGTGGCTTCTCTCAAAAGGAAGGCATAGACTATGATGACATATTTGCACCTGTGGCACGATATACCACCATTCGATCTATCATAGCCCTTGCAGCTACGCAAGGGTGGAGTCTTCATCAGATGGATGTGAAGACCGCATCTCTGCATGGTGCGATAAAGGAAGAGGTGTATGTAGAGCAACCTCTAGGGTTCGAAGTCCAAGATCGGGACACCCATGTCTGCAGGTTGAAGAAAGCCCTCTATGGGCTGAAGCAAGCACCCAAAGCTTGGTACGAGAGGATAGATAGCTACCTGATGAAGTTGGGCTTCACTCGTAGTAATGCTGATCCGAACCTTTACTTCAAGGTTGTTAGAGAGAAGCCTCTCATTCTAGTGTTGTATGTGGACGACCTCTTACTGACAGGTGCTGACCCTTGCATTCATCAGTGCAAGAGGGAGCTCGCTGCTGAGTTCGAGATGAAGGACCTGGGACTGATGCACTACTTCATAACCCTGGAGGTCTAGCAGAGACCTGGTGAGATTTTCCTTTCTCAAGGAAAATACATTATGAAGCTTCTGGAAAGATTTGGTATGGTGGACTGTAAGCCCGTGTCGACA
Source organism: Pinus albicaulis (assembly GCA_034641835.2). Classification (NCBI taxonomy): domain Eukaryota; kingdom Viridiplantae; phylum Streptophyta; class Pinopsida; order Pinales; family Pinaceae; genus Pinus; species Pinus albicaulis. The sequence continues at coordinate 1,017,087,004 of CM076580.1, read as the reverse complement.
CCGAGGGAGCTCAACTTCAAGAAGTTGAGTGGCAGCGCTGCTGGGCCCGTGTTAGCAAATCCTACTGAGTATCGTCAACTCGTAGGGGCCTTGATGTTCTTAGTGAACACCCGTCCGAACGTATGTTGTGCAGTGAACACTTTGAGTCAACACATGGTTGATCATAACACTCACTGGGTTGGTGCCAAGAAACTCTTGAGATGTCTCTGTGGCACGATAGACCATGGGCTGAGATACACTGCCAGGAGCATGACACTCCTTGATATACTGATGACGATTGGACTAGCAATGTGGTGGATCGCAAGAGCACATCTGGATGCTGCTTGACACGTAGATTTGCTTCGGGCAGGAAACGGAAGTTGGTAGCCTTGAGCACCGTTGAGGCCGAATACATTTCAGCATGTATGGCCTGTTGTGAGGTCACTTGGTTGCAAAAGTTCTTTAGTGAGTTGTTCGAGCATGTGCTAGATGCCACCGTTATCCTTTGTGATAACCTGAGGGGGATTCGTTTGTAATAGAATCTCGTGTTCCACGAACGATCCAAGCATGTTGATGGTTGGTACCACTTTATTCGGGATATGGTACAGCGAGGCGCCGTAAGGCTCGATCATATAGGAACTGATGAGCAGGTAGCGGATATTCTCACAATGCCCTTGGGGAAGTCACGTTCCTAACCTTCCGTGAGAATCTTGGAATCGTGGAATGACCCTATTCTGAGGGTCTTGTTGGACGATGAGCTCTGGGAGCTCTAGGGGGCTTTGGGGATAGCTTCTCGGAGCTATAAGCAACCACAAGGCTAGCCATGCCGAACCTTGTCGATGTGCTTGGGCCCCACCGTTGTGATGATTGAGTTGGTTCACCTCTCATTCTCTGTGCCCCGTATGCATCCTACCCATTGAGTTCAGGGCTCATGGGAAGTACCTCTCATTTGGCCAATGAGGTGGGAAAAGCTAGAGACTAGTAGCAAAGACCGATGGACGCATCAGAAATTGTCGTACTCTCTATCTAGGATGGCACAGTCTAACCACTTGATCTGGGATCAAGTCTAGAGAGGTTTCGGACCTCCAACTGACTTCTGTCGTGCTGAAACTAACTGGTTAGTATATGACTTCTTGAGTCCAAGTGAGGTTTGACCTCCCACCACTCTGGCCGATAAACCAACTGCCAGAAGGAGACTGCAGTCCTATAGAGATTTCAATCTCTCTAGGATTTAATCATCACCAGAATGATGTCTGCACCACTGACTGCTCAAATAAAAAGCTAAAGAAGCAAGTTAGTAGCTGGGACACTTACGGTTGAGTCATAAGTTAGATGTAGTCTTCCTAGTTGAGAGGGAGTGTTAAAATTGGACAACTAGGTCCAAACTCCATGTTGTGATGCTCAGATGAAGATACCAATATTTTTATTGGTTTCCTCTTTCGGAGAGGTGCAAGATCGATCTAAAGATCATCTTGATCCGATGAGCAGAACATTTATTTTGAATTTATTCTCTAATATATTCAAATATGTGAAGGTCAGCGTTAAGGTTTTGTACCCTAGAAAATGTGTCACACACCCTCAGTGATGGATATAAATAAGTCGACGTTGGAGGACATTTCACTTATCTCCTCATCACACATATTTCTCTCTCCACTTCTGATTGGTTCGAGCTACTTGGAGGCAAATCTGCGGTTCACACATGGGAGAAGGACGAAGACATTTTCTGCTGCAACTAGGGTTTCCACCACAGGTTTGACCAGCGTTGACTTTGGTCAAAGCATGGTCAAAAGGAGCTGAATTTTGGCATAGACTTCGATTTCTGCAGTCAGTACATTTTGGCACAATAACCGAGGTCAAATGTTGACCATAGACCATGTTGCGTTGACTTTTACTCGCTGATGTTTTGTGTTGACTTATCTGGGTAGCATTGACTTTTCTAGGTTGACTTTTGAGCTAACTGTTTGGCTAATCTGAGGGTTGTGTGACATTGCTGGTTAGCTAACCAATTGAGACTTTGTTGGTTGAAGCATCATGTTGACCGTTGTAATGCACCAACACACTTATATGTTTTTGGCTTGTCTTCTATCGATCTACTGGTATGTTCTATCAGCGTTTTACTTAATGATTTATGTGATTGTTGTCTAGTATTGAAGAGAAAGTAAAGTTGCATCAAGTATAGAACATCTACATAAATTTACAATTACACACGCAGTGCTACAGATTAGAAATTTGACCAAGGTATCTAACCGGTTGGGACTAAGGTGTGTTCCAAGCTTTAGCCATTGTAGGTACCATCAGGCTTTAGCTCTAACACCAACGCAGAGATCTAGGTATCGTATCCAAGGTCAGAGCTCCACAAGACCAACGATACCCTCCTTGCTTCGAGATCTAGACATCATCACAGGTCAGCCAGATGTCCTCCCAAGCATCTTGTCGCCCCAAGATGCTTCATCTCTCCCTGTCTACTAAATTTGTAATGTCTATTAATCCAAGCATGCTTCTAAAATATTCAAACTTCTTATTTGGAAGACATTTCGTCAACACATCAGCTACCTGTTCATCAGTCGGAATGTATTGAAGCTTTATCACCCCATCCTGTACCAAACTTCTAATATGGTGGAACTTGTTATTAATATGCTTCGCCTTGGCATGGAACACGTGGTCTTTACACATCTTGATGTTGCTTTGATTATCACAATTTATAACTGTAGGATCTAATGGTCCTCCAAACAAACTTGATACGAGTTTTCTTAACCAAACTGCTTCTTTTTCTACTTCACATGCAACAATATATTCGGCTTCAGCACTACCCAAAGCGACAGTATCTTGTTTTCTACTCATCCAAGAAATCATTGCGGATCCCAAACTAAAACAACCACCAGTAGTGCTTTTTCCATCTGTCACATTGCCACCCCAATCAGAATCGGTAAAACATGTCAATCAAATCTCATTCCCATTGTATTTCAGGAAGTGATGAATAGTTCCACATAGATATCTCAAAATGTGCTTTGTAGCCATCCAATGATCATGACAAGGTTCCATCTGAAATTGACTTAGAACATTTACAGCAAAGCATATATAGGGTCTTGTGTTCACCAAGTACATTAAGGAGCCAACCAGCTTTCGGTAACTTGTGGAATCAACGGGACTAGAATTAGAGCTTCTTAACTTTTTGAGATTTGTGATCATAAGAGTTGTCATAGGCTTGGAATCCATCATAACAAACTTTTGTAACATCTTGATTATGCATTTTCCTTTACCAAGATATATCTCACCGAGTTTCTACGAAACATCCAAGTCCAAGTAGTAATGCATAATTCCTAGATCCTTCATTTCAAATTCAATTGCCAGCATTTTCTTACATTCTAGAATTTTGCGCTCCACACCTGTGACAAATAAATCATCCTCATATAGAAGTATGATGAATGGTTCATTCTTCACTATCTTGATGTAGAGGTTTTCAACTGCAAAACTTTTGACAAATCCAATCCTGAGAAGATAGGCATCCATTCTTGCGTACCAAGCCCTAGGAGCTTGCTTCAAGCCATATAGAGCTTTCTTTAATCTACAAACATGAGTTGCCCTACTATTTATCTCAAAGCCTTTTGGTTGTTCAATATATACTTCATCATCTATGCCTCCATTTTGTTATGAATATAATTCATAACGAATATAACAAATATAATTATTAAATAGTCAATTAAGGATTATGTAAGTAGTCATTAAGTTAGTGAAAGGGCATGTCTAAGAGACATGCCCAATCATGAAAGGTCACCTGCGTATGTATATAAGCAGGGCCTCATTGTAACATTTTATCATCATCTTTTACACATTTTATATATATAATATATTATTACAATAGCTCTTGTGTATTTTACGATTAAGTCAACAAGCCTACAGCTTTGTTGCTCCATTTGGTATCAGAGCTTCGATCTTCTCGCCTGGAAGGAAGCACCTATGCCACTGTTGGCTACCTTCAGATGTTACATGCGGTGCCTCGAATCACTGCCGCTCGATGTCTTCATCAATGACGATGGACGATTTCAACAAAAAGTTGATCGAACTTGAGAGTAAGATCAATAATAATTCCGATAAATTCACTAAAAGATTAACCAATCTTGAGGATAAGGTTACAGGAATTTCTGACAACATTAAAAAACTTCAAGACACAACAGATCGGATAGAGAGACAAATTTGGCTAAACCATAGAGAGGCCACACACAATCATAACAAAGCAATGCAGAAGATAAACGCCATTTTGGACAAAATTAATCTGATGCAAAAACCAATATTACCGAATATTGAACATAGTCAACAAAACAATTCAATCGATTCAGAAAATTCAAAAGATAATCATGAAGAATCACTACATTCTGCAGAAGATCAAGTTATGGAAATTTCAAATTATAATGAAGGTGATCTTAAAAACAAAGATGAGCCTACTAGCCAGGAATATGTTGAAGTAGCTGAAATTGATGATGATGAAGATAATGTGAAAGAAGACTATCTTGACAAACAAGAAAATGAACAATATCATAATAATGAAGAAAATTATGAATTAATAGACGCAAATAAGACGTTGCAGATTGGAGATATTCAGGAGGTAGATCAATTCGAGGAAAGTAAAATTGAGCACACAAATCTTGTGAATGAAATAGATGATATAGACAAGAACATAAATGAAATGCCTAGAAGAAGAGGTTTAGAAACCACAAGAAAAATTAGTTATGATGAAATACTCAATGGCGGAATATCTGAAATCACTCAAAAATTTTAGAGATGAGAAATTGAGACAAATTAAGAAAAAAAAAAAAAAAAATCTAAAATTGGCCACAACATCAACAAAACTCTTGTTGCAAATGATAAGGTGTTAAAACAGTACACTATGAGCGAACATGATGGAGAGGCATTTGAGATCAGCTTGCATGACAGCTATAGTGTTGTTATACCCAGGAGCTTAGATTCTGAAAGTTCTAGCAGTCAAAATTGTTATGGAGAGGGAAAGCCCACTAGCAGATACTCTGAAATCAGGAATAAATGTTATAGCGATGAGATCATCAAAAATTTTGTTGCAGATGATGAGGAAATCAATACAGTTGTAAATGAAAAGTTGTTCCTCGAAGGAATTGCACAGTTTTATGCACCTGAAGATGTAAGATATATGCAACTGTGTGATGTTCCAGATTATTTAAAACATGTGGAGGCAATCTTGCACAAGGAGCACGAAAGTTTTGTTCTTTACTTGGGTGCATGCATTAGAAAATCATTGGCAGCCATTGCAGAGAAGCAACTGTTGGATCGTCACATTCATGCGATTTTGAATAACAGGTTTACCTTGCTCATGGCACCCAAAAACTCAGTCTATATCTGCATTCCGGAGGAACTTGTTGATGAAGACATTCCGGATTATGTTGAAGGTGAGTCAATGGACCATGATCTCTATGAGGAATATCAGCAGAGTGAACAAGATAATGGCTCCCAGCAACATCAAAACAATGCCCCAACAAGGATAGAAGAAATGAAAAAACTAAAAACTAAATTAGAAGAAGAGACGAATGCCATCAAGGAAATGCAAGCTAAAGTTGCGAGCGAGCTGGGTTTAAATTCAAGCCCTAGTAACCCAAGTGAGCCAACCAAGGAAGTGGTCGATTCTTGCTCGATATTTGTTGGCAATATTGATTACTCTTGCACCCCTAAAGATCTGCGATTCCATTTTTTGGCTTGTGGAACAGTTAATAGAATTACAGTCAAGACCGACCACTATGGGCACCCAAAAGGGTTTGCTTACGTTGAATTTTAGGAACCAGAGAGTGTTCCCAGAGCTTTGGCATTGAACGATTCTGAGTTACCTAACCGAAAACTTAAGGTGACTCAAAAGCAAACAAATCACCCTAGATTGAAACACTTCGTGGGCGTGTTTTCACTCCTTCTGTACCATATCCATATCCAAGGAGGCGTTTCAACCCACATATACCTACTCCTGCTCCTCACTATGGTTATGGAAAAGCACCGAGGATTACACGATACTCTCATTGATATAATCCCTATGGTTAGACGGTGTTCCTCATACGTGCCGAGGAATAAAGATTGCGTTCTTTTCATTTTGGATTACTGTCAAGTGTCTACATTTCAAATCCTCGTTGTCAAACGCTAATCGGTGTTGTCAAACGCAACTGTTGACAAAGCCTTAGCGCTGGAATATATTCAATTAGAATACATGAAACGTGTTATAAGGGTGTTACTCGGTGGATACATTCGGGATACATTGGGTTAAAATTTGTATAAGATATATATATATATATATATATAATTTAAATTTATATATCTTATAATTTTATTAATTTAATATTTAAAAAAATAATAATAACAATAATAAAATAAATAAAAATAAAAAAATTAGTAACGAGAAATTTAAAAAAAAAAAAAAAAACATGGATTTAGAACAGTGTACAAGTGAAGTCTACAAGACAACAAATACAAGATGAAGAAATTATTATGCATAAAACTTTGAGGACAAAGTTATGAAGGAAGGGCCAATTCATAACAAATAGATAAATAAAAGTTGATATATTAAATTGTGACGAAAGCAAATGAAGAAAACAGTGCGTGATTGAACTGAAGAAAAGTGTCAACTATAAGCTTTGAGGACAAAGCTTTTGAAGGAAGGGGCAATGTTATGAATATAATTCATAACGAATATAACAAATATAATTATTAAATAGATAATTAAGGATTATGTAAGTAGTCATTAAGTTAGTGAAAGGCCATGTCTAAGAGACATGCCCAGTCATGAAAGGTCACCTGCGTATGTATATAAGCAGGGCCTCATTGTAACATTTTATCATCATCTTTTATACATTTTATATATATAATATATTATTATTACAATACCTTGTGTATTTTACAATTAAGTCAACAAGCCTATAGCTTTGTTGCTCCACATTTAGAAAGGTTTCTTTGACATCCATTTGATGGATATTCCATCCCATTGTGGCTGCTAAAGAAACCAAAGATCTAATAGTAGCGTACCTAGCAATAGGAGAAACCCCTTGCAACAAATCTTGCTTTGTATTTGTCTACTCTTCCATCAATGGCATGTTTGATCTTGTAAATCCATTTGGAAGTGATAACGAATTTGTCACTAGGTCTAGGAACAATTTCCCAAATCCCATTCTTCATGATAGATTGATATTCCTCCCGCATTGCTTTCTTCCATTCTTCTTGATGAGTGGCTTCTTCAAAAGGAGTTGGTTCTGCTTCAATTAACTTCGTCATGTATGTTTCATATCCTGAGTATCTTTTAGGCTTCTTGCTTTCTCTAAATGGGTCCTTTGTTGCTTTGTGTCATGCTTCAAGTGTAGCTCTTAACCAAGCTAGTCTCCTCTTTGCTTCTGGAATGGTAATAGGTTGAATAGGTTCACTTGGTCCTTCTTCTTGATTTGTAGGTGACTTATCATGTTACTCTTCTTCTTCAAATAGTGGTGCATCTTCTTCATTAGATTCAATAGGCATATCCTTGGATCTTTTGTAGGCACGATTTTCGTCAAATATGACATCCATTCTAACTTCAATTTGCCTTTCTTCTTTGATGTAGATTCTATAAGCCTTTGATGAAAGGCCATAACCAACGAAGATATCTTTTATGCTTGTAGAATCGAACTTCTTCCACTTATCTTTTGGAACATGAATGTATGCAGGATATCCAGAGATTAGGAGATGGTCTACACATGGCTTCCTTCCTGAGAATGCTTCCTTTGGTGTCATATTATTAAGGATTCTATGGGGACTTCTATTTTGTATGTATATTGTTATCATGGCTACTTTTTCCCATAGAAATTTTGGTAGGTCTTGAACAAATGTTATTGTTCTTATGCATTCTTCAATGGTTCTATTCTTCCTTTCTGCTACTCCATTTTGTTCGGGATTGTAGGGAACCATGAGCTCCCTCTTAATGCTTGCTTCTTTACAATAAGCTATAAGTTCCTTAAAAGTATATTCACCCCCATTGTCGGATCTAAGGGACTTTATCTTTCTTCTGGTTAGGGTTTCTACTTTGGATCTAAATTCCTTGAACTTTTCAAATACTTCATCCTTTGTCTTGAGAAGATAGAGCCATGTCTTTCTAGAGTGATCATCAATGAAGGTCACATAATATAGGTGGCCTCCAAGAGATTTAACAGACATAAGTCCACAAACATCAAAATGAATGAGGTCTAGAATTTCTTTAGACCTTGTTTCACTACTTGTAAAAGGTTTCCTAGTATTTTTTCCAAAAGCACATCCCTTGCAAACTCCTTCATGGTCCTCTTTAATGTTGGGGATGCCATTCACCATTTGACTTAGAGAGGGTATTATCTTGTAGTGAATGTGTCCATATCTTCTATGCCAAAGTTCGATGGGACTAATTTCCATATGAGCAAGGGCTTGAACAGATGGTGTTATGACTCTATATAATCTTCCTTCCAATAACCCTTGCATTGTCAAAACTAAAATCCTTTCCCCAAACCAAAACTTTACCATCTACAAAAGCAACCCTATCTCCTTTATCTTCTAAACAAGAAATCGAAAGTAAATTCTTTTTCAAACCTGGGACATAGAGAATGTTGTTGAGATGTAGATTTCCTCCACTTTCTAGCTCCAATGATGTAGATCCAGGGCCCTTGACAGCATAGTTGTTGTTGTCTCCAAGCGCAACTGAATGTGATGATGAACCTTTTGATAGAGTATGAAGTTGTCCACTTTCTCCTGTCATGTGCCTTGAGGCTCCACTATCAAGGATCCATGCATTTGTCATCATCAAGTGTACCTGTAAGTGTAGCCAAGAATCCTTCACTCTTAACTCTCCTAGATAGATTGTAGATGATCCTTCAAACAAAGCTTCCTGCAACTCTCACGAGATTGAGTCCCATCTTCAAATAGCTTGCCATTGAGAGAGTGATCATTTTTTTTAATCAAAATTGCTTTCCTTCATTGAAATGATAGTCAACAAAGTGATCTTCAAATAGTCCTTCCTTCACCTTAGCTCTGATACCAAGTTGAGAAATAAATGCATGTAGATATTAGGGTTTGATTCCTCTATTTCTTGATAATTACTTGTGATGTGTGTTGACTTCTTTTACTTCTAAAGTATGTTATCTTCAAGCAATTACCAAATTAAAATGTATGAAGATCATAAGAACAAGGAACACAAGATATAGGCACTCAGCGAGGGTAAAACCCCTATCTAGGGGAAAACCCAGTGAAACTCTTCCAATAGTAGATTCAAATGAGATAATCCAAAACCCTTTTGACCTGGACAAAGACCTCCTCCAATCACTAAGTCACCTCTTAATTCAAGTAGTTGAACTCTACCAAAGTCTCCAAGTGCCAGCTTCTCAAACGAAGCTTCTATCTAGAATTTCAGCCCCCCCAACTACAGAATTTTGGGCCTGTAGCTACTTCAGAAATTTCGGCCATTGCAACTTGCCCATAAACCCTAAAAAGCTTCGCACATGTGAGAGAGAGATGCCCAAGAACTTCAATTTGGTATTCCTCAGCTTCTATCTTCCTTCTCCTTGACTTCACTCTCTTTTTCATGTCCTTGAATTGCAGATCGAACTTGTGAATGAGATGATACCAAATAGGTCGAGCTCCACTTCTATTTACACTGCTTATGTTGGGTCAAATAGCCCTAATCTGGGCCAACTTCATCAGTATAGGGCCGACTTGGTGAGGAGGTGACAAATGACATTTTTTACTCAAAAATAATTTTCTTTACATGATACAAAAGCCCAAGAAGGGTCTAATAAATGTGACAATGACTCATGAAAAAACCTAGAAGCCTTCAATGGAGGTTATGACCAAGAAAATAGATAAAAGAGCATGAAACCCATGCTTCAACAGAATCAAAATAATTTTTCTTTTACAATAAATTTTCTTTTTACATGATGACTCAAATACAATTATGAAGACCAACAATAGTTACATTCTTCAACAATGACAATGATATTGATACAAACAAGTTGTTGTGCCAACTAAATCTCAACCAACTTTAGCATTTAGACTTAGCTACCACACAGTATTGTCAGAGTCTTTACAGACTCCCGAGTCTAGACTAGCCTCACCAAGTCATCACTGGGACAGGTAATTCCTAGACTCTTATGTCATAATCCTCACACATGACACTCCCCTGAAACTAGCCAGACCATATTTTTAGTATGCTAAATCTTCCCAAGACTTAGGCTAGCCAAATCCTAAAAGAGTCCAAGTTTGACAACATTGCTCCCATGACTGATAGTTTGCAGTATCTATCACTATAGAAGTTTTCAGCCCAATCCAATGTTGCAGACTTCAATACACATTATTTTTGAATCCTACCAAGAACAAATCCCAAATAAAGTAGGAGTTCCTCAATGTATACCCAGAGGTATGGCTGCAATGGATGAAACGCACATTGACTAAGTAATTTCCACCATGAAACAAAATCCCCTAATCCCACATTAGGAGCAGGATGCCTTCTAATAAATGTCCAAAGGGATTTGCGGGGAGAAACAAGCTAAATGGAATCACTTTGTAGAGGTTCTCTAGTTGAATCATTGATAAATGTTAATATTAAAAGAGTGCTCAAATCTTTGCAAAACAAATTTTCAAAGTGTTGATAAATATTCATGACTATCTTTAATGTGATATTTTGAATTAGGATTTAGAGATTGGCTCTTCAGAGGTCAGGTCGGGTCAAGTCGGGTGGTAAAAGAGCTACAAGACCAACATTAATAGGTTGCACACATAGATGCTCATAAGCGCACAGAAACGAAGCTCGCAAGTTCAGATTCAGAGCTCATGGGTGCAAACAACGGTGGATTGCCCACAAACATAAAATGGTGGCGCTTAGAAACAAACAAGGATGCTCATAGGTGTAGAAGGGTGGAACACAAGGATGCAAACAATTACTAACCCGTGATTAAAGAGAAAATGGGGTGGCATGCAGGTGCAGATTCAAAGCACATAGGAAGAGACAAGGAGTTGCACATAAACAAGAAAGCAGTGCTTTGTAGGTGCAGAAATGGGCATCCTCAAAGACTTGGAGAGCACAACCACATTTAATCAGATATGTCCCTCACATCTCAGGAAATTTAGAGGGAAAATCCATTTAAATATCTTAGAAACAATGATACAAACAGTACGAGTACAATGTGGGAGTGCAAATGCAACTCTTAGAAAATACCAAAGCTAAATTTAGGATAAAATGAAGTAAAGAAGGATACAATAATAAAACAGCCTCATAGACATGTATATAACCAGATCATGTAAAATATTAAGTGAATAAGTCCAGGGCTAGAGGTCGATGATGTCCAGAGTGCCAGAGTCTAATAGCCGACGAAGAAAACTTTTCTCCTCCTTGGAAAACCAGCCAGCGAGCCAGCACCCCTATTTGATCAACACGTAACATGATATCAGGATCCTCCATTGCTTGCTCCACACAAATTTCTCTCTTCCATCCCGCATTCCTTCTTGAAAGAAGGTGGGTCATCCATCGACAAATAGTTTAACCATTTTGCAATCATGTGCTTTTACTTAATGTTATGGGCATACTAATATAGATCAAGGGGAAAACTAGATGATCGACCAATCTTGATTGTATTCTTGTTCTCTCACTTCACCTAGGAGGAGTTAGTCTTTCACTCTAGTCTAGTGGGACCTCCTCTCAGGCCTTAGGGTTTAAGGAAGGGCACTACTAGGGAGGCTTTCATTGAAGTAGCATGTCCAAGATATCTTATACTTACCACTTTCCATCTCTCCCATTTTTCATCTCCATTCTTCAGGTTGGTGGTCATTGGTCATGGGGATTAGCACCCTTTCATCCTCATCCTTGATCTAGGCCATAAAACTTTGCCCTAGAGGTTAATGTAGTTGAAAGAAAGATAAAAGCATAAAAAATCCACACTACAAGAAAAAAAGACAAAATCCAAAATATTGTTGGGACAAGTAAGCATCCAATAATTAAAAGAAAAAAGACAAAATCCAAAATATTGTTGGGACATTTGATTAGTGTGTGGACAAAAGCCTAGCATGAGCTCTACCCCCTCATTAGCCATCACCCAATTCCTCAAGCACATAATGCTTCATCTATTAAAAGGAACTCTTATATTGTGCCAACCCTGATGAGCAATAAATTGACTCATCATTCAGGAGTATTGAACACAAAATCTCAAAAAGCAAGCTTGGGCTCTTGACTTATGCACCAAAACCAAAGCAAATCATAAAGAAGTAAAAGGCACACCAAAGGGGTGGAAGACGCAGGCCAAGGAAAGGGGTAAATCATGCCTCCATGATTGCTCCCTCCTTTCATCTATACACAAAGGATGTTGGACCTCTATTAGTTGGTCACTTGGCTATGGCACCTTACCTTAAAGCCTTTCCCACTTTGTTGTCACCATTCTCACACACACCTATGAATTGATGGACTACCTTGGAACACGCCACTTCCCCTTCAAGGTTGGAAACACCTAATGTTGAGAATTTAGAGGGCTAGTGATTAATTCAAATTCTCTTCTTGATAATTACTTGTGAGCTTACTTGAGTTACTTATGTCTTCTCTTGCTTAGCTTATTTAGTCTTTCATCAAGTCAATTACCAAACTACAAAAGACAAAAGTAAGTCTTGGAGAGGAAAACCCACGAGAAATTCTTCTTAAAGACTTTAAGATGAAAAGTACCATGACCAAGACTCAGACCCTAGACCTTTATATGCTTCCAAGACCTTGTCATTGCTTCTTCATTGGCTCCTTTCCTCCACCTACCTACACCGATCTACACCTATCAACACCAAGGCTAGAGAGCTCGATCACTCCTCGTATTCTTCCTTCTCCGGATGTATATCATCCTTGCTTATGATTTCAGCACTTTACACAGTCTTGTTTTGTACACTAACATAATCTTGTTTTGGCACAGCATAATAGTCTCTTCCTCATGCAGAACACTGCCTTGATCTCGCATATATTCCAGACCTGAACTCGCATCTTAGACAACGAATTATCACTGAATCTTAAAATAGTCCTTGCAATTCTGTGATGGTGTAGATATTATCACAGAGATTCATCCTTCTTCAGTTAGTATCCTTGTTATACATCTATAATCCGCATTCATTTCAGACTTAACTGTATCTTTTAGCCTCAAATCCATCTGCATCACTTCTCAAATAGATCAGCATCTTGACACACTTCAACACTGCCTTGACTTCACATTTAAACCAGACTTTATCATGATATATCTATTTCAAAGATATCTGCACTAAACTGTGTACTTGACTGAAATTGTATCCTTCTTGAAATCACAAATATATCTGCATTGTTTTCCTGTCTCAGATCCGTTGTTCCTTGGTTCAAATGACCGCAGAGGTGACTGTATATATAGTCATCATGTCACTGCTTTAGGCTGACCCTTCAAGCTGAATGGAGGCCGACTAGATCACTGTATATGTAGGCCGACATGAGAGAATATATTTTCCACCGTTTGATGAGGTATGTCTTAAGCCATTCTCTCACTGTTTATGACAAGGTCTTGGAGCATTCTCTAGCTACTACATATACATGACACTTGAATATATTTATGACCAGAAGACAACCCTAATAGACATCAAGGAGAAGTCTATTGACCTATAATAAAAATCTTGCTCAAGTACAACAAAAATACATTTTATTATCTTTGTCTTCTTCTTTACATAAATACATAATTACATAGTCAATATGAAGACCGATCCTAGTTACACTTTTCAACACCTAATAGGGTTATCCATCTAACCATCCCTAACATAAGGAGATAACTTGTTTACGGGACTTGATCTAGTTATCCATTTGAAGGTGAGGTTTGTGTGAATTACTATTGTGCCCCCCAACATTAAGTATTGACCATTATGATGCATTTATGGTTATTGTCCCTTATGATTACTAATTTTTACACGATCTTGAGAGTGTTTTGTTAGGTGGTATTATTACAACAGTAGAAGCCTTTGGAAACATGATTATCACTCCATCTAGTAGCATACTAAAGGTCGCTTTACACATTCTAGAGAGTAGATACAACCTCATTGGTGTAGCATTGCCAACCCAAAGCAGAGCATTGGGCTACTTGATGATTGTACATGGTACTTGACACTTTGAGATACCTGCAAACATTGAAATTATAATCATGAAAAGCTTGGTGTTGGAGATATTAATGATGTACCCAGTGGACCCAAGACACCCTCGAGCTAGCCTTGAGTTGACACTATTTGATAGGTGTTACTTGTTTCGGAGCCCAAATGATGATGGTTATCCTTGTGATGATAGGGGAGGGCTCGCACATCACTTTTTAGCCCCAATGCTTGAGTAGGAGAGTCTCATGTCACCCCTCTTGCCCTTTAGAGGGTGACATTGTGCACCATGGTGATGATGTTTTGGTTTCGAGGCATTCCCATGGACATGGAGCTAATCCTTAGAGTATGAAGCACTCATTAGCCCATTTTATACTTACTTTTGGCATTTCGAGCTCATTTGGAGGATGAAGTTATAGTGGAGGCATTTTCTCCCACACATGTGGGGTTTTTCGTATCTTTTATTATGTTTTCGAGCTATGAGATTGGCTTGTAACCTCTCTCTTGTGGAACACTGAAAGTAAACATGTAATTAGGGGTCTTTACTTGTATTATTATAAAAACGAGGGAGGTAAGTCTCATATAAATAGACTCCCTCATTTCATTTTATCATCATCACACATTACATCACTCTTCTCTCCAAAAGAGTGTGAATTAGTACTTTTGTGTGCCTGTGGATTTTTGTGTGCCTGTGGAGATGTTTTCGTAAGATTGAAAGAAGTGTTTTTCAAGAATTGTGTAAATTTAATGGTTTATCTCCTACAATTTGCATATTGTATGTGAGAAGTAGGGTTTCTATTTTGTGCCATGACTGAATGTTAATTCTTTGGTAAAATCTTGCTCCATTATACTATGCAAAATTATTCTCTTGAAGCCTATAAGGAAACTCTTATTGTGCATTCCTTATATTTAATTTATCCTCTTACAAGGAAAATAGTTAGGGTTTTAAAAGTGGATGCCCTAGTCATCTCCCCTTACTCCATCAAAACCTCTTCAAGGAATTTTAGACCTAGAAGACTTCGTTGAACCCTTGTAGGATAAGGCACTAATCTTTGTTTTGTTGATCATCCATAAAAAATTTAATTTTTTTTCCTTTTTCCCCATTCCTAGACGTCCAAGGTTAGATGTTAGGGTTTTTGGGGCAAATTTCTACATGAGTGTGAATTTTAGTTGGATGTTTGTGGCTTATAAATTAGGAATTGCATCTATAAATCATATAAAGGCAAAATCTAGCATAAAGCATGGTTAATATTCCTGATTTAGGGCTGACATCATCCCTCTTTTGTTGTTTATGCATATATCTCAGCCATAGAAATCAATTTCCTACCCTAACCCTAGTCTCTTGAAAGAACACCTTTATTCCCTTGTTGTAGATAATCATTGGAAGGCATTTTCTTTGGCTGCTACATGACATTGTGCACCTTATTAGTGCATAACAATCAAACACTAACTTATAGCAGCCTTATCTTTGATCTAGACATAGAATATTTGCACCCTAGTGTAGAACATCTAGGCCCTTCTAGGCCTTGCTACTACTTTAGGTCATATTATATATCTATCATACATCACCTTGAACCATAGTATTAAAACATCCTTTAGGTGATCTAAGCAAGCCTCCCTTGCGGTCAAATACCACTAAAGAGCAGGAGAAATGTTAAAACTGACAACTAGGGCCAAATTCCTCTTTGGGCAACTCCTTTGAAGAAGATAATTGTGGCATTGAATTCTTCTCGAGAGGACCAAAATCGACCTAAAGATCATCAAATTTGGACAAGGAAAAATATGTTTTTGAAACTAAGCCCTCTCAAGTGCAAATTGTCAAGGTCGGCTTGAGGTAAATTAATTAAATGGAACCCCTCTCAAGTGAAAATTGTCAAGGTCGGCTTGGGGTAAATTAATTAAATGGAACCCCTCTCCAAATCCTATAAAAGGAAGTGTCATCCAACCTTATTTGACACATCAACCACACATTTGCTTCTCTCTGAAATGGCCGCAGAAGGAAGGTGTGTCCAGCGAAGGAAGAAGCAATTGGCTGACATCTGTGCAGGGTTGTTTGATGGGCCGAGTCTCCTAGGCAGAAGGTCGAGCATCTTAGAGGCAAGTCTGGACTTATCTATGAACTGTTCTGAGCATGTTTATCTTCCACTACAGGCCCGAGTTATCCCTGGGGTTAACCGCAGGCATAAGGGCAGAGCTGGGGGGGTTAGATGTATTTCTTATGATGTGAAAACCCTCTCTTAGGTAGGCTTCACCTTCAGAAGTTCCTCTCAGGCAGGCCGCAGACATTGTGTTGCTGAACAGTGGTCTGTGAGGGCAAATACTGCCCAGGTAGACCACAGACCTGTTTTGGTGAAGGCAGATTGGCATCAAGGTGTGTTTGGGGGCTGGACTAAGCCCTGTCTTGTAGCTGATAGAGGATTGACTGTCTTGGAGGAGAGCCGCAGCTGTAGAAGGTTGTTTGGGTGAATATGTAAGGGCAGAAGCAGTGTGCCACATGCCCTAACCAGAAGCAGCTAGCAACAGCAGTATTCTACAACCTAAGATCTAATGTATTCATATATCCTTGAATGCTAGGTGGATGGTTGACCTGATTGGTCAGATTATAGCAGCTCCTTGATAGACTGGAAGTAGCTTCTTCTACAGAATCTCACCAACCTAAGAAGGTATATCTTGTCAGCTTCAGAAGCACATCTATGATTGCGGGCAGTGATAGTGCATCTCCTAATTGGCAAGTCAATCTTGACCTTGTAGTATTGTACTCTCTCCCTCTGCTGAACATTTGACATTTATAATAATAAGAAGAATTGATCAAGGGTTTTCCCCATCTTGGGGTTTGTCCCTGGCTTGAGCCATATTCTTGTGGTCTCTTGTCTTGGCCTGTCTTCAGCATTTTTCGTTTATGTTCTTTCTTCAGTCACTGTCAAAATGATTTATGTGATTGATAATGGAAATATAATGGACAGTAAAATGGGCTATATGGATCTTTTAAGTAACTGTCCCAAGCAAGGAACATGTTATTCTAAATTTAACATGATATCAGAGCTTGGAGAGGACAACCCCAAGCAATAGTGAAAAAAAAAGGCAATCACGGGAAGAACTTTATTGACAAATCTCTATAGACTGTGGAAAGCACATTTGCTGTTACTATAAAAGAAGAGAGTCTCGAAATCCTCAAATCAGAAAGAATGGAAGCAGAGGGAGAACCCCTTTAATTTTGATAGCCCTAATCAGAGACTCAATTACAGTCCAATATGTAAAGGACTAGTTCCCATGATCTCTGTGCCAGAAGTCTGAGGAGCATGTCAAATTGTCATTCAAGGCTGAGCATCTTATCAAAGAAAGCAGTGCTGATATGAATAGTGATTCAAATTCATACCAGCGACCAATCTTTATTTATTAATGAACAATAACTCGCATTTGTTTCAGATCTATGGGTCGTTTACCTCAGGATCTCGCACTCTCTTCTGGACTATGGCTTGCACTATAGATATATCTTTGCATCTTTGTGGTAAAGCTATTCCCTCCTCTATGACAGTCTCGCATATTCACAGCTACAGGCCTTTTAGTTCGCAAGGACTTTGATTTAGGATTTCTATCCAACTCTTTTATATTGATATGATCCACATCTCAATGGCATCAATGTTCATTATTACAGCAAGCTATATAGTATAATGATTGGTCTTGTCTGCCCTGGCTCTATAAAATATCTCGAATGACTGTACTGATTGGATGACCCCTTTTGGCATCATGTATCAGTTTTGGTTCAACATAACTTGCCATGCATTAATGAAGGATCAGAAGTTGTAATGCCCTATGTAATTCTACAAAGTATTAATTAAAATTAACACTTCTATATACTGTTAATATAGAAGTATTCATTTTAACATAAATATCATAATTAAGATATTTTAAGTTACAAATATTTAATTAACATACTTGATTATATATATGTGTATAAGATATAATTTCAATTATGTTTAAATAAAGAATGATTAAAATTAAACAAATAAACTATTCTAAAATAGCAAACTTATGCTATACACAATCTAATATTAAAGCTCCATGTACTACCAAAAGATGACTAAGTAATTTCATGATAAGGAGGGCGGTAAAAGAAGGCGGTGACCGCCTAACTTGACAAATATATACCTGCACCCATAACCCAGAAGGGTGGCTTTTTCTTTCACAGAAGGAGAGAGCTGCAAACGGGAGAAAAATTGATTGTTCAAACTTGTTCTTGGACGAAGTATTGACTGTTCTTGGAATTCTGGGCATGGGGGCCAGAAGAGATTTGTCTTCTGGATCTAGGGACCGTACTGGTAGACCCTAGATTGGCTGGGAGGTAAAGATTGGTTTGGTAACCACCACAGCTTCATCCGCGGGAAGAACCACAGCCCAACACATCTCCAATTCATCCCAGATATTCTTCTGTGATTTTATTTTCTGTCTGCTTCAAATTTCATATTAAGTTTTTACATTACGAATTTTGCTTCAATCTGTAGTAAAACAATTTTCTGGTTAAAAATTTTGGGTTTAGGGCACTACAGAAGTATTATAGTCATGTATGTCTTTATTGCAGGCTTGCAGCATTTCTGAGTCATATTCAATTCAATAAAGTCTTGCTCATAAAGTTCTCTTGTGGAGTATTTTCGGCCCTCAGAATTTAAGCTAAATCTGGTCCAGTTCCGGAGAAGTGAAGTTGAGCTCCTGATGCAATCCAGTATGCTATGTGTAAGTGTTTGATGACTCATTGAAGTTAATATCGTTTGGGTCTGATTAATGAATTCAGTGGCCACTTCAGAGATCAAATTCTTGTAAGCCATCTGTCAGATTTGATGTCACTAGCCCTGTTGGAAAATCAGACTTGATGCACTTCTATAGCATCAGTCTTCCAACATCTCTTGATCTTATCATCTTACAAAGATTTTCTTCCTACAGTAATCCTGAGGCACCAAGTACATTTTGCAACAATATTGATCCTCTTTCAGGTTTGAGAAGAAACGTGTTATATCTACGGTCTAAGAAATCTCAGTGTTCTCAACATACCTCTATAACCTCGTGCACGGGAATCATAGGAAGAGCAAGGGTTCCTTTTTGGAAGTTTCATCTATTAACCATCTTTGCAAGGAAAGCAGAGGTTCAATGAAGCCTTGTCTGTGGAAGATTGAAGAATACCAGGTACAAGCTCTTCATTTACAGACTCTCGGCCCTTGTCCAGAGCACCAGTTCCAACATCAAAAGACTTATGAATAGCAAAGGTACTTCTGAGTCCTGACCCTTCACCCTTTAGGGCATCTCATCACAAGTGGATGTCAATTTGGTTGGCGGAGTAAGAAACTGTTCTGAACTGGTTACATCTGCGGTATATTCATCTCATTTCTCTATATCCAATAAAGCTATGGAACCTCTGTGAATTATTACAGACCTGAATGTGATCAATTCATAATCACTGATCAGTCTTCAAGAAGAAAATTCATGACTATTGAGATGTGGTTTTGGTGTACCTGTCCCAAGCATCAAACAATGATAGTTCTATACATATTCATATATGTATGAGCTCTTTTGGAGCTGACCTGATCGAAGGTGTATCATGCAACAACAAAAATTACCAGCATACAAGGAATTCTTTCTTTTTGGATATTTGGTAGTAGTCCATTGTTTTGATATACAATTATCAAGAGTTGTTATCAAGTATCATCACCTACTCCAAAAGATCAGAGTCATAATCAAGAGTGTGACAGCAAAGGTCTGGCTTATTGTCAGCTAAACTACTTCAGAAATAGTTTCAAGTAGAAACAGTGTATGGCATCCTCCCTTGAAGCAGCCATCTAATATACTGCTGTTAAGGTTTGACAGGAGTTCACGTGAAAGAGACTGCCAAGTGCATTGGAAATTTGGTGATAAGATAAGGAACAGGTTGATGAAGACTAAATGACCAACTGAAGCAAGGCTTCAGAGGGAGCTATAGAATCCTCGCCAGAACAGTTAGATGACCTTGCCTCATTGTCCAAAGGAATAATAACACAAAGAGTAGTAGTTTGCAAATTGCTCGATGTCTCTGTTTTGGCAAGGTCACTTTGTGAAAATTCCGAAACTGAAATCCTATTGCAGCAACTGGAAATTATTCTTCTAATTGCTAATTTAATTAGCAATTTATTTGCTATGGCAAATATCAAATAAATCACACTGCAACTTTCACAAATAAAACTGCAGAAAAAATAGCGCTAGAATTTGAGAAAATATTAGCACGCACACACAATAATTAACACAGTTATTTTGGGACAAAAGTCCCCGGGAAAATCCAATGTGGGAAAACCAGTGCAGCAGTGAGGGTTTTTATTTTTATACAACAGTGAAATTATGAGTACAATCTATGGATGCCCAACTAAAATCCAATCAGCAAGAAAATCTGGACGAAATTATCTAAGGGAATTTCCCATCCTCTATAAGCAACCCCGACAACTCACATTGCCTGCACTCTCGCGGTTCCCTGTACTCACGCTTATGCTCACGTGGTTGCCTGTAATCGGGCTTCTACCTGCACTCGTGCTGCCTGCACTGGGAATAACTTGGCCTCTTGCTACTGCCTCTCCGGATCTGAAAATCTTCCTCTGGATCATGGTCCCTACCCCTCTGACACATGCGGCCCTTCTGGTTCGAACTCTTCTTCCCTGCTCGACCTTTGCAACTGGATAGCTCGATCTGGCAAGGAACTCGCACTACTAGTGTGTCTTCTCCATGTGCCCATCGACGACTTCTTATAATCCTCTGTTGGGACTCCAACGGCCAAGATTAAATCTTAATCAAGGGCTAGGATCATCTTGAAGTCTATCTGTGTGAGTTTCTAGACTATTCTCACATTGACTTAATTAATTCTGATTAATTAACCATATTCCTTGAGTTTAGACTTAGGAAATATTTAAAAATCGATTAATAATCTAATTAAGCCATCTCTAAATGGAAATTCCATAAACGATTTATGGGTCTTGCAGATCTCATGTATTCTAGCCTCTCCATCAAAATTCGTGGCTAGAACACATCTAATGTGTTGAAAAGTGTAACTAGGTTCGGTCTTCATAATGACATGTGTAATTGTGATTTTATGTAATTGATGTAAAGAAGAAAAATAAGATTATTTTTGTAATGCTTGAATCATGGAATTCATGATCAAGGAATTTTAATTTATAGTTAAGGCTCCCATTGTGAGCCTTTAGGTTTGGTCATCATGTCATAAAGTCCATAGAGTCAATGTCAAAGTTTTAAGACCCATTTGGGCATATTACACATTGTAAAAAGCAAATTTGATTGTGTCACAAACCCTCCAAGACCTCGTCACAATCCCTCCCTCATGTCAGCCTTCAAAAAGAGAAAATAATGCTTCTAGGATGGCAAGTCAGCTTCCCATCGCTCAAGTCGACTTATTTTGAGAGACAGTCCACTATATCTGGAGACAACTCAGCCTCCAATTGATACACATTCGAACAAGCATCCAAGAGAAGAAGTGAAGTGTGAAAAGACCAGGAGAAGAAGTTTCCCATCAAGGAAAACAAGAAGAAAAGAAAGCCAAGATAAATTCAATATGTTTTTGGGCAAGAACTCTTCACACGTACGAAAAAGACAGAGGTATCTACTGCAGAAATAGAGTTGAGGTTTATACAATACATTTAGAAATCGAATCAAGGAAGAAAAGAAGATTCTCATCAAGCCGACCTGTAGGAGAAAGTCCTTCTATCCAAGCGAAGGAAATCAAGATATAAAACGAGGTCAAGTACTACAACTAGGGTTTCTAAAGGAGGGCCAAAAGGAACATATCTGAGCTAAAGACTGAATTTAGATGGTTAGCCATTGGAAGTGGGAGGAGGAAGAAGCTTGACTATCATTGACTCAAGGAAGAAGAAGTTAAACAATGAAGCCTTGTGACTTGGTTTTGGAGAGGTTAATAGGTCAAGGGTCTTGGTCATGGTATTCGTCAATTGAGATCTCTATAAGAAGAAGAATTCGTTTTGGTTTTCCTCTCAAGTTGGAAAGGTTTTGGCCCTGGCTGATCGCCTACAGTCTGTGTCTCTTGTCTCTTTATTGCTTATGCTTTGGTAGTTGTTTGATGAATAACTACACTATAATAATCTAAGCAAAGAGAAGATCCTAATCTGAAGAAGTAAAAAGCATTCACAAGCAGTTATCATTAAAGAGAAATGTCCTAATTCTTATGCCCTAGATTTCTCAACATGGTATCAGAGCTAAGGTGACAAAAGTCAAGGAAGGGCATCTTATCAAGGGACACTCAAGGATCAAATCTCAAGAAAGACATCAAAGCAAATCTAAGAAGATCATCTTGAAGTCAAGATCTATAGAGAAGTATCAAAACCCTAGATCGAAGAAGAAGTTTATACCTGAAGAAGTCTTGGGATCCTCAAAATATCACAAAATCCCTACTCAAAGAGACCTACAAATCAAAGTATTTTGAAGTCTATTCATCCAAGAGAAGCGAGATCAAGGACGTAGTCATCATCATCAAAAGTTCTAGGGAAATTTCCCTCTCGTTGAAGCAAGGTCCTTACCATTGAAGGGCACCATCAAGAAGTCATCATTGATCATCATCAACAAAGACATCACCATCAAAAGTGATCTCCCTCTTTGTGGGGTCAAGGATCATTCTTGAAGAAGAGCTATCTTCATCAAGGAGAAGGTTTATATTATCTATATCATCATCAAATTCAAGGAAGCAGCAAGTGGAAGAAGCATCTTAACAAGTATATTTATGTCCACATCTGAAATCTGTCAAAATGTCTTTTTGCAAGGAAAGCAACAAATTGGTTGGAGCTTCAAACTATCTTGCATGGAAGAAGAGGACAGATCTGAATCTCATTGAAAATGAGGATATGGAACATATCAAAGAATCTATCACCAAACCAGCGAAAGAAAATGCTCAAGTACTGTAAAGTTTATGAAAGGGGAAGTGAGGGCTCAAAGGATTCTCATACAATCCATCAAGGATCCCCTCATTCCATATTTATCAAAACTCAAAACTTCAAAAGAAATATATGATAAACTAGTAGAGTTGTATTCTGTAAGCATTGCATGAGAATTTATCTCATTAAGACAAGAACTCTTCAAGCTGAAGATGTCAAAAGAAGAAGGAATAGCCTCATATTTTATGACGATATCTGAAATCAGGGATCAACTTCAAGATCTGGGAGAAATCATGTTTGATAGAGAAATGACTACTGTAGTGCTAAATGCACTACCGGAGGAATGGGGTAACTTTACTTCAAGCATTTATGGGAAGAAAGAAGCTACTCGATTCCAAGATCTATGGTCTCTATGCAAGATTGAAGAATCCAGGCTAAAGGAAAAATCTGATGTAGGATTAGGCGAGCAAAAATCAAGCATATGCTACAATGACAAAAGAAAAGGAAAATTTGGAAAGTTTGGTCCTCATAAAAAGAAGAAGAACATGGCTAAGATTCAATGCTATGGATGTCAAGAATATGGGCATTACAAGAGAGATTTTCCTAAGATCAAGAAGGACAATAACAAAAGAAGAGAAAAATCCTATATCACTGAAGGAGTGGAGGAAGCTAAAAAGAAGAAGTCCAAGAAATAGGAAGTAAAATATCTCTATTATGATTGAGATAGTCTTCCTCACCTAGTTCTTTTCAAGTTTCTGTTTTCAAGTTTTTTTCGTTGTAAAGAATAACTATCATGGTAGGAATCATTAGAAGAGCATGATAGAATGCATCATGGCATCATAGAAGCATTAAAAGCAAGAGCTCGTAACATCATCGTAGGGAAGCATGAATGATAGATCTATGACAGTCACTTATGGAAGAATATATCTCTTGGTAACCTCATTAGAAGCATAAGTAGTACTTATGGGAAAAAAGAAAAAGAAAGTCATTTGTTACAAAGCTCATCATACACAAGTTAAAAGGAAACATTTGTTGGATAAGAATACTTAAGGTCCTTTATTGGAATCTTCATCGGAAGGTTCACCAATCAAAAGGGCGCAAGTGTTTCATCAAGAATTCCAACTTGAAGGAATTGATGGGATGATGGTATGATGACCAAAGAGGTGAAGCAGATCAAGGGATTGAAGTTCTTTCAATCATGGAATTTGTTGAAGGAAGATGACCTAAAAGAAGAATGAGGTATGTATGCTTCTGATAATTTGGAGTCATGTCATATGGTTGTTGGCAACATGGATGAATGTGCTACTTCAGGAGTGAGATCAAAAGAAGAGGATCTCCTCCATTGAAAAGATGCAGGAAGGCATGGGTCACACATTGACTAGAAGAAGTCAACATAATGTATCCTCATATGAAATACGTGGTGCTTGACAATAATTAGAAGAAATGTGATCAAAAGTTCCTGGAAGGAAATGTGTAAAGAAAGAAAGGAAGAGATATTGGAATATGCAACTATGAAGGCAATCAACATCCAAGGACTGAGAGATTTGACTATGAAAGATATGAAGACTCTGATGGAAGTTAGAAAAAGGAGGAGACCGTTGAAAATATATATCTTTTGGAGATGTGTCAAAATGTATGCAGGATGTTGATGCAAACAAGAAGATGTCATAATGAAAGACTATCACAAAGGTAATTATGATTTAATGTTCAGTTCATATGATATCTGGATGAGCTTGTGCAGGGCTACCAAAGGGAAGAGTTGTGGATGTCTTCCACCATCAATGACCATATAGCAGGATGAAAGATCCTTGAGGGAACATGGCATGAAGAAGGAAGCATGGCATGAAGGAAGGCCAAATATGGATTGATGGATCACTTTCCTATGAAAGGAATGATGACATGGCTTTGTGCCCTACAGATGTAGACTCCGTGACAAAGAAGAAATTCATGACATCGAAGGAAGGAGTTCTACAAGCAGCTGGTTGTCCCATGATCTCCACTCGATGAGCTGCTGAAAGCAAATCCTTAGTCACAAGGGAGCTTCGTCAAGTCCCTATTTAAGAGGGAGCTTGGGTACATTCCTTTTATAGGAATGGGTACATTCCTTCAATGGAATGGGTATGTCCTCCTAAGATCAGAGGGAGAGATAGATACATCATTCTTGTCTTCACCTGGGAAGACGGAATGGAGGATTGGATAAACATCTGACATCCGATACTCTTTGAGGATGAGTTAAGGTATCCAAGATAATAGTCGTAAAGGACCGATATTCTTTGAGGAATGGGAATCCAAGATAAGAATAGTCCTGGTGGAACACACTCTGAGAACCCGGGTGGAGTATGTTTCATGAGAGACAATGATGAGGGTGTTTATACATCATTGGTCTCGCCAACATTGTGCTCTGATCTTGTGGAGAGATAGAGTTGTTAGTCAAGGCCTTGTTATGTGACAATGATGGTTGATATGACGTTAAACAGATGGGTTACCAATCTGACTCTTCTTATGAGAATTCTTTAGATTGAGAATGACCAAGTACCATTATGAATACCTTGCTAGTTAAGAGGGAGTGTTGAAAAGTGTAACTAGGTTCGGTCTTCATAATGACATGTGTAACTGTGATTTTATGTAATTGATGTAAAGAAGAAAAATAAAATTATTTTTGTAATGCTTGAATCATGGGTTTCATGATCAAGGAATTTTATTTTATAGTTAAGGCTCTCATTGTGAGCCTTTAGTGTTGGTCATCATGTCTTAAAGTCCATAGAGTCAATGTCAAAGTTTGAAGACCCATTTGGGCATATTACACTCTCTCTACGTTTAGAAGGTATTGTTGTCACCCGGATTGTACAGGCACCACAACAACGCTCAGGATGGGGGTTTTCACTTTGATCCCCGCCCACTCCGTTCTAGTTGTCTCCCAACCACAAGCTATGGGGGGAAGTCTCTATGGAATGAGGTGAAGGAAAACAAGTTGGGAACCAACTTGTCTAGGAGACACAGATGAGTGGCCTAGCCAATTGGTCAAATTTGAGCAAGACTATTGATTAGATTATATTATTTATTATGAGACCAGTGCCTTAATGGAGTCACAAATTCTTGCTTATATGAAATTGGAACAAAGTGACCGGATGGACACCCACTGCTTGAATGATCGACTAACCTATATGATGTGCAAATCTTAAGACCTATGTGAGATGCAGTGATCTTGGTAAATTTTAGTTAGATGCTAGTCTAAGTAGAACCTTTCCTCTAACTATTTTGAGAAGCAATCCTCAAAGTAAGTTGTGAAATGGAAGCCAACGAGAGGCAGGCAATGGTCTGATTAACAATACCTCCCCCTGTGTTCCACTCACCCAGTGCTTCTGGCACTGCAGAGACTGTGGCCGTGACGACTGCAAAGTCATTGTGTTAACTACTAGGAGAAGTTGAATCTCTCGAGCTAGTTTGAAAAGGGTTGCTCTATATCTCTATCAACCTAGCTTATGCTAGGAGGTAAATTATTAATACAAGCTAGATCTAAGATGCTTAATGCAACATGATGAGTGAAATTTATCTGAGTTAAGATTGTTACAGATGCTTAAGTACTTAGGTGAAATATTTTATAGCAAGAGTTACTTAAAAATAGCGAAATGCAATCCTAGACAAGATAAATGCTTAGAGATACAAGTGTAAACTTCAACAATATTCCACAAGATGCCAAATGCTTAAGATAAACAATCAAGATGTCAAGCTTCTTAAGATTATAATAATTATCCAATGATTTTCACCAATTAGATTCCACAAGGGCAAAGACTTGAAACTTCATTGAAAGAGTGCTCTTTAGTGCAAAATTCATAAAATTTTGTAAGGCTTAGAGTAAGCGACACAAGTGTTAGATCCCAATAGTTAAATCAGCAATATCACTTCAGAAAATTCAACATTCATTAATGTTATGACAGCAGTAAGGAAATGCTAAGTCAATAATGTTTATGTTTGCCTAATATCACAAAAATATGTCCAATTATTAGTTAACTAAAAAATTGGATGTATTAGGGCCTTTAAGGTATGTTTTCAGCAAATTTTTCAGATCTGAAATATTTATTACAGCAACAAGTAGATGACATATCAGCAAGCTAATGATACCAAAGTCAATGCCCAAGTAAATAGTAAAATTTCACCAAACTTGAAAAATTCAATTTTTAGAGCTCTTAAAGTGTATGATTCAAAACAAATTCAGAACTGATATTTTTATTACAGTAGTGAACAGATGACAGATCAGCAAGCAAATGAAACCATAATCAGTGCCCTAAATGCCTGGAAATAGCAAGAATTCACCAAAACTGGAAATTTTAGTTTTTTTTTAATTCAATTTAGGTGTGTGCTTCAGAAATTTTCAGTTACACTGTAAATTCGAGCAAGGGTAAAAGTTAGATCTAGGCCAAATCCAAGATGCCCAAGTGGCTAAAACTCATAAAAATTTAGATTTTACAATTTAAAGTGATTTTGACCATTAAACATGTGAATTTAGGGCTTAATAATTAATGATTTGATTGTTGTAATAAAACAATGATAAAATAGGGTTTAGAAGTCAAACCCTAGGCCTGAGGCCGTGTAGAAACAATTGCTTAAGTGACCCAAAAAAACTTTGGATGAAGATGCCACTTGAAAATCAGAATTTTTGAGCTTCAAAACCTGCAAAACCAACAAGTATTCAGTGCTGAAAAATCAGAGGAGGGTTTTAGGGAAGATTAGGGCAAAAGAAACCAAGCAAAGCCAAAGCTAGGACAAAGAAGGCCAGCGTTTGGGGATAAGGAGGCTAGAATGATGGATCGAGGGTCAACAAGGCTAGAAAAGGCCACAAGAAGGCAACGCTAAAGGAGGAGGAGCATCTAAGGCTTGACGCAAGGAAAAAAGGGCTCAGAAAAGGAGGACATTGGGGTTTTGGGGCTCAAGAGCCGACGGCAAACCCTCGAGGGCAGTCGTCTAGCCCTCCAGAGGAAGGTCGAGGCCAAAAAAGGCTACGACTAGGCCCAAGAAGGCCTAAAAGGCATAGCGCAGGGGCTAGGGATGGAGGTCGAGGCCTCTAGGCCTTACGGCCAACCCTGAAGGGCTGGAAAATGCTAACGCGTGGGGTTACTAGGCTGACGCAAGGGCTAAGGAAGCCAGATCTAAGCCCGGAAGGCCCGAAAAATAAAAACCCTTGTCTCGAAACAAAAATTCCTTCCTCGAATCTGAATTTTGCCGTGAAATATTCAATAAATAGCCCTGCAATATTTGTCTAGAGACTATATATTACCCTCAAGGGCCTAGATCTAGTTTTTCCTTCACTTGATCCCTTGATCCAACATTTAAAAAATAAAAATATAACACTCAAAACCCCAAATATATACAAAATAAATCTAAAAACCCCAACCCAAGTTAGAAAAATAATTTACAATTTAGAATTACAAAATTATTTTACAAATTATACAAGGGCTTTTAAATGAATTTTGAGAAAATAATTTCTTTATAATATTTTTCCTTTGAGGAATGGCTAAAACGCTTCAGAAAAATTATTGCTCACTATAGCCCTAGCGAAGATTTAATCCACCATATAAAAGCTAAGGATCCAAGCAAAATGATCCTCGCCCACAGTCTGTGAACTTGGAGACCAAGGATTGAGTACCTACAAACACTATATATTATCTCAAAATAATCAAATAAAGCACCACATAGGAAGCTTGTAGTCAATACATACCACAGATCAACGAACAAACATACCTCGAGTTGCACCCCAAAGTCTTTTATTATAGTAGAAAAAACAGTTCCCAGCGAGACAGTAGTTTACAAAATGCTTCAGCGGCAATTCTAGCCAGAGATCAAGATGACTAGAGACTCAATTGACTCTCTAATTTATAGATAAATCCTCTAAGTGGAAAAATAACGACTAGTTTTTTTGGTCTTTGTCAAAATAATCTTGGTCGTTGATAAACACTTCAAGATCTTTTAATCTTGGCCCTTGATATTTTATTTTTGAGAAATTTTCGAATTTAACATTTAATTCCATTTTAATTAGCTCAATATTAATTATTTTGAGTTAATTTCCTCAAAAATTTGACTTTGACTTAACCACCAAGGTCCCAGGGTCCAAATTTTCTTGAAAAATACAATATTCCCTTGGTGGAGGACTTTTAAAAAATGATTCCTTTAAGACCCACGAATTTTTCCACTTGGAGAATTAGTTTTCCTAAGACAACTTATCTTGACCCTAACTAATTAATTTTTTGGCTTAGGATTTAATTTTATTTTGCCAGAAAAATTAATTAAATTTACACATGGGAGATTTAATTATTTTTCCACCCTCTAATACATAAGATTTTACATTTTGAAACCTCAAAGGGGGAATACACATTTGGATAGACTCTCAAGGCACATAACCCATCTGCAACACAATATGATCTAGCAGACCAGCTGATCTGTAATAAAATAACTAAGCCAACTAGCTTAAATTATTCCCAAATCACTTTTACATTCAACTTGACTAAAAACACTAGGACTCACCTAAGATTTCGACAATGAATTTCACACTAGCTTTGGGGGTTTAAGATGGAAGGGAAAAAACTCTTCTATTAGCCATGTTTAGAAACACAGGTAATCAATGAGGTTAAAAAACAACCTATGATGAAATTCGTAGCCAAAATCATAGGCTTACCTAGGTTGTTACATATAGTCAAAGTCTTACTAGGGTCTTTTACATCATACAATTTTCATAATGGGGTTTACAATTATATGGACTGCTGATAAGTGATCCGATCCTTGTTGAAAAAGTAGACACTTCTACTTCCTTGGAACTTTGACAGTTTGAGTGCAACAAGTACTATGCACAAAATATTGTAAATATGCATTTATTGGAGATGTCTACGCTCTAATTTATCAAAGTAAGAGGACGTTGACTTTCAAGATGGAAGACCTAGCATTGATGCACTATTTCCTGTACTTAAAAGTTTGATGAGAAAGAGAAGTTGTTGGGCTAGATATATATATATATATATATATATATATATATATATATATATCCCTAGTGTTCTTAACAAACACCTATCATATGCCTCGCTATAAAGACTTTGAATCTATCTATGGATTAGATAGCAGCCTATTGTTGTTTGAGTTGGCAGTGCAAAGAATTGAAAGAGCACATCTATTGTTATATCTCTTGATTCGACTGCTCTGGAAGCACTATTGAGGTTGAATATATATAGCAGCAAGTATGGCTTACTATGAAGCCAGTTGGTTGAAGAAGCTCTTCAGTAAGCCTTTTGTGCACATGCTAAATTCCATTGTTGTATAATTGTGATATTCTTGAGTGGGATTTATTTTTCAGAGAATCCACGTTCCACATCAGCTCCAAGTATTGGGTACAGCTTTATTTATATACGGTATATTGGAAATCTCCCAATCTCCATCATTGTTGGTTGGATGAGCAAACTATCATCTTGATTATCTTTCTTCAAAGAGAGGTTGGGAGTCATGGATAGACCCTACTAGGAGGCTTCCGGTTGGACATTGAGCTCGGGGAGCTCCTGGGGGCTTGGGGTACTTCTTGAGCTATGAGCGACCATAGGGTGAGTGGTTCGCCTTCCCCTATAGGTGTGTTGTGTACAGGGTGAGTGGTTCACCTTCCCCTGTGACAGTTGACATGTATGTAGAGTGAGTGGTTCACCTTCCCCTACGATTGATAACACATGTATGTAGGGTGGGTTGTTCACCTTCCCCTACTATTGATGACATATGCATAGGATGAGTGGTTCACCATC
Organism: Pinus albicaulis; assembly: GCA_034641835.2. NCBI lineage: Eukaryota > Viridiplantae > Streptophyta > Pinopsida > Pinales > Pinaceae > Pinus > Pinus albicaulis. The sequence continues at coordinate 1,017,056,235 of CM076580.1, read as the reverse complement.
TCCTATGGCATATGAGCAAGATGAGTATTTCACCTTCTCCTGCGGGTACCCCAGTGAGAGATGCATATAGGCATCTGCTTGTTGTCACATGTGGGCATGTCAACGGGACGTGGTTCATCCTTTCCCCACATGTACAATGCTCATTCCCTACAATCAATGGTTGACATGTCGACGGGACGTGGTTCATCCTTTCCCCCCGTGTAGGATCCTTCCTACGATTGTTGGTTGGCATGCATGGAGGATGTGGTTCACCTTTTCCCTACTCTCGTTGGTTTGCATGCGCGTAGGATGTGGTTTGTCCTTTCCCTACGATGGTTGTGACATGTGACTGTAGGATGTGGTTCATCCTTTCCCTAAGATGGTTGTGACATGTGACTGTAGGATGTGGTTCATCCTTTCCCTACGTGTGGTTGTGAGCAGGATGTGATTTATTCTTTCCCCGTTGTTGCCTCAACATCATCCTACCCATGTAGTCTAGGACACATGGGAAGTACCTCTCATCTGGCCAATGAGTTGGGAAAAATGGATAGGGACCATAGCACTACCGATGGACGCATCGTGTATTGTCGTACTCCCTATGTCTATGATGCATGGTGTCAACAACTTGACTTGGAATCAAGTCTAATTGGGGTTTTACCCCTGGATTGACTTTTGTCAGTGGAGAGTGGTAAGGTCTTCTAACTCACTCTCGATTAATTCTTTGTCATTATCTATATTAGTGTTCAGCAGAGTATACACGAGATGCAAAAATTGTACATGATGATAGATGGCATGATGATGGATGGATTGGCAGGAGGAATTCTCCCTAGTTGAGAGGGAGTGTTAAAATTGGCAACTAGGGCCAAATTCCTCTTTGGGCAACTCCTTTGAAGAAGATAATTGTGGCATTGAATTCCTCTTTGTGAGAGGACCAAAATCAACTAAAGATCATCAAATTTGGACAAGGAAAAATATGTTTTTGAAATTAAGCCCTCTCAAGTGCAAATTGTCAAGGTTGGCTTGGGGTAAATTAATTAAATGGAACCCCTCTCCAAATCCTATAAAAGGGAGTGTCCTCCAACCTTATTTGGCACATCAATCACACATTTGCTTCTCTTTGAAATGGCCGCAAAAGGAAGGTGTCTCTAGCGAAGGAAGAAGGGATTGGTTGACATCTGTGCAGGATTGTTTTATGGGCCAAGTCTCCTAAGCAGAAGGTCGAGCTTCTTAGAGGTAAGTCTGGGCTTATCTATGAATTGTTTTGAGCATGTTTATCTTCCATTACATGTCTGAGTTATCCCTAGGGTTGACCGCGGGCATAAGGGCAGAGCTGGGGTGGTTAGATGTATTTCTTATGATGTGAAAACCCACTCTTAGGTAGGTCGCACCTTCAAAAGTTCCTCTTAGGCAAGCTGCAAACATTATGTTGTTGAACAATGGTCTATGAGGGTAAATACCTGCCCAGGTAGATCGCATACCTTTTTTGGTGAAGGTAGATTGGCATCAAGGTGTGATTGGGGCGACTAAGCCTTGTCTTGTAGCTGATAGAGGATTGACTATCTTGGAGGAGAGTCGCAGCTATAAAAGGTTGTTTGGGTGAATATGTAAGGGCGGAAGTAGTGTGCCACATGCCCTAACCAGGAGCAGCTAACAACAACAATATTCTACAACCTAAGATTTGATGTATTCATGTAGCCTTGAATGTTAGTTTGATGGTTGACCTGATTGGTCAGATTACAGGAGCTCCTTGATAGACTGGAAGTAGCTTCTTTTGCAGTATGTCACCAACATAAGAAGGTATACCTTGTCAGCTTCAGAAGTACATCTATGATTGAGGGCAGTGATAGTGCATCTCCTAATTGGCAAGTCAATCTTGACCTTGTATTATTGTACTCTCTCTCTCTGTTGAACATTTGACATTTATAATAATAAGAAGAATTGGTCAAGGGTTTTCCCCATCTTGGGGTTTCTCCCTGGCTTGAGCCATATTCTTGTGTTCTCTTGTGTCTTCAGCATTTTCCGTCTATGTTCTTTCTTCAGTTACTGTCAAAATGATTTATGTGATTGCTAATGGAAATATAATGGACTATAAAAAGGGCAATATGGATCTTTGAAGTAACTGTCCCAAGCAAAGAACATGATAACCTAAATTTAACAAGAAAGGTTGTTGAGGCGATAGTGGCAACCCTTTCTCTTGTTTCCATAAGGTTTGGCCTTACCCAGTGAGGCTTTGCACTAGGCCTGCTAGATTTTGTGGCAACATGCTCATTCCTTGGTCTTAGTAATCCTACTAGGGATACCTCCCTTGAGCTAGACGAGAGTTGGCCTTAAGTGCGAAGGATAGGTTACTAAGGTTATAATGGAGATGGTCCTAGCAATTTCCCCTTGAGTTTCACCTTATGAATAATGGCTTTTATCATTAAGTACAATTTGAATGGTAACACCAATCATTGATTGGAATGTGAAATCAAGAATAGCATTGAATTATTACACATGCAGTTCGCAAAACTTGTTAATGGCTATATTAGACCTCGTAATGAATGTATGTTAAAAAAAAAATTTATGCGAGTTAAGGTGGTTATCATGTGAGTACATCGATGTTGATTGTAACATAAAACGTCTCTAGAGAAAAAGAAAAAAAAGGAAAATCAAAAAAATGGAAATAATGGGACACTTATGAAATTATTAGGCATTAACATTAAAATTCTCTCTCTATCCCTCCTTCATTTAACACTTAGTTATACCACATGCCATCTAACCTGTTGATTTTTTGTAGCATGTGCGTTGCATGTGACATGCGGAGTTTGCCTGTTGATTGCATGCGACATGCGGAGTTTGCATGTTGATTGCATGCGACATGCGGAGTTTGCATGTTGATTGCAAGGTTGTAATATTCCTAATAGGAAATTAACAGTGAATAACAGTAAGACATGCTCATGAACAATACCCAATAATGGAAAACATACATAAATAGCAGATACACAGATATTGGCACCAAAATTGGGTCTTTATATTAAAATTTGAGTTGAATAAGTACAATATAGTGAGGAAAAGAGGAACCTAGGCTTGCGACAGCAAGCAAGCAAGGCCCCATGTTGAGAAAACACTGCCATAGTGCTCAAATATCAGCCCAACTAAAGCTCTGCGTAGACCCAGTAAATTCTTACTCCTGCTGCTAGAAGAAAATGGTGATATATGCCACTCTTGTGCTCGAAAACTCCTGAAATTGTAGTTGGTGCCTATCCACAGTGTGCTCAACCAAACCCAAGAAGGAATCTACCCAAAACCAACCACTCGGAAAACCCATAAAATGGTGCAATTACCCGCTGAATAAAAAAAGGCACTGTTGAACAAAATGGAGATTTTTTCCCTGGATACTACCCAAAAAAATCTTCAAATTTAACCTCGTACTCCTCTTAACAAACCCACAAAAACCCAAGAAGGGATTTGGCTAATTTTGAGCTTCCATAATTGCCCTATTTTAGCACTACGCCCTCCTGAACAAAGACTGCGTCCCCCAGTGATGAAATCTAGTGAAATCCTCCTTATTCCTCCCCAATCTATTGTGGGAGTGGTTTAGGAAATTTTCCCTGTAGTAGGAGAGGTGTTCTACCACAAATTCGAACACTCAAGAGTTAAGCTCGACACCACACAAATTTGTCCAGTGTCCCTGTTAATTTGGGCAACTAGGTCCAAACTCCATGTTGTACTACTCAGATGATGATGCCAATATTTTTATTGGATTCCTCTTTCGGAGAGGACAAAGATTGATCTAAAGATCATCTTGATCGGATGAGCAGAACATGTATTTTGAATTTATTACACTTATGTACAAGGTCGGCCAGATTTGTAATGTCGGCTTGGAGCCCCAACAGATGTGTCACACACCCCCACAAATGGATATATATTGGAGAGACTTGGAGGTTGTTTCACTCACATTTTTGGAGGCATTCTCTTCTCTCACGGATGGTGCAGCGTCTTGATGCAGCAGGGTTTTGAAGCAGCGTTCTTGATGCAGCGTTTTGATGAGTTGTCTTGGGGTTGTGTGACACATTTGGTTGGTTGACCTAAAGGAGACTTTGTTGGTTAAAGCATCCTGTTGACTGCCATAACACCACCATTCTTCATCTCTGTTTAATAAAAGGATATGTATATTATTGGCTTGTCTTCCATCGATCTATTGGTATATTCTATCAGCAGTTTACTTTCATACTTATGTGATTGCAATTTGGTATTGGGTTCTAGAAGTTTAAAGTAAATATGCATCAAGCATAGAACATCTTTGAAAATTAACATGGTATCAGAGCTAAGGAGAAGACAAAGCCCAACTTGTGTTGAGAGCAATCACTGATCTATTAGGAAAGATCTAAGAGCATCCACTTGTGCAACACTCACACTTGAGAAAGACTCGTTGGAGAGGAGAAATTCTTTGCCTTGGCCGCAATAAGGAAAGACAAGTCAGCGTGGGTTTTGGAGGTCTGTTTCAAGGTTATTTTAAGGACCTAATCACTGTGAGGGGAGGTCGAGGCAGTTCCCTAGAGGGCCGAGTCAATAAAAGGTTGTTTCAGCCTGCGTGGAAGTGTCTTGGGTGCGCTGATATCTTGGACGAATGGCAACGTATGCTGCTGTAGGTGGGTTGTAGTCCCTACCTCAGTAGTTTTTTAGGGGTTGTCTATGCCCAGGACAGCAGTCAAGGGTGCCAGCACTTCTCCAAGACTAGGTCGCAACCAAGGAGAGTTGTTTTGGTGGCCGATTGAGAGCTATAAATGTACCCTAACCAGTTACAATATAATAGCAGTGACGCAGACTTGGACAATGGTTTTGATGAGTGTTGGGTCTGTGATTTGTGGACCAGTGTTTGAATCGATTAATGGGGAATTGAAGTAGACCTATCCTAGGAAAGGCCGCAGTCATTTAAGGACTGTTTGGTGACTGTTCCAAAGGTTGTTGCAGCTTGTGGGTGCCCTAACCAGTTACCAACAGAAGCAGACTTGTTGCAGCAAGAACAAACCAATTTATGAATGGTTTTCTCTAGTCTACTTGAAGACCGAGTTTTTGCTCAAGTAAGAGGAAGGTTTCTTTCTGTGGTTTCGTGCCTTCTGTAGGTCTGTTGAGCGAGGGTTTTGGCGGATATTTTTTCTGTGATTTATGCCTTAGATTAAGGTTGCTTCTGTGCATACTCAGCCACGTTGGAAGCTTGTTCAGAGGTTTGATGTATTCACTCAAGATTTCTGTGCAAAAGAAGAGAGGGCTAAGACCCTATGAGCTGACATATACGTTCAGACCTGTGTTAAGAGGCCGCAGATCCTCAGTCATTAGAGTAGGGTTCTGTGACATATGTGATCCTTGAGAGTGCCGAAATGTGCTCAGATTAGTGTACAGAAGTGTGAGATGAAAGGACAGAGGTGAGGGTTGGTATATTGTGAAGAGATAGAGGGGTAATCATTGGAGAAAAGTGCTGAAGTGGGTGTCACTGTGAGTCCTAATCAAAAGGCTCAGATCTCGTTTTTTTTTTCAGAAGCATAGGACCAAGAATTGGAAGACAAAAGAAGAGGTATGTAAAATTGTTCTTACATGAAAAGTTTGTTAAATATGTCTAATTTTGAATGTTGTTTAAGGAAACCTAAAGCTAATGTCAATGGCTGGTCGATGAGCCTTAGAACAGTGACATATGGACACATACCTATGGTATCATCAGTGGCATATGGAAAAATATATATGACCATGAACTTTGATATCTTCAGTACTGTATGGAAGTATGACAGTGATGAATATGATACTGATGTGTATGATAATATTATGGCAATGTTGTAATCAGTGATATGACAGTGTATGGTAATGATACTTGTCAAGATGTATGACAGATGTATGGCAGTATATGGCTATGATACTTGTATGGCTATAATTCTATAAAATAAGCCTTGAATGTGGGTGAGTAAGATTCAAGCCTATATTTACAAAGCCCTTCCCAAAGCAAGGAAGGTGGTGTTTGGGATGCCCAAATTCAAAAATGATCATGAAGGCATATGTCAAGGTTGTGCCGAAGGAAAGCATACAAGGGGACTTTTTTTTTCCTCGAGTGTCACAAAGACATCTGATGTCTTGCAAATTGATACATTCTGATTTATCTGATATGCTGCCCGTGAAATCCTTGGAAGGATGTTCTTATTTCATGACTTTTATAGGTGACCTCTCTCGCAAGACCTGGATACATTACTTGAAGAAGAAGATAAAGATTTTGAGGACTGATAATGGCACCGAATGTGAGTCATATGAGTTCAATAACTTTTGCAGAGGAGTTGGCATTAAGAGGGAGACCACAATCGTGTATGCTCCTGAGCAAAATGGCGTTGCTGGAAGAAAGAAGAGAAGACCCTCATGGCTCTGGGATACTCTCGAGGATGCCGAGAGACATATGGCCCCAAAGGGGGACATTCCGTGTAAAGCAAGAAGCCGAATAGATACCAAGGGTATCTAGTAGCCATGAGTACAATTGTACAATCAAAGCCTGGATCATTTGAAGAAGTTGTAAAGCATCAAGTATGGAAGGATGCTATGCACGAAGAGTATGAGTCCATTATGAAGAATGATGTTTGAGATGTGGTCCCGAGGCCGGAGGACAAATCTGTTGTCACCTCGAAATGGCTCTATAAGATCAAGCATGGATCTGATGGTAGTATTGAAAAGTACAAGGCAAGATTCGTTGCCTAAGGCTTCTCTCAAAAGGAAGACATAGATTATGATGATATATTTACACCTGTGGCCCGCTATACTACCATCCGATCTATTATTGCCCTTGCTGCCACGCAAGGATGGAGTCTCCATCAGAGGGACATGAAGACCACTTTTCTGCATGGTTCGATAAATGAAGAGGTGTATGTGGAACAACCTCTGGGGTTTGAAGTCCAGGATAGAGACTCTCATGTATGCAAGTTGAAGAAAGCCCTCTATGGGTTGAAGCAAGCACCTAGGGCTTGGTACAAGAGGATTGATAGCTACTTGATGAAGCTGGGCTTCACTCGAAGTAATGATGATCCAAACCTTTACTTCAAGGTTAATAGAGAAAAGCCTCTCATTCTGGTTCGCTATGTGGACAATATCTTCCTGACAGGTGTTGACCCTCTCATTCATCAGTGTAAGAGGGAGCTAGCTTCTGAGTTTGAGATGAAAGACCTAGGACTGATGCATTACTTCCTAGGCTTGGAGGTCTGGCAGAGACCTGGCGAGATTTTCCTCTCTCAAGGAAAATATATTGTGAAACTACTGGAGAGATTTGGTATGGTGGATTGTACGTCCGTGTTGACACCGATGGAACTCAACTTTAAGAAGTTGTGTGGAAACGCTGTTGGGCCCATGCTAGCAAATCCTACTGAGTATCGACAACTCGTGGGGGCCCTGATGTTCTTAATGAACTCCCGTCCGGACGTATGTTTTGCAGTGAACACTTTGAGTCAACACATGGTTGATCCTCATCACATTCACTGGGTTGGTGCCAAGAATCTCTTGAGATATCTCTGCGACACGATTGACTATGGGCTAAGATACAGTGTCGGGAGTTTGAGACTCCGTGGATGTATTGATGCTGATTGGGTTGGCAGTGTGGTGGATCGCAAGAGCACATCTAGATGTTGCTTCACACTTGTGTCTGCTTCGTGCAGGAAGCAGAAATCGATGGCTTTGAGCACCGCTGAGGCCGAATACATTGCAGCATGTATGGCCTGTTGTGAAGCTACTTGGTTGCAAAAGCTCTTCAGTGAGTTGTTGAAGCAAACAAAGTTCCTTCTCAAGTTAAATACTCCAGAACACTTGGAATACAAAGATATCCATGAGGATACAAATATTATATTAGATGTAAGATGAATGAGATAGATGATTGAATGTTACAAATGAGGCCTGCTTATATACCTACACAGGTGCTTCTTCATGAAAGGTCATGTCTTATCAGACATGGCCTTTCAACCTAATTACTAATTAACAAATTAATCACTATTTACATTATTTTATTTATGACATTGCCTTCCCCTCAAAAAACTTTGTCCTCAAAGCTTGTTGATGAAAGGCCTCGATTTCTTTTCCTGCTACGAACATCTTCTCGTCTCAGGGTAGTCATCCTTGTCGATACAAGCTGATATGATCCTCGAAGTGACAAACAAAACTGTCACACTGAGAATGGATCGGACCATCCTAAATCAATATTTTGTGGAATCTTACGATGACTGGAAACTTGTGATGATTCGTTAGTATTCTTCAGAATATCAACTTGTTTCTGTTTTGAATACATAACTTGGTTGAGTTGTCTGCTCCCGTGATTTGAATGTCGATAGGGAAATTTTTTTGTTTGACTTTGATTTTCTTTTGGCGAGGATGTTATTGAGTAGGTTACAGAACCTTTATTTAGAATGTTCCTCGTTCGTCTGACATCTAAGTTTGTTTCTTCTGCAACTTGCTTGTCGTCTTCTTCAGTTGAGACATTTACTAGATAAACGTTCAATTTTTCTTCAACTTGAACTTCTATATTTGAAGTTTTAGATGCTTCATTTTTGACAAGTTGTTGCACCTTGTTTTCCAACGACTCCTTGTCTTTCTTTAGTTTTTTAATTTGCGTTAGCAAATTTTCGTTGTGGTCCTTAAGGCGAGCAACTTCTTCATTCCTGTTAGTTGTGATTTTGTCAACTTCTCTGTGCAAATATTGTATTGTTTTTTTACTTTTGGAAGAACTACTCTTGTGATATCTAATATGTCTTCCGGTGTTAGTGAATTCGGCTTCACCGTGACATCTTGTAACGTTATGTTTTTCTTTTTGTAAGAAAATGTCAAAAACTTCTTTTTCGTATTAAGGATGAATGACCCTAGTGATTCCATCCAAAGCGAACCCAGAATTATATCACTATTGTTACAAAATAAGGTTTTAACGGTAAATTGGGAGACAAGGGAATATTCCCCAATACTTAGGTGTAAATTCCCTATGTCGTATTGTTTTTCATTTGCGTGAAATGAATTTGTTTCAGTTATATTTGATTCGGCGATCACTAATTGGTTAACACATTCAGTACTAACATAATTATTCTCTTGATTAAGATCGATAGATATGAGAACTTCCTTTCCCGCAAGTGACCCTTTGATTCTAATTAGCGCACGGACAAACATACTATAATTTTCAAGAAATCTTCCTTCTTTCCTTTCCAATTTAGACTCCATTTTGCTTCTTCAGGATGAGCTTTAAGTTGTGTTTTTTTCTTTTTAATATTCCTCCTTTAAAGTGTACTTTAATACTTGAAATCTTTCTTCTTCTTCTTCTTTTTTTTTGATCTTCCCTTTTATAAATTGGTACTTATAATTTCTCACTTATCTTTAAATTACCCCTTCTTATAAATTTCTATAAACCTTTTTAATTAAATCACCTTTTATATCCCTTAAATTCTCCTTGCTTAAACTTTGAATTTAATTATTTTTATTCTAAATTATCCTCCTTATACATTTGTGTTTAATTACCTTTTACTTTTCGGAAGGTTATTATATCTTCCTTTAAATAACTTATAACCTTCTTTTATTCTAATGAACTTTAATTAGCGTTCAAATAACACCTTTAAGTCGACCGTATAGTTGTATCCCTACATATGAACACGATTGCTGTGAAACGGTACCAATGGGCACAGAACAAAATGGTGGAGGTGTGCTTGAGTGGCAGAGGACAAGGCTAGAACAAGGTTGCTGGTAGTAGTGAAAACGCAAATGTGAGTGGGCACAAAGGCCGCAATGGAGAAGGCAGATGGCAGTTGGTGAACAGGTCGGTGGACAGGGTGGACGAGGTCACTGTCGGCGAGGCGAAATAGAGTGTGGAGGGAAAACGACGACAAAAGTGTGGAAATGGATGGCAAAGGTGGCGGCATTTCATACGGCACGGTTGAATGAACGGATGGCCGCACAGGGAATTGGTAGGGATCGAGAAAAACGGGACGGAACAGGCAGCGGAATGGTAGTGTACAACGACAGCAGAGGGCAAATGGATCAGGCAGTGAAGGAAAAAAAAAAAAAAATCGATGGGTGTGTGTGGTCGTGGGGGTCGGCGGAAGTGGAGGTGGCGGACTATGGTGATGGCTGTAGCATATGCGAACAGTAGCTGTGGCAGGACGGCGGTTTGGAGCAGTTGCTCCGGTGGCTCTGTCCGTAAGTGGATATGCCGGTAGTGTGGACGTGGACAGAAAGAGTTTTTTATTTTTAATTTTAATTTTTTATACCATATTTTTAAATATATATATATATATATATACTCTTCCCTGTGTAGTTGCTGCGGTTGCTGAACGTTCAAAAGGCAAGAGGTGAGTATAATAATAATATTTTTTTTATATTTGACTTTTCTCTCCTTTTTTTATATAAATTCTTCCTTTTAATATTTCTTCAAATTTTTAATTGTGGGCAAACGCTTATTGGTGAAATTTCTTCAAATTTTTAATTTTGGCCAAAGGCCTCTAACGAAATCAGCGAATGGAGAAACTCCAAAAGTGTAGAGAAACGCTTCAATGGCAACAATGTTGACGAATTCCAATGGCCAAGGGCCTGGATCGAGGAGCGTAGCTCTATGCAGCGATGAGCGGCCAAAAGATCAAACTGCTCTGATACCAAATGAAGCGAACAAAGTTCCTTCTCAAGTTAAATACTCCAGAACACTTGGAATACAAAGATATCCATGAGGATACAAATATTATATTAGATGTAAGATGAATGAGATATGAGATAGATGATTGAATGTTACAAATGAGGCCTGCTTATATACCTACGCAGGTGCCTCTTCACGAAAGGTCATGTCTTATCAGACATGGCCTTTCAACCTAATTACTAATTAACTAATTAATCACTATTTACAATATTTTATTTATGATAGTTGTTCGGACATGTGCTAGATACCACCATTATCCTTTGTGATAACCAGAGGGGGATTCATTTGTCAGACAATCCAATGTTCCACGATCGATCCAAGCATGTTGATATTAGGTACCATTTTATCCGAGATATGGTAAAGCAAGGCGTCGTAAGGCTCGATCGTATAGGAACTGATGAGCAGGTCACGGATATTCTCACAAAGTCCTTGGGGAAGGTCATGTTCCTAAACTTCCGTGAGAAACTTGGAATCGTGGAACGACCCTATGCTGAGGGACCTGTTGGACGATGAGCTCTGGGAGCTCCAAGGGGCTTTGGGATAGCTTCTTAGAGCTATAAGCAACCAAAGGGCTAGGCTTGTTGAACCTTGTTGGTGTGCTTCCGCCTCACCGTGAAGATATTGAGTTGGTTCACCTCTCTTTGAATTGTGCCCCGTATGCATCCTACCCATGGAGTCCCGGACTCATGGGAAGTACCTCTCATTTGGCCAATGAGGTGGGAAATATGGATAAAGACCGATAGCAAGACCGATGGACGCGTCGGAGATTGTCGTACTCCCTATGTCTAGGATGGCACGTGTCCAACCACTTGATATGGGATCAAGTCAAGTGAGGTTTCGGACCTCCAACTGACTTTGGGTCAGTTAAACTAACTTTGGGTTAGTATATGACTCTTTTGAGTCCAAGTGAGGTTTCGGACCTCCAACTGACGTCGGGTTAGTATATGACTCTTTTGAGTCGAAGTGAGGTTTCGGACCTCCAACTGACTTCGGGTTAATATGAGACTCCTTTGAGTCCTATAGAGGTTTCGGACCTCTGAGCTGATTTTGTCAGCTAGAAGTGATATCTTTGTAACTCACCTTTTGTTCTGAAATAAAGAGCCAGCAAAGCAAGTTACGGCAAGATGACGTACGATGTTTTTGATGGCACTGGTGGATGGAGTTCTCCCTAGTTGAGAGGGAGTGTTAATTTGGGCAACTAGGTCCAAACTCCATGTTGTACTACTCAGATGATGATGCCAATATTTTTATTGGATTCCTCTTTCGGGGAGATGTAAGATTGATCTAAAGATCATCTTGATCAGATGAGCAAAACATGTATTTTGAATTTATTCCACTTATGTGCAAGGTCAGCTAGATTTGTAATGTCGGCTTGGAGCCCCAACAAATGTGTCACACACCCCCACAGATGGATATATATTGGAGAGACTTGGACGTCATTTCACTCACATTTTTGAGGCATTCTCTTCTCTCACGGATGGTGCAGTGTTAGGGCTTCTCATGGTGCAGCGTTAGGGCTTCTCATGGAGCAGCGTCCTTGGTGTAGCATCTTGATGCAGCAGGGTTTTGATGCAGCGTTTTGATGAGCTGTCTTGGGGTTGTGTGACACATTTGGTTGACTGACCTAAAGGAGAATTTGCTGGTTGAAGCATCCTGTTGACTGTCGTAACGCTACCATTCTTCATCTCTGTTTAATAAAAGGATATGTATATTATTGGCTTGTCTTCCACTGATCTATTGGTATGTTCTATCGACATTTTACTTTCATACTTATGTGATTGCAATTTGGTATTGGGCTCTAGAAGTTTAAAGTAAAATTGCATCAAGCATAGAACATCTTTGAAAATTAACAGTCTCCCACTGCGTAGACCTTGAAAAGAGAAATACGTCCTACCCAAAGCAGTAATCTCCAGCCTCCAAATTCTCCACAAGGCTTAGTCTTCCCTAGAGCAGCTTCACTAAATTTCTACCATCAAAACACCCCTGGGAGCCAGTTGAAAAGAGTGATATGATTTCCCTTCTACGTCCTCCCTAGAGTACGAATTGGCTGAAGGAAACCTGTTGAAATAGGCTCCAAACTCCGCAAATTTCCTCACCCAAGTAGTAATAGATTACCTCCCTAGGGTGGAATTCATGGTACACCGAAGAAAAGGGTGAGATTTCCCCTTGGAAACCTCTGGTGCTAAACAACACTTGTGACGCAGTTGAACCGCTTGAGCAACAATGTGTAAATGTCAAATTATCAAAAGGTCCTCCATGTGGTCCTCAACCCTCTATTTATAATTGTTGTCTCCCCTTTCCTTGTGGGTCCCTTAGCCATATATTTTGACCTCCTTCCCACACAATCGAATTTTCCTCCAAGGGGTGTGTATTCCTTGAGGGGTGGCCCCCACATTCCACTAAGGTCGAAATTTTTGATTTCTCCTAAGTCCCATGTACCAAAAATATCTCCAATGCCCATATTACAAAATTATGCTATGCTTAGCACTTCCTCAATAAACTTTGTTAATCCTATTAAATGAAAAATCAAAACTAGGGATATTACAAAGGCATGCATGTGAGTTGCATGCGACATGCAGACTTTGCATGTTGATTGCATGCGACATGCAAGGCATGCATGTGAGTTACATGCAACATGCAGAGTGTGCAAGTGAGTTGCATGTGACATGCATGAGACATGTTTGTAATGCAAGCTAAATTTATGACTAGTACTTCAGATAAAGAAAAGAAAGTTATAGATAAGAAAGTTAACTAAAGTTAACTTATCTTCAGTGAACTTGACGAGCTAATTTTGGTCATCAATCTTAGCTTAGAAAAGTTATAAATTGAGCCTAAGGGTTGAGGCAAAGACACAACAAGGACATTAACCTCGGGAGGAGTGTGATACTCCAGTGTGTTGAAAAATTGTAGCGAGTGAAGGTCTTCTTTGCCTCGTGCCTTAGCCAAAAAGACCATGAGTTGTCCTTATTTAACCATGGAGCCAGTTCATGGAGATGGTGAGCTTATTTCCAGTTTGCAAGAATAACTTCACAAGTTCATGCGTAGTGTTGGAGGATCAGTTATGTGGACCCTTCTTCAGTTAACTACAAGATTGGTTGGCAGTTCAAGTTCAGTTCAGGACGAGTTGGGACTTCACTCATTGATTAAAGAAAGGATGAGTTATAACTCCAGTGATGATTGGACCAAACCAATGACCGAACCGGAAAACCCTCTGAATCGGGAACCGGTAAAAAAATCGGTCAACCAAACACACATAAAATATTCAAATTTCAAAGAAAAATATATATATTCATGTGCATCCATATCAATCCAAATTATTTATGCACAAATAAGCAAAATTTATTCTATATATTCATGTGCATCCATGTGAATCCAAATCGTTTATGCACAAAAAAGCAAAAGTTATCATTAATATAGCAAGGGTGCACATGACCAAAATAGCATCGAGTGCAATCCGTCTCTGACCCAAAAATACATTAACAAACAGGTTCTCGATGGCCTCTAGCATCCCAAAAAAATCATGCTACAACAAATGCCTACCTATCATCAAAATCATTGCCTATATTGGGATTTTTGTCACCAATATCACCCTCTGAACATTAAAAAAACATAGCATGTCGAGTCAAGATTTTGTTTGAGAAATTGGTGCATTTTTAGTAGGGTTGTGATAGAGGAGTTCGACAACCAATGGCACTAACGTCAAGGTACATAGAGGGTTTGGTGCACTTGATTAAATACTAGCTCCATACCCTCGTACATGACCAAATTCGATGGAAACATTGGAATCCACACAATCCTGAAATCCTGAAAAACTGTTAAGTCCGTTGGATTTTGAGTGAGATCTAAAATTCTACTTTCTCCATATGAAATCTAATGAGATCGGAACAACTCTCAAACATCCTGAGTCATTTCATGGTAATGTTAAAAATTTAAGTAAAAGGATTAAAATGAAAGATAAAGGAGAATACTTCTTTGATCAACTTATACAGAACTGGTCGATTTGGTACAAAACCGGTCAGTTCAGTGTCGAACCAGCCGGTTCCATTACAGAACCGGTTGGTTTGGCACCAAATCAGCCATTTCCGGTTTTGGACCTCGATCTGGGCCGGTTTGGTCCCAAAACCAGTCGGACCTTTCGATTCCACCAATTCTAATAACACGGATAACAACTCAAGTTCTAAATTTGCACTTGCTTATTTTAGCATGGATCGAATCTATAAAAGAAGGACGAAGGCACATGTATTGTTATTGTTGAGCACACAAGTTTGTGTGAGAACTCTTTGCTTGTGGCATGTGTATCTTTGAGGAGCTAGTGCACACGTTTTTAGGAGCTTCCTTGTGCTAAATAATAGGGCAAACTTGCACTAGGAAATAGGAAGCAATTCTACATTAGGATTTAGGAATTGAGTCATAAAGAATAGGAGGACTTGTGCACTAAGAAATAGGAGGCCTAGTGCGCTAGGAAATAGGGCCAGGAAGAGCGAAAGGAAGAAGGATCGGGGTCAGAGGATTGGAAAGCAGAGTTAGGCTTGTTTAGTAGGAGAACAAGTGTGTTCTCAAGAAGACAGATTGCCTGTAATCGATCTATTTGCTCAATCAATAAAATACCACAATAAAGAAGGCAAGTTTTCCCTTTTGGGTTTCCTAGGTAATCAAGTGTGTCAATTTGTGTGATTGTGTTTTTATCTCTCTTTTTATATTCTATTGTTTATTAGTTAAGAAACTTTGTATCTTGGTGAAAGTAAATCTGGTTTTAGTATTGGTTGCCTTGGTTTTAGTTATTCACTAAGTAGTTGCAGAGTTTTATGGAAATTTAACATGGTATCAGAGCAGAGATCAGTATAAAGACCACCACCAAGTTGATTAATCATTGAAGAGCACAAATCTGTCAGGAAGGCTAGCGCTATAGTTTAAAGAGCAGTTCCTTGGATAAAGTAGGATGCCATTCTAAGGACTGAGGGCAGATCATAGTTCAGAGGGAGCCTCTAACTTCTGCTCATGGCATGAGCGAATATCAATAGTGTTGGAAGATAATGGAGTGCTCAAGTTTATAAACTAGGTTATAGTGCCACCTCAAGATCCCCAATAGTTGGCCCAATATAACAAAAAATGATACCAAGGCAAGGAGGATCATTCTAGAGGGTGTCAAAGACCATAATATCCTTCATCTCCATGGGAAGAAGACAACATATGAGATGTTTAAAGCCATCTTAGATTTGTATCAGGGTTTCGGTGATGTCAGGAAGATAGCTCTCAAGGAGAATCTAAGAAGTATCCAAATAAGCAAAGGAGAGCCCATCGTCACATGTCTTTCAAAGTTCACTCAGGTTCGGGATGAGCTAGGTGGTGTGGGAGAGACAGTAGCAAAAAATAACCTTGTGAGTCTTGCGCTTTTTGGACTCCATAATTCTTGGTATGGTTTCCAGGATGCAGTGAGTGAAAAAAAAAAATTCCTGGTAGGGAAAGGTTTTGGAGTGACTCCATTCAAGAAGAAATTCGAAGAGGGACAAGAGATGGTAGATCAGTGAAGACAGAGGATGGATAAAACTTTGCCCTAATAGGCAAAAGCAACAAAGCTACCGGGCAAGAAGGGAAAAGGCGACAAAGCCAAGGGAAAGAAGGGCAAAGGCAACGTCGAGACCAATCAGGAGGGCAAGAGGAAGAAGAATCTAAGCAAGATCAAGTGCTTCCATTGCCACGAGTTTGGGCACTATGCTACAAAGTGTCCTAACAGGAAGAAGGGGTCCAGTAAGGATCATGTGGATGCGTTAGCTGAGGTAGATGGGTTTGCTTCTCAATTCGAGAAGGACTTCTCATTGATAGCTTGCATGGCAAGCTTAGTAGGCAGCAGAACGTGGTCTATTGATTCTAGAGCGTCCTTCCACATGACCAAGAATGGAGTGTGCAAGGGATGCACACTTGGCAAGTATGCTAAGTCATCTTTCCAGGGCCGAAACAGCATAGCCAAAGGGATTTTGGAGTTGGTGCATTCAAATGTATGCGGGCCCTTCGCTTCTCCATCACTTATGAGACATAAGTATTATGTTACTTTCATAGATGATTATTCCTGGAACATATGGATCTTCTTTATGAGGAAGAAGGAGGAGGTCTTCACCAAGTTCATGGAGTTTAAGGCCTTGGTAGAGAACCAGACTGGGAAGAAGATCAAATCATTGAGTGACAATGGCAGGGAATATATCTCCAATGCCTTAAGGGATGAGTGTGCCAAGGAGGGCATTAGGAGGGAGTTGACAGCACCCATGACCCTTAGCAAAATGGGGTGGCTGAGAGGAAGAACTGCAGCAAAGTTGGAGCGACCAAAGCCATATTACATGATCAAGGACTGACTATGTTCTTGTGGGAAGAGGCATGCAACACTACAATATTTTTGCAAAACAGGAGTCCACACAGGGTGCTTGAACGAGTTACACTAGAGGAGGATTTCATAGGCACGAAGCCTGATGTTTCACACTTTTGTATCTTTGGCACAAAATTTCACCGCCATATGTCCAAAGATAACAGGAAAAAGTTAGAGCCAACAACTAAAAAGGGTATTTTTGTGGGTTATAGTGAGACATGTGAAGCGTACAAGGTATATATTCCATCACTCAAGAAGACAGTTAATCAGGCGAGACGTGAGGTTTGAGGAGGACAGAGCTCTAAGGGAGTCCTTAGAGCAAGAGCAGGTTGGAGTACCTTAGGAGGAGCTACTCGCTCTCAAGGAGGAGCCTCAACTAGGATCACAGATTGAGTCTCAGCCAAATGGCAAGAGGGTCATATAGCAGTATGACCAACGAGATGATGAGGAGGAGAGTCTAAGACAAGAGAAGGAAGCTAATTAGTCAAAGACTCCTAGCACAGGGAGGAAAAGAGCCAAGTGGGCCGACGAGTTGATTTAGGAGGCCCGGAAGCATGCTGAAGCTCCTAGCTCTATGTTCAAGCAAAGCAAGCAGCCACAGAGGTACACCGGGTATATGGTACTGCTGACAGAGTTGTTGGACACAGAGCCTTCTTGTTATGAAGAGGCAGACTCTCAACAAGTTTGGCAGGATGCCATGGTAGAGGAATATTCCTCCATCATGAAGAACGATGTCTGGGAGATTATGCCATGACCAAAGGGAAAATCAATAATAGGCTCGCAGTAGGTGTACAAGATGAAGCATGGGGAAAATGGGAGTGTGGAGAAGTACAAGGCCAAGTTTGTGGGCAAGGGCTTCTCACAGATTGAGGGCATAGATTATGATGAGATGTTTGCCCCAGTAGCACGATATTCATCCATCAAGACGATTCTGACACTTGGTGGAAGATCCACCAGATGGATGTGACGACAGCATTTCTCAATGGAGTGGTTGAGTAGGAGATCTATATGAAGCAACCAAGGGGGTTTGAGCAGTTCAACAGAGACATGCATGTGTGTAGACTGAAGAGAGCTCTTTATAGGCTCAAGCAGGCTCTGAGAGCATAGTACACTCGTATTGACAGCTACCTTCGAGGATTGGGATTCACTAAGAGTGAGGCAAATCCCAACCAGTACTACATCATGGTTGGAGGGCTTTCGCTCATTCTAGTGCTCTATGTTGATGATCTTATACTGACTGGAGCAAATAGCTTGATTCGGGACCTTGTAAGGGACTTTGAGATGAAGGATATAGGGCTTATTGACTATTTCCCTAGATTGGAGGTTTGGCAAGGTGATGGTGAGATCTTCTTAGGACAGGGCAAGTACACGCGGGAGATTCTCAGGAGTATGCAGGATTGCAGGCCCATGGCCATGCCTCTAGTCACAAACTGGAGGAAGGTGGAGGCTACCAGAGCAACGCAGAGGGAGTAGATGCCACATTATACAGGCAGCTCATTGAGTGGTTGATGTATTTGGTCAACAAACAGCTTAATATTTGTTTTGCAGTAAACTAGCTAAGTCAGTTCATGATGGAACCAAACAGAGTTCACTGGGTCGCTGCAAAGCATGTTTTGAGGTACCTCAAAGGCACAACAAATTATGGATTGTGGTACAAACAAGTTGATGGAGTGAGGCTTAAGGGCTTCACAGATACAGATTGGGCAAGGTGTTCCACAAATTGGAAGAGTACTTTAGGTTGCGTCTTCAGGATTGGATCAGCAGCTGGTTCTTGGTTTAGCAAGAAGAAAATATCAGTTGCACTCAGTTCAGCAAAGACCGAGTACATGGTTGCCAGTTTGGCAATGTCCGAAGCTATCTGGATGAGGAAGTTGCTTGTAAGACTCTTCAAACAGAGGATGGATCCTACTGTTATACATTGTGACAATCAGAGTTGCATTAAGCTCTCTGAGAATCCAGTTTTTCGTGATCACTCCAAGCATATTGAGATCATGCATCATCATCTCAGAGATTGTGTGCAAAAAAGGATAATGAAGCTACCATACATTCCAACAGAGGAGCAGGCAGCACATATCTTGACCAAGGCATTGGAAATAAGCAATTTTGTATATTTCAGAGACAAGTTGGGAGTTGTACAGGATCCCTTCCTCGCTAAGAGGAAGTGTTGAAAATTGTAGCAAGTGAAGGTCTTCTTTGGCTCATGCCTTAGCCAAAAAGACCACGAGTTGTCCTTCTTTGACCATGGAGCGAGTTCATGGAAATGGTAAGCTTATTTCCAGTTTGCAAGAATAACTTCACGAGTCCATGCGTAGTGTTGGAGGATTAGTTACGTGGACCCTTCTTCAATTAACTATAGGATCGAATGACAATTCAAGTTCAGCTCAGGACGAGATGGGACTTCAAATTGATTGAAGAAAGGACGAGTTATAACTCCAATGATGATTGGAGAGAGAACCAGTTCAACTCAATTAACTTGTCAATCACAACTCAAGTTCTAAATTTGCACTTACCTATTTTAGCATGGATCGAATTTATAAAAGAAGGATGAAGGCACATGTACTGTCATTGTTGAGCGCACAAGTTTGTGTGAGATCTCTTTTCTTGTGGTGTGTGTATCTTTGAGGAGCTAGTGCGCATGTTTTTAGGAGTTTCCTTGTGCTAAATAATAGGGCAGAATTGCGATGGGAAACAAGAGGCAATTTTGCATTAGGATTTAGGAGTTGAGTCCTAAAGAATAGGAGGCCTTGTGCGCTAGGAAATAGGAGGCCTAGTGTGCAAGGAAATAGGGTCAAGCAAAACGCAAGGAAGAAGGACCAAGGTCAGGGGATTGCAGAGCAGAGTCAAGCTTGTATAGTAGGAGAACAAGTATGTTCTCAAGAAGACAGAATGCCTTGTAATCGATCTACTTGCTCAATCAATAAAATACCACAACAAAGAAGGCAAGTTTTCCCTTTTGGGTTTCCTGAGTAATTAAGCGTGTCAATTTGTGTGTGTGTTATTATCTCTATGTTTATATTTTACTGCTTACTGCTTATCTTGGTGAAAGTCAATCTGGTTTCAGTATTGGTTGCCTTGTTTCCAGTTATTCACTAAGTAGTTGTAGAGTTTTATGGAAATTTAACACAGTGTGTCGGGTCCGAGGAAGGTTCAAGGAGCAACAAGGGAGGCAGATCCAGATCAATTGAGTAAGATCGAAGGACAGATCTAGGGCTTGATCAGTTGGATTCCTCAGCTGGGCCATTATCCCAGGACGGAAGCCCAAGTAGGTTCTGAGTTTTTTATTAATGAAGAACTGATTTGTTGGGCAGAGATTTGTGCCTTATTGTGATTCAAATCAAGTAATTTTGCTTCCGCTAAATATTTTGGTTAGGAATTTGGTTGTGTATTTGTTCAGTAATTAATTGCTTGGAATTAAATATCAGGTGTTGGGTTAATGTATATTCTAACATGGTATTAGAGCACTAAGGAGGATCAGGTTGCGGGTAGTGTGCAACGTTGGGCATGATCAAGCAATTACGAGAGGGTGCAAAGTCATTGGGTGGAGGATCTGCTGCAACAGGCATGGACCAGCAGTTGTTGCCAGAGCTGGTAGTAGCCAGCAACATGTGCGAAGGACAGTGATAGCAACTAGCAAGATTGGCAGAGGTCAAGCCTCATAGGGAGAGAGGGACCATACCAGTCGAGGATTGGAAACAGAGTTCATGGGTGTCTCAAAGGACCGAGACAGACACATAGCAGTGCTAGAAGAACTTAGCACAGGATCAATGTTAGTGACAGAGATTAAGCAGGAGGCTCTGAAGACTGAGTTGATACTAGGGACTCGACATTGTAATCTGGAAGATGGGCAGGAGGCCTCTTCCGAATTATCAAGACTAGTTGGTATGAGCTAACATTGATGGGTGCTCAAGAGCAGGATCCTAGGAGCATGGTTGGAAGAAACAAATCTTCAGGTCAGATTCCAAAGCAGGTAGCAGAGAAGCCTTCCTGTTCAAAGGGAGAAGCTATAGCAGCAGATGACATGTTGGTGTTGGAGACAGATCTGAGTGGAGGATATTCTTATAGAAGAATCTCCCTCGCTAGGAGGTAGTGTTGATTTTTTGTAGCTCATACATGTACTTATAGCCCCGTGTTTTGACTAGAAGGACCTTTTTTTGCCTCTTTAGGAGCTTGCATGAGACATGCAAGGCATGCATGTGAGTTGCATGTGACATGCAGAGTTTGCATGTGACATGCAAGGCATGCCTGTAAGTTGCATGCGACATGCGGAGTGTGAAAGTGAGTTGCATTCATCAGGATTAGTTGCATGTGACATGCATGAGACATGTGTGTAATGCAAGCTAATTTTATGATTGGTAATTGAGTTGAAGTAAAGAAAGCTAAAGATAATAAAGTTAACAAAAGTTGAGTAATTTATCTTCAGTTGACTTGACGAGCTAATTTTGGCCATCAATCTTAGCTTAGAAAAGTTATAAATTGAACCTAAGGGTTGAGGCAAAGACACAACAGTGGCACAAGCCTCAGGAGGAGCCTAATACTCCAGCATGTTGGGTCTGGGAAGGTGCAAGAAGTAGCAAGGGAGACAAATCCAGATCATCCGAGGAAGATCGAAGGATAGATCTAGGGCTTGATCAAATGGATAATTCCAAGATTATTGCTATATATGCAATTCCTCAATTGGGCCAATATCCCAGGATGGGAGCCTAAATAGGTTCTGCGTTTTTGTTAATGAAGAACTGATTTGTTTGGCATAAATTCATTTGCATTCATGTGATTCATATCGTAATTTGCTTCTGTTGAATTTTATGTGTTAGGAACTTATCCATGTATTTGTTCAATAATTAATTGCTTGGAATTAAATACCAAGTGTTGGGTTGGAGTAAATTCTAACATAACCTATTTCCCTACCTTTCCTGATTTTTTTAAACCAAGTCTTATTTTTTCTCATTGCTTTTCAAAATGGACATGACTTATTTTGCCTCAAATTTGTATTAATTGGTTTTTTTGTTAACACAAATACATGGTGAATGTTCCATTGTCTACTTTACATTATTTATCTAATTTTTCATAATGTTTTTGCCCCATATTTTTCCATTTGATAATTTCAAACCAACTTTTAAAAATAAATGACTAAAATTTCCTCTTAGTGTGAATTCTAGTCATTCCCTTTTTCTCCATTGTATTTCCCTAATGTCCTGTCATTTAGAAACTCTTTGACTACTAAAACATTTATTTCAATGATTGAAAATCCCCAAGAAAAGTATCATACCAAAACATGGTTAGTTGCATTGACAATTAGAACCAAAGAACAACAAAATGCAAAGAAATGATTCATTTGATTAATACAATTGATAACAAAGTTGTTTAATTTATAACTTATAATAGAAATGCCCGCCAAGAAAGCATAATTGGTACAAACACATAAAAGAACAATGCATTCACAAAGAAGAATGTACTATAGACTACATATTTGCATTAATATGGGTTATTTTTGGCATAAGTTTGTAAACACTTCAAAAAAGTGCAAGATGTAAAAGAAAAATATGTATGAGAATAAGCATGACACTATATGGACTGGTTCAAATCTCCAAGGTTTCATTCCACCAAATATATTACTCCTTGCAAAGCAACTTATGTTAATCCTTGAATCTTGATACATGCAATCCTTCATATACAATTCCCAATGAGAACGCATGTTATTGCCCAAAATTTGGGGTGCTAATTACAAGGATGAGCTTTAAAATCCATTGCAACTGAGTTTAAAGAAACCTTATAAGTTACAGACTTAGACACTCAAAAGAACCTTTGATGGATCCAATCAGGAATCAAACATGGAGCTAGATCAACTGAATGGCCACATGACACCTTGTAGGTTAACTTCAACAATCAATATATATATATATGAAATTTGTTGAGATTTTGTGGTGTTGGGGTAGCTTCGGATGTGCTCTAGCTCCCAAACTTTGTGGAGGGACTAGAGTACATGAGATCTCCAAGACCCAGAAAGGGATTTGAGGAATTCCATCTGGTTTAAGAGAAATATAATTAATTAATATTTTTAATTAAGGACCCTAAATCTAACTTAGGAAAATTAAAATATTAAAGGTAATTAATTTAAACATGTGATGGAAATGACTTAAGTCACACGGATCAAGCTTTCTTTTAATCTTAGCCATCGAATCAAGATTAGATCACAGTTGTTGGTTTCCCAATGAGAAAAGTATAAAGAAAAGGCTTGGGGTCAATTGGAGGACACACACATAGAGGCAGAGCACTGAGACTAAGTTGGAATTCTAGGGCATGATTTGCTAAGAATTTCCAGAAGTGTTTCAGCTACAACGAGGAGTAGTATTGGCTAAGGGGATGATCTGGTCCCAGAGCCAAGAGTCAGCAAGAGGCAGAGAAGCAGCAGTTAGAGCAGCGCAGAGGGCTTATGTGCTACACAGGCCCAGAAAGGGCAGCACAGAGGCAGTAGGAGGCCATCAAGGCTTACGCAAGCCAAGCAGAGGTAGCGCAGGGACTATGTCACCCAGTCTGGGGTTACGCAAGCCTCTCCTGAGCAGTGCAGGGGCACCAGCAGGCTAGTAGAGCTGACGCGGAGGGCTTCAGAGCAGCGCTGGGGTTTCTGAAAACAGAAAGGGGCTGAGTTCTGTAAACCCCGTTTGAGGGTGTGAATCAATCCAGTTTTTCATCTCCGGAACTAAGGTATTGCTGCAGATCTTATATTCTCTATCGGGATAACCAGTAAGGTGCCCAGATTTGTTGTACTTAGAATCTACTTAATAATATAAACCCTCCAGCAACCAGAAGACCGGTTTTCCCACATTGGGTTTTTCTGGGGACAGTTGTCCAGAAAAACTTGTGTGTCACTTTGTCTATGTGCATGTATTCAGTTTAAATTTGTATCTGTGAAGAATTGTTAATGTGTTTACTTTGATGTTAATGCTGAAATTTCATATTAATAACTTGATTAAGTAGGAGAAGTATAACCAGATTTAACAGTAGGTTTTCTGCATAAGTAATATTCAAAAATTTTCACATGCTATCAAAGCGATTGCAGATCTAGCTGAATCATCAGCAAGAAGACTGAAGAACCCTTGTAACAAAAAGCAGCAAAGAAAGTAGCAGCAGCCGCAGAAAGGACAACATAGAAGTAGAGGGGAGCAGAGCCATGTAGAGGCCAGAGTGACGCAGTCTCCACACAGGCCCACGTGCTTATTGCGCAAAGGCTGTGTTGGGACTATCTGCTCCCGCAGAGGCCAGCCAGGGTGACGCAGTCCTGAAGCTGTGGATGATTCAGAGTGCAGGAAGCAGTGTTGCAGAAATTCAGTAGTTGCTGGTGGGGTTAAATTTCTGAAGGTGCGGAAATTAGCCGGAGCACTAGTTGACAAAGAGAAAGAGGAGAACAGCTTCTCAGAGGATTTCCAGCCAAAGAAATCTGCAGATTAATCAAAGGATCGAAGAGAGCTAATTCGTTGTGATTTGGCAGACTTCCAAGAGAGGAAGTCAGTTGTCAGAGGGAGCAGGGGGTGCCTTTCCCGCCAGGGACCCTAGATCCGAGTCTCTAGCATAGAGAGAAGGATTAGTTTCGACAGATTTATTGAGCAGATGGCACCTCAAGGACTACGTGATCAGGATAGGTTGGACGGCTTGTCCAACTTTGCAGTCTGGAAGGCCAAAATCCTAGTATTCATGGAGGCATACAATCTGAGGGAGCATGCAGAGAAAGTCCTGGCCACGCCAACCGATGCGAAGCTCCTGGAAAAGCATGAAGCAGCAGCACACGCCAAGCGCTTCATCATGGACAGTGTCAAAGATCATGTAGTGCCTCACATAGCCGAGAATAAAACGGCTCATGATATGTGGGTGGATTTGACCTCACTATATGAAGGAAGATCCATCCAGAGGAGAAAGCTTCTGGAGAATCAGATGAGATTATTCATGATGGCTAAGAGAGAAGAGATTGAACCCTTCCTTTTCAGATTACAGGTGATCAGGGATCAGTTGACTGCCATGGGAGTGAAAGTGGAGGATGATGTGATGGTGAGGACTGCACTCAATGTGGTCACAGAGGACTGGGAAACTTTTGTCCAAAGTATCTTGGGCAGAGCGGACCTTCCCAACTGGGACAGTATGTGGGCGATCCTCCGTCAAGAAGAACTTTGTCGGTTCACCAAGAGACAGTACAGCACTGAATCAAGTAAAGTGAAGAAGGAAGAGGAAGAAGATGCAGCCTTAGCATCAAAGAGGCAACAAGGGAGGAAGAAGCATGATCTATCAAAGATCAAGTGTTTCCAGTGCGGCAAACTAGGACATTTCGCCAGCAATTGTCCGCGGAAGAAGAAGGTCAAGGAAGCTTCTACCTCCAAGGCTGTTGTGGCGGACAATGGCTCCGAAGATGACGTGGCCATGAGGAATAATGAACCTCGAAAGTGGGGCAACATGGATCTGTAGAGCAGATACAAAATAGTGGCAGGATCCTTGAGTGGCCCAACTCTTGCATCACATATGAGCTACGGGAGCCTTAAGACAGTAGTGGGACAAGTGGAGCAATGGGTGCAGAGAATCATAGATGGAGCAGAGGCGGAGCTGAATGCAACAGCAGCATAGCAGCGCAGCGCAGAGGAGGCTGATGTGATTTCAGCAGCGTAGTGCAAGCTGGCTTACGTAGAGCAGAGTTGCAGCAGCGTAGAGGCTTCAGGAGGACAGCACAGCTACAGCGTAGGGAACTTCAACACAAAGGGGCTGATGTGACTTCAGCTATGCAGAGGAGGTCTGCTTACGCAGCAAAGCTGTTGTGGTGCAGCAACCTCCAAATGACAACAGAGATCAGCAGCCTATGGAGCTTCAGTGATGAGGATGCAGCCCAACTGACTTGTCTGTCAAAGATTGGGCAGGAGTTTTCAGTTGCTTCTCATAGCAACTGAGTTGCAGTGCAGCAGTTGGCAACACGATGCAGCAAATTGAGAGGGAGTTGCAGTACAGATGTGGCAGTGGCAGTGGCAGCGTCATGGGTAGCAGTGCGGGAGAGCAGCAACAACGCAGTGATGAAGGGTAGCGGGTCAAGCATCAATGCAGAGACCCACACTAGAGATTAGTGCAGGGCTTCAGGGTGAAGTAGTGTTGTATTAAAGCACTTTCCTCGCTAAGAGGGAGTGTTGAGATTTTGTGGTGCTGGGGTAGCTTCGGATGTGCTCTAGCTCCCAAACTTTGTGGACGGACTAGAGCACATGAGATCTCCAAGACCCATAAAGGGATTTGAGGAATTTCATCCGGTTTAAGAGAAAATTAATTAACTAATATTTTTAATTAAGGACCCTAAGTCTAACTTAGGAAAATTAAAATATTATAGGTAATTAATTTAAACATGTGATGGAAATTACTTAAGTCACACAGATCAAGCTTTCTTTTAATCTTAGTCGTCGAATCAAGATTAGATCACGACCGTTGTTTTCCCAACGAGAAAAGTATAAGGGAAAGGCTTGGGGTCAGTAGGATGACACACACGGAGGCAGAGCACTGAGACTAAGTTGGAATTCTAGGACATGGTTTGCTAAGAATTTCCAGGAGTGTTTCATCTGCAACGAGGGGTAGTATTGGCTAAAGGGATGATCTGATCCCAGACCCAAGAATCAGCAAGAGGCAGAGAAGTAGCAGCCAGAGCAGCAGCTACGCAGTAGTTGCGTAGGGCAGAGGGCTTCAGTGCTACGCAGGCCCAGAAAGGGCAGCACAGAGGCAGCAGGTGGCCATTAGGGCTTACGCAGGCCAAGCAGAGGCAGCGTAGAGACTGCATCACCCAATCTGGGGTTACGCAAGCCTCTCCTGAGCGGCGCAAGGGCACTAACAGGCTAGCAAAGCTGACGCAAAGGGCTTCAAAGCGGCACTGGGGTTTCTGAAGACAGAAAGGGGTTGAGTTCTGTAAATCCCGTTTGAGGGTGTGAATCAGTCGAGTTTTCCGTCTCCAAAACTGAGGTATTGATGCAGATCTTATATTTCTCTGTTGGGTTAACCAGTAAGGTGCCTAGATTTGTTGTACTTAGAATCTACTTAAAAATATAAACCCTCAAGCAGCCAGAAGACCGGTTTTCCCACATTGCATTTTTCCGGGGACAGTTGTCCAAAAAAGCTTATGTGTCACTTTGTCTATGTGCATTTATTCGATAAAGATCTATATCTGTGAAGAACTGTTAATGTGTTTACTTCGATGTTAATGCTGAAATTTCAGATTAATAACTTGATTAAATAGGAGAAGTATAACCACATTTAACAGTAGGGTTTCTGCATAAGTAATATTCAAAAATTTTCACAAAATTATCATCCCTTCCTTTCATAGTCTTAAAGCCTCAATCTTTACATTATAGTATTATATTGTGGGAACCCACTTGTTTTCTACATAGGTTCCTCCATAACGTGATTCATTGAATCGAAAGCATCTTTCTCATGGAAATTCATGAAATGAAAGAGAGACCACTACTCCAATTCACAAGGTATCCTTCAATATCAACACACAAACCAAACCTTTGTCATGGATACAAATGTTCAAGTGGGATCGCTTGTTTAAACTTTATTTTGGGAATAATTGTCCCATTCTATGTGCCTGGAAGGTTATAATTTATTCACCAATTCTTATGGAATTCTTTGGAAAGGGAACCCCAATAAAGAATCTATACATTGTATTAGGTTACTTCCCTTTACCGATTCTCCACATAGCATTTATACAAATGGTACCTCCCCTTTTGTAAATTTGAAATCTAAGGTCGTGGTGTTCTCTACTCTATGTGACATATTTCTTACAAGTGACTCAATGCTCATATTGGTCAAATGTAATACTCAAGTCATGATTTATACTTAGAGCCTTTGATTATTCATGAGATTGATCATTGTGAGAAGGGCCACACAAACAGTTATCTAACTTACTCGTCGACACCTATGGAAGATAACTAATTAAATTATAAGTATCACATGAGATGGTCATTATCAATGTCACCGAGCACTTCTCATTCTAGTAGGCACACGGTACACCTACTTTCCTTTTGCTAGAAGAACTTACATCATTGATTATGTGTTGGTTGACGAGTCCTTCGCTTCAAATATTTTTTATCATTGAGTCCTTTGCTTCAAATATTTTTGATCACTAGGCATCCTCTACTACCCCTCCTTGAATCATTCATGCAATGAGCCCTTTGCTTTAATATTCTTGATCTCCAGGTACTCACTACCCACACTCCTTTAATCAATTGTACATTCATGCCCTTCGAGATCTCTCTAAACCAACCCTAATGTTACCCTGATCAGTGTCACCTACATCACTCCCTTACTATTCACTTTGGTCATTTGTCTGGTAAGAAATGTAAAGCAAATCTTGAAATCAATCTTCCCCAAATTTATGAAACCCAAGATCCTATATAGAAATCCCATTATTTCTCCCAAGATATTTGGTTAGTAGCATTATCTGTTTTTTCCCATTCCATACACACCCCTCATCCCTGCACTTTGTGTGGTGTTTATCCTCAAAACTTTGAGTATTCCAAAGACTACAAAAGCACCCATATATTAATGGAATACAACCTCGCCCATAGACATATGGAAGCCAACCAAGCCTAAGTTTACAGAAGCATAGTCAGGAAAAAAGAAACAACAGTACAAATGGCAACTCTTCTTTCGTAAATTTGAAACCTAAGGTCATCACGTTCTCTACTCTACATGACATATTTCTTACAAGTGACTTCAATGCTCATATTGGTCAAATGTGATATTAAAGTAATGATTTATAATTAGAGCCTCTGATTATTCATGAGAACGATCATCGTGAGAAGGGCTACACAAATAGTTATCCAACTTACTCATCAACACCTATGGAAGACAACTAATTAAATTAGAAATATCACATGGGATGGTCATTGTCAATGGCACCAAACACTTCTCGTTCCAATAGGCACACCTCCTTTCCTTTTGTAGGAGTTAATGTCGTTGATTATGTGTTGGTTGACGATTACTTTGCTTCAAATATCTGATCACTAGGCATCCTCTACTATCCCTCCTTGAATCATTCATGCAATGAGCCCTTTGCTTTAAATATTCTTGATTTCCAAGTATTCACTACCACCACTCCTTTAATCAATCATACATTCATCTCCTTCGGGATCTCTTTAAACCAACCCTGCTGAGACCCTGCTCCGTGTCATCTGCATCACTCCCTTACTATTTACTTGGTCAATTCTCTGGTAAGAAATACACAGCAAATCTCGAAACCAGTTTTTCCAACATTTATGAAACACAAGATCCTAAAAAGAAATCCCATTATTTCTCCCAAGATATTTGGTTGGTGGCATTATATGTTTTTTCCTATTCCATACACACCTCTCATCCCTGCACTGGTTTATCCTCAAAACTCCTGGTATTTCGAAGACTACAAAAGCCTCCATAGATTAATGGAATAGAACCTCACCCATAGACACGTAGAAGCTCAGCAGGCCCAAAGTTTACGGGAGCATAATCAGGAAAAAAGAAACAAACGTAACTCATTTACAGAGAGAAAGAAAACCATCAGCAGCCTAGAGTCATCCCTACATCCTTAAATACTTTACCACATCTCTAAATGAGAGGAAGAAGTTGTGGACTAAAGATCAAACAGGTTTCAGAAGGAATCACCACACTTGTGGTCATATTTTTATGCTCACAACCGTCATTGACGAAGCAAACACAAGGTATACATTCGCTTTGTGAACTTCCGGAAAGATTTTGACAGGGTTTTAAGAAGCCTACTACTTGAGGGCCTTAAAGTGTTGGAGCTCCCAGACTTGGTGATCTCTTCAGTTCTGACTCCATGTGATAGGATTTTTTACAGGCTCCGTACCAAGAAGGGCAACACAAATAGCATACACATCACCATAGGAGTCGGCGATATACAGTGACAAACTTTCAACAGCACAAAAAAACAAGTATTGGGGGCTTTAGAAAATGAGGGGAATTAGCTCGAATTTAAAATTCCGAAAAAACAAAGGCGATGAAAGCCAACGTTTGGATACAGCTTTAGACCCAACATTGTGTTAAAGTGAAATGATTCCGTGGTATTATAATCCGGGGCCGTTCGATTAAGGTTTTCCTGTTCCAGATTCATAAAAGTTAAACAGAAGCTGGAAAAATAGAAAACGCCTGAGCAAAAGATTATCTTATGCGGACCTGTTTTTTTAGCATTCCTGCCAGTTCTCTGAGACACGCCACCATCCTGAGCTTGAGCTTTGCAGTGCAAATTCTTTCTCGCTTTAAAGGAGACACTGTTGCATTTTCTGCACGTTTTTCTCGACTGAAAAAACCCGATTTCAGTATCAATGCACCCGCTGGAACGGCCTGAAGCTACTTTGGGCCTCTGCGGAAGCGACGGTTGATGTAAAAACAACGAGGAGTTTAACAGATTCGCCATTTCTGCAGGGCCGAGCTTGTACCACTGTAATCCTTTATTAGGTATAACCAAGATTCCAGTGAAAAGAACAGGATATGACTATTACTCTATCATTTCACGATAATATAAAAATGTTTGCGACTGATCTCGATCTCGATCTCCCTTGTTTTTGAACGGAATGCACTAAAAAATTTGTTTAGGGGACTCGTTTTACATAACTCGCATTATTTTAATGGTAATAATAGTTTCAAAAATACTATTATTTTTAAATTTAGGGATAGACTGAGATGATACGGATTTCTAAGCTACTAGTTTGACATCTCTTACATTATTTTAATGGTAATAATAGTGTCAAAAATATTATTACTTTTAAATTTAAGGATAAATTATGTGATGATAAGGAGCAAGGGAAAAGGAAGTTAAGATACTACAAAGAGGTAATCAACTTCACTCTTGATAATCAGAATTATCTTTTTGTTTTGGCCAACACTAAGAAAAAAATGAACATCACTAAGATCAGAACTAATTCTCATGAGCTTCGTAGTAAAACCGTGCGATGGTCTACTACCAAGACTCCCTTGGACAATAGAATATGCAAGCTTTGTGATACTAAGAAGGTGGAAGATTAAAAACACTTCCTTTTAGATTGCCCGACTCTTACTCACATCCACTTTCATTTCCCTAACCTCTGCCACACTTTCAATCTTCTTGACTTGTTAATTCAACCCAACTATAGTGATCTTGGTGCGCTTTTTTCCCTTCTTTTTTATCATAGAAATAAGATTTTGAAGAATCAAAATTTAATTCTTTTTTTTTAAGTCTGATAGACCGCATTGGTCTTAGTGGACGTTAATCATCATCAAATTTAATTAATTTATAATAATAAAAAAGTATCATTTAAATATCTAGAGTTAAATTTTGATATATAGTTTTTTTTCTTTTAAATTAAGATTAAATATCTTCCCCTCTCAGGTCCGAGTGCTCCCTCGTCATCGGCGCCTTGTCTATCTAGGCAAGACAACGCTCATTAAGGTAATGATTAAGGCCACCAAATGCCATCCATGCATCTGTAAGATCCCAAACAACTAAATAATCAATATATCTATAACATTCCAGTGTTCTAATTTAAAAGCTAAGAAGCAAAACACTGAACACAGAGGATCTGAAAAGAAGGGTGCAACCCTTATTATATTATTATCTGAAAGTAATACATGCCAAAATGATCAACCATGAAATCCCCTTGCGAGATGGCATGCACGGTTTCTCAACAAGACTACACTAAACATTGAAGCACAATCGTGAACCCTGAATGGATCCACCACACAATCTCACCATGGGGTTTTCGTCACAGGATCAAAGTGGAACTGGCCATGCCAAGTTCTCAACAAACACAAAATAAGACAAACAAACTCAGGATGATCCAAACACCTAGCTCCTATCCCCTTTAATAGGTTCAAGGGACTCTCTAGAAACCTTATTTTATTATTTTCCCTCGAAAAACGAAGGCAAATTCTATGGGCAGGTCCCATGGGAAAATACCATGGGTAGATTCCGTCCATTTTGACCTTATAAAAAAAAAATAATAATAATAATAATAAATAAATAAATTATTAAAAAAAAAATGAATATTACAAATCCTCGCGCCCAAAGATTGATTCCCCTAAAGCAATCCACTTCTATCCACATCAGAAGCATTTGTACATTGATACCAGTATCCCAAACAATCCTCCGCCTAGTCCTTCCCTCGATAGATTCACCTGGATTCCAAACAATACTTCGTCCAATCCTGCCCCCAATAGATTCTCCCAGATCCCAATGCCACCTAACTGCTGGGAATTGTGGGTTATGATACCATCTCAATCCTCCATCACTACCTGTGCTTAAGGGCCCAAGCTGAAATATGCCCAAGAGTATCCTCCTAGGCATCATCCCATCAATAAAGTTCCAACTCATAATCTCTCACTAATCCATCTTATGGGAAGGATCTAATGCATGAATGCCTGGACATGGAATAAGTCTAGCATGTTAATGTTGCTCCAGCCGATCACCCAACATGATCCATTTGTAGAACTTTGTCCTGCTCTCCCTAATGTACAGAGATGGGTTAGTAGTGTTGCAAGTCTTATCTATGTACTCATGTAGAGGGCTTCTCTAGAACACCCAATTGTACTCCTCTTGCTCCCTTGTGAGGGACTTGAGTCGTTCCTCAACACTAAACAACTTGGTCATTGATTCGACACCTACCCCTGTGAGCTCCTCAATTTTTGTATTCCCCTGTAAGACAGTGTCTCAGATTGTCTAAACTCTCTGCTTCAACATCATAAGATATGTCTTGAAATGCATGATATTTTCTCGAAAGTCCTCTACTAACAATTTTGGTGCCATGTTGAATGCCTCTATATTTGTCTGCATCGGATGTTCAACTCTCTATAAAAAACATACTATATTTTTCACCCTGCATACTATATTTTTCATGTTTCCCCTCATGATCATGTTCATCACGTTGGTTTATTACTACTGGCTCCTCTCTTGAGTCTCCTTGAATGTCTTTTTCCTGGCCTTTTCCCCGTGTAGGGACAATCGGTTGTTCACCCTCTCTGGTTGTCAAACGTGGATGTATCGCTGGTCTGGTATTTACACTTGATTGCCCATACTCTTTATGGGTGTCCTCCTGAATATCTATGGAATCAATTGTACAAGAGTCTACCACATAGTTACAAGGGATTACCTCCTTCCTTTCCCCGTGTACTTTTTCAAGCTGATTGATTATCATCGGCTTGGTCTACAAGTCTCTATGAAAAACATTGTGTTATTGCTCACCATCTATACTTGACTACTCGGATCCTTCATGGGGGTGCTCTCCTAAAAATCGATGAACCCAACTATAGACTAATCCCCATGATCTGAAGCAATTTCCTCTTGTTCTATCCTTCTTGCCTCCTTTCTATCACCTGGACGTAAATGGTCAAGTGCCCAAGGACCCTTGCAGATAAATCATAGTCCTCTCCTTCCTAGTTCATTCTTGTTGCAGGTTTGAGTACCTTTGTTCTTGCTTCCTCCATCAATCCTTTTAAACTCCTTAGTCAACACCCTTCTGAGCAATTTTATGTTTTTCATGACCAATTTCTCCACTATATCATAGGCAGTTGAGGATACAATTAGTTAATTTCTCCAAATTGGATCTTAGGATCTTGCAAACGTCAACATCTCCTTCTAAAAAAAAAGACATAATATTTTGCATGCTTGTTTTGATATTGTCTAGGTGAGATAATGTAATGCTGGTGTAAAAATTATGGAACACCTGAAAGATCAAGTCCTCACATCCTAGATTTAGCATGAATGTGCCAAAGTTGAACTCTGTCGTGAGTTCTAAGATTTTGTGTCGCTTCTAAAAGGTATAAAGCATGAGGTTGTTCAACCCTTGAATGGATTCTACTATTAGTTGCAATATCTCCCTCGTGATATCATTATTGTAAGGCAGTGGTGGTGATCTTATAGTTATGATCCTTCTGAGATAATAAGCAACTGTGAGCCTGAATTATTCACAAGGATGCTCCTAGAGTTTGGGTTGTATCAATGCAAGCATAGATGGTGTAACGGACCTGGTGAAAATTCCATGTAATAAATGTTAAAAATAATACCACGGTTGATGGGACACTTATTCAAAGTTGAATGTTGGGCAAAATATCCTAGGGGGTGTTGATTTGGTTTATTATGGCTAAGGAAATTGGCAAAGGCTATGGCTAAGGCATTAAAGAGGCAAAAAGTAATTTTGGGCACATTTATTTATGAAAATAATGGAAATTAGGAGAAAAGGGAGGTAAAAGGTCACAGGTGGAAATTAAAGGAAAATAATGGAAAATGAAGAAAATAAAGGCCTATTCTATAAATAGGCTTATGAGGATCAGTTGGTACCTTTGGTCAGTACATTTTTGCAGTTCTCTCATTATTCTCTCTCTCTCTCTCTCTCTCTCTCTCTCTCTCTCTCTCTCTCTCTCTCATACACACACACTCTTGGACACTTAGAGTTTTTGGAGCACTTGGGCATTTTGAGCAAGAAAGTAGGAAAAAGGAGTAAGTAAGCAAGGAGGAGTGGGAATCAAGCAGCTACAGTAGGATTCTTGGTAGGTATCGATTTGCATGTGTATTTCCCTTGCTAGATTTGGCATGCATGGTATTGCATGTGGTTCTTTGTTGTCTTGGCATGGGTTTTCCTAGGTGTGACATTTGTGAAAAATTCAGGATCCTTGATACAGAAACCCTAATGCTAACTATTAATTTACTTCTCCTACTTGATTTATTATACAAGTTATTTAACTGAATATTTAGAAAAATAGTGAAGTAAACACAAATAGCAGCCTACACAACTACAAATCATTTACTGAACATCACGCACATGTAACAAATGACACATAGATTTTTCGGACAAATGTCCCTGGAAAAACCCAATGTGGGAAAATCGGTGCAGCAGCTCTAGAGGGTTTTATTATTATGCAGAATCTGAATACAACATTCTAGGCACCAGAAACGATTTTCCCTAGAGATAAATTACATGGTAGTTGTACTTTATCACTCAAAGACAAAAAAATATGGCTGAATCACACCCCGGTCAGGAATTACAGATAATTTCGAGCCCTTTTTGGCCCACTAGAACCCCAGCATTGCCCTTCCAGCCTCTACGTCAACCTCTACTGGCCATCGTACCCACTGCGTCACACTGACTGGTGTTGCATTGCCCTGGCTGGGCCTACGTCACCCTGGCTGGGTCTCTACTACCCTTACGTTTCCCTTACTGGGCTTAAGTTGCCTCTACGCATTCCTTTGCATGGTCCTGCCTGGACTGCATCCCTCTGGCTGGCCTCTGCACAGCCTGGTACAATGGTGCCTCTCTACTATTATATTCTTGGCCATGGATCAAATCATCCCTTGCCGATCTCTGCCCCTCACTACACTGCAAACTCACTTCGAAATCCTTAGCAAACCCCGCCCTAGAAATTTGACTTAGCTTCAATGCTTCTACTATGTGTGTATTCTCCAACTGACCCCAAGCCCTTCCTTTATACTTTTCTCATTGGCAAACCAACAGTTTTGATCTAATCTCTAATGGATGGCTGAGATTAAAAGAATCATTGATCCACGTCACTTAGAACATTTTATCACATGTGTAAATTAATTCAATTTAATTTTTTAATTTCCATAAGTTAGACTGAGGATCCCCATGAAAAAAAAAAAATTATTAGAATAACTTTTACACCAGATGGAATTTATCCAAACACTTTGTGGATCTTGGAGATCTCGTGTGTTCCAACCCCTCCACAAAGTTTCGGAGCTAGAGCACACCCGATGCTACCACAAAATCTCAACATTCCCTCTTAGCGAGGAGTGTGCTCTAGTAATACTTCCACATTGAAGCATTGCCCCTGATCTCTGGCATCGGTATTCGCGTTGCTGATGCTTGTCTTGTTGCCATCCATCTATTACGTTGTCGCTTTCTGTATTGCTTCCCATGTCACTGTCATTGACATTGCCACATTTTTACTGCAACTCCCTCTCAAATTGTTACATAATGCTCCCTATAGCATTGCCAACTGTTGTACTGCAAATCAGTTGTTGAGAAGTAAGAAACTGAAGGAAAATCACCCAGCAACTGACAGACAAGTTAGTCGATCTACATCTCATCACTGAAGCACCCTTTGTTGTTGCTCTGTGTTGTCTCTCTGAAGCATTGCGTTGTCTGTTGCACTGCCTCTGCGCTGCTGCTGCCTCTCCTCTATGTTGCTCTAAACTTCAACGTCCCAGCACTGCTTCTGCTTCTCCATGATCTTCTGCACCCACTGCTACAGTCATCTTGTTGTTGTCTTAAGGCTCTCGTAGCTCGTATGTTATCCAAGAGTTTGGGCACCTCAAGGATCCCGCCAACCATTTGTAGTTGCTCTATAAATCAATATCGCCCCATATCTTCTCTCGAGGCACATTAACACTCATGGCCACATCATTATCACTACCATTGTCCCCTTTCAATGTTTTTTCCTTAGAATAAGATGCTTCCTTGTCCTTTCGCTTAGGACAAGTGTTGGCGAAGTGTCCAAGATCACCACACTTGAAGCAATGGACCTTGGATAGGTCCTTCTTCTTCTTCCCTTGTTTCCTTTGTCCCTTAGATGAAAGGGTTGCATCTTCATCCTCCTCTTTATTCACCTTGACTCCTCCATTGTTGCTTTGCTTCTTGGTTATCCTCCTGATTTCCTCCTGACGAAGGATTACCCACATGTCCACCCGAGATGGTAGCACTGCTCTGCCCAAGATGCTTTGGAAAAATGTCTCCCATTCATCGGTGACTTCATTCAGGGTAGTCCTCACCATGAGCCCTTCATATGGAGTTGACCCCATAGAATTCGCTGGTATCGAATAGTCTACAGTCTAAAGAGGAAGGGATCGATTTCCTCCCCCTTCTGCATTTGGAACAACCACATATGATTCTCCGAAAGCATCTACCTCTAGATGGAGCTTCCCTAATACATCGTCTTTAGTTGTCCACATCTCGTTTGTCATGTTCTTCTCGAAAAAATGTGGGACCATGTGATCTTTTACTCCATCCATGATCAAGCGCTTAGCCCGCGCCTGATTCTCGTTGAACTTCTTTAGTGGATCAACATCGGTTGGATTAGTTATGACATTTTTTGTATGATCTTTGATGTCGTACACATTAAGGGCTATCAGGATTTTGGCTCTCTAGATGAAAAAGTTGGACACATCGTCCAACCTATACAGGACCATCTAGCTCAAATTTGTCGAAGGGAAAACTCTTCTCCCTTTTGTTGCTGCTACACTCAACAAAAGACTGGACCTGGGCTTCTTGGCGAAAGAAACCCTCTAGAGAATGTGCTCCCTTTGAAAAAACATTTCCCTCCCGGAAATCCTTCACCAATTCTGACGAAATCAGTCCTTTATGATCACTCCTCTTGATCAAACTCAAAATATTTAGCTAGAGAATCTTTTGAGCAATTTTTCTCCTCCCGCTTTTGTCACCTTTTCTAGGCATTGCTTTCCATCGACATAACCTATGCCACACTAGCGACTTCTGAAGATTAGAAACTGCACTTCTGGTCTCATAAAACTGCACAACAACTCCCCAAATCGGATTGCATCAGCCTCTGTGTGAGCAGATTGGCTCAACGTCCCTCTCCTGGTGCTACGTCAGCCTCTGTGTGAGCAGACTGGCTCTTTGTCACCTCTCTGGAGCTGCGTCAGCCTCTGCGTGAACACACCAACTCTGTGTCACCCTTGCAAGGTATTTTATCCGTCTAGTGTTGCGTTGCCTTCTTCCAGAACCGTGCTTCTTCAACTACCCTTCCTACAGCCACTTTGCTGATGGATCAGCTTGATTTGCAACGCTCTGATACCATGTGAAAATTTATGGATCCTTAATACATAAACCCTACTGCTAACTATTGATTTACTTCTCCTACTTGATTTATTATACAAGTTATTTAACTGAATATTCAGAAAAATAACGAAGTAAACACAAATAGCAGCCTACACAACTACAAATCATTTACTGAACATCACACACATGTAACAAATGACACACATATTTTTCAGACAAATGTCCCCGGAAAAACCTAATGTGGGAAAATTGGTGCAGTAACTCTAGAGGGTTTTATTATTATGTACAATCTAAATACAACATTCTGGGCACCAGAAACGGTTTTCCCTAGAGAGAAATTACATGGCAGTTGTACCTTATCACTCGGAGACAGAAAATATGGTTGAATCACACCCTCAGTCAGGGATTATAGATAATGAGCCCTTTCTGGCCCACTATAACCCCAATGTTGCCTCTCTAACCTCTACATCAACCTTGACTGGCCAGTGTGCCCACTGCGTCACCCTGATTGGTGTTGTGTTGCCTCTGCCTGTTGAAGATTGCAACAAGAAACAGTGAAGGAGGCATCCTGAAACATCTTTCCTGATCCTAGCTGGAAAGTGATCACCAAAACTAGGTGGGGGCCACACAGGTGATTTTTTGTCGCAAAGTCTATTTTTAGAATATGTCTATTTTTAGACATATGGATCATGGTCTATGAGTTGCAGGATGCTATTTATGGATGATTGGTCGAGTTGGTAAAAATAGATGGACCTGTATTTTTAGACATTGGGCGGTTTCTATTTTTAGACTGTCGGGCTAAAAATAGAACAGTCAAATATTATTAACCCTTAATAATATTTAGACTATAAACATTATCTTTTCCTCTTGGAGAACTTTAGTTTGATGATTGGATGTGGCACATGCAGCTGAAAGAAGGAAATATGCTTTTCCAAGGGTTAGTTGAGCTATTGCATAGTTTGACTTCGATTAGAACTCATGTGGCGAGTTTGGTGGAGTTGATGAGACAGTTAGTGGAGTTGTGTTCGGTTTAACTTAGTTGAACTGGTTGTATTTAGTCCTAACGACAAATACACTAGTGATGAAGTGGTGTGGGTGGTATTAATTAATTCACTAATTTAAACTCATAAATCAACTAAAGAATACATCGGTTAAGCTGCAATGCATAGGCACTCAGTTCAATAGAGACCGAGTGTTAGAGGTGGGTGAAAGAGCGAGTGTGCTATCGATTTGTGACTATAACTGTGCATGAGATTTGCACACACATTGATTGAGATTTCCAATGAGGATTGCGCAGTACAAGCCAAGGGGATTCGAACTTGGATCTAATTCATTCTCATCTTGGATTGCGCAGTAGAGGCAGGCAAACAGTGGAGGAGATTTGAACCTATGACTTGTTCAGATCTGAGCTAGTTTGTGTGTAACAATGTGAGATAGTGCTGAGAGTTGTGAAGAGCTTTGTGCTATGTATTGTTACATGTTCTCTATCATTATTATAATATACAGATAGCTGGGGGTTTTCAGTTGTATGCTTTCCCCATTACATACTGTGTTATATGTGCGCTTGATTATGGTTTTAATGTGCGCATGCGACTGCTTCTAATTCCGCAAATTGATGATAAATTGTAGAAGAGGTTATGCATTATGCATGAAGCTCAAATAGTGTGTAAACAGGATAATCTCGGTGAATAATTCATTTATTGTATATAATTTCTACACTGCCCTGGCTGGGCCTGCATCACCCTGGATGGGTCTCTACTGCCCATGCGCTACCTTGGTTGGGCCTGTGTCACCCTAATTGGGCTTACGCTGCCTCTACGCAGTCCTTTATTTTGTCCTGGCTGGACTACGTCCCTCTGGCTAGCCTCTGCGCTGCCTGGCACAATGTTGCCTCTCTGTTGTTATATTCTTGGTGTTACACAGTAATTTTTCACTGTCCCTGCAATCCCCGTCCCGCACATTGGAGGGTTCGTTTCGTGACCTGTGAGCAGTGACATGGCTTGAAACCACTTTCATGACATCCCTCTGAACAAGAGATTTCATTGCCTTGAAGACATTTCCTTGTGAAAAACCCTAAAAATGGCCCTTTTAGCATTGGCGCGAGCAGGCAGTTCAGTACCCGCGCCAATGGGGAAAATACTTCAAAGAGGTCGCGCCAGTTGGCGCTCTGTCCCAGAGTCGCACTCGCGCCAGCCCATTTAAGCAATGTTTTTTAAAAATAAATGACAGAAGTTTCGTCCTAACTGATCCAGGAACTGATATCTATC
Organism: Pinus albicaulis; assembly: GCA_034641835.2. Lineage (NCBI taxonomy): Eukaryota > Viridiplantae > Streptophyta > Pinopsida > Pinales > Pinaceae > Pinus > Pinus albicaulis. The sequence continues at coordinate 1,017,016,188 of CM076580.1, read as the reverse complement.
TTGAGTTGGGAGGTTTGGCTACGGGTTTCCATAGAGAGGAAGTGGTTTGCCACCTCTCATGGAAGCTTCCTTAAGGATAGGGCCAATCCCACGATTATAGGGATCCCAACTCTCCTTCCTCCATCTATAAAAGCTTGCCCATCTCCATTGCAAGCTAGTCTTCAAGTTCCCAAATTTCTAGAGCCTCGTGCTGCAAGAGCCTCCATAATTCCCTTAAGGCCAATTTTAAGCAAGGAGACTATCGTTAAGATCCGAAGAGAGAGGTTTGTCCCATCCTTGACAGGCTTTTCGAGATGTGTTCTGCTAGCGACCCGCCGAAGGAGAATTCAGCGTCAGAACTATGGTTGTAATTTTCCTTTGATTGATTATTAATGAACGACTATTGGTTATGGTTCCACTCTTGTTGTTATTTATGATGATGAGTTATGTCCTTTCTGACTGAGATATAGTTGCATCTACTAGATTTTATGCTTGCGTTTGGTTTGTTCCTCGCATGTGCAGGTGTCCTATCGCGGAGATCGTGGGGATCGTGATCTGCCAGAGCGAAGGAACGGGAGTGCCACCTCTTCTACAAGCAACAACGTTGGATTCCAGGTAAGCCTTCATTGTTGGTCGGTTTATTTGCAATTAGGAACCTGCACTATAGCGTGAACGATTGTTGCTAGACCCGGTCTGGGCTAATAGGGATCGCCTCTGTCCGCAGAGGGGATTTACCTCCACAACACTTGGCCTTGGAACAGATCATCCCTTGTCGATCTATGCCCCTCACTGCACTGCTAAATCACTTCGAATTCCTCAGCAAACCCAACCCAAGAAATTCGACTTAGATTCAGTGCTTCTGCTATGTGTGTATTCTCTAACTGACCCCAAGCCCTTCCTTTATAATTTTCTCATTGGAAAACCAACGACCATGATCTAATCTCTAATCAATGGCTAAGATTAAAAGAATGCTTGATCCACGTCACTTAGAACATTTCATCATATGTGTAAATTAATTCACTTTAATTTTTTAATTTCCTTAAGTTAGACTTAGGGTCCCCATTAAAAATTTTAATTATTAGAATAACTTTTACACCAGAGGGAATTTCTCTAAATGCTTTTTGGGTCTTGGAGATATCATGTGTTCCAACCCCTCCACAAAGTTTCAGAGCTAGAGCACACTCGATGTTACCCCAAAGTCTCAACAACATTGTATTCAACCTAGCCTTGCCATTTCCGGATAGCCATGGTGTTGTGGTATTCTCGTGTTTTGGTTTAGTTGGATCACCGAATGGATTTAAAGCTGAGTGAGGTGGGTCTCTAAATGATATAGAATCGGTTCGTTTGTTGCCTCAATTTAAGCCCTAGTAACCCCTGATTCAGACTGTGGGTTGTAGTAAATCCTGAGAGGTGGTGGTTTACTCTCCATTATAGCCCTGGGAATCTCGGGTTTGGGATTGCGGTAAATCCTAGAGAGTATGTATCGGTTTAGAGCGTGGTAACCGTTGATTCAAACTGTGGGTTGAGGTAAATCCCGAGAGACTAGGAGACAGGAAAATTCCTCATGGTTTAGGCGGAGAGAATACGATGATACCCATGCTTGTGTTGGCCTAGTGATCGAGGTAGATCATGGTAAATCTAGTTATCACATGTTTATTGATGAGGGTGAGGTGTTTTAGCCTCAGGATGCCCTGTTTGGTTCTTTCTGTTTAATTCCCACATTCATGCTTAGAATATGGCACAGGAATGATTGGCTGAAGTCAGACTTGGTTCAACCAATCTATGGTCGAGTGGAATGTGGGAGTCCCATATCCGGTTGGTTTTTACATTCAGTAATGAAGAGCTCATTTATATAGTATTTGGTATGCAAATATACTAGTTTATGTGTGGATTTTATTGCTATTGTATCCATTGTATTTTTGTTATTAATATGTTGGTTATGAGCATGTATTCGATCAGTGATGATGTATGCTTATATTCGTGTTTTTTCTTGTAAATGAATATCCCATGTATCTATGGTAAAATTAATTGTATGATAGGTTATGATGCAGGGGAGAAATGCTTCTTAGCCATTCTTAGATAAGAAAGAGACCTCTTTGTTTAAATATGTTGTTTACACCTGCAGATGTTATGTTTGTGACATGTTTGACGAAATGCCTGTCATGGTTGGGTGGGGTTGAATGAGTTATGATTGATGTGATTGCCTCCATGTGTTTATTTTAAATTTATTTACCCTCTCTTGAAGTTACAAGAAGTTTTGGGCAGTTATTTGGGCTCAGGGGCTGAAAATGTGGCACAGGTCTCGAAGCTACAAGCGGAAAAATTGTTGTTTGGGCCTTAGCTGTTACCTTGATAAGGCTAGCCTACGTCTATAGGGTCTATAGCCACTACCTTGCCCTTGAAAGCTCGTGGCTCAGCCTCAAAGTGGCTAAAAATTAGTACCCCTTCAGGAAATAGGGCCCTGGAAGGTTGGCTTACCTCCTAGGATGTTGATGTTGTAGTGTAAGGTGTGTGTTTGGTGTTTCCGTTAGTTCCACTTCCTTAAGGTCATCTAGGAGGTTGAATCTCATATTAATATCCTCTCGCCACATGTTTACTCTAGTTTGTCGGTTACTTGGGTAGATGTGGGAAGAGGGTAGTATAGAGTGGTATCAGAGCATGGTTCAACTTTCGGACTTGATTGGGTGGTGTGTTGGTCATGCTTTTATATTGATTGCTTATGTGTTTTCATACCTATGTTGTATGTGGTTGTTTCATCCATTTTGTGTTGGCTATGGTGGCAGTGGTGTCACCATTGAAGTGCTTATGGTGTCGTCATCAACATGTTGTGATGCATGTGTGACTGATGGTATGTTGTTCTTGTTCATGTATTGTGCACACACTCTTGTTTACATGTTGTACGTATTGTGTGTGCAATGCTTGTTTATGATTAGGTCACATATGGGTCATGCTTGTGTATTGTATGTGTGTGCTTGCGTGTGTAGTGTTATATGTTGAATGTGCATGGGTGGGTCATGTTGGGTTGTATGTTCCTTATGTTCATGAATGGTTCATGCTTGTGATTGTGTATGGCCAAGTTTGCATTGGTGTGCATTTGGTATGGTCATGCATGTATGACTGGACTCCAACTATAATACATTTATACGTTTATATGCCTAGACATTACATGTTTACATGTTGTCATGGTTATATCTATACATGTATTACGTTGATTGGTTGATCTTGCTGGAAGCATCCTCCCCAAATTACATTAAGGTATGTAGGTTTATTGTTATTTGGTTTAGCTAACATATTATGCTTGGGAGGAAGAAAATATCAACATGGATAGAAAGGTGCTAGAATACAATGACTCCCCCCGTGAGTCATATGAGTAGCATGGTGGGCATTCTTCTAAACACATTGAGAATCCTAAGGGAAGAAGTAAGAAGTTGGAAGGCAGACAATAAAAAGCTCATATAGGCACAAGAGAAACAAGCAGAGGTGAATGAAATACCTCTACAGATCTTGTCAAATTTATAGAAACAAGGGCCACTATGGATCAGTTATGGAAATGATAGAACCATTGGGGCATATGGCAGTGAGTCTCCTGGTAAACACAGGTTAGATAGATCAGACACAGTGAGAGATGGGAGGTTGTTGGACACTTCAAATAAGTGGGGTGACGAGTACAAATACCATTCTAGTTTTGGTTTAGATAGACACCATGATCGTCATCAATATCATCCTTATAGGAGGAGTGATAGGAGATGCATGCTAGATGAATTTAAGAAAGCAAAGCCACCTACTTTTGATGGAGACTTGAAGAAACCAGAAGATGCAGAGGCTTGGATGCTTAAGACGAAGAAGTTCTTTGAGTTGCATGAGTACTCAGATAACATGAAGGCCGGTATTGCTATCTTCAGTTTGAGAGGTAAGGCAAACATATGGTGGGAAGATGTGAAGCAGGTTAGACACATCAGGATAGATGACTTGAGTTGGCATCAGTTCAAGAGGATTTTTAGAAAGGAGTACTTGTCAGAGAGGTATTATGATAGTAAGGCCAAAGAATTTTATGAGCTAAATATGGGATCGATAATGGATGAGGAGTACACGATAAAGTTCTTGGAGTTATTGAGGTATGTACCATATCTTGAGGATGAGAAAGCTAAAGTTCAACGATTTTTCAGTGGGTCGCCAATAGCATTTAGAGATCGGATTGAGTATGATGAGGCCCGTACACTTGAGGAATTCATTGGGAAGTTGAAACATTGTTATGGACAGTCAAAGCACAAAAGTGAGTCTCAACAATGATGGAAAGGAAAGGACAAAGGTAAATGGAAGCCTAAGAGACCAAGGCCTCAAGATGTAGATGAGAAAGAAAACGTGGCACCTCAAAAGAAGTTTAATGCAACTAGACAAGGAAATAGGCCACACCAACAACATAGATCACATCAACAACACGAAGGTAGTGTTATGGCATAGTTGGAGTGTTGGACATGTGGTGATGAACATCTTAAGAGGGAGTGTCCATAGAATCAAAGAGGTAGGCGTAAGATATACAGTGCATACGAGGCACAGACTGTTGGGGATGTTGGGTAGAGGATTCCTCGCATTTATGCAGTAGTGGATAACAGACAAGCGTATCACCAAACTTCTATCATTGAGATGGATGGTAAGATTTGTGATTAAGTTATTTCTATTTTGGTTGATCATGGTTCTAATTATAGCTATGTTAGTCCCGACTTAGTGGATAAGTGTAGTTTGAAAGGAAATGCACGCAGAGTCTTGATTAGTGCAGTTGGCCACAGGTATGAAGAAAAGAGTTCGCCATTGGGTAAGAGCTTGCACATTTGAGTTGAACGAAATGCCTACAACAACGCACTTGAACATATTGCCATTCGATTCCTACAACATGCTATTGGGTATGGATTGGTTATATCTTAATATGACCAAGGTAGATTGTTATGATAAAGCTATCAAATTCTTGGATGACAATGGGGAACCAAGAGTCTTACAAGGAGAGAAGAAAGCCACATCAGTTAGGATGGTGACAGCTATGCAGGCCAAGTGAAATCACAAGAAAGGATGTGTGTTATTTGCAGTTCATATCTCTAGTGACAAAGGTAAGGAAGTTGAGAATGCAAATGTGTTGAACATGTATCCATTTTATAACATTTTTCAGGATGTATTTCCAGTAGATATTTCAGAGTTTCCATCACATAGAGAGGTAGAAATTTCCATTGAGTTGGTGCCAGGGGCAACTCCAACATCAAAAGCACCTTACAGGATGAGTACACCAAAGTTGGTAGAGTTGAAATTGCAGTTGAAGGAAATGTTGGACAAAGGGTACATTAGGCCAAGTGTATTTCCAGGGGTGCATCAATGTTGTTCATAAAGAATAAATATGGCACTAGTCTTAGATTCTACATTGATTATAGGCAGCTGAACAAAGTAACCATCAAGAACAGGTACCCACTACCGAGGATTGATGATTTGTTCGATCAGCTAAAGGGAGAAGCAGTGTTCTCTAAGATCAACCTGACATCAGGCTATCATCATGTACGCATCAAGGAGTAGGATATCTACAAGACTGCATTCATGACCAGGTACAGGCATTATGAGTTTGTTGTAGTTCCATTCAGTTTCACTAATGCCCCAACTACATTAGTGTGATTAATTAATAATGTGTTGTGTCCTTACTTGGACAAGTTTTGTATTGTTTTCATTGATGATATATTGGTGTATTCTAAAAATAAGGAAGAGCATGCAAATCATTTTGCAGCAGTATTGAGGTTGTTGCGAGAGCATAAGTTGTATGCTAAGCTCAACAAATGCAGTTTCTTCCAGACTGAGGTACACTACTTGGGACATGTTGTCTCCAAGGAGGGAATTGCAGTAGATCCAAAGAAGATAAGGGCCATCATGGAGTGGGTATCTCCTAAGAATGTAGATGAGGTGATATCATTCATGGGATTGGCAGGTTATTACAGGAGGTTCATCAGGAAATTCTCACATATTTCTTATCTGATTACATCATTACAGAGAAAAGGTAATAATTTTCATTGGACAAAGGAGTGCAAGGCCAATTTTGAGCAGCTTAAGTAGTTGTTGACACATGCTCTAGTGTTAAATATTGTAGATCCAAATAAGTAGTTTGTAGTGTGTACAGATGCTTGCAAGAGAGGACTTGGTGGATTCCTTATGCAGGATGGACATGTGGTATGCTATGAGTCACAAGCTAAATACGAACAGCAGAAAACTACCCTACACATGATCTCATGCTAGCCGGCGATCATTCAACGAAGATGTGGAGGAACTATCTTCTTGGCAGGAGATTTTTACTGATGAGTGATCACATTGGGTTGAGGTGCTTGTTTGACCAGCCAAATATGAACACCAGGCAGGCTAGATGTTTGGCCACGATCAACGAGTTTGACTTTGAGATCAGGTACATCAAGGGAAAGGATAACATGGTCACAAATGTTCTTAGCAGGCAGGTATAAGTAAAGCACATAGCGGCCATGAGCTCCTATGGGACAAACTTATAGGATAGGATCTTGTAGGTAGGTCAACAAGATCATAGGTATATGGATATTATGCAGAGGTTGCAGCAAGGTATGGGTATAGATGCAGTCTTGATGGTGGAGATACAGTCTTGCTACGAGTCTGGTGTTGGCTTATAGAGTATAGATACGGTGGTACATGTATAGGTATATGTGTATAGGAATTGGATTACCATCTCACGATAGATGGATTGGTCAGATTCTGAGACAAGATATATATACCAGACAACAGTGAGCTCAAGAAGGTGATCTTGAGGGAGTTTCACGCGAAATCATATTTGGCTCACCTAGGCTACCAAAATACTTTGACTGCAGTGAATAGATTCTACCAATGGACGAATCTAAAGAGGGATGTAACAAATTTTGTTCCCGTATGTTTAGATTATCATATGGTTAAGGCAAAGTGCAAGCATTCAAATGGATTGCTACAACCAATTGCGATTCGAGAGTGGAAATGGGAGGTCATTTCCATGGATTTCATCATAGGTTTGCCTAGGGCAGCTAGACAACATGATTCTATTATGGTTTTTGTCGACAGGTTAATGAAGGTTTCACATTTCATAACAGTGAAGACTAAATACTCAACTAGTGATGTAGAATAGGTGTTTATCCAAGTCATAGACAAATTGCATGGTGTTCCGAAGAATATTGTGTCTGACAGGGATGCAAATTTCACTTCCAAGTTTTGGAAGGATTTGTTTGCAAGTTTTGGTACCGAGTTGGCCTTTAGCACAACGTATCATCCACAAACAAATGGAAAAACTAAAATGGTCAATGGGATACTAGAGGATATGTTGAGGATGTATGTGATGCATCAACAACACAAGTGGGAAGAGTATCTTCCACTGGTATATTTTTCCTACAACAACAGATATTAGGAGTCGTTGAGGATGGGTCCATTTGAGGCTATGTATGGGCAGAGTTGCAACACTCCTATCGATTCAGAGTGATGCGGTTATTAAGTGCGATTGGACTGAGATGTTAGCGAGAGATGGAACGGGAAATCTAGGGCAGTCAGGCACTTGAAGGCAACGCAAGATAGGCAAAATTATGTGGAGGGTAAGACAGTCGTTCCAAGGATTTTCGGGTTGGGGATCAAGTGTACTTGCGCATCGAAGCCCGAAGTGTTGAGATTCAACAATATGATGAGCTTAGTGAAAAGAATCACCTTCACTAAGTGGGCCCCACAGGATATTTTTGGCACAAAGTCTATTTTTCGACTATGTATATTTTTAGACATGTCGATCATATTCTATGAGTTGTAGGATGCTATTTGTGGATAGTTGGTCAAGTTGGAAAAATAGATGTACTTATATTTTTAGACATTTTGGGCGAAGTCTATTTTTAGACTGCCAGTCTAAAAATAGACATGTCGGATATTATTAGCTCTTAATAATATTTGGACTCTAAAAATTATATAATTCTCTTGGAGCACTTCAGTTAAGTGCACGGATGTACAATGGTGATAGAAGGAATTGCGGCGATGCGAGGTTGGGCGGATCTAATGCATGAGGACCTCGAGTTAGAACTCATGTGAACGGTTTGGTGGAGTTATAGAAGTAGTTGGTGGAGTTGTATTCAGTTTAACTCAGTTAGACTCAGTTGAGCTAGTTGTATCTAGTCTAACTGAATGATACACTAGTGAGAGTGGTGTGAATTAATTAGTTAATTAATTCACTAAATAATTACTCATTAATCAACTAGAGAATACATCAGTTAACTACATTGCATGGACAGTTTCGGTGGAGACCAGTGGAGAGGTAGGTGAAAGAGCAAGTGTGACTATCAGTTGTGACTATAGTGATGCGTTGATTGCATCCAACACTCGGTGGAGATGCCAATGAAGATTACGTGAGCGCAAGGCTGGCTGAATTCGAGTTCATTCAGAGCTATTCTTCAGCAGGGATTGCGCAGTAGAGGTAGGCTAGTAGGTGGCAGAGATCGGTGCATGGATTTGCAAGATCGGTTTGATTAGTGTGTAGCGATTGTATTGTATTGAGAGCTTGATATGATGAGCTTTGTATGAGGATTGTTACATGATCTCTATGACATATATTATACACAGATAGTTGGGGTTTTTAGCTTCAGGCTTTCCCGTTAAACAACTGTGTTAATGTGTGTGAATTTTTATGGTTTCATGTGTGCATTGCAATTGATTTAATTTCCGCATGTGATGATCAATGGTGGAAGGGTCATATGTGCATGAAGTTAAAATAGTGTGTGATCAGGAGAATCTTGGATATATAACACAGAAGTTATATAATTTCTACATGGTATCAAAGCGATATTGATCAGAGCGAATTGCAATTATTGAAGCGGTTGAGTTTTGTGCTGGTGGAATTCGAATTTGCTGCAGTGTTTTCTTGGTGTCGAAGTTGAGCAGTCATTGAAATACCTTCCAACGAATTGCGATTGAATTATTCCCTTGATGGAAGCTCAAATTATATTGCATGGAAGGATAGGATGGAGGCGGTGCTGGATGATAATGGGTTGAAGGAGTTCATAGATGTTGAAATTCCAAAACCTGCTTCTAGCGATGCAGCCACACTTGACGCATGGAAAAAGAAGACAGCAAAATGTCGAAAGATTCTGTTGGAAGGTGTGAAGGATCACATAGTGTCTAGCCTTCATGGTAAAGCTTCTCCATTCTTGATGTGGAAAGCTTTGACAGACTTGTTCCAAAGCAGAAGTGACCAGAGGAAGTTGGTGCTTAAAGACAAGCTCAGAAAAATAAAAATGGAGAAAGGCGACAGTACCATCCTCACGAAGTTCGTCCCGCTGCTGAGGATGAGAATTTTGGGGAAGTGTGGGGGTTACTGTAGATGAAGAGGACTTGGTGAGCTTGGCTCTCCTTGGGTTTCCGAAGAGTTGGCATAGCCACGAGGACTCTGTCAATGGTCGGGAGAAATTGTCGGGATGGGAGCGACTTTGGTCGGATCTTGTACAGGAGGAGATAAGGCGGGGTACCAGGGATGGATCTTCATCGAAGAATGAAGATGAAGAAAATTGCGCTTTGGCTGCTAAAGAAAGAAAAGGGAAGGGAAAGAAAAATCCTTCTCAATCCGGTGCGAAAGGCAAGAAGCAGGACTTGTCTAAGATGAAGTGCTTTCACTGTCACCAACACAAACATTACGCCACTAATTGTCCACAGAAGAAGAAAAATAAGCTGGCTGCTGGATCTCCAGCTGGAGAGGCCTTAGCCTCGCAGTTTGAGCTGGATTTTTCACTGATTGCATGCTTGGTTTCAAGTGTGATGGGATCAGTGTGGTTTCTTGACTGTGGTGCGTCTTTCCATATGACCAGAGACAAAGATTTGTTTAGTGATCTGGATGAGAAGGATCTTGGAGTGCACATCGAGATGGGAGATGATGGTAGATACAGTGCGACTGGTATCGATACCATTCCCTTTGAGAGGGAGTCTGGTAAACCTTTCATATTGAAGGATGTCATGCATGTTCCAGGATTGAAGAATAATTTGATCTCTGTGGTGATGTTGGAAGACAAGGGATATGATGTTGTTTTTAGCGAGGGAAAGGCTTTCCTACACAGTAAAACAACTGGCGAAACCTGGAGGATAGGGGTTCAAGTTAAGAACCTTTATCAATTGCAGGTAGATGGCTACGCAGCAATGGCATGCAAAGCAGAAGCAATGGTGAGCCGGGATGAGGGCGAATTGTGGCACAGGAGATTGGGCCATCTTCACCATGGTGCTTTGAAAATTTTGCAGGAGATTTCTACCGGGCTTCCCAAGGGTACACTTGTGCAGTCAGATCAGTGCAAGGGATGTACTTTGGGAAAATTTGTGAAGACCACATTTCATGAGAAGGATATTCGCGCCACGACGATCCTTGAGAGAATTCACATAGACGTGTGTGGACCTTTCTCGGTTGCTTCAACAGCAAAGCACAAGTATTATGTGATATTTGTTGATGACTTTTCTCGTAAGTGCTGGATCTTCTTCTTCCAGAAGAAGAGCGAGACATACTCAAAGTTCTGTGAGTTCAAGGCGCTGGTTGAGAAAGATTCGGGGAAGCAGGTGAAAGCTCTAAGGAGCGACAATGGCGGTGAATACATCTTTCGCGAATTCAAAGACTTTTGCAACATAGAAGGAATTCTAAGAGAGCTCATAGCGCCTCATAACCCACAGCATAATGGGGTCGCGAAGAGAAAGAAAAGAACGATCGTGGGTGCTGCACGGGTGATGTTCAATGATCAAGGTCTTCCCATACACTTGTGGGTTGAAGCATGCAACACTGCGGTTTATGTGCAAAACCGTTGCCCTCATAGAGTACTTGGCATGAGTACACCTGAAGAGGCGTTTTCTGGTAAGAAGCCTGATATTTCTCATTTGAAGATTTTTGGCTCACCTATTTACATTCATGTGACGAAGGATGCCAGGAAGAAGTTGGAGCCGACCACAGAGGTTGGGATATTTGTGGGGTACACAGAAACACCCCACAATTATCATGTGTATTTGCCAGACAGTCGGATGACTGTTGTGCGAAGGGATATCAAATTTCATGAGGAGAAAGCCACGAAGTTGTCGCTTGAGAGAGAGCTACACTTGCATGCAGATGAGGAGCTACTTGTTCCTAAAGATGAGCCTCTAGATGTGGATCAACCACAAGACGAGGTTCATGGAGTGGAAGAAACCACTCATGCAGTGCCAAACATTAGAGGGCAGAAGCGCACTATAGAAGCTGAGCGACTGAATCTTGATGCAGCGCAGAATGTAGGAGCACCTACATCACAGCGTAGATAGAGACAGTCACCTGTCGATTTACTGGATACATGGCTCTGATGAGCAAGTGTATCGTGACAAAACCATCTTCTTTCGAGGAAGTTGTGGAGGATCCCGCATGGGTAGATGCCATGGTGGAAGAGTATGATTCGATTGTCAGAAACAGTGCATGGGAGATTGTCCCAGGCCGGAAGGGAAATTAGTGGTAGGTTCAAGATGGATCTACAAAGTGAAGCAAGCTGCTGACGGGAGCGTCGAGAAGTACAAGGCAAGATTTGTTGCCTGAGGCTTCTCACAGATCGAGGGGATCGACTATGAAGAAACCTTTACACCCGTCGCAAGGTATTCTTCCACATAGACCATCCTTGCTCTCTCAGTGTAGATGGGTTGGCACATTCATGAGATGGATGTGAAGACTGCGTTCCTCAATGGATTCATTGAGGAGGAGGTGTACATAAAGCAACCTGAAGGATTCAAAATATTCAGCAGCAAGTCGCATGTGTGCAGGCTCAAAAGAGCGTTGTATGGGCTGAAACAAGCACCTTGTGCTTGGTACACACAGACAAATAGTTATTTCGCCGGACTTGGTTTCGCCAAGAGTGAGGCGGATCCGAACCTATACCAGATTGTGGTGGAGGGTAAGTTGTTGATCATTGTACTTTATGTAGATGATTTGATACTAACAGGTGATGAACTGTTGATACACTCATGCAAGGCAGATCTTGCAAAGGAGTTTGAGATGAAGGACTTGGGCCTCCTTCATTATTTCCTGGGATTGGAAATTTGGCAGTGGAAGGATGGACTGTTTATGTCTCAAGGAAAGTATGCCCGGGAGATACTGGAGAAGTTCAACATGCAAGGCTGCAAGCCTATCGACACTCCTCTTCCTGGTGATTGGAGGAATAGGATGCTACATCGGCAGAGGTAGTGGATGCCACTTTTTATCGACAGTTGGTTGGTTCGCTCATGTATCTAGTCAATACACGACCGGACATATGCTATGCTGTTAACCAGCTTTCATAAGCTATGGTTAAGCCTACCAAGCTATTTTGGAAGGCAGGCAAGCATGTCCTGAGGTATCTCAAGGGCACATCGGGATGTGGATTGTGGTATAGACAGTCAGATGAGTTGAAGTTGCATGGCTTCACGGATGCAGATTGGGCAGGGAGCCCAACAGACAGAAAGAGCACATCTGGAGGGATATTTAGTATCGGGTCTACAATAGTTTCTTGGTACAGTAGAAACAGTTCAGCAGAGGCCAAGTACATGGCAACAAGTTTGGCTGCATGGGAGGCTATATGGATGAGGAAGATCCTGGTCTGGTTGTTCAGTTCACACTTAGATCCTACTGTGATATATTGTGATAATCAGAGTTGCATTAAACTCTCGGTTAATACAGTATTTCATGATAGACCTAAACATATTGACATCTGGTACCATCATATCAGAGATTGTGTGCAACAGAATATCATGTTACTATCTTACATTCCTATGGAGGATCAGGATGTAGATATTCTGACGAAGGTGCTCACCAGGAGAAAATTCGTATACCATAGAGACAGGATCGGGGTGGCAGATAATCCCTATCTTGTTGAGAGGTAGTGTTGAGATTCAACAAGATGATGAGCTTAGTGGAAAGAAGTCGCCTTCACTAAGTGGGGTCGCAGGCTATTTTTGGCGCAAAGTCTATTTTTAGACTATGTATATTTTTAGACATGTCGATCATATTCTATAAGTTGCAGGATGCTATTTGTAGATGGTTGGTCAAGTTGGAAAAATAGATGGACTTCTATTTTTAGAAATATTGGGCGGAATCTATTTTTAGATTGCTAGTCTAAAAATAGATATGTCGAACATTATTAGCTCTTAATAATATTTGGACTCTAAACATTATCTTATTCTCTTGGAGCACTTCAGTTAAGTGCACAGATGTGGCACAGTAGCTGACAGAAGGAATTACGCTATTCCTGAGGGTTTACTGGAGCTAATGCATGAGGACTTCAGTTAGAACTCATGTGACAGAGTTTGGTGGAGTTATAGAAGTAGTTAGTGGAGTTGTATTTAGTTTAACTCAGTTAGACTCAGTTGAGCTAGTTGTATCTAGTCTAATTGATTGATACACTAGTGAGAGTGGTGTGAATTAATTAATTCACTAAATAATAACTCATTAATCAACTGAAGAATACATCAGTTAACTACAGTGCATGGCAGTTTCAGTGGAGACTAGTGGAGAGGTAGGTGAAAGAAAAAGTGTGACTATCAGTTGTGACTATAGTGATGCATTTATTGCATCCAACACTCAATGGAGATGCCAATGAGGATTGCATGAGCAAGGCTGGCTGAATTCAAGTTCATTCAGAGCCATTATTCAGTAGGGATTGCGCAGTAGAGGCAGGCTAGCAGGTGGCAGAGATCGGTGCATGGATTTACAAGATCGGGCCTGATTAGTGTGTAGCGATTGTATTGTACTGAGAGCTTGACACGTTCAGCTTTGTATGAGGATTGTTACATGATCTCTATGACATGTATTATATACATATAGTTGGGGTTTTTAGCTTCAGGCTTTCCCATTAAACAACTGTGTTAATGTGTGTGAATTTTTATTGTTTCATGTGTGCATTGCAATTGATTTAATTTCCGCATGTGATGATCAATGGTGGAATAGATTCTATATTATGCATGAAGTTAAAATAGTGTGTGATCAGGAGAATCTTGGATATATAACACATAAGTTATATAATTTCTACAAGAAGAGCTCTTTGCGGATTGGATTATGTGCCAAGTTGGCACCATGATTTTGTGGACCCATCAGGATCAGTGAGAGGATCAGACAAGTGGCCTATCGACTTGCACTGCCTTCCACAGTAAAAGTCCATGATGTTTTTCATATTTATTTTCTTAAAAAGCATGTTAAAGATGTTGATGATGTGATTGACTGGTCTATATTGCAGGTGGAACCAGATGGAAAATTCCTGTCGGAGCCTTGGTGTATATTGAAAAAAGGTGCTCATGCTCCAAAACCAAGCAATAGAGCAAGTTAAAGTGCAATGGAAGCACTTTGGGCCTGATGAAGCTACATGGGAGATGGTGGATCAGATGCGGGCCATGTATCCTTCCTTCTTTGACGGTTGAGGCAAAGCAGTTTTGGTGTGATATTGGTTTTGTTTGGTATATGTTTTGGTGATATTTTCACATGTGTGTTAGATGAAATGGTTGGATTTATGTACATATGTATATGGATGTAAATACTACCATGAGTTATGTTATAAAGCTCCAATAAGCGATATGGTGTCATTTCATTTGTGTTGTTATGTTGTCATGATGTCATATTGGTTTGCTTTTTAGTAGGGTGATCATTGTAAATACTGCAACGAGTTATGTTATAAAGCTCCATGGGCAGTGTTGTTTATTTTCAGTGGTTTTGCTGAGGTATATGTGCAGTTGAACATCGAGGAAGGTGTCCCCCAAGGGGGAGGGTTCTGTAATAACCCTGGTGAAAATTTCATTTAATAAATGTTAAAAATAATAAACATGGATGATGGGACACTTATTCCAAGCTGAATGTTGCAAAAAACATACTAGGGGGTGTTGATTTGGTTTATTATGTCTAAGGAAATTGGAAAAGACTATGGCTAAGGCATTTAAGAGGAAAAAAGTATTTTTGGGCACATTTATTTATGAAAATAATGGAAATTAGGATAAAATGGAGGTAAATGGTCACAGGTTGCTGTTGAGAATTTGGAGGGCCACAGATTAATTCAAATTCTCTTCTTGATAATCACTTGTGAGTTTACTTGATTTACTTATGTTTTCTCTTCGTAGCTTATTTAGTCTTTCATCAAGTTAATTACCAAAATACAAGAGACACAAAGTTAGGCTCTTTGAACCAAGGCAAAAACCTCTCCCTCTTAGATAGAAAAACCTGTAAGGAATTTGTCTTATAAATCTTCAAACAACAAGTACCATGACCAAGACTCGGACCCTTGACCTATGAATGTCTCCAAGACCTTGTCACTACTTCTTTGTCAGCTTCCAACACTGATCCTTCTTTTCTACACCACTTTGCACTGACTTGCACCAACACTAGAGAACTTGGTCTCTTAGTTTGTCTTCAAACGCTTCTTCTCACTGATTTAGATATTAGATACAAGATCATTTGAGATCTTATCTTTCACTTGGAATATCCTTCAATATTATTCACTTGAGCAGTAATACTTTATTTTAATGCACTGCATAGTAGGAAGGTAAATCACAGATTTACCTTCTTTACTTTCTTACACTTCAATTCAGAGTTTACGCATTAATCTCATACCTGTTGACTTCACATTATATCACATAGTATTGCCTAGTCATAGTCCTTGATGTGTATATATTATAGACTTTGTTCCACTTCAGTATAAAAGTATTACTTCAATTTTGACTGCAACTTACTCTTTTCTAATCTGCTTTCACTATGTTAGCATATTCCAGAACAAATCCGCACTTACTGCCCTTAACATGCATGAATTCCAGACACTTTGTTATCGTTTGATGTGACATGACAATCAACAATGTATCTATATTATTCCCACACTTCTTCCTGAAATCAAGTCCGTAGTTAAACAATGTGATTCCTCAAAGAAAATCTGCAACTTCTTCCTGAAACGAGCCACAAGTCCTTCATATATATAGGGCACAATTTTTGTTTTTAGGCTGAACATACACCTTGTATGCGAGCCTACTTCACCACTATGTATATAGGCCTACATGTAGTGCATTTATTCCACCGTTAATGAGGTGAATATGAAGGTTGTTTAGAGCCATTCCATGACAAGGCCTTGAATCCATTTTCTTCATATACATGACTCTTAATTTACCCTTTATAACTAGAATACAATCTCTAATAGACATGAAGAAGAAGTCTATAGACCTTTAATAAAAATCTTGCTCATGAAACCCATGAAGCAAGCACAACAAAAATACATTTTATTATCTTTGTCTTCTCCTTTACATAAATACATAATTACATAGTCAATATGAAGATCGATCGTAGTTACACTTTTCAACACTCCCTCTTAACCAGGGAGGTAATGTCATAAGAAGAATCGGATTGGTAATCGCATCTATATAGCATCATATCAACTAGCATTGTCATAGTGCAAGGCCTTGACTAACAAGCCCATATCTCAATGAGACAATGGGCTACAATGCTGGTGAAACACATGACTTATAGACACCATAGTCATTGTCTCTCCAAGGTACATACTCCACCAAAGTGTTCCCAAAGTATGACCTTCTTGGAATATTCTTATCTTGGGTAGTTAGCCCTCAAATAATATTGGTCCCCGACTACTCTTATCTTGAATTCCATATCACATTCTCAAAGAGTATCTAATTCCATATGATTACCCAATCCTCCATTTTATCTTCCCAAGTGAAGACCAGAATGATGTGTATCCATTCTCTCCACATGACCTACATTGAGACTTACGGTTGTTAGTCCTGGTCTAGTGCATAACACATGTATTAGAGAATCATATATGTCATTTCCTCTTAACTCAGGAAGGACATACTTCAATTTTCTTCCAATCAATAAAGTTATCACTAGGCTCCCTCTCAGCCAGGGACCTCCAACAACAATGGTGAGACACACAGCTGCTCATGAAGAATTCCTCCCTTCGATGTCATGGATTTAGATATTGAGGAATATTTAACCTTTGGCTTCATAGGGCATAGATCATAATTCAATTTCATCCATGAGTCATGTTAGATATTAGAAAGTGATTCTTCTGACTTCCTTATCTGGTCCACCTTTTATGCCATGTTGCTTTCTTTCGAATTATCTCCAAGGATCTTACATCCTTTTACATGATTGGCAGCCATGCACAAATCCATCCAGATAAAAATATATGTATGAAATTTAAAAAACAGAAGTTACCTCAGTGATGATCTTTCACCATGACATCTTGTTGTTGACATCCTCTATTCAAATTGACACATCTCCTAATGATATGTCTTGTTAAGGGTCTTCTTCTTTACTAGACTTCTATCAGAGTCTACATATCCTCACAGGAGATATTCTTGTCACATCTTCTTGGCTTCCGGATGATAACTACCTCTTAACATGGTTGCACTTCATGATTTATTCCTTTCTGCACATCTTCATTCCCATGAAATTCCAATTTCAAGCTCCTTGTTCATATAAAACCACCTCATATTCCATATGGTGATATATTATGTTGATTTCATCTGTCTGTGCATCATGAGAGATCATACTTCTAAGGTTCTTTACCTACAACCATATGACATGACTACACAACATCCAATGTCAACATATAAATATATATACCTCATTATACCCTTTTCCTTTGAGTCATCCTGTAGCAATTTTACTAGAATGAGGAACTTCATTCCATTGACCTGCTTCATCAATATTTCATCACATCCTAATCCCAAAATTATGTAGCATAGAATTCTTTGTTGAAACCTTTCTGCTTTCTTTCTAACCAGTGAATTCATAGAGAATTCCATTAGAAAATGTAAGCATCTGTTTCCATGATGACCCTTGACCTTGATGACTGCCGTCCATCAGTATTGTTATCAGTGAATTTTTCCAGGAGTTGTTTCACCAAGATCTCATACCATGCTTCTATCATGATGTTATTAATATACATTGCTTACTATCATACTATTTTACAACCAACATAAATCACTTAAAGAGGAAGATGATCTCAATCATAATAGAGATCTCTCGCGTCTTCTTTCTTATATTTCTTTGCATCATGTACTTCCCTTATATTTGTGACATGGGCTTCTTCCTTTTTATTCCTGTCCTTTCCAAATTTAGGAAAATATCTTTTATAATGCCCAATTCATTACATCCAAAGCATCGTACTTTGTCCATATTTCTTCTTTTATTCTGAGGACCAAATTTTCTGAATCTTCCTTTCTTCCTAAACATGGCTGCAAAGGCTTGATTCCCTTCACTTGATCATGTATCAACTTTGGCTTTCAATATTGTTTCCTCTATTTTACATAGATACCATAAATCATGGAATGGTGTTGCTTCTTTCTTCCCGTATAAACTTGAAGTGAAGTTTCCCCATTCTTTCGGTAGAGCATTCAACACCACTATAGTCATATCAGTGTTAAACATTACTTCTCACAGTTCCTGTAGTTGGTCCCTTATTTCAAAAACCTTCATAAAGCACGAAGTGATTCCTTCTTCTATTGAAAATTTCATTTCGTATAGTTCTTATCTCAGAGAGATTGCTTCTCCTACAGTATTCACAGAGAATAGCTCCACCAGTATGTCATATATTTCTTTTGTAGTATTTAGTTTTGATACATAGGGAATGAGTGAGTCCTTAATGGATTCTATGAGAATCCTTTGGGCTCTAATTTCTCCTTTCATGTACTTGGCATGATATGGAGCATCTTATTTTTAGGGTTGAATTGTAGATCCTTCGATGTAATCCATAGCTTCGTCTTCATTTAAATTCAAATCTATCCTCTTATTCCATGCACTAAAGTTTGATGACCCAACCAATTTGTTGCTCTCTTTACAATAAATCATCTTGACATATTTAACTAAGGTCATAGATACTTACTTAAAAAAAGTGAGTTGCAGCTTAGATGATGATGAAGATGAAGTCATATTATTGTAGAGTGAGATTCTTCTAAGATTGAAATATCCAATGTAGGTGTTCTTGGATCCTTGATGATAAAGGATATCTTCAAAATATGATATTTCTTCCAACAATGTTTTGAATGTAAATCTTTGATGGAAAATATTATTTTCTTGAATGAGTTGATCCTTTGAATGAGATAGATTGATAATCTTCCTTGTAAATTGATTTGACTTTTCAACGCAAACTTTGATTTTCGCTTCGTGGAGTGTCTTCTTGTCAAGTAGCCCTTGAGTTCAGCACATTAGCTCTGATACCATGTTGAGAATTTGGAGGGCCAGAGATTAATTAAAATTCTCTTCTTGATAATTGCTTGTGAGCTTACTTGATTTAATTATGTATTCTCTTCTTAGCTTATTTAGTCTTTCATCAAGTCAATTGCCAAAATACAAAATACACAAATTTAGGCTCTTCGAGCCAGGGCAAAAACCTCTCCCTCTTGGAGAGGAAAACCCGTAAGGAATTCTTCTTATAGATCTTCAAATGACAAGTAACATGACCCAGACTCAGATCCTTGACCTATGAATGCCTCCAAGAACTTGTCACTACTTCTTTGTCCGCTTCCAACACTGATCCTTATTTTCTGCACCACTTTGCACTGACTTACACCAACACTAGAGAACTTGGTCTCTCAGTTTGTCTTCAAACACTTCTTCTCGCTAATTCATATATTAGATACAAGATCATTCGAGATCTTATCTTTCACTTGGAATATCCTTGAATATTCTTCACTTGAGCAATAATACTTTCTTTTAATGCATTGTATAATAGGAAGGTAAATCACATATTTACCTTCCTTACTTTCTCACACTTCAATTCAAAGTTTATCACAAGCCTTGCATCACAGACTACGCATTTATCTCATACCTGTTGACTTCACATTACATCAAAGAGTGTTGCCTAGTCATAGTCCTTGTTGTGTATATATTACAAAATTCGTTCCACTTCAGTACATGAGTATTACTTCAAGTTTGACTCCAACTTACTCCTTACTAATCCGCTTTCACTGTGTTAGCATAGTCTAAAACAGATCCTCACTTACTGCCCTTAACAAGCATGAATTTCAAACCCTTTGTTATGCTTTAGTGTCACATAACAATCAACAATGTCTCTATATTATACCTGCACTTCTTCCTGAAATCAAGTCTGCACTTAAACGTTGCGATTCCTCAGAGAAAATCTGAAACTTCTTCCTAAAATGAGTTGCAGGTCCTTCATATATATAGGGCACAATTTATGTTTTTAGGCCGACCATACACCTTGTATGAGAGCCGAACTCACCACTGTGTATATAGGCCGACATGTAGTGCATTTATTCTAGCGTTAATGAGGTGAAGATGAAGGTTGTTTAGAGCCATTCCATGACAAGGTCTTGAAGCCATATTCTTCATAAACATGACTCTTAATTTACCCTTTATAACTAGAAGACAATATTTATTAGACATCAAGAAGAAGTCTATAGACCTTTAATAAAAATCTTGCTCATGAAACCCATGAAGCAAGCACAACAAAAATACATTTTAATATCTTTGTCTTCTCCTTTACATAATTACATAATTACATAGTCAATATGAAGACCGATCCTAGTTACACTTTTCAACAGTTGCACGTGAGGAGGAAATTGAAGGAAAATAATGGAAAATGAAGAAAATAGAGGCATGTTCTATAAAAAGGCTTTTGAGGATCAGTTGGTACCTTTGGTCAGTGCATTTTTTGAGATCTCTCATTATTCTCTCTATCTCTCACTCACTCTTGGACACTTAAAGTTTTTGGAGCACTTTGACATTTTGAGCAAGAAAGGCAAGAAAGTAGGAGAAAGGAGGAAGCAAGCAAGGAGGAGCAAGGATCAAGCAGCTACAACAGGATTCTTAGCAGGTATCTATTTGCATGTGTATTTTCCTTGCTATATTTGGCATGCATGGCATTGCATGTGGTTCTTTTTTGTCTTGGCATGGGTTTTTCCAGGTGTGATAGTGTATTCAACCTAGCCTTGCCATTTTTGGATAGCCATGGTGTTGTTGTGTTCTCATGTTTTGGTTTAGCTGGATCATTGAATGGATTCGAAGTCGAGTGAGGTGGATCTCTAAATGATATAGAACCGATTTGTTTGTTACCTAATTTTAGGGCCTACTAACGCTTGATTCAGACTGTGGGTTGCGGTAAAGCCTGAGAGACTAGGAGACAGGAAAATTCCTCACGGTTTATGCGGAGAGAATCCTGTGATACCCATGCTTTTGTTGGCCTAACGATCAGGGTAGATCACAGTAAAGACGATTATGACATCTTTATTGATGAGGGTGAGGTGGTTTAGCCTCGGGATGTCCTTGTTGGTTTTTTCGGTTTAAATTCCACATTCATGCTTGGAATATGGCACAAGGGGTGATTGGCTGAAGTGAGCCTTGGCTCAACCAATCTATGGTTGGGTGGAACGTGGGAGTCCCATCTCTAGTTGGTTTTTACATTTAGTAATGAAGAGCTCATTTCTACGGTATTTAGTATGCAAATATACTAGTTTATGTATAGATTTTATTGCTATTGTATCCACTATATTTATGTTATTAATATGTTGGTTATGAGCATGTATTCAATGAGTGATGATGTTTGGATCTATTCATGTTTTTTCTTGTAAATGAATATCCCATGTATCGATGGTAAAATTGATTGTATCATAGCTTATGTTGTAGGGGAGCAATGCTTCCTAGCCATTCTTAGATAAGAAAGAGACCCCTTTGTTTAAAACTGTTGTTTATACATGTAGAGACCCCTTATGGCTAGAAGCAAGTACAGCTGGTGGTACGTCGTCATCAATACCACCCAAGACCCCTACGAAGCCGCGCATGCCGACATATCATCCAAAGGAAGCACATAAGGACCAAGAGCCAACCACTATGGCAGAGACAGTTGACCTGCACAACGATGATGACATGGAAGATAAGGACAAAGACAGTGTCGAGGTCGAGATTGATTTGGTTGTTTTCCCCAGCGGAAAGCTACATGGTATGCATACAATGATCACAAACAAGCTGCAGTATAGAGAGTACAAGGCATTGTAGGACACCACAGAGGCTCAACAGCACACTGCAACACTGCATAAGGGACAATAGTTAGTAGAGGATGCACGTTGCGCCAATGAAAGCCAGTGTGCCATGTTGGAAACCATGATCGATCAGCTGTGCTATGGCCTCCCTGAAATCACTGTACCAAGTACTGCAACACCCACCATTAAATTGGAAAGTTTGGTGGCTGCACTAAAAGCATCATGGTCCGAAGTAGCCATAATGCGTGCAGAGCTCGAGCAAAAGATAACATATTTGCAGATGAAGTTGCAACCCGAGACGCGTCCATAATTTTGAACATAGTGTGCCAAAGTAGTTCAGGAATCAACTGCTAGCATCACTGTTGTTGTGGATGCTTGCAACAAATTGTTAGAGGAAGCCATGGGAATTTTGACCTTTGTCCAAGTTAACCCCGTTGTACATCAGCTGAAGATAGATCTACGGACCAAGGAACACCAGTTTAATGAGATTCGGGTCGCTGCGCTGACCCTAGTGCTAGCTCAAATATTGGCCTGATTGTGGGAAATTCGAGCCATTTAGGAAGAAATAGACACACTGCGACGATGGGAGTAGTTTCTCAACAACAGAATGCAACCTTGGGTTGAGGAGGCCTTGCAGCTTTCCCAGGACATCGATGGTGCCCTCAGAGGCCTACAACAAACCCAAAGAAGTATTAGCCTAGCAGCCGAGGGGCCAACAACAGAGAAATTGGTCGAAGAAGTGCAGAATGCCACATCGCAAAGGACATAAGTCATTCAGCCAATGAAAGCTTCCATTCAAGTGTTGAAATACAAGATGCAGGAATTAAGACCAAAGTGACTCCTGACGAGTCACTAGATTCTGTGGAGGAACTGTTGGGGTAGGGTCCCCTAAAGTCAAGTTTTTGGGTATAATTTTGGTTAATTTTTTCAATATGCGCTGTGCGCAGAATTCAAGGGGCTTTGGGGTGGATCAAAGCTCCTTTATGATTGTAATGGGTGAAAAGGGAGACCACGAGTCTCAAACCATGGTTTGAGACCATGGTATGTGTGCATCTGAGCCATATAAATATATAAGATTTGAGTCGAGTAAGTACATCTTTTGATACAATTTTTATGTTATGGTTTATGTGTTGATCTAAGTTTTGGGCTAGTTTGTGTTCGGTCTGGGTATAAAGGCTCCTGTTGGATGTGTGCGTGGAGACCTAGTCCCGAGATGTGTGCAAGGACTCTATTGTTGTGTGCTTAAAGGGAAATAATTGTATTGGATGGAAGATCTATTAATAAAGAAGAAGTTTTAGCGAACTGTGTTTATGCATGAAAATGTTAATTATCTGTTGATTACTGCAAGTTATAGATATGTTTATGTTTGAATGCACATTTATCTTAGTTAAGTGTATGTGAAATATTTATTTATTTATATATTTTTTTGCGCGAGGACTACATTTGTGTTAAGGTGTTTACAAAATACTATCTATGTGATTGCGCAAGTGTTATTTCCACTCTAATAAGCTTGATATGATTGGAGCATAATAATCTATTTTATGCATATCTATAAGGGTTTTTATTTGCATTTAGATATAGGTTTTTTGTGAAGTCTCGCGCAGACCGATAAGCATTATATCTGATAAGTAGGGTTAAGGACCACATCACACACTCCCTCAAGGTGCGGAAACCTCGTTCTAGCAACCCCCTATGATGCTTCGGGTGAGACTTTGGTCTGCACAAGCAGATCACTCCCGAAAGGGCTAGTAGTTGGAGGGTTTTGTCGATTGCGTAGAACACTCTGAACATAGGTTAGGACCCCTCAAGCCAACACCGCTACCTTGCCCTTACAAACCTGCGACTCAATCTCAAAGGGTGAAGTATCGAGTAGACTGATAAGCATTATATCTAATATGTAGGGTTTGTTGATTTATGGTAGCATCAGATGTGCTCTAGCCTTGTAATTTTGTATACAGGCTAAGACACATGTATTCCATAAAACCCATAAATGGTTTTGGAAAATTCCACTTAGAGATGATTTAATTAAATTAATTAATCATTTTTTGATGTTTTCCTAAGTCTAAACTAAGGGAATTTGATTAATTAAAGTGTATTAATTAAATCAAGTGTGAATCTTTTAGATAAAGTCATGGATCACCTCTAAGTTAATCTTAGCCCTTGATTATGTTTTAATCTTGGCCATTGAAGAGTTAATGAAAGATTATAAGAAGGAGGGTGAAGGGCCTATGGAAAATACACTTGACACTTGAGCTATTGAGCATTTTCGAAGTTGTGTGAGGAGACACAACTTTTGATCAAGAAAAAATCACTAGGGCGGGGTTTGCTAAGTGATTTGATTCAGTGATCAGATCCAGAGAGGGGCAGAAGCAGAGGTTGGCCAGGAGGGCCAAGAATACATTTCAGAGAGAGGCAACATCAATGCATGAGAGAGACAACGCAATTTCTGGCTAGGGTGACGTAGTTACTGCAGAGAATCACGCAAAGCCAACGCAGTGTCTCAATAGTCAGTTCGAAGAAAGATAGAGGTTGGGGTTCTAAGCCAGGAGGGACAAGATCCAACTTCAGATTAGCCATATCAACTACAGGAAGGGGTGATGCAATCCCTCTAGCTTGCCTACGTAGGCTTACACAGATCCAGCGTAAGCATTCACGCAAAAGCAGTGAGGGCTTCATCAACGTTGTTTTTGATTAGCCGGAGACTTGGTGAGCGAGGTATACTCATAGTCATTTTTGCTGTCTAGATTTCTCTAAAGGGTTTGCCGGATGTTGGCACCCTAGTTGTATTCAAGATTATGCTACTTAATAATACAAACCCTCAGATCTATTGATCTGGTTTTCCCAAGTTGGGTTTTTCTGGGGACTTAGTCCAAAAATAACTGTGTCAAATGTGGTTGTTTTTCATTGTATTTTGTTCAGATTGTTTCAGCACTTAGATTTATTCAGCAACATTATTTGTGTATACTGCTTCAGTAATTACTTCGGTATTTCAATGTAATGAAATAATTATCAAAATAATAGGAGAAGTAATTCAGATTTGTTGCAGTAGGAATCCAAATCTAGGATTTTTCACATGCTATCAGAAATTATTTAAGCTAAAGTGCAGGAGAAATGAAGAGAACCAGCAGATCAGCGTTGTAGAGTCTGGGATCTGCGTAAGCAGCAACAAACCTTCTCAGAAAATTACGTTGTCCAGGACAGGAGGGAATTCCAGTGCAGAAAAGCCTCCCTGTGAGAGAGTTGACAAAGGGGTAAGCTTTTCAGTTGCAAAAAAGGTAGTGTAGTTGAAGGACGCAGTTATTGCACAACAATAAGAGCTGGTGCATAAGCGTCAGAAAATTCTAGAAAACACAGTTGGGGATTTCTTGATCTTAGAGGGTTTCTTACTCAAAGAAACTCTGTTTTTCCCGTGCAACAACAGAAGAAGTGACTTACTCCACAAGGAGTGCATAAGTCAAAGTTGAGCAGAGGGTTAGAGCAAGGTATCGACAGTTGAGGAAATGGCTAGCAACGGATTGCAGGTGCCTTGAACTATGTTATCTGGAGATCAAGGATGGAATTTCTCCTTGATGAACACGATATGAAAGCCCTCATAGACAACGCAGTTGCAGAACCTTTTGATGTAGCACACCTGAGGTAGTTCAAGACGAATATGGCTAGAGCCAAGAGATTGATCCTAGATGGAGTGAAGGATCACATTGTACCTCATATAACAGCCAAAAACACTGCTAGAGAAATGTGGGTAGGGCTAGAAAAGTTGTACCAAGCAATGTTATCGGAACTGAACCGGTTATCGAATCGGAAAACCTTGTGGACTGAGAACCGGAAAAAAACCGGAAAAAAAAACCGGTTTACCAAAAACACATAAAATATTCATATTAAAAAAAGAAAACCAGATATATTCATGTACATCCATATTAATCCAAACCATTTAAACACAAATATGCAAAAGTTTTCATTTATATAGGTGCAAATAGCCAAAATAACACTTAGTGCAAAACATCGCTGAACCAAAAATGTAACAAACATCAAGAAGCAGGCTCTAAAAGGCCTTTACAGTCCAAAATAACATGCTAGATCATAGTATTATACTATAGCCTACAATACTACAAGCTAAATATGATCAAATCATCAATCATCATCAGAATCACCATCCTCCTCATCCTCCTCATCCTCATCTGAAGAATGAGTAGCGTGATCATCCAAGTCTGCAATGGGATTATGGCTTGATTCCCTTAGCCCTGAAGCTACTACTAGTGCTTTTGATGTATTTGCCTCTGCATCCTGTGGAGGTGGGTCCAAGTCCAACCAAGAAAGGTCTTCATTGTCAAATACTGGTGCTTGACTCTCCACAACCCATTCTGATGTTGGATCAAAGTCATCCAAGACAATGTTGCTTGTTTCAGGGGTAAAAATTACAATAATAGTTGAGAAAAAATAGAAAAAAATAACAGCTACAATTTTTATTCCAACAAAAAATTACAAATCTGAAATTCTGAATTCTGCATAAAAAAACAGGGGTTTTAAAATTTCAAGGGAAGAAAAGAATAGATTTCTGAAAAAAAATAGAACATTTATGGTTGAAAAAAATACTTTGAATTTCCCTCTTAGTTTTCTGAAGAAACTCAGCTCCAAAATCAGCGTTGGATCAGCCCCTACAACTCTGCATAAAAACACTGGGGTTTTTAATTTTTATGAGAAAAAAATAGCTGATTTTTGTAGAAATTTTTAACAAAAAAAAGGGCAAAAATTTCCTTGATTTACCCTCTAAATTTTTTGGAGTAAATCAGCTCCAAAATCAGCTGCAAAATCAGCTATGTAGCAGCCCCAACAAAAAAAAAAAAAATTCTTCCAGCAGCTGCAAAAACCACTGAAGAAAACCCAAGGATCTCCGGGGAAAAAAAAAACTTTGAAGTAGCTCAGAAATCTTCCAACCCAACAATTCTCCAAGACTCCAATCAACTCTTCAAATCTGCAAAAAAACTCTCTAAGAACAACCCTACAAAAATTCTCCTCACCGAACTCAGCTCAAGAATTGAAAAATACTTGAATGAATAGTGCGAGTGAAATAGAGGGGGTGGGGCTCTTTAAATAGCATTAGGGGGGGGGGTCCCTCTACTGCACCGGTTTTCCCATGTTGGGTTTTTCCAGGGACTTGGTCCAAAAATAACTGTGTCAAATGCGGTTGATTTTCATTGTATTTTGTTCAGATTGTTTCAACACTTAGATTTATTCCGCAACATTATTTGTGTAGACTGCTTCAGTAATTACTTCGGTATTTCAATGCAATGAAATAATTATCGAAATAATAGGAGAAGTAATTCAGATTTGTTGCAGTAGGAATCCAGTTATAGGATTTTTCACAAGGTTAAGGACCACATCACACACTTCCTCAGGGTGCGGAAACCCGGTTCCAACACCTTCGTATAATTTTTTGGGTGAGAATTTGGTCTGCGCAAGCAGATCACTACCGAAAGGGCCATTATTTGGAGGGTTTTGTTGGTTGCGCAGATCACTCTGAACCTGGGTTAGGACCCCTCAAGCCAACATTGCTACCTTGCCCTTACAAACCCGTGACTCAACCTCAAAGCGGCTAAAAGTCATTTCCCCCTCAGGAACAAGGCCTTGCAAGGTTGGGTTACCTCTTGGGGATGTCAATGTTGCAATGTAAGTGTTTTTTTTTCTTTTTTTCAATCTGTTCTATGTCCTAAGGTCATCTAAGACGTTGAATCTCATATTAGTAGCCTCTCGTCACATATTTACCCTGATTGGCCGGTTACTTGGGTAGATGTGGGAAGAGGGTGTTATGGATGTCTTGAGAGCCCAACTGAATTTACGATTGACTTCATTCGTTGCAAGTCAGATTCAAGTACGAAGAGACACTTGATTTTTACATCTTCCTTCTAAATATCCTTGACTATTGAAATATAACACGGACCTTTCAAGAGAAAGGCCTATTGTTTTGATTTTGCTTTTTGATCCATAGATTGTTGCTATTTTTATCCACCAAAATATTGTAGCATAGCAAAAAGACTAACTATTGTATTACCATATTGATTCTTGAAACGTTTCACACACATACATATATATATATAATTTATTTATATATATATATATATATATATATATATATATACATACATATATATATATAATTTATTTATTTCAAGCAAACCCATACACCAAACAAAAATAGTCGAGGCCCTCTCCATTTCAACATGTTCTGGGGAGATCTTAGATGTTCTGCATACGGGTTGACAAGGCAGCGGTTGCCCAATGGTTCATCGGTTCTGACCCCCACCTGCACAATGAGTTACTGACGCATGCCGCCACTGGTGATGGCTTGGCTAGTTTATTTGCAGTCTCTCGGAATTGTTAGCCTTTGATTATTGGAAACTATGGTAACAGTATCCTCTTCAAAGATTACTTCTAGAGGCCTTACGTCCACCTTCGTCACAACATATTAGAGGCACCATCAGATCATGAAAGCTCGTTCTGAGACAGACCAAGTCGATCTTATTCAACATGCTCAAAATCTGGGTCTGGATATTCTTTCTGTTCAAATCTCTGATGGGTTACCTCTCGGCTGCGATCGGTCTGCCATGTTCTATGATTTCATGCGCTCTACGGATAATATGGGAGGAGAGTTGGAACAACTCAACCACCATCTCAACCGAATAGGGGCTTCTATATCATGTGTCATAGTTGATACCATACCTTTTTTTGTCATTGGAAGTAACTAAGAGATTTGAGATTCCATGGATTTCGTTCTCCAAACGCTCGGTCCTTCTTTGGAACCCTCAGTGTATTTGCAGTTGCTTTCGGCCCTCACAACCTCCACGTATGTTCGGACTTCGACGCTGACAAAAATGGCCTCATGGCCTTCAAATACATGTGCACCCATTTTGCAACTGTTGGATTGATCCTCAAATACAACGTTGCCCTTGTAACGTGTAAAGAAACTATTGGTGGCGGACAAAGAATGAAGCAGTGTCGATACACTGTAAGAGAACTGCACTCTGGCCTTCACGACTCGAGACTTCAGTTGCTGTGACAGCATTTCTGCCTATACTATCGGTGTTTAGAGGGCTATGGCTCCATAGCCACGCACTGAATATGGCTTGTCGGCCCTCCAACAATGGTGCGTAAATGGTATGGGACCACAGCCTCCCAAGACTCTCGACCTCTGCGGATATATGACCCCTCAGCTTAAAACAGTGCCCAATTCGTTGTGGTCTGACCCTTATGATCGTTGTCTATCTGGTCGATACGCTCACATATGCGCTACATTTCATGGTCCACAGTTGGTGGTCGATCCTGCTCGCTCATGCTTGATCGCTTGGGAGATCACTAAATGAGACCTCTTTAGATGGCACACGGTGTTTGATGCAAATTTAACTGTTAGCCCCTTCCTAGACTTACAAACTCGTGCAGTGGATCGCTCCTGGATCTCTGCCCCTTGACCATTGTCGGCAACAGATGGTTCTACCCTTTAAACGCCCAACGACCGGTTCTTGCAGCGGATCGAGTGCACGGTATCTCGGCCAACAGAATAAACTCAGCTTCACAACATTTAGATTCGGCCTTTAGTAATATGAAATGAAAGAAATATTCGACCTGCAACAAATATTACTTTCGCATATTTGCTTCTCTTTAAATAATCACAGATTATACAACTAGGGTGGCTATTGGAGGCTACCGAAATTGACAGATTTTCTAGCTAGGGTGATTATGGGATGAGGAAAATCAGTTCTGATATCACTTTAAGATCTCAAACAACTAAATAATCAGTAGATTTAGAATATTTCAGTGTTGAAGCTAAACATTGAACACACAGGATCTCAAAAGAAGGGTGCAACCCTTATTATAATATTATCTGAAAGTAATACATGTCAAAATGATCAACCATGAAATACACTTGCCAGATGGTATGTACATCTGCTCAACAACACTACACTAAACACTGAAGCACAATAGTGGACCCTGAATGGATCCACCACACAATGTCACCATGGGTTTTTCATCCTCGTATCAAAGTGGAACTGGCCACGCCAAATTCTCTCTCAACAAACACATAATAAGATAGACAAACTCATGATGATCCAAACGCCTAGCTCCTATCCCCTTTAATAGGCTCAGGGGACTCTCTATAAACCTTATTTTATTATTTTTCCTCGAAAAATGAAGGCAAATACTATGGGCATATCCCATGGGAAAATACCATGGGTAGATTCCGTCCATTTTTATCTTATAAAAAGAAGAATATTACAACATCGTCCTCCTCCTCCAAGTGTTTTGCTCTCAAGTTATTATCCCCTGCCACACTCATTCCCTCTGCATCTTTATTGTTATCTTCCACTTGATCGCTTCAATGATGTTGTTAATGCTCGTGTCCTAGTTTCTATGCCTATCATGTGGTTCTCCCTACATTCCTCCATGCATATTTATTAAGAGGATAGGCCCAGGTATTTCATCACTCCCTGATTTATTTCTATGAGTGAACATTGTGCAACATTCTTGGACTCTGAATTCACATTTATGGTCAGTGAGAGAGGTTGTGTTTAGCGAGGAAGAAAAGGACAAGGGTGTCCTCCCAATATTCCTTGGAATGGCAACCACATGGAGTTATTTGACCGTGATATCCCTGATCGCATCTGGTGCAGAGTGGCCTCCTTAAAGGTGGAGTAATACAGAATACTGGGGCATGGACACTGGGTTGTCCCCAATTTTCTATCTCATCATCTCTAGACAACAGAGCTAGCAAGTGTTGAATTTGAAAGATAGATGGTGGAAATGAACGCATACATCAACAAAACCAGAGTCTCTCTTCACAACCTCTCCAAATCCACAGGCATTAAATTTTTTCCAGCATCTGCAACATAGACATCCTTAAGCTCCCTAGAAATGTTTGAAGATCGTCCTCTCACCCATCTGCCTTGTTCCCCTTCTCCTCCATCATCCAGTTTGATGAAGCGCAAGTCAGAGGCCCGTTAGCCCAGGGGCCTCCAAGTCAGTGATCCACCACAAAAGAGAGCAGTTGAAGCAACCCCCCACTAACATTGTTGACAGGATGCCCCCTCCACAATACAGTAGCACCTATTAGTACCTCATATTGGAGGAAACTATAGAAGAAGAACCTCGTGGCAATGTGAAAATTGATGATGCAGGTCCCAGTCAAGCGAAGCAGGCTCCAATTAGAAACAAGGGCAAGGGAAAGTATGTGGCACGAACACGTTTTCAATCTTATTTCATCTGCTACAGTAATTCCTCTATTCTCCAAATGGCATATGTTTTGATGGCCATATATGTAGAATTTATGGCAGAAGTTTCACTCACAATCCTTTTTTCTTGCATTATTTGTGACTTTCTATCAAACTTCTATCTTACTTAAAAGACCATATGTTTTCCCCTTCTGGGGAAGATGGTCCACATCAATTTTTTCTTAGTTGGGCCTCGAGGCCAAGCCTCACAATGACCTTTTGATTGTAAATAATATATTTTTTCTATTGTAAGAGTGTTTACTTGCCTTAAAAAAAAAAAAATATTAAATATCTACCAAGGCTTTTAGTGTGAATCATTCTCCTTCGACAAACACTAAGATATTGAATAGTAATGTTTTTCTAAGAATATTGAAACGAGCTCATGAGTTGACTTCTTTGGAATTTCATAAGGAATCTCCTTCAACATGCAATGATAATTTGCAAATCCCTTTGATCAGATCGCCTTCAAAAGGCTGGGTCAAGATTTTGAAAAATAAAGGAAAGAAAGGTCAAGAAAGGTCGTTCCGAAGATCAACCTCAATTTGGGTGATTCTCCTCTCTAATTAATTATTCTGTCCCTTTACGTCTACTCTGTTATTTTCAATATCATTCATCTCTACTTTCATGGCGTTAGTATAGGGCATACTATGCCATAAAAAGATTCATGATGACAAACGATGCAATTTTAATCATGTTTGTTCAATAAAATTTTTAGACGTATAAAAGAAAGATTAAATTGATATTAATAAGAAGAATTTTATTAGAATAGAAAATATTTTAATTTTTTTTAATTGGTTTTATTTTAATATAAATAAATTTAATATTAATGAATATTAATTTATGTAAATGCATTTTAATTCTACATTTATTATGTGTTAAGAGGGATTCAATTTTTTAGATGCAAAATCCTTTTAAGTGCATTAATTGAAAGAAAGATTACACCTTCATAGATTTCATCTTCATAAATATGATAAATATAAAGTCAAGATATAATTACTTTGATTTATTCATATTAATTTGATTAATTTCTTAGAATAAATTTATAATAATTCTAGATCTTAAGAGTTATAAAATGTAAAATTTTTGTTCAAATTTGTTTAGAAGAGAATTGTGTAGTGGATTTGATTTGTGTAATATTTTGGGTGGACATTCCACCCATCATCACAAACTAGAAAGTTTGATGTGTGAACGAGTGTTGAAGGGTCCTTATATAGGAAATGGTTACATAGTAGTTGATGGGCCTCTAAATTAGACATAAAATAAGGCCCATCTAACCTTTATTAGGCCCATCTACCTTCCTTATGCACATGAAAATATATATTAAATCTCTCCTTCTGCACTTGATAATGCTTTCTTATGCTTTAATGTTTTCTTAGGAAGGTTTAAAGGCAATTGCATATTTGTGCCTAATATTGGTTGTTTTTGTAGAATATTGTGAGAATATTTAGCAGATTATGCATATTTGGAGAAGGAGATAATTTAGGGACTTTCTCCCTGCCACTGGAAGATCAAGATTGAAGAATAAATGAGCATAATATCAGTAAATTATTGAGAAATCAAGGATAGATTATAGGAGGATTGTCCACCTTCAACTCTCAAAGGAAGCCAAAAGATCCTCATGAGATCCCCTCCAACAATTCGAATTCTAGAGGCAGCCAAACAACTCAAGACCAAGTGCACTCAAGCCATACTTCACTTGGAGTCAAGTCGAATCATTACCTATTTTTTAGGGAGCTGTTGGTAGCTGCCCTTGAGGATAAATAAAGCTGATCAAGAGCTAATTAGGGTTGATTCTGGTGGATTCTGGTCCATTCGATGCAGTCCATTCCATTCCATCCCATGCCATTCATTTTCCATTATATTAGGCTTTTGCTGTTTAAGACCTTCGGGATGTAATAAGATTGTATTTTTAATGCAATGAGTATTCATATGTCTTTTTATTGATCTAGTTCCAGAGAGTTGGGCTCATGGGTTAGGGCCCAACCCATGTGTCTCAGCTTCTCTGTTGTTTTCGTTCTTTCCTTTCTGTCATTTAGCTAGTTTTGCTTTTGTCAATTAACTATTTTTGTTTCTGTCATTTAGTTAATCTTGCTTCTGATAGTTTAAAGTTGTTTCAAATTGCTATTGTAGGTTTTCATTTTCTTATGAGTAATAGAATAGAGGATAGAACTCTAAAAGTTATAGATGTAGACTTCCCTTCTCATCTCTGTCAATAGAGCTCGAGGGGGGTATACTTTCACACAAGCCAAAAAACTGCTTTCTATTCACTGTTTTTATCACACACTTGTCTGTTTTTTTTTGCATAAGTAGGCAGGGTCGATTGCAGGTACAAGAATCTTTGCCAAGAAGAAGTTCATTGACACCTCCCCACTTCATTTCCCATCTCCCTTCCATCTTTTCTGTTACGCTTCTATTCCCTTCTATTTCACTTATTGCAGCTTCCAAACGCTTTTTACTCACAAAAACCATCAAAGTTGGACCTCTGCCCTTGCTCCTCGAACTTCTCGCTACCGTACTTTGCTCATTGCAAATCACAAATTTTATTTTGTTCCCGTTAATACTTGTCACTCCTGACACCGATTACGATATCCTCCATACTCCGCCACATCGCAAATCGCAATCGCATTTTTATTTTGTTCTCGTTAATACTTATCGCTCTCGACACTGATTTCAATATCTTCTGTACTCCGCCGCGTCGCAAATCGCAATTGCATTTTTATTTGGTACCTGTTAACACTTACCTCTTCTGATGTTGATTGTGATATTGGTATTGCGCTCTGCCACCAGTCCCACCTCCACGTCACCCATCGCATTTCACATTTCGCAACCTTTTCCCCTTTTCCTTTAAGACTTACCGCTCCAAACGCCGATTGCGATATCACTCTATACTCCGCCACACCGCCAATCACAAATCGCAATTCGCAGTCTTTATCCCGTCACAAATCACATTTCACAATCTTTATTCGTTCCTTGTTAACACTTACTGCTCCTGTATGCCGATTGCGATATTGCGATATCGCATATCGCAGATTGCAACCTTTTCCCTTTTCGCAAATTGCATTTCGCTCTCGCTCTCAAACTGTACTCCTGCTTCTCCACCATCGCACTTTTAAAAGCCTCCCACTCCAAAGTATTTTTGCGATATTATAAGCTTTAATAAAGTCCAAACCTCTCTTTCCACCTCTAAGCCTTGTCCCATGTGTTCAAGCCCTCCATTAGCATCTTTAGCCCTTTTTCCTCCAAACTGCAAGCAACACTTTTTCAAGTTTAGTTAGATCATGAATAGTTGCATGGTAGCATGGTAGATAGATCGTAGGATAAGGTAAGTGTGGTTTAGAACTAGTTTCATTTCTTTCATTTCTTTTCAGCAAGTTAAATTAGTTTATTTTCCTGTCATTTCTTTTCAACAATTTAGTTTAGTTTCCTTTCTGTCATTTCCTCTCTGCAATTTATTTTAGTATTCATTGAAGTGTGACAAACTTCACTGAGAACCCCTAGAAGTAGCACCCTTTCATAGAGTAGAAGAGGATGACATGAGTATAACGCATCTGCTGTGCATATAACATTGTCACCTCCAAGTTTGTACGGACCGCGGGTTGATAAAGTAAAGTAGGGCAGGCCCTCAGAGTTGCAACACTCTTGGTGCAATACTAGGGCTCACCACTTTTTGGTTCCGTTGCCGGGGAGGTGTCTAGTAGATGATTTGATTTTGTTTTAGTATTCTTTTATGCTTTCTTTTTTCATGTTGTTTCCAAAATATTGAAAAATAAAAAAAATCTGATTTTCATGCCTCATAGAAGTAGGGATACTCAAGTAAAAAAAAGAAAAAAAGACAAAAGACAAAAAGACTTCTCTAATACCAAGCCCCCCACTTGACCACGTGGTGCAGTAAGAACCACATCACCATACAATTTTTAAGGTAGATGGGATGGATGGATATGATGACAATGAAGAAGATATTATTGGGTTTCCCATTCAAGATATGGACATCGGTGTACATATGAAGAACATCCTTCCATCTTTCCTTCCCAACTTCCATGGTATGAGGACAAATGATCCATAAACATTCCTATTTGAATTTGAGATACTTTGTAGATCTTATGGCTACTTATCACACACTAAAAAATTGAGATTGTTTCCTACAACATTGAAGGACATAGCTCTTAAATGGTTCATGATTCTAGGTACTAATTCGATAATATCATGGAATGATATGCAAAAGATATTTCTAGAAAAATATAAAGATCGTGGTCTTAGAGAAGAAATTTTTAGAATGAACCAATAAGAAGATGAGAGCCTTGAGGATATCATAGAGAGGTTCATGTATAATGTTAAGAGGGAAAAATTGCATCATTTAGGATTTGACACACTAAAAACCCTCTTACTTAGAACAATTAGGGATGAGTGGATTGATCTCCTTATTCTCATGAGTAGAGGAGATATATACCAATTGTCATTTGAGGAAATTTGTGAAACATGCAAGTGAATATCAAGAGGAAGGGAAAGAGTAAGTAATTCAACATCAACATTGGTAAGGAAAGATGAACTTGGGAATTTGATTGATAACTTTAAAACATAAATTCTTAGCAATCTAAGTGAACAAGTAGAAATGTTAAGAATGCAAAATGAGCAAAAAGAAGATGCTGATATTTTTGTTATCCATGCAGAATCATATGCTGCTAACTCTTGTTCATCATCCCCCAGGTTTAAAGAAGTTTACCAAGAGGACAATGGAGCAAGGCAATCGCCAAAGAAGCTATGTTATGTAGCTCCAAGGAGACCCTGGCAGCCTAGTCAACTTGATATGATGCAAGGAACCAATTCAAAATTTCAAGCTTATCCAAATCCATCTCAAACTAATTGGGATACACTCCCTCCTTGACAACCTTTCTATCTCAACCTTAAACCCAATCTTGACAACATGGTTGGCAAGGACCTTATTGGGAAAATCCACAATATCCTCAATATTTCCCTCCATATCCTCCATACCCAACTCCATGCTATCGCTACCATCCACCTCTACCACAACCACAACCTCAATCACATCCATCTCATATATCCACCCCCACTCAACTACATGTACCACAATTTCCAAACCCACACTAGGAAGTATCTTAGCCCACTTACAATGCTGAGGTACAATATTTCCAAACATATCCTCTTGATCTATATAGTATTCATCTTAGGTAAAGAAAGGTATTGCAAAGAAGAGATTTTCTTAATGTCATTGAAGGACAACATCAAGAAGAAGAATATCCAAATGAGGAGATCAAAAGATCAAGGGTTGCACTTGATGAAGAGTCGGCATCAGAATCAGATGCTAAGAAAGTTTCCTCGTGTTTACGAGCATTTCCTCTGTGTGTTCAAGAGAATGATCAACAAAAAAAGGAAGATTTGAATGTCATAATATAAGAGAACATCCAAGGTGATCCAACTCAACAAGTAGAGCAGGGGCATCACAACTATATTGACATATGGTTCCAAACAATGATTAAGCTCCAACAACACGCTCTTCTCCAACAGTACTTGATACAATCCCAATCAAAGAAATTCATCTCTCATATTCAGGTACATGTCAAAGCATGTATTACAAGTGTTCACATGATTTTATCTGTCATTTTGATGTGTATATGGCTCCATTGGAAGTATTCCTATACTTGAAAAAGGTTTTGTTTTTTGAAGTAGAGTAGGAAAGTGAAAAAAGAAAAAGAATAAAATAAAAAAAAAAGAATAAAATCTCAGGTGAAAACCTCTTTTGAGGCGTCTGATATTGGCTTACTGATTGAAAACCTTCATGAGGCAGTCATTGGGTTGAAAAAAAAGAAAAAGAGAAAACAAAATATCCTAGGTGAAAACCTCCTTTGAGGCGGCTAGGCAGACTTACTAGTGGAAAACCTCATTGAGGCAGCTATTAGGCCTTAAAAAAAAATGCATTTCCCCATGTATCTCTCTCTAAGGAATGCAATTTCTCTCCAACCTTTGCAAGAAGAAAAACAACAAGTTGGAACAAAAAGAAAATTTGGTCAACACCCTGGTCAATGTTAGTCAAACTTGGGCTTCCTCCTCCTGTGCTCAGAAGCTCCAAAAGGACCTCAAGTATATTATCACACGCAGCTTGAGTAGCAACTTCAATATCACCTGCAAAAACAAATCAATGGTAAGGCTCAGGTATGCAATCATCTAACCCTTTATTCGAATCTGTTTTAGCTTAAGAAAACATTAAAAAGTGTGAGAAGGAAAGTTTTTTATATAGCCAAAATCAGTAGTAGAGCAACCTCAGCCTTATCTAGCGACTAGCCTCACTTTTTCCACCAAGAAGAACAAGACAAAAGTAAAAAGGACTTGAGAAACGGGGTAGTAATAGGTTCATGTAATGGAAGACAAGAAGTGCCCAAGGGGCAACCAAGGGTGAACTCAGTTCACAGGAAAAGAATTGTGAGTTTATTTTGCATGCAATTAAAAAAAGAGGAAAAAAAAGACAGAAAATAATAAAATAAAATAAAAGGTGGAACCACCACCTATTGACATGCGAAACAAATTTTCTTAAGGCATCTAAGGACATCCATGAAGCACCTACAAGAAGAAATGCAATAAGAATAGCAAGAAGATTAGCAGGAGGATCAGCGCATGGATCAATGAACATAAAATCAAATAAGCCAACATGCAGGAAGAACCATAAGGCAGGGAGGATGAATAGGTTGCTCAGAGGATGAGCAACAGTTTCAGTAGGGGGGTGATGATGGGCCTCTAAATTAGACATAAAATAAGGCCCATCTAACCTCTCTTAGGCCCATCTACCTTCCTTATGCACATGAAAAGATATATTAAATCTCTCCTTCTGCACTTAATAATGTTTTTTTATGCTTTAATATTTTCTTAGGAAGGTTTAAAGGTAATTGCATATTTTTGCTTAATATTGGTTATTTTTGTAGAATATTGTGAGAATATTGGGCAGATTATGCAGATTTGGAGAAGGAGATAATTTAGGGACTTGCTGCCTGCCACTAGAAGATCAAGATTGAAGAATAAATGAGCACAATATCAGGAAATTATTGAGAAATCAAGGAGAAATTATAGGAGGATTGTACACCCTCAACTCTCAAAGGAAACCAAAGGATCCTCATGAGATCCCCTCCAGCAATTCGAATTCCAGATGCAGCCAAGCAACTCAAGACTAAGTACACTCAAGCCATACTTCACTTGGAGTCAAGTGGACTCATTATTTTTTTTACAAGGAGCTGTTGGTAGCTACCCTTGAGGATAAATAAAGCTGATCAAAAGATAATTAGGGCCGATTTCGGTGGGTTCCGGTCCATTGGATGCAGTCCATTCCATTCCATTCCATCCCATGCCATTCATTTTCCATACTATTAGGCTTTTTCTATTTAAGACCTTCGGGATGTAATAAGATTGTATTTTTAATGCAATGAGTATTCAGATGACTTTTTATTGATCTAGTTCCAGAGAGCTGGGCTTGTGGGTTAGGGCCCAACCCATGTGCCTCAGCTTCTTTGTTGTTTTCGTTCTTTCCTTTCTGTCATTTAGCTAGTTTTGTTTCTGTCAATTAGCTATTTTTGTTTCTGTCATTTAGTTAATCTTGCTTCTGATAGTTTCAAGTTGTTGTTTCGAATTGCTGCTGTAGGTTTTCATTTGCTTTTGAGTAATAGAATAGAGGATAAAACTCTAAAAGCTATGGATCTAGACTTCCCTTCTCATCTTTGTCAATAGAGCTCAAGGGGGGTAGACTTTCCCATAGGCCAAAAAACTGCTTTCTGTTCACTGTTTTTGTCACACACTTGTTTGTTTGTTTTTTTTTTTTTTTGCATAAGTAGGTTGGGTTGATTGCGAGTACAAGAATCTTTGTTCCGAAGAATTTCATTGAAACCTCCCTGCTTCATTTCCCACCTCCCTTCCATCTCTTCTATTACGCTTCTATTCCCTTCTATTTCACTTATTGTAGCTGCCACACCCTTTTTACTCACAAAAACCATCAAAGTTGGACCTCTTCCCTTGTTCCTCAAACTTCTCGCTACCATACTTCGCTCATCGCAAATCACAACTTTTATTTTGTTCCCGTTAATACTTACCGCTCCTGACGCCGATTGTGATATCCTCCGTACTCCGCCACATCGCAAATCGCAATCACATTTTTATTTTGTTCCCATTAATACTCACCGCTCCAGACACCGATTGCGATATCCTTCGTACTCCGTCGCATTACAAATCACAATCGCATTTTTATTTGGTACTCGTTAACACTTACTGCTTCTGATGCCGATTGCGATATTGGTATCGCGCTCCGTCACCAGTCCCACCACCATGTCATCCATCGCATTTCGCATTTCGCAACCTTTTCCCCTTTTCCTTTAAAACTTATTGCTCCAAATGCCGATTGTGATATTGCTCCGTACTCCGCCACATCGCCAATCACAATTCGCATTTCACAGTATTTATCTCGTTGCAAATCACATTTCACAATATTTATCCGCTCCTTGTTAACAGTTACCGCTCCTTTATGCCGATTGCGATATTGCAATATCGCAAATCGCATATCGCAACCTTTTCCCTTTTTGCAAATCACATTTCGCTCCCGATCCCGAACTGTACTCCTGCTTTTCTGCCATCACACTTTTAAAAGCCTCCCACTCCAAAGCATTTTTGCGATATTATAAGCTTTAATAATGTCCAAACCCATCTTTCCACCTCTAAACCTTGTCCCTTGTGCTCAAACCCTCCATTAACATCTTTAGCCCATTTTCCTCCAAACTGCAATAAACACTTTTTCAAGTTTAGTTAGATCATGAATAGTTGCATGGTTAGAAGCTTGGTCGCATGGGATAGATCGTAGGATAAGTTAAGTGTGGTTTAGAACTAGTTTCCTTTCTGCCATTTCTTTTCAACAAGTTAAATTAGTTTCCTTTCCTGTCATTTCTTTTCAACAATTTAGTTTAGTTTCATTTTCGTCATTTCCTTTCTGAAATTTATTTCATTGAAGTGTGACAAACTTCATTGAGAACCCCTAGAAGTAGCACCCTTTCGTAGAGCAAAAGAGGATGACATGAGTAGAACACATCTGCTGTGTATATAGCACTATCACCTCTAAGTTTGTATGAACCCCGAGTTGATAAAGTAAAGTAGGGTATCCCTTAGGAGTTGCAGCACTCTTGGCACAATACCAAGGCTCACCAGTATTTGCTAGAGAAAAATAAATAAATAAATTTATTATCAAAACACAAGTCAAAGTTCAAATTAATAAAACAATCAAATACTTAGTCAATGGTGAAATTTGAAAAATAATGAAAATATGGGGCAAACATTAAATTATAATGGAGAAGAAAGTGGGGGATGTCCCACAATTAAATTACAGGATTAAAAATTTTTATGTGTGTGTGTGTGTGTGGTTGAGAAATAATTAAAAATAATAAAAAAATGGATGCAAGGAAGTGGGGGGGGGGGGAGGACAGAGGAATAGAGTGAACCAATATATGAAACACACACACACACACACATGAATAAGCAAGATTAAAATGGAACAAGACAAGGATAAGGGTTTAAAGATGAACTAGGGAGAAAGAATTCAGAACATAAGAGAAGGAAAGAGGGAAACAAATATGGGGGGGATGGGGAGGGCGTGGAGATTCATTGAAGTCATTGGGTGATATAGTGGATGATTGTATTCTAGGATTAGGTAAGTATATATCCATTTTCCCTATTAAATTTATTTGAGTGCTTCTCAATCTCGAGAGCTTCCTGAATAATTTGAGAGTTATAGAAAGGAAGAAAGGCTAGGATTTTAGATTAATCAAAGAAAATAAGGTGTTGGGAATATAAAGAGTGCTCAGTGATGGCATATTTTGACACTAAGATTGGTTGGTATCTATTATATGATATTTAAGGCAAGTTTTGAATGGGCGACCTATTTTTCCAATGCAAGACATACTGCAAGAACCAATCTCATCAGGATCGATCCCAAAAGTCAGATGTTCTCAAAACCCTCATTTCCAGAGCCCTTAAAATATCTACCCCCCAGTTCCTTTCCTCTGAAAAATCCCACCTAATTTTCAAAGCCAATGGCTACACCTCCTCTCATATTAACAAATACCTTCAAGTTTCCTCTCACCCTAGGTCCAACCATTCTAATTCTGCTCCTTCTTGTGGCCAAGTTCCTCTCCCATACATAAAAGGAACTATGGATCCCATAGTGAATATCTTGTCCAAGAGAAACATAAAAACCATATTTAAACCCCATAAAACTCTTAAGCAATTATTTCAATTATCCATAGATAAGTTTGAACCTATGCTAGGATCAAGAGTCTACCATATTCCTTGTTCCTACAGTAAGTCTTACACTATCCAGACAGGTTGCCCATTCAAACCTCACCTTAAAGAGAACGTGTCAAATACCAACCACCTACGAGTGTCAAATTCTTCCATCGTTAAGCATTATTTTAATTCCAAGCACCTTAATTGCTTTTATCAATTACAAATCCTAGCCTTTGTTCCTCTCTACAACTCTCGAATTATTCGAGAAGCTCGAAGATCAAGAAGCACCCAGATAACTGGAATATAGAATATGGCTATAGGTTTATCCAATCCTTGAAATTAGTTATCCACCAATTCACCCAGTGACTTCATTGAATCCCCCCCCCCCCCCCCAAACAACTTTTTTCCCTCTCTTTCCTTTCCGTTCTGAATTTATTTCTATGTGGATCCTCG
This sequence comes from Pinus albicaulis, assembly GCA_034641835.2. Lineage (NCBI taxonomy): Eukaryota > Viridiplantae > Streptophyta > Pinopsida > Pinales > Pinaceae > Pinus > Pinus albicaulis. The sequence continues at coordinate 1,016,974,246 of CM076580.1, read as the reverse complement.
TTTAACCCCTATCTTTGTCACATTTAAGCCTCACATGCATGTGCCTATGTGTGTGTTTTGTATATTAGTTCCCTCTATCCCCCCTCCCTCCTCTTCCTTCCTTGCATCCATTTTTTGATTCTATCCCCCCACCCTCCCTCTCTCTCCATATATATATATATATATATATAGACACAAACAACCTTTTCTCCATTATAATTTAATGTTTCCCCCATAATTTAATTATTTTTTAGATTTAACCATTAACCTGTTGTAGAAATAGGGAAGCTACAAAATTAGTGTGATTTTTCTTTCTTTCTTTATAATTTCTTGTGAATATGTTTAGCCATTTTTATTATTATTTGTTATGTTTCTTCATAAAACAATTATCAAAATTATACATCATGAAGATCTAAAAAATTAATAGACACGAGATATAGGCTCCAAGGCACGACAAAACCCCTCTAAGGGGAAAAACCAAAAAATAATCTCTTCTTATAGAATAAGATCAAATGAGAAATCAAGACCCAAGATAAAAAAACCAATGTCCCAAAAGCACGAGGTCAACCCTCCAGTATGTCCACTAGATGCCACAATTTTGTTCATCAAATGATCTTCGAAAACTCATAATTTTTTGTCTTCATACAACCTTTTCTCATTTTCAACAACTCTAGGGAAATTCACATCTTTTCCATAGAAAATTTTCATCATAACACAGGAGGAGCTTGCATCATACGTTAGGAGAAATTCACATCAGCCACAGAAGCACAAAAAGTCTTATCCAAATGGGAAGCACACTAGCGAATATATAGTAGTTCGTGTGTCTGAAAAATCACATTCTTTGGACAAGCCAACTTGATCATCTGAGGGTTGACCTGGTCTTGTGGGCACATATTTGACTCTTTCCATTTAAAAATAAAATATTTATTTTTCTTTTCTAAGAGTCCAAATGGGACTTCAACTCAAAATAAATTTTCTTTTGACTCAATAAACTTAGGGGCATGAAATGCATGCCTTGTCTAGAAAAATAATAATAACACATTTCTTTTTCTTCTTTTTATTTTTACAAAATACATTTTGATGCAATTATGAAGATCGAACTTAGTTACATTCTCCAACTTCACTTGGGTATTTGATTAATTTCTTGATTTGACCTTTGACCGAGGTTTTGATTAATAAAACAATTTATTGTTTTGTCACTAACTGCATGTGGTAACCTTTTTCCTATATAAGGACTCTTAAGTACTCATTTACACATCAAGCTTTCTTGTCCCTGATTATGGGTGGAGTGTTCACTCGAAATGTTAGATGGATCAAATCCACTAAATAATTCTCTTCCGGAAAATTTTAACAATACAAATAACTATGGAAATCTACAATTACTTATGTAAAATATTGGTAACAAATTTTATTAACTTCTAATGACAATGATAAAATCTAAACTTAGTGATTTAAAAAAGAAAAAACTATGAGTCTATATCAAATATTGTAACAATTTGAAGTAAAATATGAGAATCTTTCCACTATTGACTATCACATCTCACTTATCCATATATATATGAATGAGATTCCCTGAACAAACCAATTGAAATAATTAGATACATATCAACTTGCACAGATTGTTGTTTTCTTCCTCTTAAATGAAGATTTATGATCAATATGATCATTGTTTTGCTACTTAACAATTACCCTTTTTGTACTTTAAGATACAATCAACAATATTAATTTTAGGTAATTATGATATTATCTTTTCGTATAGATGATCTTATAATAACTCAACTCTGTTCACATACGAAAAAAAGAGAGGGTAATTTCATGAAAGAATTGAAATTTATTTTCGTGAATTATTTGTGGCGATGATTCCATTAATGATGAGATGCTACTTGATAATTACCTTTCTAGTGCAAACACGATTTACTTCAATAATTGCACTCAATAAAAAAGAGAATTTGTGTTCTGTAAATCTAGGGTTTTAAACCCACACCCGAATATTTGCTCTAACCTTGCCTCAAGAGGAACTGTAAACTATTAACAAACCAAATTCACGCCTTATTAAAATTAGTATAACAATGCGCTCTCTAAACCCTCTCTTAAGCAATCTAATATTATTGATATTTGTGTGTGTAGTCACTCTTGATTCTATTTGTATTTTTTTACTCTAAAGTCAACTTGTCTTTAAAAAAAAATCAACTATCTTTTTATTATTGTTTAAAGTAACATTACATAATGTGACAACATGTCCCACATAATAGGTTGTATAACACTAATCAACGCAATAAAATACTTTATATTAATCAAATTTCGAATGCATATTTATTTTGTAAACATTATAATAAATATGTTTACATGTTTATGACTATCGTAGCCATATAAGTTAAATGGCTAGTAAATGTCAATGGCAATCAATTTATAGTTGTCAATTAAGTTTGGCTTGGGTGAAATAGTTGTTATCCTCCCAACCCAGGTTCAAGTCTCTTAAGTTGGCATGTTTACACTCTAAAATAGAGTAACTATGTTGCACTCTTAAGTGAGTCTATATTGTGGGTTGGCTTGGTACCAACAACTTCTCTCTTGCCTTCGGGTAGAGAGGGAGGTTGAATTTTGAAGAAAGAGTCAATTAGGGTTATCTCAAGTGGTCGTGGAGAATGGTTGCTATTTTCCCCACCTAGGTCCAAATCCTCGCTAGTGACACGTGAGTTATAGTGCCTTGATAATTATTGTTGTAATGACTTTGGGCTTATGAATATCATTGTATTGGCTTCGAGCCTCGTGAACTCAAGTGAGTATAATTGTGAGTCAACCTCACTCTAGCCTTTAGGCTAAGAGGAAGGTCGATTTCTTTCCTTGAGAGAAAGAAAAGAAAAGAAAAAGGTATCAATTCATAGTAGGCATCAAAACACTTACCTTGGGATACATCTCACATTGTTGAGGTTAAAAAAGTCATAAAAATTAACTAATTATTATTATTATTATTATCATTATCATTATCAAAAGAATTAATATACGAGTAAACATTTACATCTAAAAAAATCGTTGCAAGAAAACATAATGAAGCAACAATAAACAATAAGAATTCAATGATACTTGCGGGCATGACATTTTTAATTAAATAGAAAAGAAAAAAGAGCATAACTACCTCTGAGATAAATCTCAACCCTTTATTCTAACAACTACTAAAAATATTTCATGGATATTACCTGGATATTATATCTCTATCATCCACCTAATAACTATTAGTATTTAAATTAAAATTCTAGAAGCCCTTTTCCAAAATAGGCACACCTATCAACATAACAATTTAACCTCATTTAATCCCCAAACCCCTAGGTTTTCAAGAACGAGGAATATCAAGCTCTATAAAATAGTAGAAATTGTATGCATTGTCAAGTTTTTTATAGCTCAAGCCAATAAGGATAGGGGCACACAACAACTACATTGGGTGAGTAAAGATAGAACACCTCAAAAAAAGGTTTGAAATTCTACATAAGAAATATGAAACACTAAGCAAATATGTGTTTGGAGAAAGTGGCATAACATTTTTTAAACAAAGTGGAGTTAGAATGCATAAAAAAGGATTGTAGGTCAACAAGATCCAAAAGCACCTCTTGAAACCTAATTAAAGTTAAAAAGCATATGGAACAAACAAATAATCATCAAACAAAAAACAACTCAAATTACATCCTAAATAATTTCATTTTGATCATAATGAATGTTTAATCAATTTCAAACAAAGAATTTTGAAATCCATGACCATTTAAAGTACACAAAGTCTCCAATGCATGATAAGTGATAAGTAAAGACACAAATATTTTTCAAATGCAAAAGTGAAAAAAGGTTAAAAATTAAACCTTAAAAAAGGTAAGAACTTCTAGAAAGATCAAGTAAGTCAAACATCACCATTTATATGAAACCCTAAATTGGTAGAATATCATCTCCCCCCAAATAAAATATGAAAAAAAAAAAAAAAAACAAAACAAAACAAAATTAAATAAAAAAGGGAGTTTGAAAGTTTTGGGACATGGGATTATTGAGGCTTCAATATCAATACGTCTAATCTTTTTAGGTTGGAAGGGAACATCAAATCTCATGCATGGTGTTCTATAGGAACTATGGAATTCTAGTATATATCCATTAATATTGATGAGTTCATCATAAAGACAATGATCCATGTTTCAAAATAAAATTTACACCTAATCCATGTTACAAATATTCTGTGGACGTAACAGTCACTGATCTCCGGGGCCCATGAACAAAAAAAAACATTTACATCCTGTCCCTTTGCATTTGGAATAACTACAAACCACCAATACTCCATAGTAGATTTATTAATAGTTCTCCATGTACCTCTTTGCTACTGTACCAAATCAAGGTTCACAATTTGCAAGAAAATACTCTTAGAAATCATTAGCTCTTTTCGACATGTTACACATATACTTGGAAATCATTCAATATTTGAAATCTATATAAAAATAATGTATCATGCTTAAATTGTCAATTGGGTTTATATTAAGTGGTTGAGAAAAATGGTTAGGATACTTCCTACCAAAATTCAATTCTATCATAAACTTTAATGTAATAAACAAATATATATATATTCTTATTCCTCTAGTTTTGAAGGATGACAATGCTTTAGGCATTGATGGCAGAATCCAAAAAGCCAGTGAACAATTAAACTGGACTAACACTGCCATTAAAGGATTGGAAATGAACTTTGCTAAAACTTCTTTTGTGAAGGAACAATTTGACAGTTTACAGGTTTCAATCAATAGTGTAAATAATTTTTTGAATGATATTTAGTTCTCTTCTTCTGTTTTGAAAAGTTATGCAAGAGAGTCTTTAAGCAAAATAGATGAAGTAGAGGACAAGGTTATACAAGAAATATACTCTACAAAAGGACTCATAACAGACTTGTTTGAGAAATTTGATAAAGCCAATATATCCAAATCTGACAGGCTTGTTCCTGCTTCATTATTGCATAAGAGAAATGTACAGATTCAGAATCCTGTCAAGCCAATTGACAGATTTCCCCATTTTTTTCTTAAAGAAGTTACCCAGTCTTCCCAGGAAGAATCTTCAGAAAAAACTGAATCAACAGAAAAGATTTCTATTGCTTCCTTATTTAAGGAACCAGAAAAAGATTCAGAATCACATATATTTCCCATCTATGAGCCTCTAGAGATCCAGTTTACTAGATATTCTACTCCTGATCTTAGCAGAAAAGGAAAGCTTCCAGAAACCCATACTTTCTATCCAGACTCACATCGAGAATGGAATATTGATAATTTAAGTATGGGTCAGATCAGACAAATGATTGATATGATGTTTACAAAATACAAGCTTATGTGCCTAAGAAGAAAGAATGAAATTGAAGTTTGTAAAACTCTTATCCAATGTTTTACTGGCACTCTCCTATGATGGTGGGAAACTGAAACATCTCCAGCTTTGATTACAAAATTGGAAAGTGAACTTCTAAAAGATGAAGTTGGAGACATAATTCACAATGCTAATGGCACATCCCAGAATAATGTGATTGGAGCTCTCACCTCCATGATTCAGGAACACTGGTGTGGTTCTGAAACAGAAATAGCAGATAAGCACGAATGGTTCTGATGAATCTTAAGTGCAATAAATTATCTCAGTATGAAGATTTCCATAGAGACTGGATGCAACACATCTATGAGGTAAAAGATTCTAAAAATCTTCTCTAGAAACAAGTATATCTAGCAGCCCTTCCATCTAGATTTGTAGACTTACTACGTCTGCAAGATGCTTTCCAGTTGCCTTTTGAATCATTTACCTGGGGAGAAATATATTCTATAGTTACTAAAACACTAGTTAGTTTGTGTACAAGTTATAAAGTTAACAAATCCTTAGAAAAGATTTCTAGATTGCCTGATAGTAAGTCAATCTGCAGCAAATATGGCCTAAACATTAATGACCCTCTTGTCAAAAGAAGGAAAGCTAAAATAAAGGCAAAGAAAGCTAGCAAACAATTCAGGAATACTCCAACCAACAGGAAAAGAAGGGTCACCTCTGGACCCAGGAATGACAGAAAGGGATATTACAAGTATGTCCCTAAAACACATTACTATAAGCCATCTGATATCCATCTCCATTCCCACAAGCAAGAGAAGTGGAACAAGCTAACCTGTTGGTTATGTGGCAAAACAGGCCATACTTCAAACAAATGTCCAGATGGTGAAGAATCCAGAAAAAAATAGAGGCAAGAAAACTCAACCTCAGAATAAACAAAAGAAAGTTGTTAAGATAGAGACCCCAATGTTATGTATGAGATGCGGGTCTAGGAATAAAAAAAATGATCATTGTCCAAATGTTGTGATTCGTGAACAAATTCAACAACAACAGCTTGAAGAATCATCCTATGATTCTTGCAGTTCCTCTTCTTCTGACTCATCAATAGAAGAATTAAATACTCATATGCAACAATGTTTCTGTTCAGATTCAAATGATTGTCATTGTAGTTATTCTATTGATTCTGATTGTTCAAGTGACATTTCTTTTGAAGAACAAAATCACCAGAAAGAAAAAGTATTGATGGCTCAGACTGCTAATGAAGAAGAACTAAAAATTCTGTCACAAATTCGTGCCATGGAAGAAGGAGAAATGAAAGATAAACTTCTTGAAGCATTTCTACATTAGATTCATTCCTCTAACTCCAGCAAAGGATCAACCAAAAAGCTTATCTTTGTGGATGCCTCCTATGAGCAGAACACTAAAGCCTTCTAGCGTGATCAACTGCAATCTAAAGTTCGCACACTCACTTTGGGGGAGGTAAGTAGAGAAATCCATAATCTCAAAACAGAAATCTCTACTCTTAAACATCAATTAGCTCAATTATAGAAAGGCAAACAACCTTTGGCACAAAATATTTCTGCATGCACAACAACATATACTCTGCACTCTGCACCAAAATCTACTGAATCTCAAGTTGAAATAATTGAGGGAAAAAGAAATCCTAGAGTAGGTTTAAAGGAAATGAGGATACTGGCAATTGAATATCAACAACATCATGTCCTCATTAATATCTACATTAAAGGAGAAATGTTTTCCCTAACAGCCTTAATTGATTCAGGTGCAGATATCAATATTTTTAATACAAAGGTAATCCCAGCCAAATTTTGGGTTGCAGCTACTAGAAAAGTAGTTGGGCTGGGAGATAAAACCCTTAAATATGAAGTTCCCAAAGCTGCCATATGCTTTGATCAACATTGTATAAAGCTAAATTTTGCAGTCACAGACACTCCTGTTGATTGTATATTAGGAAATGTCTTTCTTGCAGTTGTGGAACCACATGGTTCAGTCAGGCTAAAAGGTAACAGAGTTGAATACTTTATTATTGTCCCTACTTCTGTTGGGAGTCAAAAAACGATTGGAATGGCATATATTTCAAATCCTAGAGTCTCTACAATGGTTCAGGCTATGAAATAATTAAACAAAGCTGAAACTAAACTGACTAAATTGAAAGATTTAAAATCTACTATCCAAATAGGGGGACAGTTAAAAACCCCTACAGTCATTAATAAAATCTCTGAACTAAAGAGAAAGGTTGAAGAAAAATGCTGCTATGAGGAGCCCAATGCTTTCTAGCACAGAAAGCAACATAGCGTTGATCTGCCATACAAATTAGGATATGAAGGAATGCCTTGCAAGAGCAGAGCCATTCCTATGAACAAGGAATATAGAGATCTCTGTGAAAAAGAGATCAAGCAACTATCAGATAGAAAACTAATAAGAGAATCTGACAGTCCATGGAACTTTTATGGATTTTATGTGAATAAAAGATCTAAACAGATTAGGGGTATTCCAATATTGGTAATAAATTACAAACCCTTAAATTCAGTTCTGGCCGACAATACCTATCTAATACCCCACAAGGGTGATTTGTTAACCATAATCGCAGGAGCAAAAATATTTTCAAAATTTGATCTCAAATCAGGATTCTGGCAAGTGGCCATTGCAGAAAAAGATAAATTCAAAATTGCTTTCAGTATTCTAACAGGTCACTATGAATGGAATGTTATGCCATTCGGTCTGAAACATGCTCCTTCAAAGTTTCAGAAAGTAATGGACTCAATTTTTAAACCTTATTTTGATTGGTTGATGGTGTACATAAATGATATTATTATATTCTCTAAGAATATTCATGACCACTTTAAGCATGTACATATTTTCTTGCAAGTGGTCAAAAGAAATGGTCTTCTTTTGAGTAAGAAGAAGATTGAATTATTTCAAACTTCTATCAAGTTCCTCGGTCATACAATCCAGAATGGCCGGATATCTCTCAAAAAGCATGCCCTTGAGTTTGCAGAAAAATTTCCTGATGTCATTATGGATAAAACCCAGCTTCAGAGATTTCTGGGATGTCTAAATTATGTCAGCAATTTTTATCAAGATTGTGCAAAAGACAGAAATATTTTGAATCAGAGACTGAGAAAGAATCCTTCACCTTGGACTAGTGCTCATACAAATGCTGTAAAAAATATAAAGGCCAAGGTAAAATCTCTTCCAATTTTATATGTTGTTGATGATAGTTCTTCTAAAATCGTTGAATCAGATGCCAACGATTTGGGATGGTGAGGAATACTCAAACAAAAGAAGGATGATGAGGAACAAATAATTCATTTTGCCTCTGGAACATGGAGCCCGTCAGAAAGAAATTATTCTGTCATTGAAAGGGAGGTAAAAGCTGCATGGAATTCTATTGATAAATTTGAAATTCAATTGGTCAATAGAAAATTTTTATTAAGGTCCGATGCTTCTGCTTTAAAGAAAGTTTTAACAAAGGACATCAAAAAACCTGGTGAAGCAAAGTTCGCCATATAGTAGGCCTTATTTGCCAATTTTGATTTTGATGTGGAACACATTAAAGGATCTGAAAATTGTCTGCCAGACTTTCTTAGCAGAGATCATATCCAACAACTAGAACATATAATGGTGATTGTAACAGAATGGGACCCTAATCAACATAAGGAAATACTAAAGTCCATTCCTAAAGATAAGAGTTGGCGAGAATATTGTAACTAGTGGAAGCCAACTTGGCAGCTCAGAAACACTAAAGTTTTGGATGCCAATTTGCAGAATCATAGAGACATTCTACACCTAGTCCCTGAAAGAAAGGTGTATCCTAAAGGTAGCAGATGGATCCATGACATGGTATATTCCAGAAGCATGGCAGCAGCTTACCAAGCAGAAGAAACACTAAGAATTGACTTCCATGACATCACCATGATATGGTGTGAAGGAAGTGACATACACAGAGTCTATCACAAATACTTTTGTATAAATAGAACCAGAAATCCTACATGGACACATAGAAATAATTTTTCCCAGTGGCCAGGAGGAGATCCAAATCTTATTTTTCCTGACACAATATACAATTTTGCTGGTTATAAAAAGCTCTGGTGGGATCTGCTAAATGTAGATGGGAAAAACGAAACCCATTATACAAAGCTGAAATTTGGTCTAACTTGGATCATGCAACAACATCAACAGTGTGATTGGCTGCAAGGCTGGTGGAGTGATTTCGACATCAACAAAACAACCATTGACCCTGTTTATTATGAATCATATTTTCAGTTGCATTGTGACTTGTGTTTAGAAAATAATATTCCTGAGTGTTTTCATACTCCTTGCAGAACTTTTAGTGATCTCCAACTCACGGAGAGTCAAATCTTGCACCAATATATGACTAGACACTATGAGTGGTTGATCATGACTAAGATTAAACACCAGATTGTACTAAACAAACCCATGATAGTCAGAAGAATTTATACTAAAGCATGGGATAAGCCTTTGTATAAAATATACCGATTCCCCGGTATTACTATTTTAGAAAATTCAGCATAAAATGGTTCTCGTGGACTCCAGCTAAAAGTATCCACACTGTACGTAATACCTAGTCACGGGTAAATTGTGACCGGTTTTCTTGAGGGATTTCTGGTAAAAAGTCTCCTCTTTGTAGTCCTTTCAATTTTCACGTGGGCTTTCTGTACAAAAAGGTATCCACTAAGCTTTGTTTTACTTTTGTCCCCACATGTCTTTGTCCAGATTTGGAATCTCTATGCAGATGTCGCCTCGGCGTTACCTGAAAAGAAATGATTCCATTTTTAAGTCACGGGTCCTACATGAATGTTTGTCCCCTCTCTTTTGTTATAAAGGAGGGTAAGGCTCATTCATGAGGCATCGAAGGTTAGAGTTAGAGAGTCAAAGAGTCTTTGTGAGCCAAGTGAGTTTGAGTTATTTCCTGCTGTGTATTTGTGGGCTGATAAGCCTGATCTGCTTGCACCACGAAGTAAATCAAGATTTCAGCCATTAGGTTATTCTGAGAAGCCTGCGTATCAGTGTGCGAGCACTGGTAAGAACCTAAAGTGGCCGGAATACATAGGATTGTTTATATGTGTGTTTTGTGTGTCTTTGTTCAAAGATTGAGTTTGTGAATTGGCCAGGTAGCCTCCAGAAAGCTATCTTATTCATTAAGAAACAAACACTTGTAAATGCCATCACAGTCTATCTCAGGAAAGAACAACAGAGTCTGTAACATCAATCTCTGTAATCTGAAATCTTCTAATCAATAAAGAGTGAGATTTATTTCGCATGTTTTGAGTATTGAAAAACTCTAAGCTTATATTAAAGTCTGTTGAGGTAGTATTTTTGTTATTTCTTTACACTAGAAGTTCACTAGAGGTTCGCCAAAGGGTAGAAGGGACACCAAGACCGTTAAAAGGCGAGGGAAGCCGCAGAGAAAGGTTGTCAGAGTGTGAAATACCCGAGTAGGTTTGTGTATGGGTTCATGTATGGGTGAATAAGTATACACAAAGAAGAGACTCAGCAAGGCCAGTCAGCTTGTGTTGCTGTTGCAAGCTTCAGCTAAAAGCCCCTGCGTAAAAGTGGTCTAAAAGAATTAAACAAAGCTAAAACCAAACTGACTGAATTGAAAGATTTAAAATCTACTATCCAAATAGGGGAGCAGTTAAAAACCCCTACAATCATTAATAAAATCTCTGAACTAAAGAGAAAGGTTGAATAAGAATGCTGCTCTGAGGAGCCCAATGCTTTCTGGCACAGAAAGCAACATAGCGTTGATCTGCCATACAAATCAAGATATGAAGGAGGGCCTTGCAAGGGCAGAGCCATTCCTATGAACAAGGAATATAAAGATCTCTGTGAAAAAAGAGATCAAGCAACTATCGGATATAAAACTAATAAGAGAATCTGACAGTCCATGGAACTGTTATGGATTCTATGTGAATAAAAGATCTGAACATATTAGGGGTATTCCAAGATTGGTCATAAATTACAAACCCTTAAATTCAGTTCTGGCTGACAATACCTATCCAATACCCCACAAGGGTGATTTGTTAACCAGAATCGCAGGAGCAAAAATATTTTCAAAATTTGATCTCAAATTAGTATTCTAGCAAGTGGCCATTGCAGAAAAAGATAAATTCAAAACTGCTTTTAGTATTCCAGCATGTCACTGCGAATGGAATGTTATGCCATTCGGTCTGAAACACACTCCTTCAAAGTTTCAGAAAGTAATGGACTCAATTTTTAAACCTTATTTTTTGTGTATTTACTTAAAAAAACTAAACTAAACTCATTTAATTTAATTCAATTCAAAATACAAAATTCATTAATAATTAAAAAAACAAAATACATTACAAATGGACATTTAAATTAGAGAAATAATTAGGAGTACTAGACTTCACGAGTGGTTGCAAGTCATATTCATCTACATAATATGTTAAACGCACATATTTGAGTATTTGATTAAGAAATTGTTTCTCATGGTTAATAATATAAAATGATATAACAAACTTCAAAGGTTGTATCCCATCTTTGGAATTAGGAATAAGCTAAGCAATACCACTGCATCTAGTAGATAACGAATTTGTTCTCTCATGCGCAATTGAATGAAAGGTTTTAAACATTGTTTAATTAAGTTAGATTATTTTTTCAATACACTACTAAAGAAATTACTAAAATCAATTATTAAGATGGAACCAAAATCTACGGAAAATGTAAAATAGGATGAATGTAACATTATTTACAAAAGGACAATATGAATATTGATTATTTTTTCAAATGAATTAATTATAAATGTAATTTGTCTTGGGGAAGTTTAATTGTTGATCTAAATGATGTAAAATTATGCAATTTAAAAGAGTTAAGGTTCAATTTCCGAGTCATGGCTCACTTTATGGAGAGGAGGACGTCTTAGGCCCAGAGGTATAGTGATAACAACTTTGTCATGAGACCAACCAAGTTGCTGATTTCTATAGGGTACTATATATATAATGAAATAATTTAATAAAATTATTAATTAAATTAATTAATAAAAATTTAATTATTTAATTAGATATTAAATAGTTATATTGAAAAATATTCTAATATGAGGAAAATGTCATAGACATTGTATGAGAAGCTCAAAATTTTGAATTAAGTATTAATAATTGGAATATAATATCTACTTAATTTAAGAAAATAATAATAAATACAAAGTAATAATAAAAATAAAAAATAAACACATTTTAATTAGTTTTGATTATATTGCTATTTTATTTTAAAAAATAGTATAATATACATATTACATTAAAATAAATTTAAATAATAATTAGGATGGAGCCAAAAGATAAAAAAAGTGCAAAATATAATGAGTGCAACATTATTTATAAGGGATACTAAAAACATTGAATTCTAAAAATTTGGGAATGAATTAAATATAATGATGTAAGTTAATTAAATAATCAAAGTAATAATTAAATTAATTAATTTTTCTCGTAAATTTTACCCAAAATTTGGTATTTTTTTTATAAAGAATTATAAGTTTAGGTTGTTGTAGTGATTGAATGGAGAAGCTCTTTGCAATTCATTAATTTTTTTTTAACCGTAAAGAGTATATTTTTTATATATTAAAACATGCTCGCTCGCGTGGAAAATGTAGGATTTTACAACAAAATTCCATGTCTTTCCCTGTCTATAGTTGATACATTCAGGCCAACTCATTTTCGAGTTGTTTTGCCTGCCATCCCAGAGACAAAATTTACCACTATCTGCGTACTGCTAGATACATCATAGAACTGAAGTAACAGGTACATACATGTATGTTTCGACATAAAAACAAAAATTGGCATAAACTTGGATGGTGCCTATTCCTCCATTGGGGTTGGATTGTTGAGATCCAGGGATTTGAGCTCCTCTTCCTCGTTCTTGCTACTTTCAACCAGCATGAGCTTTAGCCCTTCTATCTCCAACCTCACTGCAACTACCTCATCTTCTAGCGTTTGTATTCACTCTCTTTTTCCAATTGTCGCTCTTCCATGTCAATTGCATCTTTATGGTGTTGATGCACATACATCTGCATAATAGCGATCCCGTTCTTGAATTATCCATGTTCCTGAGCACATAATTCACAACTGTTCTTATTGCTACCACTCCCACGAGCCCAATTTTCACTCGCACTCCCCGTCCTGGGTATACGAAGGCCCCAGGAACCCGAGCCAATGCTCTCCGCGACTGAGCTACCTTTCCCACTCATGCTAAGAGACACACTCTTCCCTGTGTTGTTGAATATACACAAGGTGACGAACAATCCTAAGATGTTGAATAGTATCACAAGACTAGAAATAGACCAAACAAACACACGGGCCAATACCCAGGGTCTCCCAGGCAACAAAAACCCCAAAAAACAGACAATTCCATGGACCTTCAAGGCCAATTCCTCAATTCTTTGTCTCAAACTTCTTTCCCAAAATCCCACCAATAAAAACCGTGATCCACCAGAGCACTTAGAGCAGAACAACCCCCCCTCCAACAACCCAGAAAGACAAAGTTTTGCCACCGCGATTAAACACCGACTGTGACCATAGGAGCAGAGCTAGGAACTCCTTAGCCACGCCAGCTAGAGGCTTCATGCTTCTAAGCATACCGTTATTCCTTATATAACCACCCTCTGTACACTTTATTATGCATATCAACATCACAACACCATACATGGTTGCATCCCAATGTTTTTTCATTATTCCCCAACCCTTCACAACATCTCATAAATCCCTCTTAATTTCCTTCCCATGCTCAATCTGCAATTTCAGGAGCTTGGGGATTAAATGAATACCCCTCGAATTAACCATTCCCATGATTCGAGTACAAATTTTCCGGTGTCTGCAATTAAAGTCGAGGCGAATTATCTGAGTACACACACCTGAGAAGCATCGTGTACCAGGTGGAGGGTGCTCATGGTGCATGATGCCACGTTGCAGCATGATCACAGAATACAACTTGCCATGAGAAGTTAGGGTGATTAAAGGGAAGTTAAATTCGATTAGACAGAGGCTGATAAATATATCAGGTGGTCGGCAGAGACGTGGGCGCATAACATAAATCGGGAAGAAGTGATAAAGAAAGCTAACGAGAGGGATTAGGGAGGGAGGAAGGAGGGATGGGATAAGGGAGGATAGAGGGGGAGGGGAATGGTGGGGGGGTGGGTAAGGAAGTGAGGGAAGGGGGAGGGGGAAGAGGGGGGGCCAAAAATGAAGCGAGGGGTGAGGGGAGGGGGGAATAGACCAAGCCACCGAGGGATGGGGGAAGAAGAGAAGGGAGGGAAAGCTAAGGGAGGGGGGTAAGGGAGAAATAGGCATCCCTCATCCCCAAGAAATTCTATGTCATTAGTCTTATTCCAATCTCCTTGGTCATGGAATAACTCAACTTTAGGTTTTCTAGTCATGCTTATGGTATACATAGGTCGCCTTCAACGCCATTCACCAATGTTTCTTCTTCTTTAATATTGCATGCTAGGTTGGCTTGTGTGTCTGCCTCCTTGTTGTTTCCTCTGAGAATATAATAGAATGTAAATTTGTTAAAGAGAGGGGTCATTCCTTGGGCTTTCTTGGTGACTTGATTTAGGATAGTGTTATGAGTTGGGGTATTGTTCCTCATATGTTTTATTATCAGAATGGAGTCTCCAAGGATTTGGATCTCCTTAATGCCTTTATCGAGGGCCAAAGTCGTCCTTAGGTGTAACCCATAGGCCTTTGCTTGATTGTTTTTTCTCCTGCCTAGACTCCAAGCATAACTATCTTCGATGTTTCCTTCGGGATTTATGAGAATCCCTCCCCCTCGTGCCACACTATATTTGCAATTCATTATTAAGCATTGGATCAAATAATAATAATGAAACAAAATGTGTACTCAATAGAAGACAAAAAGTAGTGATAAAAATAATAAGTAAGCTCAATTCACATTAAAGAAATTTAAATAATAATGATTTAAATTTAACCATGGTGATTTAGCCTTGCTTTACTGTGGATATCCTTACCCTGTAAATAGGCTTTGTTACAATACCATGACTTACTAATACCACATCCCCTATAACTTGCATTCATATGACACATGTTCATATAATATTTTTTATTCAAATTAATCAATTTAATTAAAAGGGAAAAAAGGGAATAACTACTTTCAAGATAAATTTGTACCTTTCATATGTGAGTGCTACTAAGAATATTCAAAAATATTCCATAGAGGTTAAATCCATGTCATCCACTTAATAATTTAATTATCCATGTCATGGATAATTAAATTAAAATTTTGGAAGCCTTATTCCAAAATAGACACGCCTAAAGAATTAGCATAGATTCATCTTATCTTTGAATCTAAATGTAGAGAAATCAAATCTATTGAGGTGAAAATAAAGTAATTAAATCTAATTGAACAATAAAATCTCTCCACGTGCAAAGGCAATAAGTAAATCTTATTTAGGAATAAAATTTCTCAAGGTGCAAATGAAGTAAATAAAACTTATTTCCAAGAAATGAAAAAATAAAGATTTATGTCATAAACGTAAATTCCACAAATGTTTTACCAAGTAAAAGCATGAAAGTTACATTTGGACATACTTGTCCACCAAAAATATTGGTTAAAAAAGGTAAGATTCCCACCAAATGAGGGAGAATGACTTACCATGTCTTTACACTTAAATTCAACATAATTGGCACTTTTAAATCTCTCCATGCAAAACCTCAAATAATAAGTGAGTTAGGCTACCTAATCAACACAAGTCATAATATACAATAACTCCAATATTCTCATCAAGCCTTAAGATCTTTCAATCCATTAAAACTAGGATTCGATTTGAGTAAAAGAGGATACAAGATAAACCATCCAAAATATCTAAGGACATATTACACCCATGTTAATGCTTGTTTCTGCATAAGAGTAATTATAACCAATTACCATAAAATAAATACAAATGATAATTTCCAACTTTGGGTTAAATTTAAGACAACTCGATGCATTCAAACTTCCTAGTTTGAACATGCGTTATACTCCATGGCTGTCTCAATCACATATTCACCATATACTTCTAAGGTCACCACTCAAGGAAGACCTCCAAGTCTTCATGGCCTAATTCATATATAGATTCTAGTTGATTCACTATTATTGTTGTCCCAATAAAGATACTCATAATACATTAATTCAAAAGGCTATAAAGGCCTCAATTCAATTTTATAATAGATTTATAGACTTCATGAGTTTATTAGTGATTTATTTAATTGGTTATTTTGGAAGTTTTGTGAAGACTCTTCCAGCTAAGTCTTCATTATAATCATTGACATTCCAAGCATTAATCATGTTAAAAATGGCATTCGTAGA
This sequence comes from Pinus albicaulis, assembly GCA_034641835.2. Classification (NCBI taxonomy): domain Eukaryota; kingdom Viridiplantae; phylum Streptophyta; class Pinopsida; order Pinales; family Pinaceae; genus Pinus; species Pinus albicaulis. Next base: position 1,016,957,596 of record CM076580.1, on the reverse strand, counting down.
TGTAACGCTCCCTTCCGCCACCTAGCCTACACCAACTCAATGGAAGGTGTTACTTTTGCATAATCCAACCTCCATAGTTCTGTCATGTGAGAGGTCATAAAAATTCCTCATTTTTTCAACTTCTTTCAACTTGCCAAATTTTTCTGTCACATCGGTCTCGTCGATACCTTCTTGATGATATAAATTTTGACCCGACCCAACTTATGGGTCGACAAATATGGCCATTTAGTGTTAGGCCCATTAAGCTTGCCACATCAACGACGACCTCTACATGTTTCCCATGTACCTTATTGCATGGCGCCTATGTGGCTTCTTTTCCACCATGGTTAGTCCTACACACAACAATCGTGCTTGTGGGAAGTCAAAATTTAGATTATTTCTTTGAAACATCAAGCATAAAATCAGTCGAAACTCCGAACTCGACCTAAATGACTACTAATGAGCCCGACTACGTTGTGACCTGGCCTGCTCCTAGGCCTGACCGACTTGACCACGACTAGTTGACCCTTCTCGACAAATCAACATGTCCAACTCACTTCCAGCCTCGACTTGCTTGGCCTGATCGACTATCCCGACTCCCTGATCTGGTAGGTCCCACAAGTGATTCTTGACCTGTTTTACAAGTGTTCCTCAACTTAGAATTTTTCCCCAATTTCTTACTGGCCTTTTGCACGGGCCCAACTATGTGCAATCTATGTACATGCAAACTCCTTCTAGCATGCCTTGGCCATGGAAGCTGACCTCGACTAGCATACCCCACCAGACTAGTTGACTCACTCTAGTTAGAGAGACCAATCAAATCCCAATTAATCGATTTACCTTGACTAGACAAGACACTAATTTAGGATGAAAAAACTTGATGCTGACAAAAAGTTGATTTTCTTCGTCTAGGCCGATAACAAGGAATATTTCCCACACTCTTTATGAACCTCTAATCTACACATGCATCCTTATACTTTGAAATTATGACCAAGCCACCTCCTCATCGACTGGTGACCCTCAGATCAATTGGGTGCCTGACAATCAGGGTCCCCCCACTAGGGCCCCACATTGGCTAGTGATCCCTCACTATGGAATTTCGACACTTTTCCACCATATGCAAGTCACAAGTCATCAAATTGACTCGAGACTTAACCAAAAATAGAAATTCGAATACCCTCAAGTCAACTTAGGGTGAAGCCATATTAGCTTCCTCCATCGTCGAAATATTACCAATAACCAAACGATGGAATTCACACACTCTAATAACGCATTCGACCACATTATGTAGTTGCAAGGGATCATGTTATCAACTCTACACATCATGAACATATTATCTTAACACACAAGGTCTCCATGCCCTTTATAACCATGATAATTACACACATACATAAGCATCCCATCATAGATAAACAAGAATAACTTATTCCTACATTAATAATGTTAAAGCATGAATGCATCACACGACAACCACTTTCATTTTTCAATGCAATCAAGTATATAAATAAACAAATTATCTTATGAACTTCAATGAATGGCGACTGAGATTGGGAATTCGACTCTTCACCCAACCTTAAAAACACTGCAACCAAGCCTTTCTTGCAGTAGTCACCCCCGAGCCAGATTCCAAAGTTTGAGGATGAGCACTTAAGGGATTGAACCAAAAATGCCAACTGAAATAGGGAATTCAAAGGCCCCCAACACCTCCACCCACCAACTATTCAATGTAACCACTGGCTACTCTTTCCACAGGTTGAAATAGGGAATCCAAAGACCTCCCAGTCTCCACCCACCATCCAAACAAGGAAATATAGAGGTTGACACCTCCACCCTCCGCAACACAAGGGAATCCATAGGTCGACACCTCCACCATCAACAACACAACAAAATATAGAGGTCGACACCTCCACCCTTAGCAACACAAGGGAATCCAAAGGTTGACACCTCCATCCTTAGCAAAACAATGAAATCCATAGGTACGAGACCTCCACCCTAAAAAACATAAGGGAATCCATAGGTCAACACCTCCACCCTTGATAACATAAGGGAATCCATAGGTCAATACCTCCATCCTCAGCAACACAAGAATACACAATGATTGCACCAAGCCTAAAAATTGATAACGCACTCCTGGAACCATGAAACAAGAAAGGAAGTTTAAGAACTCTCCTTACCAGGAATCCAAGAGAGAGACCTCCACCCTAGTTGTGAAGGGAATCCAAAGATCATCCATATCCACCCTCCATTTATCTAGGGAATCAAGATACTACTTCCCTCACCTAAGAGATGTTCTTTCAGCCTCCCAATTCTCAACCAAATGACTTCTTTCTTTCAACTCTTGTAGCATCACCGAGCTTTCACTTGTCCTTATCTGTTATGCTCAAATATTTTCCCATATTCCTTTTTCGCTGACTTCATGTTTCTTCTTGTGATTCTCCTTTTTTTTTAAAAATTGAATGTTACTTTCCTTATATGATCCCCCGCTATGGTCCTCTGATACTCGCCCTGTAACTGTTTCGACTCTCTCTCTTGCTTATTCCCAATTGTCATCGTTGCTTTTTGATTGGTCGTGGGGATTCCTTCTGCTAGTTTCCCAACCATGTTCCTTTTGGTTGACTTAGCCTGTTAGACCTGCCAACACAACCCATTCTCTTCTTTAATTTTGTCTTGTTTTGTCTTACAAACTCATTCAATGAAGCATGGACTCTTTGTCCTCCTTCTTACCCTATTAATTGTTATAACCAGTCTCATTTAATGGCACCTCTAACATCCTTCCTTGGTTGTAAGAAAACAATCAAGTTTTCTTTAATCCCTAAGCATTCTCCTTCCTCAAACTCTGGAATTTTTGTCCCAATACTCGGGTCTATTTTTATTAAAATAAAATGGTTACAAAATTTACAATGAGGGGGTTTTACCTAGGGGATGTCACAGTAGATTTATATTCAATCCCCTTCTAGAGGTAATATTATTTGGCAGCTCAGGGTCAAATTCCCTCCATTGGACATCCTTCCTCATCAAGAAATACCCCTACTAGCCCTTGGAATAATTTAATTTGGTCAAGGAAAAATATATTTTTCATGGTGAAACTCACATGTGCACAAAAGTACAAGTTGGCCTGCACAAGCTAATTCGATCACCTAAGGCTCATATAAATAGAGCATTTGTCACATCAATTTGGAGCATCATCATCACACAACATATATTCTCTCTCTTATCTTGATTGGTTCATACAGGTCTACAATTGGAGGTCTGAGCTCTCATGTGTGAAGGGAAGGAGGATATTATGTTTTGACCAATGTTGAATTTCTGTTTAGGGTTGATTTGACCAATGTTGACCAACAAGGAGAAGGGTTCATTTGACTTGGAGGTCGAGTTGACTGGAACTTGGAACGAACTTTTCTAGGCAGTTTGACAAAAGTTGACTACAAATTTTGACTGAAGTTGACAACATAAATTATGAAGTTTGACCACAGGCTCTCTGTCTCCTTTGACTGAGTTTTTGGAGGTTGTTTTAACTGGGTTTAACTGAGCTTGGGAGGCTAATTTCTTTGACTATTGACCAAACTAATTTGGAGGGATGTTGACCATTGAATTTTGGATTGGTTAGGGTTGTTGACCAAAAATTGCAGACTTTGGATCATATTTGAATTTTGGGCTCATCTCTCATTGGATATTGGTTAGTTGAATTGGATAGTCAAATTTGTTGAACTTTGACTCATTGTTAATGAATTGGAATATTGTATCTCTCTATTGAACATTTGACGAAAATTTAATAGAAGAAGAATTTGGAAAGGGTTTCCCCCCTTGTGGGGTTTTCCACTGGTCTTTGACCAAATCTTGTGCCTCTCTTACTTTATGTTCTTGGTTGTCTTCTATTGCATTTGAATTATTGTTCTATCTACATTTGCTTACAGTAATGGGAAGGTTGAATTTATTAGAAAAATGTTTGCTAATTGAAGAAGAATTGTTGTAAGTGATTATGCTAAGCATAAAACACTATAATATTAATAGATCAAAGTCTAACTTAACAAGAAATAAAAGCATTTTTATCAAATTTATTCTCAACAAGAAATAAAAATAAATTTTTAATGGCATTCGCACGATGACAAGCAGATAAATTTTTTTGAGAGATAAATACACTAATCTAAGTTGATTTAAGCTTTTCTAAATACTAAAGAAGGGTGAGCCACTCTCCACCCAATCATAGGCTCAACTACACTACAAATTTCTTTCAACTAGCCACACGTGAGCCAAATCCAATGCCTTAAGAGGAAGTTTCACTCATGTTTCAACATATTGAGTTTCGGATATAGGACATGAAGGCCAATCTCCTTCACATACAAGAAATCAATGTTCAACCTTTCAACTATTGAACTTTGGTGAGTTAGCATTCACAATTTGACCATTATTCACAGTAGAAGTTATGTACAACATACAAAAATGGGTGTGCCATTTTCATGGTATCCTCCAATTCCAATGTTTCCTCATATATTTCAAAGTGTTTTCGTTGCACCTTGACTTGCACGATGGTTCAGATATAGAGCAGGGTCTCCCTCATGTCAAGTATGCACTAAGGCTCTCGCTAAAACTCTCATTCGGGTTCCACTTGAATCATAACCCAATCAATAATATGATTAGCGCCATGCACATATTTTTTAAGCAAGATACATGGAATACATCATGTATTTTTATTGTAGGAGCTATGGAAACCATGTATGCTACTATCCTCACTCTCTAGGATCTAAAAGGGTCCAAAATAACATGGTGCCAACTTGGAACATGATACCATTTTCAAATAAAATTACTTGGGGTTGACCCTGAGATACACATGCTTCCTTACATGAATTTCCTTATGAGTTTTATATTGATATTCATATATTTTTGTTTGTCTCATGCCACCTTTAGATTTTTCTTGATATTTCTCACTTCATGTTCCATTTCCCTCAACATATTAGGTCCAATTGTAATAATGTCCACCAAATTTTGCCAACTGATTGGGATATTACATATTCTACCATATAACTCTTCAAAGGGACTCATTTTTAGTGATACCCGGTAGCCCTTGTTATAGGAAAATTCTACTAGAGGAAAATAGTGTTCCTGCTTCTTAGGTTGATGCATAACATACATCCTTAACATACTTTCCAACACTGTGTTCACCCTTTCCATTTGTCGATATGTCTGAGGACGACATGTTGTATTAAATATTAGTTATGTCCCAAAACATGTAAACACAGGTTTCCAATTTTTTGAAGTACACCTCTCGATCAAATGTGATTTGCTTGGGCATTCCATGCAATATGAAAATATCCTTCATAAAAAATGGGCAATATTGATTGCTTTATAGGTGGACTTCATAGGGATAAAGTGAGATATACTGCTCAATTTATCCACCGCCACCATGATTGCATCATGTTGCTTGGAAATTCTTGGTGGGGTAGTGATGAAGTCTATATATGTGACTTCCCATTTCCCTTCCAAAATTTGCATTAGTGGCATCATCCCTGTTGGGGGCTTATGTTCAAATTTAACTTGTTGACATTCCAAGAATTTAGCAATGTATTCAACAATTTCTTTCTTCATCCTAGGCCAATAATATAATTTTATACGATTTTTTTCATCTTTTGATATACTTGGTGATCAAAATTAGGCCTCTTATGGAGTTCATCCATTATGAGCTCTTTAAATCTATCAAATTCGGTATGTACAATTTTCCCTTGGACATAACCAAGCTATATTATGTTAACTGATATCATTTCCCCTATGGCTTCTTAGGCTGTTGCTCCAAGAATACTTTTAAATGTTTGAAGTGTTCATCACCTTTCATGGCATCTTTGATTCTTTCCTTTATATTTGATTTACATATACTAATTACTGCCATATGTATTGTCCGGGTACATCTGTTACTTGGTTTTCCTCCCCCTTAATGTGCTATATCTCAAAGTTAAATTCACTGATAAGTGACATCCACCTAGCTTGTTTGGCATTGAATCGAGGTTGATCAAACAAGTACCTCATCCCACTACAATCTTTCATTAATATGAACTTTCTCCCAAGCAAGTAATGTCTCCACATTTTTAAAGCATGCACAATGGCTAAAAGCTCTAAATTATGTGTTAAATACTGTTTTCATGCTCATTTAATTTCTTGGATTCATAGTTCATCACATGTCCCTCTTACATAAGAACTCCACAAAGTCCTTCCTTGCAAGCATATGTAAAAACTAAGAAGTTTGTGTTTAGATATGAAATCTTTAAGATGGGTGCAATCTGCAATATATTAAGGAATTCTTATTTAGATATTTGTGTTAATCAAGGTTGTGAGAATATCACACCCCCTCAAAAAATTTGTGAGAATTCTAAAACCTCATGTTGAGTTCTAATGATATATATTTTATCAAGTTCTTCACAACTTCCTTTTTGTGTGGGTTTTAAATTCTTCACTTTTGTACCCAAGGATTTATAAGTTAGGGGTGTTGAAATACTGTTTTCATGCCCATTTATTCTCTAGATCCTAAGTAACATTTATCTAAATATTTTTGTTAATAAAGGTTGTGAGAATATCACACCCCTTAAAAAAAGTAGTAGATAATTTTAATACCTCATATTGAATGCTAATACTATATAGTAACCATGTTCTTTACGACTTCCATTTGAGTTAGTTTTAAATTCTTCACTTTTTACCTAGGGATTTATAAGTTAAGCGTGTTGAAATACTCTTTTGATGTCCATTTATTCATTCATGTTGCGATAGTTCCACGGTTTCATGATATTTTCAAGTGTCATAGTTATACATCAAGCACCATATTATTCCATAATCTAATTGCAAGCATATATCTTTTCTTTATTAGTTTTATTGGCAACTTTGTGGTATGCTCTTTACAAGTTATTGGTAATACAATATAACACAATCAAAGTGTTCTTAAGGTTATGATATTATGACATCACTAAATTTGTAATGCATGATGATCATATTTGATATTTAAACTTCATGCAATTTTAATGGATGATATATTATTAGATTAAGTGTCAATATAAAAAAAAAACATATATTATCATTATCCAATATTTTGACAATTTGTGGGCATCATGGCCAAATTCAAAGGATTACCATCAAGATCATGGTACTATATCATGGCTACAATGTTAATTTTTCCAAGTATATTTAAAATTCCACTTCAAAGTTTAATGTATTTTACTAATGTTGGTACAAATACAAGAACAATTATATAAAACTAAAATAAAAAATACTTGTGTTCCAAGTCAAATTACATAATTTTTTGAAGTTGAGTGAAAATAACTACCAAATGAAATGAAATGAATCTAGGTTATCTATATCTTCTCTTAATATGTTTATATCCTCCAATTTAATCACATTAAATTTGTTTTTCTTATCTAAATACACTAGTACATAAGTTCACTAAACCACCACCACCAACACATGAATATGTGCCTCCTAACACAATGCCATTAACACTCAAACATAATAGCACAAGTTGCTAACTTACTAACTCTTACCACCTAACATCCTAACATATACCCCTTAAACATTAGCATATATCCATTTACACACAAAATTCCTAAGTTTATCTGCATATACTTCTCAACGCACTAATAGATAGTGGTAAAACACTACCATGTAACCCACAATGTGTTAACTACATAAAAAACTATCTTGTACCCATAATACACTAACCACCCAAATCCTTGAATTAAACCCAATACCATTTCATCCCTAACACGCACAATTGTTAAGCCACATGCCCATCCCACTATCCCTCTAATACACTAACACATATGGCCACTTAATGCTCTAACTTATACCCACTAACATATTAACCTTCTAGAACATTAACATGTATCCCTAACACATTAATTTATATATCCTAGGACATTGATTTATACCAACACACTAACTCATAAACCATAGCACACATGTACTCTAAAAAACTATATTATACCTAATTATACACTAACATGTACACATATACATCCTAATACACCAATATGTACCTTTTGACATGTTATTTTACAAGGCCTACCATTCTATCATGTGCCCCTAATGGCCTAAACCCATAACCCTTAAGCCATTTCCCATAAACCCCCACCAAACCTACCCCATGACACAACTTCTAATGGTGTAACTAAAAAATAAATAAAATTATGTCCATTAGCAAACCTTCCCAAGCCTCTTCCATTCTATTCCACCTCATGGCTAGCAATTGGTGGCTTTATACCTTTCCTCCCATGTCTATCGATATCATTGTTACTACTATCGAACCACTATCCCATGCATGCATAGGGTACTAGACCCCACAAAGCTCTATAGGAAAGCACACTCACCAATCAAATCCCACATGTAAGAAAAATTCCTTTACAGGTTATTCCTCTTTTAAGTAATAATTTTCACCTAACTATAAACACTCTTCACGAGTATGGTAAGTCTTCGTGTTTTTTCTATTATTATATTGGTTATGAGCTATTGGTTAACTTGGAGAAAAATCCTTAATTTGTATATGCCCAGTTAGTATTGTTTGATTCAAGGTTTATGAATCAATGAGGATTTTTGAAGTTAATTCTTCGAGGTATACCTTATGCTAATAAGAGATTTAAGTTGACAGAGGCCATTTTCAATTTTTTTAGGATTTATCCAAACCATTTGACAAACTATTGAATAGAGAAACATTTTTCAATGTTATGGTTGTCTAACTTCAATTTTATTTTGAGTGTATATTTTGTGGAAGTTGGGGATCTTGCTAGGTGTTCCTTGAAAAATATGTGTAGATATTATAAAATATAGGACCAAAGATTATTTTAAATACCTCCTTAAGCTACTTCTTGACATTTTCTAGACCTTTGATACCCTCCCAAGAAAAAATTGGTATCTCCACAACTTGGTAAATTAAACATGCTACATAGTATCGAATAAGTGCCGCTTAGTTTAAATATAACTAAATTAAAGTAAAAAAATATAAAGATTTGGAAAAATGGAATCCTATATAAGTGCATGCAGAAACCAGAAACCAAAACTAGAAGAAAAATAGGTAAAATCGACAAAATCTACAATTATGTCTTATGTTTTTTTAAGATTAGAAATAAATATTTAAGAATATTATTTTATAGCTTTAAAAAGCACCCTTCACAATTCATGGTCAATAAAAAAAAATTGTTATTCGAGATCTTCACTTGGAACATTATATATATGTACGAAGCAACCAAAGAGAAATAGAAACAAAATTTGTAAATACTTACTTTCTGCGTTTTTGGTGGTTGCGACTTTGATCCATTTTGGCTCTATAGTAGAAAGGAAGTTGCATTATAGTAATTATTGAATGCTTAAACAAATTCATAAATCTATTAATGAAACATATTTGAATCCAACCAAGGGAAGTAAGGGAAGTAATTAAAGGACTACATAATCTTGGAGCAAAATAGATATATGTGCATAGATAATTTTGGATGAAACATTAGCCCCAACATCATTGTTTGTTACAAAAGTTAAGAGTTTATTGAAATATGCTAGTGCACATTTTATTCCATTTATAGGTTATTGAATTATCTAAACAATGATCACTAATCTCACTATAGTTCCATTAAATGAACAAATTCATAAATTTAATAATGAAAAACATTTGAGTAAGACGAAGGAAAGTAATTAATTCACTGAATAACCTTAGAGCAAAATAGAGACAGGTGCATAGATTATTTTGGATGAAACTTTAGGCCCAACATCATCTTTTTCTTACAAAAATTAAAAGTTTATTGAAATGTGCTTGTGCACATTTTATTTCATCTTTAATTTATGAGATTTTCAAAATATAATTATTAATCTATTTACATAGCAATAATTTGTTATATATTATAATGCCATTACATAATTTATTTATCATAAATATAAAAAATTCAATTTATAATAATATAAAATAATGATTATATAATAATTTATATAAATATTAATAATTAGTAGTTTTTTAAGTTAAAAAAATGTTTTAACAAAATAATCGTTGCCAAAAAAACAATTATGTAAATAAAAAAGTACATGGTTATTTTTTTAAATTCCTATCTTCCAAAATAAATAACAAAAATATTAATATAAAATGAATTCAACCATAACTATTAAATTACTATCATTTACAAGATTAGACCTCCATCTCGGGCCATTTGTTTATAAAAATTATATCATCTTCAAAAAAAAAAAGCCCTGTTAGTTCGACTATACCTATTCCTCCACAGAAAAAATGTCCATCATGCACGTCGCCTTAATTTATTGTTTTAAATTTTTCGTTCTTAATTGTTTATGATTCTACTGTTTTTATCCATGACATTTGATTAGCAAAAGACGCGTTGCACTTATTTACTGTTTTAGATTTTCCGTTGGATAATTGCTTACGATTTTAGTATTTTATGCATGACATTTGATTAGCTTATGCATGAATACTCGTCTCACTATGGTTCGAATAATAAATAATTGTAGCAATAAATACTCGGGGGAATATGGTTGGAGTTAATTTATCAATGACTCTATAATAACATGATAAGCTTATGGATCAATTCACATGGGATATGACGTACTTGAAAGTAAGTAGTTAGAGGTGCAAGAATCTAGGTAGAAAATGTTAGACAATGGGAATTAATATTAATTACGCCGTAGGCGTTTTTATTTGAAAACAACCTTGTTGGGTGTCCTCGTGTCATAAGCTAAGCCTTTTGATCTTTTGTTAGACGATTGAATCGTCATCTGCCATCGATTTGAATTGTAGCAGTTCTAACGGTTTTCAAGACAGTTGCATGCGGGAATAACAAATCTTTGGAAGGCAATAATATTGCCAGTCCAGTTTCAGCTTACAACCAGGATGGCTTACATTCTTGGCCTCCGCGTATCACCGAGCCACAGGTGTGGATTGAAGCTTTGCAATAGATGCTTTGCCAGTTCCAGTTCCAGCTTTCCTTTGAGTTTTGCAGACAATTTTTAATGAATTTTTCGTATCTTTGGATTTTGCAGACGATCTTTAATGAATTTTTCTCATCTTTGCGTTTTGCGGAGGATCTTTAATCGATTTTCTTTGGTTCTCGAATTGTGCAGACGAATGGGAATTGGTCTAAGAATGGCCTACAGACGGAGGAAGGTCTGTACTCCCTGTTTCTTGAGCTGCTTTAAGCGTCTGGAACAATAGCGATGTGTTCAAGCTGGAAGTCAAGGTAATATCAATAAGTCGCCTTCATCATTCAATCACCTGAAATTTCAATCAACCTGAACATGGTAGTTTTTTTCACATTTGCTCCAAGTAGGTGACTGACCTGTGTCCATAATTGTTTGCAGGCCTACAGACATTCCATGGTTAGTGATATAAATTTACGGTTTGATGATTAGATAATATATTGAAAATTACAAAGACAATGCATGTGATATGAGAGAGATTGAACATTGTTGTTGTTGTTGTTGTTATTATTATTATTATTATTATTATTTTTCGAGAGAGTGAACAATAAATTCTCATTAAACTATATTAGCATGTATTGAAGAATAGGTAAATCTAACAATTTGTATAATGTACATAAAAATGAATTGCAACTTTCTGATTATTGGTGTTGTATATGGGGCATTCATATTGCTCCATTTTTGTGCACGGCTCTTCAAATTCAATGAATTGAAAATCAATGAAAACACTAATTTGTTGTTAAAATTGTATTTTATCCATTAATTGCATAGAAAACATTATTATTATTAAAGAATGCAATTTCAGACACGAGAAACTCTTTTTGTTCCATAGAAGAAACACATCAAGAAGAAACATAAAACTCACTAAATTATATTTATATATCTTAAAGAAAAATAAGTTTAACAATTTTTTTAAAGAATAAAGAGATTGAAAACTGAATAAAAAATTTGATTTTTTTAAATAAAAAATTTGATTTTTTTAAATAAAAAATTTAGTAATTAAATAAAGTGCCTTGGGTTGAAATCAAATCCACTAAATATCCAAACATATATTTCAATATTCTATAGCATAAAATTCAAATATCATAATATTTAAATCATATTAAACATGAGACTCTAAACACCATAATAATTATTAATTAACAAACCATTAACAACATTTAAATTAATGTTAATTAAAAAACTTATACCTCACTAATATATTTCAATATTTTATAGCATAAAATCCAAGTATCCTCATATTTGAATCCTATTAAACATGAGATCACCCTAATAATTATTAATTAACAAACCATTAAAAACATTTAAATTAATGTTAATTAACAAAATTATACCTCACTATTTGACTTGTAAACGTTTAGTTTTTTTATTTTTATCTCAAATCATTATGTATAATGACAAAAAAATTACAAATTACCTATTAACGAACCTAAATAATAAAAATTCATTAATTCCCTTTCAAATAATTTAAAAAAATTAATTCGTTATACAAGTTTTTAAAATTTTTGTTTCCTCACCCCTTCAAGTCACAGTGCACAGCAATTGTGAAATAAAATAATATTTAATAAGGATTAGAATTCATCTGTTATAAATGTGGGTGGGATGATGCACTCGTAACACAGAATGGGCCACACACATACATGTGATCTCTGTATTACATCACATTAATATTTGGATTTATTTGTGTTGTGTGTATTCCCTAACCAAGCATTATCTTACGATTTAAAAAGTCATTCCAATACAAGTATTTTCACTTATGGTTGATCATAGTTTTAACTATGAGAATTTCTAAGAAAAAATCATGTTAGTGTGTGGCTTGTTGTCATCTTAGAAGAATATGACAATAGGTTGAAAGGAGGCGGTTTATCTTTCTGTCAGATATTAATATTAAGTGAAATTAACTTGTATTTAGCTTTCAAATACGCATTAGTCATCTCAGGCTGCCTTGAATTTATGTCAAACCATCAATAGCTTTACGAGATATGACCATACACCATCAAAGATTGAGGTGTACATGTGGATGAAGTATAATCTATGGTGAAATACAATCATTACAAATTGAGCTGTATAGCTGTATGTGTAGATGGTGAAGTACAATCGGATGGTGAAATACAATCATTATATAATAAGAGGGTGAATAAATGAACCAATGAAATTTAAAATAAATAAATTAAAGCATTATGAAAAAATAACAAAAATCAATTTATAATGTTAAACTATGGAGAAAAATGCAATTTTTTTTTGGTCAAAGCAAACTAATAGCTAGTCAATAAAAAATTGAACACAATATAACCTGCCTACAATAGGTATAATAAGTAAATTTAGTGGAGATATTTATCACATCTACTATATAAGCAACTGAAAGGAAAACAAAAATAATATTTCATGCTCTCTTTGTATATTTCCAAGTTAGAATTACTCACAATCCTGTGGAGGGGAAATGAGTTGTTAATGCCTAAAAAAATCCTAAATTGCTCATTGTAACATCCATAAAATTTAGAATTTCAAAAGCAATTTTTCATTATCCAAATCAATTACATCCTTTTTTTACCAATATATTGTAGTGTAACCTTAGTGTAAAGAGGTATAAGATCTACCCAACATGTCCATATATATTATTGTCATTATGTTTAAGATCAACCTAAAGAATGATAATAACAATCATGTTTTTTGTTTGTTTGTTTTTTTTTTCTAAATTTGACTATAATCTATTACTGTAACAAAATGGTACAATAAGGCACTAGCCCCAGCAGTTCTCAGCCAGGGTTCATGGCATATTGCATCCAAAACATGTTAAAGACTGCCCTATAGTGGGAAATCAGTCTGGTCCAAAATAGATGTGCCGCCCACGCAGGGGAAACCGGAATGTGAGCATAATTTACTGTTTTGTTTACAACCATTTCAAAACTAACTAAACTTTTCAAAAAAACTGAAATGAACCCAAATGATTGGGATCTGGGAACCCGATTCTTGAAGAAGCTTGCAGGTTTAGTTGTCATTTGGTGTCACTAGGTGTTCTTCAATAATTCAGAAACTGTAGGCGTCAAGGTCTTCCTTTTCAGCCTGCATTGCACCCGAGTCATCCTTCTCCCTTTCTCCGCCAGTAGCTTGTTCTTGATTGTCCCGTGTCTGCTCTACGGTGCCTTCATCAGTGTGAATCTGCCTGCGTTTGCAAGCAGGAGGCTTGCCCTGAGTTGAGTGGTGCTTCTCCGTTATGCTGGTGTGAGGATCTTCAGGAGCCTCACCCTGAGTTGTGTCGTGCTCCTCCTCCTGAAACATGACTGTTATAGTGGCTTTGATAGTAGGTCCGTCCATGGCACATTGGTAAGTAAATTGGGCTGTGTAATGGGAAGATTGTAAGCTGGACGGGAAGGTAGCAGCAGAAGTACCAGACTGCGGAGGCTGAGAGTTGGTAATGCGAGTGCGACCTCCGCTGCTACGCGTATTTGGGTAGCGAGGCGAGAAATAATTAGATGAAGGAAACGAAGTGGAGTTCGAATCAGGCGAGGGTGAGGAATGAGGCATTCTCCCTCTACTGCTGCCTCTTCTGCATCGCATCCATTGACGCAACCTAGGCATAGCTTCACAGGGAGAAAGGGACTGGGAATTATGAGGAATGGAAATTGTGAAGAAATGGTCACTGCGAGTAGCGAGAGATGCGGGAGTGAGGATGATGTTATAGCAAATGCTCTGTGTATAGTGGTTACCTGGCCCAAACTCTATGCAGCAGAGAATTGAGTAGCGCCTACTAGTTGCAGTGCGGAAACTTGGCTTTGCATCCACATGGGGACATTGACATTGTAGAGGCAGAGGAGCCTGAACATTCGAGAATGCAGGTCGGAAGGCTTCGGAGGGAGCCATTATGAAGTTTTGATGCAAGATGGCGGTGTTGAGTTGATTTAAGTGCCACATTGAATTGCATTTATGAATGTTAATAAGTGTGAGTTTACGGGTAGCAGAATGGCAGCGCCACTTGCCACCCCAAACCTCCACTATCGTATTAATCTTGGAAAACACCCGCATCCGGGGGTTTTGCTTCTTTGTGCACCAGTGTAGTGCATTCCTGGAGTTGAGTACTATCATTGAGGATGGTGAGGGACCCTGCTTCTAACACTTGATCTTTGTCTACCCCTATATTTTCCAATAGATCAGAAATCTTGCTGCCATCCCTTTTGACATGATTGAAGGTGATAGCTCTCCCGTTTATTAACCATTGTTCAATGAGTTCTAGGCGAGCCGCTAATCTCCAGATATTTTCCACTTTGCAGGCTGGGGACCCCATTTGTACTTGATTGGCCATGTTGATGAGGATTTGGGAATCCCCTTCAATTATAACAGGGGAGAAATTATATTGATGTGTTAAACTAAGTCCTTGCCACAACCCTTCCAGTTCTGTTGAATTATTCATATCCCAGCCAATGGATCCAAAGTAGATGAGAAGAGGGATGCCTTCATGATTTCTGAATATGCCTCCATATCCTGCCTTGCCCAGATTTCCTTTTGAGGCTCCATCAAAATTTAATTTAATTAAACCTGGTGGAGGGGGAATCCACGGAGGGAGAGAGCAAGACGTGGTGGGGAGGATGTTGGGATCATCCTGAACAGGGGGGAGCTAGATGTGCCAATTTTCCAGAATATTCCTTTCCTGTGCTTCAGTAGGATAATCTTCTACCTGCCATGTCTGAAGAGCCAGTGTTTCTTGAATATTCTGGTAGAAATTACTCCATAAGATGTCGAGGGGAGTACTTTGGTTTTTAAAAATTCGCTTATTTGTTTCCTTCCAAATTGTCCAAAGAAGTAGACCCGGGAGGATTTGCTAGAGAGAATTTAATATCTTGCTATTGTATGGAGTGGAGATCCAGTTGCGTATGGTGCTGATAATATCCCCTGAAACTATGCATGTTCTTTGACACCTGAAGCTGAGTTTTTCCCATAGTTTGGTGGCCAAGTTGCACGAATCCATAAGGTGCTGAATAGTTTCATTTTGCTGATTGCAGTTGGGGCAGCTTGAGGGTCTGTGGAAACCTCGTTTTATGAGATTATCCCATGTAAGAATTCTTCTATGGCTGAGCAACCAGATGAAAGTGGAAACTTTAGGCCAGATTTTAGGGATCCATATCCATTCCCATATAGGATCCACAGGTTCCTGAGTTTGAATCATCAATCCATATGCCTTCTTGGTTGTAAAGATTCCTTGTGGGGTATATCCCCATCTTAGAATGTCCTTTTGATTTGAATATCTGATTTTCTGATTGTTGAGCTCTATGTCCATTGCTTTATGGAAGTCCTCCTGTTCTTGTGGAGCAATCTGTTCTGCCTTTTTCCATTGCCTATATCCTTGATTGTTATGTTGAGTCCAGAATTGAGAAATTGTTTCGTTCTGATGAATAGAAAGTTCCTCAAGGTTCTGGGGTTGGAAGGTTTCTAGAATTTTGGGTCGTTGTTGCCAAGAGTCAACCCAAAATCTAACATTACCACCATCTCTAATCTCCCAAAAACTGTGTTGTTGTAGCATGTCCCTGTTCTGTCTTGCTGCATTCCAAATGAGAGAACGAACATCATTATTTGTGAGTCTGATCAATTCTTCCGATGGTTGATTATTTGCATATTTTGCTGTCCATAATTTGGCCCATGGAGTGTATGGGGCTGATAGCCATTGCCACCATATTTTCGTTCCCATCACTCCATTACTATGTTGTGGATCCCGTAGTCCAAGGCCTCCTTGCTTTTTTGGTGTGCAGACTGTTGCCCATTTTACTAATGCCCATTTGTGATTTTGTCCTGAGGAACCCCATATAAAGTTGCTTTGTATGTCCTTGATCTTCTTGAGTATCCACTTTGGCGCTGCAAGCACAGAAAAAAGGTATATAGGCATAGTTTGAAGTACAAATTTGATGAGCACAAGTCAACTGGCCATATTAAGAGTTCTATATGTCCATGAAGAGAGGCAGCCTTCAAGTTTTTCGAGGAGCAGTTGCCAGGATGTGTGCTTTATGGCTGAGTCGATCAAAGGTGCGCCCAAGTATTTGGAGGGTAGTTTGGCTACAGTGAAACCCAGGATTCTAGCTATGTTTCTTTGGTATACTATGGGTGTAAGAAAAAAGAAGATCTGAGACTTGACAATGTTAATGGTGGTTCCTGAGGCCTCAGAGAAGGTATCTAACAGGGATTTAAGAGTATAAGCTTCTTCGATAGAAGGGTGACCAAACAACATATTATCATTCACGGATTGTTGATGAGTGGTGGTAGAGGATCCGTGCACTGAGATGCCTCTGAGGTTTTGAGAGTGGAGAGCATGCTTTAAGAGACGTCCTAAGCCTTCCGCCATGAGGACAAAGATGAACGGTGATAGGGGATCACCTTGATGAATAACTCGAGATGGGGAGAATGGGCATGAATGGATGCCATTAACTAAGATAGAGAAGAAAGTAGAGGAAATAAGATTCATCACCCATCTGACCCATGTTGGGCTGAAACCATAGGTTGTAAGCATTTGTTTTATATATGTCCAGCTTAATTTGTCAAATGCTTTTGATAAATCAATTTTGAGAAGCATCCCTGCCTGTTTGTTGTGCTTTAGAGAGTGAATGATCTAATGCATTAGAATTATGCCATCTAGGATTTGACGTCCCTCCACATATCCTGATTGTTCCTGCGAAACTAGCAGGGGAAGTAGCGGCTTGAGTCTGTTGGCAATGACTTTCAAAATTACTTTGTAGATTACATTGCATAGAGCTATGGGCTGAAACTTATCCGGGGTGTTGGGGTGATATTATTTGGGAATTAGGGCTATGAATGTTGCATTTAGTGAAGGAAGCAGCCAATGCATTGCCCTAGATTCCTCCACCACTTTCCATACTTCTAGTTTGATGAGATCCTAGAAGTGATGGAAGAAGTTGGATGTAAATTCATTAGGTCTAGGGGCTTTCCCGTCTTTCAATTGAGCCATTGCAGATTCAACTTCCATTAGAGTAACCGATTGGAGTAGTAGTTGATTTCATTCTTCGGTAATTATTTTAGGCACCCGCTGAAGAATTTTATTTATGGTTGGTTTCCTGTTCATTGGAGGCTCTTGATGAACAGATTTAAAGTGGTTGAGGATTTCTTTCTCGATGTCCTCATGTTCCTCCATTATTTCTCCTTGCTGGTTCTGAATTTGGGCTATGTTATTATGCATTATTCTTTGGATGGTGGTACGGTGAAATAATTTAGTGTTTCTCTCCCCCTCTTTTAGCCATCTGATTCTTGATTTTTGCTTCCACAACACTTCCTCTTGCTTCCTTCTGTCTTCTAGCTGAGTAGTAAGGTCTTGTTCCTGATTAGCTAGTGTATATGTTCTCCCTTCCTCAATAATTCGCTGCTGTAGCTCCTTCATATTTTGTTCAAGAGTTTTTTGAGCTTGAAAAATATTTCCAAAGGTGGAATGGTTCCATTGCTTGATTAGTATTTTCAGATAATTTAGGCATTGTTGGAATTGATACATGATTGATCTGTCCGGCGGGGTGAAGCTTTCCCAGGCTGTTTTGACCATATTTTTGAATTTTGGATGTGAAAGCCAAAAGGCTTCAAATCGAAAATGTCTTCTGGTGGAATCACCCGGTCGTTGCCATTGTAGAGAGAATGGCCAATGATTCGAGCCAAATAATGGCAAGATTGAGGCTGTGATATCTCCACCCAGGTGAATGGAATTGTCTTAAATGAGAAATCGATCCAACTAAGATGCAATTTGCTGTGATCTTGATCTTCTATTATTCCGGGTATAGATGCCATTATTGAATGGTAAATCTATCAGCCAGTTGTTTTGTATGTAGTCTCTAAAATGATTTCTTTCATTATCCAATTTGACTCTACCGCCTTTTTTCTCCTCCAATTTTGTGATCATGTTGAAATACCCACCTGTAATCCATAGTGGGTGAGTTCTGGCTGAATTGAGAGCTTCTAATGTGTTTAGAAGTGCAATCTTTTGCAGGGGGTCCTGAGGAAAATATACATTTGTCAAATGACCATGTATATTGGTTCCTATGATGTGAAAAGTGGCCTGTATGAGATAATGGGAGGCATGAAAGTCCGTAAGGGAGATGGCTTGTGAATTCCATGTGATGGCAAGTCCTCCCGATGCTCCAGATGCGTCAACCGCCACTGATTGACATCCTGGCCATGCTCTAGAAATAATGGAACCCAGTGTAGTGCTGTTGCATTTTGTTTCTTGCATGAGAAAAATTTGTGGTTTTTACTGCTGTATCATGGTCTTTATCATTCTGTATTTCCCGGGGCTGTTGAGCCTTCTTACATTCCATTAGATGAGCTTCATGGTTGACTAGTGGAAACCGGACTGAAGTACTTAGTTAACTTGGAATATCTTCCTGACTCCACCAGGATTTACCCTACAATGATTTGTTCTTTATAGATCTATTTTTCTTCCCCTTTTCTTGCTATATTTTTGGAGATTTTTTCCATCCCAGCTGCTGCCTGGTTGTATGCCTAAGGTTCTCTGCTAATGTGCTCTTGAAAGAATTATTTCCAAGTTCTCAAGCTGCCTCTCCGGGATTTTGTCAAACTCTTTCTTCTGGTACGCTTGTTTAAGACTAATAATGTCAAGATCTCCTATGTCAAAGCTCTCTGGTTCCTCATCCATGTGGATGGGTTGGTTGCTTTCAGGCATTGAGCTAGTGATCTTGGCGGGATCTAATAAAAAGTTTTCGATGTCCATTCCTTTCTCTTGCCATATCATTAAGTATTTCTCCATGTTGGGAGTGGTGGGATTGACTGTTGTCTTTGGATCGACTTGTGGTTCATGCAGAGATGTGCTCGGATCCGTGCCATGAGTGGAGGTGGATGGTATGGTGGACGGTTCAACAGGTTTGGATGGTTCTGTTTTAGGCATGGAATGTTGGGACAGAATATCAAAGCTGTTACTTGTGGATGGTGCTGATGGAGTGGGCAAGGGGTTTTTTGGGGTTGATGAGGGATTTTTGGCATGCTTCTTTCAATTGTTAACTTTGGTGAATCCTTCTGAGTCAGACTTCATCAGGTTGTCTGTGGTTTTGGAAGAGGCATTTAGAGGAGAGTCTCGGAATAGATGGCCATATGCATGGCATTTTCTACACCTGAAAGGTACATGCTCATAATCTATGGGCTGAATCCATTCAAAATCATCATGAAATAGACTTACTGAATCCGTGAGAGCTTTTCCTAGCCGCATGTAGACACAGATGCAAGCGTAAGAGGTATACCTTCTGAGCTTTGTTTCCTTTGCAATCTTAATGAATTCTCTAAGTCCATTGCCTATGTCTTTTAGCGATTCTTCATCCCAATATTCCAAAGGCAGAGAGTACATTCTGATCCAAACCGATGCCCAGCTGAAGTCTTCTTTGTCTGGGTTGAATCTTTCGATCCAGTCCCTTAGATACAGACCCGCTGCGTTGAAGAAGTAGGGGCCACCATCCAAAACTCCGTTCCTGTCTTCGATGCAGTTGAATATGGCATTGAAGAAGCCTTTTGGCCCTAGCTATAAGGTAACATGTCCTTTTGGTTTCCATTTTGATGCAATCCATCCCTGTAATGCTTTCTCTATTGGCCATAAGCCAATGAATTTACCTATGAGCGCATGGTCCTTCATAAACTGTATTTGGGCATTGATTCGATGACTCGGTAGGTCAATCTTGGGGCGCTCTGCAACTATGGGCTTGCATGTGGATGATGTCGCCTTCACATGTTCTTCATTCGCCGTGCCTTCCTTTTCCTTTCCCTTGTTCGAAGCTTCCGTTTCCTGTTGCAGTACTAATTGACTCGTCGTTTGCTCTGCGTTTTTACTTGCAGTCTTTTCATTTTTGTTTCTATTGTCCATGGGGGGAGGCCCTTCGGCCTCCCCCATCTCAATATTCATTATGGATACCTGGTCAAAGCTTCTGATCCAAAGCTTGAAGTACTATGTTGCTGCAGCAGAGGCATGCCACACCAGTATTTCTGTCGTGGTAAGGTTTTGTCAGAAACCCTAGACGACCATGGTTAGATTTTCAATTCTCACTTCAACTGGTTCTAACAATCATGTTATGTTATGTGAATGGATAAATTAAAATAGAAATTAGTACCTTAGGATTCATGAGCTTACTTCTTAAAGAAGATTCATATATTGTACATGAAAGTGAGAGAATTCCACTTGAAAAAGTTCATTTGGAACCCCAATTCCAATTTCAATAAAATCTACCAAATATTTGAAGCAGTGGATCAATGTTTTTCGGTCTATTTGATGCTTCCATTCAAATCATGTGAGTTTGAGCTTTGAGGCCATATATCTTGTCAAAAGTTGAGATATAATGAACTTGTCTACTTCACTATGCATTTTCTCCTTCTTTGGATTTATTAAGTCAATGTCATCAACAAAAATGATGTAGGAGAATCATTAGATACTTCTTTATTTTTTTTTATCAAATCGCTTAAGTCTCGTTAGCAAATTTTGACAAAATTTTCACTAGGAAAAATTGGATGACTTGAAGGAATTTGTGCTTAAGTCCTTAAATAATGAATATGTTATACATAGACTAATATAAGCCATATTTTAGAACAATAAAATAAGATCTTTGTTTTTTCCCAAAGTAAAAAAATAACATTTTATATCCATGCAAGAACATAAAACACTCCTAAACAACAAAGCACCCACATGGAATTGTTCGTACGAAATGAATTTGGATGAGTTAGGTAGATGTAATTAGTGTAAAAGGAAATTTGAATCCAATTCAAATCTTACATTGGAGATCACTTTCCCAAAAGAAGTATGGTTAGATGTGCATTGTTCTATTTCGTCTTCCACTCACTTGGAAGGAAGACTCCATAAGTACTTCCTTAAATACTTTTTTATTAAATCATCTCATGTAGAACATAAGATCCCTACCTCTAACATTGTTTGGGGCATTTGACTATCTTGAAATAACTCCCTTTTTGAAGACTCTATTCCTTCCCCCACAAACTATGCTACAGAGTTTGTCTACTTTTTCTTTGAACCTCTCCTTTGCTCCAATACCTTTAAGACCATTCTCCATGATTAAGAAATACTCACTTTGGGAATTCTTCGATGGTATAGCACAAGGAAACTCATCCATTGTAGGAGGAGGAGAAATCTTGCATCTATTTTAGGTCTCCACTATTTCTTTTTCAATTGTTATTGGGCCTATTTCAAATAATTTAAGTGAATTAACGAGATCAAATTTTTTTCTCAAAATCACCAAAGACAAAGGAATATTGGATTTTCATATTTATGGGGATTCTCTTCTCACTATAAATTGGATTATTGGGTTTTTATTCATGTAAAATATCACAATCTCTTATCATTATTTCAAGACATAAAAAATATCTTCCAACTTTTTCTGTAATCTCTCTTTATCACATTCTTACAAGGACCAAAACCAAGATGTATACAAACTCTTAAAGGATGAAGTGGAACTAGACAGAGGAACATAGAAAATATTTGAAAAGATCCCAAAAGAGTCCCTTGAATGTATTTACCCTTATTGGCTCCAAATCTGACCAAGTGTTTTTTGCACAAATGTGGATTTGTTCATCCATAATTTTTCTTTTTCTCAAGACAACACAATTAAACACTTTTCTTGTTGCATGTTACACCTTATTTTTCTAATCTCAAAGTAATGGTTTGGAATATTGCAGGTTGGTTTGTCCACTATTTTTTTCTTTCTATGTTTCGAAAGAAATCTTCTCAATGATGCACTTATTAGCTAAAATGTTTTGACCCTCCAATATTCATGGGGATTTAAAAAAAAAAAACCCATAGAAATGGCACACACATATGTAGATATAATTTTTTTAGTTATATAATAAGTTATGTGTTTTTGCTTTGAAAAAAGAAAAGCACACATCCTTGAGATGCTAAGATACATATACAACATGAGGATGTTAGTAAATTATTATGTGTAGTCCAAAAAACACTAACATAAAGTCCAAATCCCTATGTATACCCACATTAAAATATAAACCCTAAGAGTCCCCATAGTTTTGATTAACATATTACAATATTTCCAAAACCATAAAAATATTTTTAAAATAATGTCCCAATTATAAACTTATAAAATTTAGAGTGTCCATTGTAAAACTAATATCATTTCATCATAGGTCTAGCCTACATTCAACAAATATTCTATTTGAAATTTCTTCCAACACTAGGTAGCTAAATTATTGTGGTAAACATTACTTTGAAAGTGAATAAACTACATTATTAAGTTCCCTATCTATATGGGTTAAAGATATCATTTCAAATTGAGCAGCAACATTTTCCTTGATTTGTAAGGTTAAAGGTTACATACGAATATTATGTATCAACCATTCATTCTCATGCATTTCATTACTATCACAAAACCATCGAAAACTTAGAGCCTCTCAACTCCTTTTGAGACTGCCACCATCATCAATGATTTTATAGCCATAAGCTTTGTGTAGTTATTTGATCTATTTTGTAGACACACCTTTAATTTAAAGAGGTGGTTCCCAAGGCAACATATTTCTCCTTAGATGAATTTCTCCTCCACTAGAAAAGTTAAGAATAGGCTTCTAATGTTGATAAGTGTCTCCTCACATGCACGCATAATTTATATATCTATAATGTTGAGTGGAGACCCATTTAGAGGCACCTCATCACAAGAAACCCCTTCAATCATGGATCCTACACCATGACTCAACATTAGACTAGAATTTTTTATTCCATGGGTGGGTGAAAACCCCCATTAAATAAAAAATCAACCAGCTCTATAAAAAATAAATCACTCCATCCTAAAGCAGGCAATGTGAGTACCATGGACCAATATCCCCGAGCCATACACTAGGGCTAATAGGAGAAATACTACCCCAAGCCATTCACCCCTAGGCAAATTAGCATGGGCCTATAGGTGATTGTATCATCCCCCTTTAGTCAAATTAGCATGACCCCATTGGAGAATGTTTGGTTGATGCCACAAACTGCAAAAACATCAACACTCCCTCTCAACCAGGGAGACATTTTACATAAAGTCATGCTTGTCTCTGATGTATACAAACTCCCCCCTAGACAAAGGCTTGGTGAGAATGTCCATAATTTGATTGTTTGTTGATATGTACTACAAAATCACTACTCCCTTTTGCACCATGTATAGGATGGAGTGATATCTGATCTTAACGTGCTTTGACTTGTCATGAAATACTAGATTCTTTGAAATCTTGACACAACTTTGAGTATCACAATATATCAAGTTTGTTTCTAGCACTTGATCAAATAGTCCCATAAGAAGTTTTTGAAGCCACACTGCTTCATAAATTGTGATATTGGCTGTGATATACTCTGCTTCTATTGTGCTGAGTGTGATATAAGTTTACTACCTGCTAAACCAGGATATCATAGTTGATCTCAAGCTGAAGCAACACCCCAAGGGGATATTTCTATCCACTACACTCCCGGTCCAATCATATTCAACATCTCCCTGTAGCCTCAATTTACCACTTGATACATATCTCAGACCATATCCAACTGTACCACCCGCGTACCTCAAAAAATTCTTTGTTGCAACCTAATGTACATGCCTCAAATCAACCACAAATTGGCTCATGGTGTTCACTGTAAACCAAATATCTGGCATGGTGTTAATAAAGTGCATCAAGGATCTAATCAACTACCTGTACATAGTGGGATCCACCAAATCTAAATTTGAAGCAGAATCACTCAGCTTCTTCAAATTTGTCACCATAGGTGTAGCTATGGACTTGCAGTCCATCATACTGAATCTCCTTAAGATCTAAATTATATAATTCCATTGTACAAGGAATATCTCTCTAGGTCTCTACCATACATCCAATCCTAAGAAATAATGTTTCAAGCCAATATAATTCATCTCAAACTCCAAAGAAAACTCCTTCTTGCACCCGACAATGAGCTTCTCTGCCCAAATAATGAACATGTCATCAACATACAACACCAATATCAAAGGATCAACATAAAAAACCTTGTAGTTAAGTTTAGTATCTGCATCAATCTTGGTGAATACTAAAATCATTAAGTATCCATCAATCCTGGAATACCATGCCCTGGGTGCCTGATTGAACCCACACGAAGCCTTCTTCAATCTGTAAACATGACTGCTTCCCATTTATCATAAATCCTCAAGGTTTCTCTATGTACATTTCATCCTTAATCAAAACATTGAGGAACGTGACCTTTGCATTAATTTTATGTAACCTCCAACCCATAACTTAAGAAAGAGAAATAATAGTCCTGATGGAAGTGTACCTAGCGACTGGAGCAAAAGTATCTTCATAGTCCTCTCCATCCTTCTGTTAGAACCCTATCACCACAAAAATTACTTTGTACTTCTCAATTATACCATCTGCTACATGTTTGATCTTATATATCCACTTATAAGTCACTACCTACTTCCCTTCGGGTATCCAAACTATCTCCCATCCATCGTTCTTCATGATGGACTATTACTCCTCCATCATGGCATCCTTCCAAACCTGCTGGCCTATTGGCTCCTCAGAATTAGAAGGTTCATAATCAATGATGTGGCTTATCAATTCCATGTAAGTCAAGAATCTATGTGGTCATCTTCTCTCCCTAAAAGTACCAGTGGGAGCTGCATGCCTATTTATATCCCACAAAGTGTCATGAAGCAATGCTAGCCTCTTCCTAGTCTCTACAACATCTCTAGGCGGGTCCACTAGCTCTACTGACTCCTCCTGATAGTTTAAAGGACAAACAATAGGACTAGAGGGATCTATACCCACATCCTTTAAAATTATAAAAATTCCTTCTAGCATAGTAATATGACTTAATGACACTTATTCAGAGGTTGATCAATGTCACAGTGACATCACCACCATAGAATGAGGTTTGATAACATTTAAAAAAACACATATAAAATAAGAATTTATTGTCTTTGGGATATAATTTTCATCAAGTTATTTCTATGGGAAGGGTTGGACAACCTTTCAACATAATATTCTCATGGAGGGGGAGCATGGATAAGTGTTGGCTAAACATTCTTCAAAGATGACATTTGCACAATGGTGTATCTAGCGGAAGGGTCTACAGACTTTAAACTCAAGCATATTATTCACGTATCGAGGATCTCATGGAAGGGTTATTAAACTCCTCCTCAAACATATAATTCTCATGGAGGGGGAGGAAAAAGGGGGAGAGCGATGAAAAGTTGACTAACCCTTCCTCGATGATGATATTCTCCTCATGCGGTATATATTGGAAGGTTGGTCAACCCTTATTCATGCATAGGATTCCCATGGAGGGGGATCATTGAGAAAGGTTGACTAACCCTTCCTAAAGGATGATTTTTACGTTGAGGGGTATATGGTACAACATTTAGTAAAACCTTCCTATATATATATTTTCAAATAAGGGGGATCCCATAAAAGGGTTGGGCGATCCTTCCTATTGCATGATATTTTCATGGAGGGTCAACTAACCCTTCCTAAAGAAAAAAATACATAATTAGGATCCCAAGGAAGGGTTGATTGATCCTTATTCTATAATATTTTTCATGGAGGGGGAACATATCGAAGGGTCAAATGATACTTTCTCATGGATGACATTCATGTCAAGATATCTAGTGGAAGCGTAGGGTAACCTTTTCAAAAGTAAGGTTTTGGCATAAGGGGGGAGCTTGGGGAAGGGTCAACCAACCCTTCCATCACACATGATTTAGAGTTTTCTACATTAAATGTGTGGAGACATTAATTTATGGGAAGAAAATTTGAATTAAGAATTGATCATAGTGGTTTGAAATATTGATTTGAACAATGAAATTTGAATGCTAGGAAAACATGATGGTTGGAATTTTTTTGTTACTTCAGCTTTGACATCAAGCACATTAAAGGGAAAGAGAACAAGGTTATCAATGCACTCAATATAATAATACGTGTTATATGAAAATAGGAAAATAAGAAAATTTACAGTAGAAATATGAAGATTATAAGATAAAATATGATGGAATTATTATGCATAAGAATAAAGTTTATGTTCCAAATTCTTATGAATTAAAGAAATTAATATTGAATAAGAAGCATTATTTTCCATATCTTAGATATATTGGGTACCATAGTTGCATCTATGTTAACTGATTGAACAATGTTAAGTGAATCTTATCATTAGATTCTAGCGGATCCAATTGAAATTTTCATGGTAGTTCCAAGAAAAAGGGGGAGAAAATCATGTTTTGTTGATTTATTAGAGACCACAGATCAATTTTATATGACATGAAAGGAAAATGGTGATAAATAACGAGCTTTGGAGGCAATTTTATTTCACATATAATATTGTTTCTTATTTTTTTTTTCTAAACCTTTTTTTATAGGTTCCATGCCATTGGGTCACCCATAGTTCTAAACAATTGTAAGAGAAATAAATTATAAAAAAAAATAAGGTGAAGTAATAAGCATTTCCATACAAGAAAATTATAGTAAATGGTAGAATTATTTGGTGTAATAGTTGAGTGCCATTGCATTCTCTTGGAAAAATTAGATGTATAACTTTTCAAGGAGATAATTTTGACCAACGACTAGTAGAATTGAGCATGTTAAAAAATTATCTAGCAATTCATGTCAAAGATAGAATTTATTGCTCAAATCCTACAACTAATATAGAAGAAAATGTGCACAACTAGGGTTTATCTCTGGGTCCCTTTATTTTGAGGCCATGAATTTCTAGGGAGGGGTGGCACCCCCTCCTCCTTTGATCCATCCTTTTAGGTCACCATAGAAGTTTTCAGAACTCTTGTAGTGGGTTCTTCCTAGAGGGCACATGTTATGAACATAAATATGTATAAATAATAGTGAATAATAGGTAATAATAATAACAACAACTCAATATGAGGCATGGTTTTGCTTCTATATAGAAAATTTGTTCAGCACACTTAAAGTACATAGTATTCAGTCACCAGAGAAACCCATCTATAAGGAAATATTTCAATTCTTTGGGCCACTTTGTAATCCAACAGATGAGAGAGTACCTAACATGTATGGATCTCCTTTATTTCTAGGCTATAATATCATGTCACCTCACGCATAAGCACATTTGTCACCAAGTCCACAACATTTGTATTACTCAAGTGACAATGATAATTATGGGTATCCAAGCGACTAAAAGGATCTTTGTAAAGAAGCATGATGAGTAGTATTTCATGTCTAGTCACCTGACAGTGACTGTGGCCGATATTGTGGGATTCCGATAAAATCTCCACTGTGTAAATATTAGGAGAGTTTAAAATGACTAAGTGGAGGGGTCTGTCCTCCAAAGTAAAATATTAGGTTAAATTTCTAGACGAATATCTGAAACTCAGAGCACTTCTCCGACTTTTGGTGGGATTTGACCCACATTTCAGAGAATATACAGAAAATTTTGATCCGATATCTAGAGTTTGTAAATTTTATGCAAGCAGGTCATATTTCGAGAAGATGCTTGAGGCTCTCTCGAAATCCTATAAATAAGGAAGATGTATCCCCATTAGGGGCATTCGAGTATGTGTGTTTATGCTGAGATCTCTGTCTGAAGCTCTGTGTCATTCTGTCTTTAAGTCCGAATTCGACAAGCCTGCGCATGTGCACTTGATGCATATGTGAACCTAAAGTGGCATGACTCTTAGGGATTATTGCGTCTGAGACTTTGTTAAGGTCAATCCGCGCCTGTTTGAGACTTTGTTAAGGTCGATCCGTGCCTCTGAGTCTGTATTTGGTATCAGAGCCAAAAATCCCACATTGTAATAGACAGAGTCTGTAATGAGCCAAGAATCCTTCGACCTCTCAACAATGATAGCTTCTGCTTTCCTGTTTCAGTCTGGTTGATAAATGCTCATACAATAAATCTCTGTATTTATAATGTATGTGATGTAATATGTGTTATCAGTCAATAAAATTGTGCTTTATCATCCTGTGTGTTGTCTCTATTATTTGAGTAAGCATTATGAGCCATATTAAGTATCAGTATAACAAGTGAGATGTGGTCGATAGTGTGAAGACATGATATAAGAGCTGGTTTCATCAAATTTTGCTGGTGGACCGTGTTTCCAGAGAATTGAAGCCAAAGGATGGCGTTGTAACTCCAAGGGAGTCCCATTCATCATGTGCATAGTATTTTACCTTCACATATTTCTTTTCCTTACGTGCTTGCGCAATAATGAGTAATGAATTGTAGTAAGAAATGGCCTCAAGTAGTTTTGATTTCTCTGCTGATATTAAAGCCCCAAAGAAAACTAATTAGATTGGAAGGATATTAAACAAGTCACAGTCTCAACCCTTGTATGATACCAGGGTGGTAGTCCAGGAATTTACCCTCAATCCTAATTGGTAGCTTCCTCATATATCTCCTAATAAGATCTATGACCTTCCAATGTTTAATTTTAGTGCAACCAGTCTTATTAGATATGCGTCTGTAAATGTACCTACCAATATTACCTAGCCTATGTATCAGATACCTCTCATAAAACTAGAAGATGTCCAATGGGCACTAGAACAGGGTTATAAGTATGTGCATCTTGGACTAATACAATTTGGTGTTAATCCTCTTGCCTGACCTAGTTTAAATGTGTCTTCCTTAGCTTATGTAATTGGTTCATGCCATAATCAATTCACTGATGTTCTACTAGGTGGTTTTGAGGTCCCTTTGCACAATGGTCCAGTTTGGTCATCTATCATCCCAAGATACCAAGTTTCATTAACTGACCCCCATATTAATGAACTGCTTCAAGCCTACATCCATTTTTTTGGCTTTGATATGTCTGGGCAGTCTAATATTTCCCAGTTACATTCCATTGTTTGTTTAAGATTTGTCTCCACAACTCTCCCAACTTTCAATCCTCAGCTTACTCAGAGAGAAATAATAGAAGGAGTGGTGGTTGGACCTGGAAATGTCACTCCTATCACAATAGGGTTTTCCCAATTAACAATCCCTAATGAGTGGACTGCAGAATACCATCCATTGTCTCAAAGGTATTTTCTGACTCCAGAACCTAAAATATTGTCTATTTTTGAGTCAAGTAGAGGACTAGTCATTAGATTAAGGAATGACATTGTAGTACCCAAAACCCCTGTTAGAAGTCACTCTCTTAGAATCCATGATACTTCAGACCTCAGTAGGCATATGGAAAAACATAACTACGGATCCTCCTCTCAATGAAAATTCTGTATTTCCTCTAGAAGTCCAAGTTCTGATAAAAAATTTCAAGTCTTTCACAAACCTCATTCTATCTTGAAAGAGGAACATTTAGGCCAACATGCAAAATGTTAGGAATGTCTACGTATTTCCTCTCTGAGAGACATTAAGTTATGAGATAACACTACCTAGAGAGAAGGTAGGGGATGATCTAGAGAAGCATATGCTCCTAGAAAGGAGACTTTCTTGTGGAAATTTTGCACAAAAGTTTAAAGATGGGAATGTTGTAACTGATGTGGATTTCCTACAATATAGGAAATTGCTGGATGAGAAGCCCCAAGACATTATACGGCTTCAGAACATTAACAATTATCATCTAAATGTGTAGCACAAAATCTAGATGACCTATCACAAGAAGTGCTTTAAGTACAATCCCATGTGTCAGGACTCCATTCTAGTTTAGATGATTTGATTCAAAAAGCTACTGAGCATTTTGATAAGTTAAAAGATGTAAATATGAAGCGAGAGAAAATTATGGAAGTAGTAGTAGATTTAAAGTTGAGTCTGGAAAATAAGAATCCTGATTTAGAAGAAGCACTTACTACAACAGAAGTTTATAGCCAGACATTCCAGCTAGAATAAAGGAACCTGGAGGAGAAAATACTCCACTACTACTCAAACAGTTCTCTGTACATAATCCTACAATTTTTCAATTTTTCAATTTTATCTCATTTGCTAGAGAAAATTGGCTCTAGTTCAATAAAAAATCCCAGTATTTTCTTTGCCACCACAGAACATAGCAGAAATAAAAATGGTAAAAGAAGAAGGAGAAGGATCCAGCAAAAGACCCAGGAGTGCAGATAGCGATAGACCAAACCGACCTTTCAAATTTGCATGGGAAAAATGGTGTAATTCCAAGTATGGTTCTTGTCGAAAAACTCCATATGATCCTTCAAATACTGAGGAGTTCCCTACTCTTAGTCGAGCTAACATCGATCAAGGTCCAACGAAAAATTGGAACTGCATATCTAAAAATGAATTCCTCATGGAAATCCATACTTGGAGTGCATGAGCAAGCACTCAAAAGTCCATTCACAGAAACATAGTCTCATGGTCATAATTAGCTTTAAGAATAACTTGGGGTTTCCAAGGTAACTTAGAATTATGGTGGTCTAGAATGAATGAATCTGACATACTCAATATTATGAATAGTGATATGCTAGTTGCTGAACTTGTCAGGGCAGTTTTCCATGAGTTTTATGGATAAATTAAGAATGATGGCCATAATTATGTAGATATGTTCATGAGCCAAAGAATTTGTGTTATTAAAGAACTCCCTGAGTTTTTCTGCACAATGTAGGATCTTCTTTATAAGGCAAGAGACCCGCGAAATATAGATTATTTGAGAAAATATTTGTTTGCAATACCTTGCAGAATCCCAGATCTTGTCAGGGCTAGATTTCAAGCTGAAAATATAGATATTGAAAATCTTTCTCTCACAGGACTCCATAAGAAAATTGTGTTGACTCTGCAAAAAGAATGCCTCAGAAAAAATACAACCAAATCAGTAAATAAACAACTTGGTTTCAATGCAAGGGTATGTGATATCTATGCAGAAACTTATCATTTTGGTTGCAAAAGAAAAACAAAGAATGCTAGTGATCTGAAAGGACTGTATTAGTTTTTCTGTGCTAAGTGTCTTTTCAGTTATAAAACATGTGCATACTTGTCTCTTTAGTTTGTTTGAGTATTGAGGATTTTAACCATGAATAGTAGATGATTTTAGTGAATTAGAAGCATGAATTAAGCACAAAATACACTGAACAATAGTGAAAAATAGAGAAAAAAAGTCACCACATAACATTTACACAACAGGCATGATGAATCAGTTCACCCCTCCTGGGCTACATTTGCTGATCCAGCTCCCAATGGCATGTCCATCTTTCATTTTGCTCAAAATTTTGCAAATACATGTAGTTACAGGCCTCTAATGCCTATTTTATATGCATCAATTGCTCTAGAATGCTCCAATTAGTCTAGAATGACTCTTAATTTAGGGCGCCTCCAAGAATCCCACCAGCACTAACAACAATATTTAATGTTATGGTTGGGTGGCCACATGCCAACCCAAACCATGCGGTGATATTTATTGGCAGAGCGTAACTCAAGGCTTAAACTGTGGGTAATAACATTTAAACCGGAGTTTGAAGTCGTGTTAACGAGACCGTCGGAGATAAGGCTTTAACTGTGTAGAGAAATAGCATGTGATAAGGTTGAAACGATTGTGATAAATGTCGCGGGTTAACAACTGTCGGAAGTTACTTTTATTCTAATGTTTTCCATGTGAATGCTCCACGGGGGTTGCTGGCAGGTTGGGACCGTCGGCGGTCCCCACCCCCAAATGCCAACACATTACTCTTCAAATAGAACCCGACCACTAATATGGTTAAGTAACAACGTAGCATAGATGGTGGATACCTGTGCATGTTATGCCAGAGGTCGTAGGGTCGAGCCTTGCAGACCTCTACCAAAATTTTACACTAACACCTTGGGGACGTGTGGCGGCCTTAGGGATGGCCACGTGTCACCCTATAATTGGTCCTCCAAAAAAAAACATACAACCATTCAACAAATGATATCGCACCACTTTTCATCCACTGATTGGCTCTGAGAAAAGGAATATTCTTCGAAATATTCCTTTTTGCTGACTGTACATCCACCATGTTGATTGGGCATACCGGTCAACCTTGTCACAAAATTTAGCTATTTATGATTTTGATCAGAACACGATATCTCCCTCATACGACATCGATTTTTTGAATCGTTCACGGCGTCAGAATCAGGAAGACAAGATCTACACAACCATTCTAGTTTCAACCCAATCTTGTAACTTTCAATTTTGAGCAAAATTTATGAACTCCTGATCACTCCTCCCCATTGGGAAGCTTTTGGAACCCAAAAGACTTGATTACCTGTTCAGTAGACGAGGGTAAAATTCCCTCACCTTTCCAATCCCCATCCAATTTTCCTTGCTTGGCTTAGTGCCCTTGAGCCCAACTCGAAGGTAGTCAACACTTCCCCTCTTGGATGCTCTTGTCTTCCTGTTAAGAATTGTATCTTCCTTGAGCTCATCTAGAAATTCTGGCGAGAAATATTCAATATAAGGCAGCTGAACATCACTTCATTGATCATCGATCAAAGGTGGCTCATACAAATGTAAGTTTTTAACATTAACAACTGAATACATTTTCATATATGAAGGCAAGTCAATTTGAGATGAATTATTACCAACTTGCTTTATGATCTTGAATGGACCATAGCGAATGGGTTTGAGCTTTTTACCTTCCCCTTGCATCCTTTCTTTGCGTATTTGCAACCATACCTCATATCCCTCTTGAAAATTGTGATCAACTCTCTGTTTTTCATGCCTATCCTTGTATTTTCTTTGACTTTTATCAAGCTGTTCTTGAACTTATTGGTGTATAATCTGAATTTTCTCAATGAACTTTCGAGCCTTGTCAATATCACTATGGCCATCTATTGCAACATCCTTCCCAAATATGAAGTCTAATAACGATTTTGGCAAATGCCCAAAGCATACTTCAAAAGGTGATGTCTGAGTTGAAGAGTGCTTTGCCCGATTGTAAGTGTGCTGAATGTAATGTAGTTGTTCATCCCACAAATTAGTATTTTTGCTGCAATATCCTCTCAATAGATGCACAACAGTTCTGTTCACCACCTCTGTTTGTCCATCAGTTTGCGAATGAAAAGCAGTACTCTTTTTCAATTTTGTGTCCATCATACTCCAAATATTGGACCAAAAATTCCCAATGAACCTTGAATCCCTGTCACTATCAATAGAAGTTGGCAATCCAAATTGAACCCACACATGTTGAAAATAAAGTTCAGTGGTTTGTTCAGCAGTAATGGTTTTCTTACATGGCATAGATATACACATTTTACTGTATCTATCCACAACTACATAAAGATAATCATGATGTTTTCTTGACATAGGTAGACCTCCAACAAATTCCATGGAGACACTCTCCCATGGTCTTGATGGTACCGATAGTGGCATGTACAACCGAATATTCCTATTACTAGGCTTGCTTGTTGCACACATAGAACAACCTCTTATAAAATGCGACACATTATCTACCATGCGAGGCCAATAAAAATACCTCTGTAGATGCGCCACTGTTTTTCTTACCCCAAAGTGTCCAGTAATAAGAGATGAATGAGCTTCTCTCATGACACTTAGCCTCTCTCCTTATGGTATACAAAAATTTCCCAAATGAAACAACAAATTGTTATGCATGTGATAATCTTTTTCTTCAACTTGATTCCCTTCACTCAAACTAGCATACACATCTTGAAAATCAACAGCATGTGCATATTTTTCTATGTAACTCTCATGTACAATAGAATCATTCTTGATTAAAGTAGATGAACTAATGATTGGTCTTGAAATCATATCAACAACTTTATTGAAAATACCTTTCTTGTACCTTATAACCAAGTGAAACTGTTGAAGAAATCCCATCCACCTGAAATGTTGTGATTGTTGCAATTTTGTTTGCGACTGCAAGTACTGTAATGGTTGGTGATCGGTATGCACAATTGTCTCTTTATCCATCAAGTAGTGTTTCCACTTATTGACGCTTTGTATCAACGCATACAGTTCTTTGTCATATGTAGGATAATTAGTTACAACACCATTGAATGTTTCAGAATGAAAATCGATAGGCTTACCATGCTGCAAATGAACTGCGCCCATGACATAATCACTAGCATCGGTTTGAATCTCGAATGGCTGTCTCAAATTCGATAATGCATGGACTGGAGCTGAACTGATCTTGTATTTTAAAGTTTTGAAAGCTTGCTGTTGTTTTCCTCCCCATTGAAATCCTTTCTTCACACTTGTCACTGCAGACATAGGAGCTGCGATGGTAGAAAAGTTAGCAATAAAATTTCTCTAATACTAAGATGCACCTAAGAAACTTCTTACCTCGGTTACTGTTTTGGGAGTGGGCCAATTCACAATGGCTTCCACTTTAGAAGGATCACTTCTCAACTCTCCTCCTCCTACAATGTGTCCCAAATAAACCAAAGAAGTCTTTCCAAACTCACACTTTGACATCTTAAGAAACAATTTCTCTTTCTTCAAAACATCAAGCACTCTATTCACATGCAAGACATGTTCTTCTCTTGTTTTGCTAAAAATCAATATGTCATCTAAGTACACAATCACAAAGTCATCAAGGAATGGACGCAAAACACTATCCATAACATGCATGAAAGCTGCCGGTGCATTAGACAAACCAAATGGCATAACTAACCACTCAAAGAGTCCTTGTTTGATTTTGAATGCAGTTTTCCATATGTCACTTTCTGCAATTCTTACTTGATGATATCCATTTCATATATCTAACTTAGTGAAAAATTTTTCTTCTTTCAGCCGATCAAGCAAATCATCTATCCTTGGGAGTGGGTAACGATTCTTTACCATAATCTTGTTCAAAGCTCTGAAGTCTACACACATGCGCCAAGTCTCATCTTTCTTTGGAATCAAGACTATGGGTGAATCGCATGGTGAGGTGCTTGGCCTTATGATGCCTTTGTCCAACATCTCTTTGATTTGCCTCAGCATTCTCCATTATCGACATGCGATACATACCGATGTTTGGAAGAGGACAATCTTGCTGCAACTGAATCTCATGTTGAATCTCTCTTTTTGGAGGTAATCCTATTGGTTCATGAAACATCTCATGATGTGCATCAACTACATCATATAAATCTGATTTCAACATAGGATCAAATCCCTCAAATTATTCATGATTAACATCAGCTTTAGGCTTAATCATTAGAAGAAAAAAATTCTTACTTGAATTTACCGACCTCTTTACCTGTCCAACATTTACCATAGCAATGTTTGTCTTCTTGCGATGTGCTCTAACAATGTACTCCTTGCCATCTTTGAACAAATGATATTTGTTCTCATGGTGATGGAAGATATATTTCCTTTCATACAAGTAAGGAATCCCAAACATAATACCCGTTATTTCAAGTGGAACCACATCTAATTCAACTGTGTCAACAAAATGTGTAGTGATTGCAAACCGCAATATGCATTTCTTTGAAACCTATAAATTTGCATCCTTACAAATCCAATCAAGTGGATATGTTTTTGGATGTGGTATGGTCTCAAGGTTATGTTTCTTGACCAATTCTTTAGAGATTAATTTTGCTTGTGACCCACTGTCAAACAATGTGTCAATCTTAGTATGTTTGGATATGATCCTTACATGAAACAGTTCAATTATTTCTTCATTTGGAGCATGTATGTGACAATTTGATGTACTAGTACTAGGTTTAGTTTCAATTTCTTTTCCCTTCATGTTATTCAATCCCATGGCTGTAATCTTAGATTCATCACCTGAATCTTCTCCTAAATCATGTTGAGTTGTAGCTGCAGTTTTTTGTTTCCCTTTGTTGTTGTATTTCTTGGGCCTCATTTCAGGATGTAATTTCCAACAATGAGTTTCATCATGGCCTTCTTTTGAACAATTTTTACAAACCAATTTTTCTCCCTCTTTCTTAACAAATGCATTATTTTTTCTTTTACCTTTTGAGGTATTCTCTTTGTTTTTACCCTTAAAAGGTTTCTTTCTACCCTCTTCAGAATTTTTTTTCCCTCTAGCTTCTAGATGTGTGGCCTGAACACATAATTCATCTAGACTTGTGGGGTTAAACATGAGAATAATATGTTTAAGGTTGCCATGTAAGCCTCCTATGTACTTGAGCAAAGTACCTTGGCTCTGAAAGTATACACCTAATAAGAGAGCTCTTCTCCTAAATTCTTGGGTGTATTCTTGCACATTATGTCCCTTCAATTTCCTAAAGTTTTCCCATTTCATTACGGCTTTCTGCATGTGAGCTAATGGATAAAACTATTGTTTTATTGTAGCAATGAAATCATTCCATGATAAAATAATCTTACCATGCTTCTTGATCTCCTCCTTTGTCTTGGCTTCCCACCAAACAAGTGCTGCACCTTCCATTCTCAATGAAGCTAATTGAATTTTGGTATCATCATCTTGAAGGTTTTGGATTCTCAAATAGACCTCCAATTGCCTAATCCAATTATCAAGCTTTTCTGCATTGAATTCACCATTAATCATTGGCAATTCAAACTTAACATCAATTTTTAAAAAGGGACTTTAACCAATGTTCTTTGACTTGTGTGGCTGATATATTGAAGATGAAGTAGAGGATGATGATGATGATGATGAGGGTGAGGATGATGGCTCTCCATTGCCTCCATTTATTCCATTGCCCTTCTTTGAATTATCTTCATCATTTTGACCTCTTGAAGATCCCTATCCTTCCTTGTGAAGTTTGGATCCTTCTCCTTCTAGTCTCTCATTCCTTTCTTGATAAAGGATTCTAACCATCTCAGTCATGTCAAGGAATGATTTTATGAGCACTCTTTCTTCCTCTTTGGGATCAACTTCTTCATGGATTTCTCCTTCTCTATGAGACATGCTTAATGCAACTTCTGCTTCCTTGGGAGGTGAACTAGGTGGTGGAGATTGTGGAAATCTTTCTCTCCTTTTCTTTGGCTCTTCTTGAGACCCTTCTGCTCCCACCAATTTGCCTTCTCCTCTCTTGAGCTTGAGCCTTGTAAGCATCTAAAAGCTTGCAAAAGATTAAACAATATTTTGCATAAAACAACACCAGAGAATAAACTCTCGATCTGACACCAATATGATATGAAAGGTTTGTATTAGTTTTGCTGTGCTAAGTGTCTTTTAAGTTATAAAACATGTGTATATTTTTCTCTTTAGTTTGCTTGAGTATTGAGCATTTGAACCATGAATTGTAGATGACTTTAGTGAATTAGAAGCATGAAATAAGCACAAAATACACTGAAAAACAGTAAAAAATAGAGAAATAAGTCACCACATAACATTTACATAGCAGGCATGATGAAGCAGTTCACCCCTCCTAGGCTACATCTATTGGTCTAGCTCCGAATGCCATGTCCATCTTTCATTATGCTCAAAATTTTGCAAATACATGTAGTTACAGGCCTCTAATGGCCATTTTCTCTACACCAATGGCTCCATAATGCTCCAATTAGTCTAAAATGACTCTTCATTCACCCAAAATGGTCGAAAATTGAGTCTCTAACTCATTTTCCCAATAACAACTAGAAAAGATCCGCTAATTGTGGAGAACTCCACTTAACTGGAATTAGTTTAGTGCATTCTGCACAAATTTAGGGTGCCTCCAAGAATCCTTCCAACACTAACCGCAATATTTAATATTATGGTTGGGTGGCCACATGCCAACCCAAACCATGCGGTGATAGTTATCGGTGGAGTGGAAATCAAGGCTTAAATCGTGGGTAATAACATTTAAACCGGAGTTTGAAGTCGTGTTAACGAGACTGTCAGAGATAAGGATTTAATCGTGCAGAGAAATAACATATGATAAGGTTGAAACGGTTGTGATAAATTTCACGGGTTAACAACTATCGTAAGTTACATTTATTATAACGTTTGCCATGTGAATGCTCCACACAAATAGAACCTGAACACTAATATGGTTAAGTAACAATGTAGCGTAGATGGGGGAGACCTGTGCGTGTTATGCTAGAGGTTGCGGGGTCAAGCCCTGCATGCCTCTACCAAAATTTTACACTAACACCTTGGGGACACGTGACGGCCTTAGGGATGGCCACGTGTCACCCTATAATTGGTCCTCCAAAAAAAAACGTACAACCATTCAAAAAATGATATCGCATCACTTGTCATCCACTGAATGGCTTTGAGAAAAGGAATATTCTTCAAAATATTCCTTTTTACTGACTGTACATCCACCATGCTCACTGGGCATCCTATTCAACCCTGTTGCAAAATTTAGCTGTTTAGGATTTCGATCAGAACGCGATATCTCCCTCATACGACATCGATTTTTCGAACCGTTTATGGCACCGGAATCAGGAAGATGAGATCTACGCAACCATCCTGGTTTCAACCCAATCCTGTAACTTTCAATTTTGAGCAAAATTTATGAACTCTTGATCAACTAGCAAAGGACAACGTGGAAGCGATTTCCAATTTCAAAAATGCATGAAGAAAAGCCAACCCAAAAGGTTTTACCCTAGAAGACAAAGTTTTCAAAGACCAAGAAAATGATACTTGAAGGGAAGGCAAGAAGGCTCCCAAAGAGCACAATCAGGAACCTGTTTCATTTGCAAGAAACCAGGTCATTGGGCTAACAAATGTCCTTTGAAGGGTAAAACTTGTTTCCAAAATAATTTGTTTGACATTTTTTCTAATATTTATGATCCGACTAAATGGGAGCAAGTAGATCAGCCCCCACAAAATGAAGAATATTTTTTAGTCATAGATTGAAGTGATTCAAACCCACCATATCCACATCTTGAAGACTTATCCTACTTTGAATCCACCTCAGATCTTGACTTCATTTCAGATGTCTAGATGTTTCATTTAGAAAATCCTGCAGATCTATGCTCTGAAATTGCATCTTTACAATCTCGTATTTCTTCCCTCACACCAAGATATTTCACCATCCGACACCGTCTTGCAGAACGCCTCTCAACCCTCTAGCATCAACTAGCCAAAATCAAGTAGCCAAGCATGGTGAATCTAGGTGCCTATTATCCAAGTGACACTCCTACCATATCTGCACAAATTTTCAATACGCCCTTATCTATCATTCCACCCAGGAAGCAATTTCCCCGCAGATCTACCATAAGCAGAGAAGAAGTAAGATTTCTTCATCATAGAAAATCTTATGGGTTTAGGAAAGCTACTCCCATCATTGAGAATCTCAGACCAAGACAAAAAACTACAAGAAGAAATATTGCACTTAGAAACCACCATTGAAGAAAAAAGAGGTATGGTTAAAGAAATTCTAACCAGTATGAGAGATGACCAGAAGGAATTAGATGAAAAACAGAAACAACTTGTAGAACTAAAAGATTCAATGATGATAGAAGAATTTGAAGATGTGCTCAAAGAAGAAGAAGATCATGATTGGGAGTAGCAAGCATTACAATGCATACCAGAAGATCACCAACCAAGACCAAATACATATATTCTCCAGATGAAGGGATTTGAAGATAGGATTATTATTAGAATAGATGTCAAGGTTAGTGGTTATAAACAATATTCTCTGCAGGCACAACTAGGCACAGGAGCTATGAATTCCTGTGCAAAGCATACAACCATTCCTGAATATTATTGGAAACTCACAAGCTTACAGTTCAGAGGCGTAAATAAGACGTTAATGAATATTAGAGCTATGGCTCCCGATTTCCCAATTATTCTTAATGGAATTCCTACTTCTGTAAATTTGTACAGTTTTCATACAGGAAGTGATATTTTGTTGGGTGAAGTTTTTGTAAGAAGACATATTCCTCTTGTTGTAGAGGCAAACCACATTTGCCTCAAAATATAAGGAAGAATTACAAAAATTCCAAGTAAGTCCAGCTATGTAAATAGAATTGTTGATCCTGTCCCAGATATAGTTGAATATTCTCTTGACAAACTAGCAAAGATCCACAAAGTAATCAGAAATGCTGAAATCCAAGGGCAAGAATACATCATAGAAATAAAAGAGAAAATTGAATCCATATGTACAATAGATGAACCCAATTCATTTTGGCAAAGGGAACAATACTTTGTGGATCTTACCTACAAATAAAATTACTTTGGATCACCTTAGAAGTCATCAAAAAACCAGATGTCCCCACCAGAGCTCGAACTCTGTAAAAAACAAATTGCTGAACTATTAGAACGAAAGTTGATTGAACCAAGAAGAAGCCCTTGGGCTTACCCAACATTTTATGTCAACAAGCATTCAAAACAAAAGAGAGGTAAACCTAGGATGGTGATCAATTATAGAGAATTAAATGATTCCTTGCTGCCTATAAGGTATCCAATGCCATTTAAAGAAGAGTCATTTCTAAAAATAAGAAATAATAATTTGTTCAAAAAATTTGACATTAAGAGCGGATTCTGGCAGATAGGGATCAAACCAACTGACAGACACAAGACTGGTTTTGTGGTTCCACATGGACAGTTCCAATGGTGAGTAATGCCATTTGGATTGAAGAATGCACCCTCTGAATTTCAGAAAAGAATGGAATACATTTTTGGAGATTTGAAATTTGTTCTTATTTATATTAATGATTTACTAATATTCTATTTTGATTTAAAAGAACACATAAAGCGCTTGGAGATAGTTCACCACAGGATTTTTAAACATGGGCTAGTCCTCAGTAGGCCTAAGCTTGAGTTTGAAAAAACTAGAATTGAATATTTAGGACTAATTCTATTCCAAGGAAAATTTGAATTACAAGAACATGTGTTGAAAGCTTTAACATAATTTCCAAATGCCATTTATGATCACAGGCAATTGTAGAGGCTCTTGGGAAGCCTTAATTACATTCGATAGTTTTATGAAATCAAGCCAAATATGTCAAGGTCCTATAGAAGAGGCTCAAAGGAATAGAATGGTCCCCATCTATGATGACTGAAGTTCAAATTATCAAACAAAAGGTCCAAAATTTTCCAAGTCTGGTTCTTCCAAGACATGAATTTCCTTACATTTTAGAAATAGATGCATTCAATGAAGTATGGGCAGGATTCTTGATGAAAAAACATGCAGGAAGGGAAGAATTTTTCTCATATGCATCAGGATATTTGAATGACACTGAACTCAGGTATCCATCTTCTCATAAAAAAAATTATTGTTGTAAAAAATGGAATCAAAAGATTCAGGTTATTCCTAAAGCCAGTAAGATTCACTGTAAGAATAGGCCTGAAACATATGGCTGAGATGCTTGGAAACAGAATATTGTTAGAACAAATCAAAAATAGGATAAGAAGATGGAGCCTATGGTTGGATGGATTCGACTTTGAAATTGAATATAAAAAGGGAAAATATAATTGCTTAGCAAATTTTCTTACAAGAGAAGCAACTCCAAAAGAAATCAAGATGTTCAGTTGTCCATCATCTTCAACTTCGTCATCAACTCCCGCTACTCTAGAGGGTTTTCAGTGGGTTTTAATATGTAAATATTGTCATATGTTATTTTTCTTTCAGTGTCTCATAGATAGGGACAAGGCGAGTCCTGCATATGAATTCATTCTTGAAAATTGGATTAATGGTAGCCATAATAATGTAAGTAATCTTATGTATTTTATAGAGTCACCTAAAATGTTTCAAGGGGCCATTATATTTTCACCTTTTGTAGGACAAAAAGATATTTGTTGCCTTTTCATAACTATCAATTATTATTATTACATATTATTCACTATTATTTATACATATTTATGTTCATACACACCTTTTCATAATTATCAATTATTATTATTACCTATTATTCACTATTATTTATACATACTTATGTTCATAACAACATTGTAGGAAAATGTAACCTTTTAGATGAAATGTGTTACTTTTAAGTACTAAAGAATGTTAATTCAAAATGGACCAAGTGTTGAGTTAAATTATATACTTATAATTTGTCAACATAAATTATCAACCCAGGGCAGGTAAGCTTGTGAGAATCTGTGCAAAGTATGTATAGGCTTAATATCTCAAGTGCTTCTCTAATTAAATCAGTCACACATACACAATACTAATGCCTCTTTTCTACATCAACACTTGGCAACAAAGGCTATGGAGTGGTTTCAAACATCCCTCTACAGCTCTTGATATTGATGATGTTCATCAGAAAAGATAGGATCAAGCTCACAACCATAAGAAAATCAATTTAAAATTCAAAAATTAAAACATGATTAAATTAATTTAAACTCATTATTATATAAAATTCATCATTCAATCAATTGACATATGCTGCTAAAACCCAGAAAAGAGAACACTAGCTGTGCAAATAAAGTTATCACTGCATAAACATAATCAAAAGAACACACTACTGCAACTAATGGAGTTGTGAGCAAAGGGGTCCCTCCCTTAATCACAACCCCTTCAATATTAAAAGGGTTTACTTAGTAAAATGGAAAGAACATGTAAATTTATATTAATATTGAAAAGATTACAGTCATATACAATCTGATATGTTCGTTAGCCAACCAACCCCTTTAAAAATGAAACATAGTGGAATTTAGACAAGTTTGAAGGCCCGTGATTTTCCTGAATAAGGAAAAACTAATATACTGAACTATTTGCTATCAATACTGGAAAAAAATGTCAAAAATAGCTCTGTTGAGTCTGATCCATGACTGAAGGCATGGATTAGACTAATTTCATTACATGGCTGGTGCTTTCCCTCATACGACCAACAAGAATAAGATTGAAGATCTGGGTGGTTTCGATGATGTATCTGAAACAACCAATATGACAACATCCATGTAGGTGGATTTCCCCACAAAACCCATGTTCCCATTTGT
Organism: Pinus albicaulis; assembly: GCA_034641835.2. Lineage (NCBI taxonomy): Eukaryota > Viridiplantae > Streptophyta > Pinopsida > Pinales > Pinaceae > Pinus > Pinus albicaulis. Next base: position 1,016,914,093 of record CM076580.1, on the reverse strand, counting down.
TTTGATATTAAGTGGAACATAGCCAACCAACGATTATGCTGTAGGAAATATGGGTGGTTGTAGGAAAACAACATCTACAAGAATTTGTGGAGTGTCTGCAGGAAATTGGCGACTGCGAGCTATCTACAAGAAAATATGGAGCTGCTTCAAAATTGAGCAAGATATTAGAAGGTTGTCAAAATTGAGAAAAATTGGGACTCAACATCTCCCCCACAACTAGCTTCTTGCATGTCCCTTATGCAAGCAAAAATGTTGCACCCTTAGAAGAAAAATCAGTCCTTGCCCTGCGCTGCAGCTAGTATAGCCAAATGGTCTAATTGGGCCCTACTAGACTCTGCATGAACCTGACTCCTATATGCTTCATTATTTTTCTTCAGGTGATCAATCTGGGCCTGTTTCTTCTTCATAATTTGGGCTGCCTTCTGATGCCACTCAATATGATATTTTTGAATGCGTAGGATATTTTCCCTCAGGGTTTCATTCTCCTTTCGCAGAGCCCGCTCTAAGACAACAAGTTCAGTGATGATTTCCTCTAATTCCTGTCGAGACCGCTTTTTCTGAGGATTTCCCTCCCCCTCATGTTGTCCTTGGGAGGGCTGGGGCAAACTAGGCTCCTCGTGCCCTTGGTGGTCTTCTGTTGTCTTCCCACTTTCCTACAATGGTGGATCTTGGAAGGGTACTGCTTCTTTGTCGATAAATTTAGCTATCTCAACCTTCCCTTTTCCTTTGGACAAGCCTTGGGGATTTTCTTTCTTTTTATCAAGTCTGCTTGGTGGTACCCCCTCTTTTGCAATTTCCTGTATTTCCAACTTTGTAGTCTAGATCCTTGTAAATCTCTTAGCGGAGGTGGAAGTGCCCTTCATTTTGGGATTTTTCCCTGTGGTTTCCCCAGTAACTACCACCTCTTCATCTTTCATGTCTTCCTCTATCAGTGGACCATGGGTTTGTGGCTTCTTCCTTGGATTTTCTACTGGCTTTTCCTCTTTAATTTTTGAAGGACCAGATTCCTTCTCATCTTGCACGAAATAGTTCTCTAATAATAAATCTTCCCATTTTTTCTTCTTCTTCTGCAGAACCTCTGTCATGATGATTTTTTTCAACCCAAGGTGATAGAGGTTATCCTCTATGTGGGCTGCCCTTTCCTTAGCGGTAGTGGACATTTTCATCAGGGAAATTCTCAAATAGTAAGGAAAATTCAAAGGCTTGTCTCGAAAGTGGCCGAGAAGGTGAACAAGAAACAAAAATGCAAGCCCAAAACGACCTTCACAGGTTATGTAGTTCTGCTAGAAAAATAACAGGTGCAGATACTTACTTCGCAGGTATTCCTTTGGGATCCCATACTCCAATTGGGGTTTTCATGTTCTTTTCGAAGGAAGGATGCACAAATTCCCTTGTCAAACTGCTGATTCTTGAACCAACGCTCCCCGTCCCGTGGGATGTTGCAAGCTTGAGCCACTAGCTCCTCTATCAACCGAAATTGGACATTCCCCACTTGCGCTCTATCACCATTTAGATTCAAAGCGAAGGACTTTGTTACCTTCGAATTATGCCCATTGAGTTTATGAAACAGAGGTAGCCACCCTACCCATTCCAGTTTTGCCTTACTACGAGGGTCAACGTATAACAGTGCGGGACCTTGCAGCTCAAATCGAACATGGGAACACATTGTTGACATGGCTAGGAATGGAAGAGACAAAGTAATTCAGCTCACAGAGACCCCTCTAAGATTCTACAGAAAAACTCGGCAACAATAGTTTAAATTGGAAGTATTAGGGAATATGGAAACTTTCAAAAATTCAGGTCATGATCATGATTTTCATCATGATCCGATTTGTGGAATGGATATCAGAAATATAACCAAAGGACGTGTCAGAGTTATGATGGTCAGACATGGAACTTGGTTTATGATGTAATGACTCATAGCCACGTTCTTCTGCAAGGGTTACCATGACTTACATTCCTGCAAATTTTAAAAATTATAGCATCATTACCTTTCACCTTAAGCGTCCTGTCACCAATCGTACCTTATCGATCTTACCCTCCAATGGCCCAGTCCTTGAATAATGACCACATTTGCCTTGAAATGATAAGTCACTTCGAAATCACATCAGATGCATAATTGTATAGTTCACAATCTCAACCAATAATAAAAATTTAAATACTTTATCAAATTAATTTAAGCTAATGTTCTGTTTGCAATTTTTTTCTTCAGGAAACCAGTGGCGTTGCTGTAGGAAATGGAATCACAACCGTTGAACATTCTGCAGGAAAAAAACATTTCTTCCCCTTTTTGTACAAGTCATTGCACATGAATGAAGGTGCCCATGTTGAATTTTCAATGATCTCATTGGATTACCAGCCATTGAGGTCAACTGTTAACCAATGCGAGGTCCATCACCATTAATGAGAGTGAGGACCAAGGTACTCTGATTCATCCTATCATGTGTGAATTTATGAGCTATTGTCGAACCCCTTGTAGGATCCAGTAGTCAAGGAGCCATAATGATTCCCCATTACTACTGGCGAGATATCCTATCATTAAGGCATAAAAGCTTCAAGGCATCACAATGCTTTGATTGTAGGGTATGTGTTATATTATTTCCACGAATAATCAAAAGACCGGGGGGGGGAGGGGGGGGGATTCAGAGAGGGGGCGATAGCTCCCGTTTTTTGTTGCGCCAGGCGTAGCGAGGGCGAAAAACCCCCCTGTCCAGGGGTTAGCAGGGGGTGGGTAGCCCCCTGCACTGGGTCTGGGGTAATGACCCGAGAATTTTCTTTTGGACCCTATTTTAGGTGGGTGGACTCGACTATGGTTTTGTGCATGGGTTTGCACATGGTTTTGGGGCTTGATGGTTTTCGGCCCCTGGTATTTTGTAGATTCGGTCAAGGGAACTACGGTTATTTTATAATTCAGGGTTAATGGATTTGGGTTTATGAATTCTTCAGCATGTATATATATGTGTTGTAACACTAAAAGTAATATAATTTAAAATCAAGTTGGTAGTCCCAATTTAGGATCTAGGGGAAAAATATCTGTGTATATCTATTTTATGTTGTATGCTCTCACTATTGTTTATTTTCTATTTTTTAAGAATTCGTTTACAGATAATTTCTGTACAGGGTTAAAACCTACATTTGGTGTTAGAGCTATTTCGGCTTCAAGGGGACGCCTTTATTGTTGAGGCATTTTTTGCTCGGGCCTGTGGTAGACCCTGTTCAGTGGGAAATCTACGGGATCGATTCTTGTGGTGAAAGAATATGGTGAGCAGTGGAAATATAAATATCGAGAAATTTAATGGTCATATTTTTGAGTTGTGGAAGCTCAAGATGGAGGATATGCTGGTGGATAAAGATCATTGGATAATGATAGATCCAGGTACTAAACCAATGAGACTAGGTGAAGTTAGATCAGAAGGAAAAGAGCACAATATGGTTGTGTATCTCGCATTTGGTATTGTTGAATGTATTTGGGGAAGCTACGGTGAAGACTTTGTGGGTCAATTTAGGGACTTTGTACCAATCTAAGTCTTTGGTTAATTAATTTTTCCTATAGAAAAATTTGTATAACGTGAGGATGAAGGATGGAGAAACAGTGACAGAGCATCTGAACACCTTTGATACTGCGGTAAGTCTATTATCATTTATTGATATTAAAATCTCAGATGAAGATAAATGCATCAGTTTGTTGTGTTCTCTACCAGATTCGTGGGACAATCTAGTTATTGCAATAGGTAGCAATACAACTACCTTGAATTTTGATGAAAATGTCTCAGCCTTGTAATTGGAGGAAATGAGACGGAGAAATATAGAGGGCCAGAATGGATATGCCTTATCTGTACGAGGAAGGTCCTAGAACGGAAACAAAAATAATTTTTCGAGTGGGAGATCTAAATCTAAAGGGAGTTCTAAATCTCCAGGAAAGCCTATAAAGGTGTGTTGGAAATACGGAAAGGAAGAGCACTTCAAAAAGGATTGCAGATCTAAATATCATGAGAAATGAAATGGATCTAATGATGCTCCTTCTATAGAGGAAAAAATCACATCAGATGAAGGCGGCGATGTATATTTGGCTTCTTCTTCAAATGCACATGTATATCATGAGGCATGGTTGATTGACTCACTTCACTCCCCATAAGGAGTGGTTCTACGAGTATGAGAAGTATGATGGTGGTGATGTCTTCTTAAGGGATGATAGGAAGGCTCGAATCATCGAACCTGGAAAAGTCAAGCTGAACCTACAAGGTGGAAGGATTAGAACACTTCTTGGTGTTCTGCATATTCCTGCATTGGCCAGAAATCTGATTTCTGTAAGCAAGATGGATGATGCAAATGTAAAAACAGTGTTCGAGAAAGATACCTGGAAGATGGTTCGGGGAGCACTGGTATTAATGAGGGGAGTTCAGATTGGAACTCTGTACAAGATTTAGGGTAGAACTGTTATTGATGGGTGCAACAATTCTGTGGTTCCTGAAAGTGCAGTGGAAAGCCTAACGGTATTTGGAGAAAAGACCATGCTATGGTATCAAAGGCTTGGAAATATTGGAGAGAAGGGCTTTCCGATACTGCATGGTAATGGTATGGTAGAAGGTATGTCTAATTTCTCTCTGGATTTCGATTATGTGACCATTGTGTAAATGGGAAGCATAATTGGGTGAGTTTTCCTTCTGGTGCTAAGAGGGTGAACAACATATTAGAGCTTGTGCACATTGATGTGTTTGGACCCGTGTTGGTTCCATCACTGGGAAATTCTGTGTACTATGTTTCATTCATAGATGAATTCTCAAGGAATGCATGGATATATTTCTTGAGGAAGAAATCTAAAGTCTTTGACAGATTTAAAGAATTTAAGGCTCTAGTGGAAAACTAGACAAAGAAGAAGATAAAGGTGCTGAGTACATATAATGGTGGAGAGTTCTGCAAGAAGGATTTTGAAGAGTTCTGTAAGAAGTGTGGTATAGCACGGAAAAATACTAATCTATACACACCTCAACAAAATGGAGTTGCAGAAAGAATGAACAGAATGCTGATGGAAAAGGTAATAAGCATGCTCAGTGGTACCCACTTACGACAATAATTCTGGGTAGAGGCAGTGGAGACTACATGTTATCTGGTTAACATATCACCTTCATCAACATTGGAGGATAAGACTCCACATGAGGTATGGACTAGTAAGAAACCCTATCTTTCACATGTGAGGGTATTTGGATGTGATGAATATTGTTGGGTGTGGAGCCTGATTATCTTGCTTATTTTGTATCACAACGTTGGACCCCTGTACCTTAATGGGGTAGCAATGCCGCCCGTAAATAAACGCTGCCTGGGGGGTCCAGGGGGGGGGGCGGCTGCAACTTTATGGAGCCCCCCCCCGGCGGGGGGTTTTGGGGGCAACTCCTCTGAAGCTAAAAACAGATGTAAAATTGCCTTGTAAAAGTATAGTAATTTCTAGTCAATCTGGGCTGTTCATTAGGCGGATGATCTGACGGTAGAAGTTATGTTTAGTTTAGGTTTTTTTTTCCCTAGAAGGCAACCCCTCGCTTTTATGAGGGTATTGTATTGCGGCTGTGTATTGTACGTTTATTCTCAGAGTGAGAAACACATAAGGAGACTATGAGAGAGAACAAAGGATATTACAACATATCTACTGCAGTTTGTGTCTCCTCATTTTGCTAGATAATAAAAAGGAAGGACTGGATGTTCGGGGTGGATGTAGCCCAAACTGGGTGAACCATGTATATCTGCGTCTCTATGGTTTTAGGTGTTTTGTGTGCTTGCCTTTTTCGCATATTTTATGTGTTTAATTGATTTGTAATATATAATTTTCTAACAACTAGTATCAGAGTCGAAGTTCTATCTGGCTAATAAACTCGCAGGAAAGAAGGGTTCTTGGCTCAAGTGGTAGAAATGGCGGAAGATGGTAAGTTTAGGGTCGAGAAATTTAACGGCCAAAACTTCTCGCTGTGGAAGATGTAGATGGAAGATTATCTGTATTAGATCGATCTGTACCTACCATTGAGTGGAAAAACAAAGAAGCCGACAGCTATGACAGACACAGAATGGGAGATTCTCGATAGAAAGGCACTCGGAATAGTACGGTTGTGCCTTGCAGCGTCGGTAGCCTTCAATATTTCAAAGGAAACAACAACAGAGGGTTTGATTAAGGCATTTGTGAAACTATATGAAAAACCCTCGGCCTAAAACAAGGTATTTATTATGAAACGTTTATTTAATATGAAGATGTTGGAAGGTGGATTTGTTGCAGACCATTTAAATGATTTTAATACAGTTACCAGTCAGTTAAGTTCTATAGGGGTAAACTTTGATGATGAAGTTAGGGCTCTTTTATTTTTGTGCTCATTGCCAGAAAGCTGGAATGGTTTAGTTATGGCCATTAGTAATTCTGTCTATGGATCTAGTACTTTAAAGTTTGATGATGTTGTCGGTGCTATCCTTAGCGAGTAAATGCGACAGAAAAGCTCCGGTGAGACATCGGGTAATGCTTTAAGTGCAGAGTCCTGGGGAAGAAAAATGGAAAGAGGAAAGAGCTCAAAATATCACAGTAAATCAAGGAAAGGCAGATCCAAGTCCAGATCGGGAATAGTGTGCTGGAAATGTGGAAAGAAAGGACACCTGAAGAAAGATTGTAGATCTCGGAAAGGAAAAGAAGGAGACACACAACAAGAAAAAAATCATGAAGAAAATGTGACAGATGATGTGTTATAGGATGCCTTGATTCTTTCTTTCGAAAATGTTATTGATTCATGGGTAGTAGATTTAGGGGCCTCATTCCATGCCACACCTGATAAGACATATTTTCATGACTATGTCCAAAGAGATTTTGGACAAGTCCGTTTGGGTGCTGATAAACCCTGTAAAATTGTTGGATTGGGTAAGGTTATTGTAAAAAAACAGAATGGAAACCAATGGCTATTAAAGGAGGTAAGGCATGTTCCAGATCTGAAGAAAAATCTGATTTCAACAGGGCAGTTAGGCAGTGAAGGTTGTGTGACAACTTTCACAGATAAAACTTGGAAGGTCACCAAAGGAGCCCTGGTAATAGCAAAAGGCGAAAATGTTGGTACATTGTATTTATGCAATGGTATTTCTAACTCTGTTAATGCTTTAACTTCCAAAGGAGTAGATGCAGCATTATGGCATCATAGGCTCAGACACATGAGTGAGAAGGGGATGAAGATTCTTCACTCAAGAAATTTGTTTCCAGGTTTGAAGAATGTTGATTTGGATTTCTGTGAGAATCGCATTTATGGAAAACAGAAGAGAGTCAGATTTCTCAAAGTTGGGAAAGAAAATAAGAGCGAAAAATTAGAGCTTGTGCACACAGATGTATGGGGACCTGCTCAAATATCTCTCTTGGTGGCTCTCGTTATTATGTTACTTTTATTGATGATGCAACTAGAAAAACTAGGATTTATTTTATTCAGAATAAATATGATGTATTTGATACTTTCAAGAAATGGAAAGCTTTGGTTGAGATTGAGACATGAAAGAAGTTGAAGTGTCTCAAATCAGACAATGGAGGTGAATATTGCAGCAAAGAGTTTGATAGGTACTATTCAGAGCATGGAATTCGCAGAGAGAAGACAGTTCCAATAACACCACAAGAAAAAGGTGTGTCAGAAAGGATGAAAAGAACAATCATGGAGCGTGCAAGGTGCATGAGATTGCATGCAGGATTGCCTTTACAATTTTGGGCATGCAGAAATTTGAATAATTGATATGTTATCCACCGAGATTCTCCTGATCACACACTATTTTAGCTTCATGCATAATACAGAATCTCTTCTACCCATTGATCATTACATGCGAAAATAAAATCAATTGCATGCACACATTAAAACCATAAAAATTCACACATATGAACACAGTATGTAATGGAAAAGCTTAAATCTGAAAACCCCCAACTATCTGTATATTATATATGTCATAGAGATCATGTAACAATCATCATACAAAGCTCCTCACAAGCTCTCAATATAATCTCCACTTGCTACACACTAATCAGGCCCAATCTTGCAAATCCCATGCACCGATCTTTTCCAGGCTTTAGCCTGCCTCTACTACGCAATCTGTGCTCCCTGTGAAGAATGCCTCTTGATGAGAATGTGTGCAGCCTTGCTCATGCGGTGTTATAGGCATCTCTCTTAAGTGTTGGATGCAAAGCCATGCATCACTTATGGTCACAAGCTAAACCGTCACACTTTCATACTGCTATCTTTGCAACGGTCTCCATGAAGCTTTAGTAAACCTTTGAAGTTAACTGAAGCATTCTTTAGTTGATTAATGAGTTAATCATTAGTGAATTAATTAATAATTAATTCACACCACTCTCACTAATTGTATCAATCAATTAAAATAGATACAAATAGCTCAACTATGTTTAGATTAGTTAAACTGAATACAACTCCACTAACTTCCTCAATCAACTCCACCAAACTCTGTCACATGAGTTCTAACTGAAGTATCCATGCAATAACTCCACATAACCCTCAGGAATAGCGTAATTCCTTCTGTCAGCTCCTGTGCCACATCTGTGCACTTAACTGAAGTGCTCCAAGAGAATAAGATAATGTTTATAGTCCAAATATTATTAAGAGCTAATAATATTCGACATATCTATTTTAGACTGGCAATCTAAAAATAGATTCCGCCCAATATGTCTAAAAATAGAAATCCATCTATTTTTCCAACTTGACCAACCATCCACAAATAGCATCCCACAACTTATAGAACATGATCCATATGTTTAAAAATAGACATAGTCTAAAAATAGACTTTGCGACAAAAATCACCTGTGTGGTCCCCACCTAGTTTAGGTGATCACTTTCCAACTAGGATCAGGAATGATGTTTCAGGATGCCTCATTCACTGTTTCTTGTTGCAATCTTCAACACTCCCTCTCAACAAGAAATGACTGTCTTTGCATGTGACATGCAACTCCATGCATTCGCCCTGCAACCTTCACAACAGCCATGCAACTCCATGCATCTGCTCTGCAACTCCTCTGAAACTGAATAGGCTCCAAACAACTCAATTATTCTGATGCATCTATCATCAAAGTATTTGACTTCTGCTGGGCCCAACTGCACATGTCATCAGGAACCACTGCGCTGTTGAACTCTTGCACCCATGCACTATGCACTTGCTGTCAACTCTAATTCGCGCTCCAGTATCCGACACTGTCACTTTGATCTGCCTGCATCAATCCAACTGATCATGCTACTGCTGTGCTGTGGGAACCTCGTAGCCAGGTTCAACTCATGAGATCCACACCATCTCAATGAATCCTGCCCAAAAATCACCTCTTGGGATTAATCATGCATGTCGCCCCACCTCTCACCTGGTGGTATAGTTGCATGCACTCCCCCTGCCCATCTGGCACAAAATTTCTCTAAATGAGTGGTTTCTTCCACTCCATGATCCTCATCTTGTGGCTGCTCCACATCCCGAGGTTCACTATTACCTGCATGCAAAACTTGCTCCCTCTCAAGCATCAATTGCATGTCTTTCTTGCACTTCCCAACAGTAGGAAGCTCTGTAGACATCCCATCTACTTCAAGTCTGTAGAGATTCTTTGCTCGAATCCCAACCTTCTTGACTTGTCCTTCTTCATCCACACTAAATCCTACACTCCCAAGCTCATCCCTACAGTTGACAAACTTTGTCAAGTATACCAGAATAGTGTCATTCTTCTCCATTTTTATTTTCCTGAGTTTATCCTAAAACTCAACCGCTTCAATGCTTTGCAATTGCTCCAATGATCAATATTGCTCCGATACCATGTAGAAATTTGAATAACTGATATGTTATCCCCCGAGATTCTCCTAATCACACACTATTTTAGCTTCATGCATAATACATAATCTCTTCTACCCATTGATCATTACATGCGGAAATAAAATCAATTGCATGCACACATTAAAACCATAAAAATTCACACATATGAACACAATATGTAATGGGAAAGCTTAAAGCTGAAAACCCCCAAATATCTGTATATTATATATGTCATAGAGATCATGTAACAATCATCATACAAAGCTCCTCACAAGCTCTCTGTATAATCTCCACTTGCTACACACTAATCAGGCTCGATCTTGCAAATCCCATGCACCGATCTTTTCCAGCCTTTAGCATGCCTATACTGCGCAATCCCTGCTGAAGAATGCCTCTTGATGAGAATGTATTACCCCAGCCTTGCTCACGCAGTCTTTATAGGAATCTCTACTGAGTGTTGGATGCAAACCATGCATCACTTATAGTCACAACTGATAGTCACACTTGCCCTTTCACCTATCTATGCACTGGTCTCCACTGAATTTGTCCATGCACTAAAGTTAACTGATGTATTATTTAGTTGATTAATGAGTTTTTAATTAGTGAATTAATTAATAATTAATTCACACCACTCTCACTAGTGTATTAATCAGTTAGACTAAATACAACTAGTTCAACTATGTTTAGATTAGTTAAACTGAACACAACTCCATTAAATCCTCAATCAACTCCACCAAACTCTCTCACATGAGTTCTAACTGAAGTATCCATGCAATAGCTCCACTTAACCCTCAGGAATAGCATAATTCCTTCTGTCAGCTCCTGTGCCACATCTGTGCACTTAACTGAAGTGCTCCAAGAGAATAAGATAATGTTTATAGTCCAAAAATTATTAAGAGCTAATAATATTCGACATATCTATTTTTAGACTGGCAATCTAAAAATAGATTCCACCAAATATGTCTAAAAATAGAAGTCCATCTATTTTTTCCGACTTGACCAACCATCCACAAATAACATCCTGCAACTCATAGAACATGATCCATATATCTAAAAATAGACTTTGCGCCAAAAATCACTGTGTGGTCCCCACCTAGTTTAGGTGATCACTTTCCAACTAGGATCGGGGATGATGTTCAGGATGCCTCCTTCGTGTTTCTTGTTGCAACCTTCAACACTCCCTCAACACGAAAGGGCTGTCTTTGCATGCGACATGCAACTCCATGCATTCGCCTCACCGGCCTTCTGTGCCCGTACGACTCCATGCATACACTCACCGCAACTCCTCACAGCTGAATAGGCTCCAAGCAACGCCGATCGATTTTGATGCATCTATCATCAAAGTCTTTGACTCCTGCTTTGGGCCCCAGGAAGGCCTATCGGGAACCAACTGTACATTTGACTGAACTCTTGCACCCCATGCACTACGCTGGCACAGCCGACTGCGATTCGCGCTCCAGGTATGTGCTTTGTCACTTTGGTCTGCTACATCAATCAGCCCCGGTCATGCTGTGTGTAGAGGAACCTCGTAACCAGGTTCATTTCATGAGATGCACACCATCTCCTGAATCCTGTCCAGAAATATCCTCTTGGGATTACTGATGCATGTCGCCCCACCTCTCACCTGGTGGTATAGCTGCATGCACTCCCTCTGCCCATCTGGCACGAAATTTCTCTGCATGAATGGTTTCTTCCACTCCATTATCCTCATCTTGTGGCTGCTCCACATCCCGAGGTTCACTATTACCTACATGCAAAACTTTCTCCCTCTCAAGCATCAATTGCATGTCTTCCTTGCACTTCCCAATAGTAGGAAGCTCCATAGACATCCCATCTACTTCAAGTCTGTAGAGATTATTTTCTCGAATCCCAACCTTCTTGACTTTTCCTTATTCATCCACACTAGCTCACACTACATCCCAAGCTCATCCTACTTGTTGGACAAACTTTGTCAAGTATGTTTGAATAGTGTATTCTTCTCCATTTTTTATTTTCACGAGTTTATTCTAAATTCAAGCGCTTCAATGCTTTACAATGCTCATTGATCAATATCGCTCCAATACCATGTATAAATTTGAATAAATGATATATTTATCCTTGAGATTCTCCTGATCACACACTATTTTAGCTTATGCATAATACAGAATCTCTTCTACCGTTGATCATCACATGCAGAAATAAAATCAATTGCATGCACACATTAAAACCATAAAAATTCACACATATGAACACATTATGTAATGGGAAAGCTTAAAGCTGAAAACCCCAACTATTTGTATATTATATATGTCATAGAGATCATGTAACAATCATCATACAAAGCTCCCCACAAGCTCTCATTATAATCTCCACTTGCTACACACTAATCAGGCTTGATCTTGCAAAACACATGCACCGATCTTTGCCAGCCTTTAGCCTGCCTCTACTGTGCAATCCCTGCTAAAGAATGCCTCTTGATGAGAATGTATTACCCCAGCCTTGCTTACGCAGTCTTTATAGGCATCTCTACTAAGTGTTGGATGCAAACCATGCATCACTTATAGTCACAACTGATAGTCACACTTTCCCTTTGGGCTATCTACTGTTGGTCTCATGGCCCATCACATTTTGAGAATTTAAGCGATGTATTCTTTAGTTGATTAATGAGTTTATAATTAGTGAATTAATTAATAATTAATTCACACCACTCTCACTAGTGTATCAATCAGTTAGACTAGATACAACTAGCTCAACTATGTTTAACTCAGTTAAACTGAACACAACTCCATCAACTACCTCAATAACTCCACCAAACTCTTTCACATGAGTTCTAACTGAAATATCCATGCAATAGCTCCACTTAACCCTCAAGAATAGCATAATTCCTTCTGTCAGCTCCTGTGCCACATCTGTGTACTTAACTGAAGTGCTCCAAGAGAATAAGATAATGTTTATAGTCCAAATATTATTAAGAGCTAATAATATTCGACATATCTATTTTTAGACTGGCAATCTAAAAATAGATTTAGCCCAATATGTCTAAAAATAGAAATCCATCTATTTTTCCAACTTGAGCAACCATCCACAAATAGCATCCCGCAACTTATAGAACATGATCCATATGTCTAAAAATAGACATAGTCTAAAAATAGACTTTGCGACAAAAATCACCTGTGTGGCCCCCACCTAGTTTAGGTGATCACTTTCCAACTAGGATCAGGAATGATGTTTCGAGATGCCTCCTTCACTGTTTCTTGTTGCAATATTCAACGGGGGAAAATGTTTTGTCGTCTGCTGTTTATCTAATAAACAGAGGGCCTTCAAGTTCCTTGGATGTTGGTATTCCAGAGGAAGCATGGACGGGTAAAAAGGTAAATTACTCTTTTTTAAAGCCTTTTGGTTGTGAGGCCTTTGTCCATATTAATAAAGAAAACAAAACAAAGCTTGAGGCAAAATCAAAGAAATGTACCTTTATTGGATATGGTGCTAATGATTTTGGTTATCGCTTATATGATTATGAAAATCACAAAATCATTAGGAGTAGAGACGTAATATTCAATGAAAAGGTCTTGTATAAGAATCAGCTGCAGGAAAAGAAACAGGAAAAAGAAAGCAAGGAATACACGGTTCTTGATGAGATAACTGAAAAAGTAAAGGTGTCTGAAAATAATAATAATCAACAACCACAGCAGCAACAACCACCACAACAACAGCAGGCACCTCAAACACCTGAAAGTGGTGTTAGAAGATCTACCGGGATAAGTAGACCCCCTGAACGATACTCTCCTTCATTATATTATTTATTGTTGACTGATTCTGGTGAACCTGAATGTTATGAAGAAGCAATGCAGGTTGAAATCAGGAAGAAGTGGGAGCTAGCCATGGAAGAAGAGATGGACTTCTTAATGCATAACCAGACTTGGGACTTAGTCAGGTTGCCTGCAGGTAAAACTACATTACAGAATAAATGGGTTTACAGGCTGAAGGAAGAAGATGGAGGAAAACAGAGGTACAAAGCTAGACTTGTGGTGAAGGGGTTTGCACAGAAGAAAGGTATTGATTTTGATGAAATATTTTCTCATGTTGTTAAGATGAATTCAATCAGAACTATTTTAAGTCTTGTAGCAGCGGAAGATTTACATCTTGAACAGTTAGATGTAAAGACAACATTTCTCCATGGCGATTTGGAGGAAGAGATATACATGCAGCAACCAGAAGGATATGAGGTAAAAGGGAAAGAAAAATTGGTGTGCAGGTTAAAGAAGAGCTTGTATGGCTTAAAATAGGCTCCAAGGCAATGGTATCTAAAATTTGACAAGTTTATGTCTGAACAAGGTTATACTAGATGTCACTCTGATCATTGTGTTTATCTGAAAAGGCAAAATGATGGTAGCTATATTATGTTGTTATTGTATGTAGATGACATGCTTGTTGCAGGGTCTAACATGCAGGAAATAAATGTGCTCAAAAGAAAATTGGCAAATTCATTTGCAATGAAGGATTTGGGAGCTGCAAAACAAATCCTTGGTATGAGGATAACTAGAGACGGGAAAAATCGCAAATTAACACTGTCTCAGAATGAGTACATAGAAAAGGTGTTGAAAATATTTAATATGCAGAATGCAAAACCAGTTAGTACACCTTTTGCTAGCCATTTCAAACTTAGTAAGGAGATGTGCCCAAAGACCCAAGAAGACATGGATTATATGTCTAAAGTTCCATATGCATCAGCAGTTGGAAGCTTAATGTATGCAATGGTATGCACAAGGCCTGATATTGCACATGCAGTGGGAGTTGTAAGCAGGTACATGAATAATCCAAGAAAATAACATTGGATGGCAGTAAAATGGATTCTCAGATATTTGAGAGGTACCACAAATCAAGCATTATGCTTTGGTGGTTCAAACATTGCTCTACGGGGATATGTTGATGCAGATATGGCAGGTGACAGAGATAAAAGGAGGAGCACTACAGGATATGTATTTACTGTAGGTGGAACAGCTGTCATTTGGGTTTAAAAAATCCAAAGTGTTGTTGCACTTTCAACAACAGAAGCAGAGTATGTTGCTGCTACAGAGGCTAGTAAAGAAATGATTTGGTTACAAAGGTTTATGGATGAATTGGGTAAGAATCATGATATGGGCACGTTATACAGTGATAGCCAAAGTGCCATTCATCTTGCAAAGAACTCAACATTTCATTCCAGGACTAAACAAATACAGCTCAAGTGCCATTTCGTACGGTCAGTATTGGAAGATGGACAGTTGAAGCTGGAAAAGATACACACTAGCCAGAATCTTGCAGATATGCTAACAAAAGTTGTAACTAGGGAGAAACTGAGAATATGCTCAGTTTCAATTGGTATTCAAGGATGACGATCAAGATGAGAAACAACCAGGTCCAAAGAGGAGTCATTGTCCAACAAATGAAGCAGCGGGGGAGTTTCTACAATCAGTCTCCAAGTGGGAGATTGTTGGGTGTGGGGCCTGATTATATTGCTTAGTTTGTATCACAGCATTGGACCCCTGTACCTTAATGGGGTGGCAACGTCGCCCATAATTAAACTCTGCTTGGGGGGTCCAGGGGGGGCAGCTGCGACTTTATGGATCCCCCCCCTGGCGGGGGGTTTCGGGGGCAGCACCCCCGAAGCTAAAAACATATGTAAAATTGCCTTGTAAAAGTATAATAATTTCTAGTGAGTCTGGGCCATTCATTAGGCGAATGATTTGATGGTAGAAGTTATGTTTAGTTTAGGGTTTTTTTTCCCTAGAAGGCAAGCCCTCACTTTTATGAGGGTATTGTATTGCAGTTGTGTATTGTATGCGTATTCTCAGAGCGAGAAACAGATAGGGAGACTGTGAGAGAGAATAGAGGATATTAAAACGGATCTGCTATAGGTTGTGTCTCTTCATTTTGCTGGATAATAAAAAGGAAGGATTGGATGTTCGGGGTGGACGTAGCCCAAACTGGGTGAACCACGTATATCTGTGTCTCTCTGGTTTTATGTGTTTTGTGTGCTTGTGTTTTCCGCATATTTTATGTGTTTCATTGCTCTTTAATATATAATTTTCTAACAAATTTGTACATGTTCCAAAGGAGAAAAGGACCAAGTTGGATAATAAATATGAAAGGTGCATCTTTATTGGGTATACGGATGGTTTAAAAGGTTACAATATTTGGAACCCATAAATAAGGAAGGTTGTGTCCAACTGAGATGTGGTGTTTAGAGAGGTGAAATATGTTGTTAAACATGAAGTCCTACCAAAGTAACCTAAGAAGATAGAGTTTGGGCTAAAGAAGGATGAATCCGACTCTACAACAGAACAAGATTAAGAAGAGGAAGAGCCACAAACTCCAGCTGTGAGAAGATCAGTTCGGGAAAGAAGGTAGCCAAAAAGTTATAGTCAAATTGCTTTTTGTTCAAATTTTTCTTTAACTATCACTGATGAAAATCCCAGAACTGTCAGGGAGGCAATGGATTCAGAGGATGGAAAACTTTGGAAGGAGGCCGTGGTTGATGAAATGGCATCCTTGCACAAAAATGAGGCATGGGATCTGGTGGAGTTGCCGGCTGGAAGGAAGCCCATTAGGAGAAAATGGGTGTTTAAGAAGAATATGAATGTAGAAGGCAAGGTGGAGAAATAAAAAGCTTGGTTGGTATCAAAAGGTTATTCCCAGGTGTTTGGAATTGATTTTGGTGATATTTCTCCTATTTCCAAGGTTACTTCTATTAGATTACTTTTATATGTTGTTGTTGCATTTGATTTTGAGGTTTAACATATGGATGTGAAGACAACATTTCTTCACGGGGATCTGGAAGAGGAGATCTACAATAAGCATCTTGGAGGCTTTGCGGTGAAGGGTAAGAAATAATAGGTATGCAGGTTAAAAAATTCTTTGTATGTGTTAAAATAATCACCAAGATGTGGTATCATAAATTTGATACCTATATACGGGGACTTGGCTTCACCAGAAGCAAAAATGATCACTGTGTGTATTTTAAATTAATTGGTGACTGTGTTATTTATTTGGTCTTGTATGTGGATGATATGTTGCTGGTTGGAAATGATAAAGAAATTATCCAAGATTTGAAGATCCAAATTTTCTCCAAATTCGACATGAAGGATCTTGGTGCTGCAACTATATTTTGGGCATGGAAATTAGGAGATATCAGGCAAAGAGGAAGCTCTGGTTAAACTAGAGGAAGTATGTCAAGACAATATTACATAGGTTAAATATGCAGGATAGTAAACCAGTGAAGGTTCCTATTCCTGTAGGTGTAAATCTATCTGCTGAATAGTGTCCCAAGACTCAAGAAGAAGAGGAGGATATGTCTCGTGTTCCATATGCAAGTGTAGTGGGTAGCCTAATGTATGCAATAGTCTATACTAGACCAGACATTGCACATGTAGTGGGAGTTTTGAGCAGGTTTATGTCAAAACTAGGGAAGGAGCATTGGACAATAGTGAAGCAAGGTTTTAGATATTTGCATGGCACTAGTGATTATGGTTTGTGCTACCAGGGTAGACTAGGATTGGACAGAGTTTTGGACATATGTGGTTTTGTTGATGTAGACTGGGCTGGAGATCTGGACCAAAGAATATCTACAAGTGGGTATGTGTTTAGCCTATTTGGAGGTGCAATCAGTTGGATGAGTAAAAGACAGTCTGTAGTGGCTCTTTCAACTACAGAGGTAGAATACATGACAACCACTCATGCAAGCAAGGAAGAAGTTTGGTTGTAGAGATTGTGTTCAAGTATGGGGTTGGTGCAACAAGCTATAAGGATAGACTATGATAGCCAAAGTTATATTTTATTGGCTAAGAAACTTTCTTATCATTCAAAGGCAAAGCACATTGATGTTCCATATCACTTTTTGAGAGATATGGTTGAGGATAAAAAGGTGTTGCTGGTAAATGTGGACACTTTGAAGAATGTTGCAGATGCATTGACGAAGTCAGTGATCACTCAGAAGTTCTCTTGGTGTAGATAAAAAATGGGTGTTGTAGGGCTGGACTAATGACTAAGCTCTCCTGTGGCCCCCTACGGAAAGAAAACAACAAGTGGGAGAATGTTGGGTATGTGTTATATTCTTTCCACAAATAGTCGCATGCGCTAGGGGGGGGTGCCGTCCCCCTTGTCCAAGGGTTCGCAGGGGGCGGGTAGCCCCCTGCACGGGGTCCGAGGTAGCACCCCAATTTTTTTTTTTTGGACCCTATTTTACATGGGCGGACCCGTCTATGGTTTTGTGCATGGGTTTGCACATGGTTTTGGGGCATGATGGTTTTTGACCCTTGGTATTTTTTAGATCCGGTCAAGGGAACTACAGTTATGTTCTAATCTAGGGTAAATGGATTGGAGTTTATGAATGCTTCAACATGTATATATATGTGTTGTAACACTAAAAGGAATATAATGAAAAATCAAGCTGGTAGTCCTGATTTGGGATCCATTGGAAAAATATCTGTGTATATCTGTTTTATGTTTTTTGCTCTCGCTATTGTTTATTTTCTGTTTTTTAAGAATTTGTTTGCATATAATTTCTCTACAGGGTTAAAACCTACACTGATCTTGTATCCAAATAATTTGCTGATGTTGATGGGACAAGATTGTTGGAAGAAGTGCCTTAAGAAATCCCACATCAGTCCAACATGAGAAATCCAAAAAGTAACTGAAATTTATAATTTATTGAGAGGATCCCAAAGGATCTACTGACCTGTGTTTTTAACGAGCCCAAGGTAGTCCATGCTCGCCATATTTCAATTTTAGAGAGTCTAAAATACTGAAAAAGAAGACTCCAAGGGGGCTCCTTTTTCGTAACTAGTCCATTGGGCCCAGAAAGTGGAATAAACCTGTACCCAATAGACATTCCTCTGATGGTTTACTGAGCACGAGGAGGAACAAAGTGAGCTCAATGTGTCGGAAGAAATCAAGAAGAGGTAGTGAGAGGAATGACTCTCTCTCCCACCATTTACAACTCCTTTTTCTTCACAAATTCTTCCACAAATTCCTCAGATTGGGGTTTCTGATATAGCTCGAGTCTATGCCCATTCACAAAGAAGGTAACATTCCCATCATCAATATTTTAACCCGAATAGATCCATTATCAAAAACTTTATCAATTTCATAGGGACCCAACCAATGTGTGATAAATTTCCCTTTAAAGTTCTTAAATTTTGAATCATACAACAATGCAAAGTCTCCCTCTTTGAACTGCTTATTTTTGATGCATCTGTAATGCCATTTAGCCTGTTATTGTTGGATCAGATCAGTATGTTGGAAAGCATCTTGCCTAATCTCATCCAACTCATTCAACTGCAAGATTCTCTGCTGCTGTGCCTCATCAAGGTCTATACCCAAATTTGCTTCCATCTTGAAAGTTCTGATTTGAAATTCAATAGGAAGTAAACTTGTTTTCCATACACTAATTCATATGGAGAGAAGCCAATGGTGTTTCTTCATGTGATCTTGTAGGTCCACAATGCCTCAGGAAGTCAATCAGACCAATCCTTCTTATGTAATTACACTGTCTTTGTAAGGATTATGTCCAACACCTTATTTGTTGATTCCACTTTCCCATTGTCCCGTGGATGGTAAGGGATGGATTTCTGATGAGTAATCTGATATTTCTGTACAATTCCCTGCACGAGATTTAACAAAAACTGGGTACCCTGATCAATAAATTTTTCCCTTGGTACCCCAAATCTTACAAAAATATTAGAAAAAAGAAAGTCTATCACTAATTTCTTCGTTGCTCTAGGTAGTGCTCTTGCTTCCACCCACTTCGTAACATAATTAGTACAATCCAAAATATACTTCTTACCTTTGGACATAGGATTAACGAGACCTACAAAATCAAGAGCCCACCTCTCGAAAGGTTCTATGAGAACATGTGGCTGCAAAGACATTTCATCTGATTGAACATGGCACCCTATTCTCTAGCAGTTATCAGACTTCCGGACATACTCTGTTGCATATTTAAAAAGACTTGGCCAATAGTAACCTGAGCAAAGGATCTTATAGGTTGTTTGCTTATCTGCAAAGTGTCCCCCATAGGGTTCATCGTGACAAGAACTGAAGGTATCATAGATATCATCCTCTCTGACACACCTGTGAATAATCAAATCAGGTATAGTGAAAAAGAGGTCTCCCCTAATCCAAGAGTAATCAACACTTTTCCTAATAATTCTCTTTTTCTGATTAGATGAAAATTAGGGTGGTAATTTTCCTGTAGCAAGGTTGTTGGTCATGTCTGCAAACCAAGGTGTTTTGACAGAAATAGCAGATAAATTTTCATTAGGAAAGCTATCATTAACAGGAACATCCTCACTTGCATGGTTAAGCCTAGATAGGGGACCAACTACTTGATTTTCTTTTCCCGGCCTATCCAATACTGTGATGTCAAATTCCTACAGCAACAAAATCCACCTAGTGATCATGCCATTAGTGACTGGTTTGTTCATGAGATATCAGATAGTAGAATGATCAATGTGTATAAAAACTTCGTAACCCGTGATGTAATATCTAAACTTGTTAATAACATAAATCACAACAAGGAATTTTTTTTTTCAGTTACCGTGCAATTCAGCTTTGCAGGAGTTAAATTTTTACTAACAAAATAAATAGCATGGGTTATGAGATATTCCTTTTGACCCAATACTGCTCCTATGGTTGAATCAGAGGCATCAATGGAAATGTGAAAGGGAAATTTCCAATCTAGGCCTCTCAAGACAGGTGTTGAAGAAAGCTTTTCCTTGAGTGTATCAAATGCAACTTGAAACTCATCATTCCAATGAAATTCATATTCTTTAGTCAATACTTTAAACAATGGAGAGGCTACCTTTGTAAAATTTTCAACAAACCTTTTGTAGTAGCCTGCATGTCCAAGGAAATTTCAAACTCCCTTTTGACTGGTTGGTGGGGGAAACTTTACAATAACTTCGATCTTAACCAGATCAACTTTAATTCCTGCAGCAGAACATGATGACCCAAAACAATACCCTCAGTCATAATCATAAAACATTTTTCATTACTAAATCAAAGATTAGTTTCTCTACATCTCTACAAAAATTTCTTAAGATTATGTAAAGCTTCTTCAAAGTATCACCCATTACTATAAAGTCATCCATATGGACCTTTACGCAATCATGCAAAAGCTTAGAGAAAATACCAAGGACCATCCACTGAAATGGGGCTGGTGCATTGAATAAACCAAATTTTAGTACCTTATATACATAGGTACCTTATATACATAGGTACCCTAGGTACCCTAATTTGATTGTACCCGCTGAACCCATCTAGGAAGGAAAAATACTTCTTTCCTGCTAGAGTGTCTAGTACTTGGTTTATAAAAGGCAAGGGAAAGTGATATTTTAATGTAGCTTTTTTTAGTTCCCCGTAATATACACACACTCACCATTTACCATTCTTTTTAGTGACAATGACCAGTGGAGACACCCACTGGCTATCTGAGACAAGATAGATGAACCCTACATTTAACAATTTCTGCAATTAATTTTTTCCCATTTCTCTTAAAGCGGGGTTCATCCTCCTTTGTGTCTGTCTCATAGACCTAGAATTTTATTCTATATAGATATGATGAATACATGTATCTAGGTGAATACCCCTCATATATGTATATTCCCAAGAAAACGTGTCTAATTTTTTTTTCAATGCTCGAATTAATTGTTTCTCTTGTTCAAGAGTTAAGGCAAAATTGATGTTTAGAGTTTTTCCAAGAAAAAATTCAACTACCTTACCTCCCCATTCAGTCATTGAATATGCAGGGAATGCAGATAAGAGGGCTAAATGTAGTTCAATTGTTGTACTATGTTCATAAAAATCCCACAGAGTAGTGATGATATCTATATTATGACTATACTGCCCTTCTAAATGTTGTGAAAAATCATGATTAGAAATACAACAATTTATCAGATTTTCTTCTGAGTTTTCCTTAAGGCTCATGGCTTCGACAATTGTTAAAACTGGTTGGTTACATTCTAAATCATGCTCCTGTTCTTCAACCCAATAAGTATTTTCTTATCTTAGGAGGGGTTTAGAAGGGGGATACAAATTTATATGCTTTGTTGCAGCTCCATGAGTGATGGTCATGTTTCCAGACCTACACCCTATGTAGGCATCTGTCGTGGCTAACCAAGGCCTACCCAAGATCAACGGATGCCCTCCCAAGTTAGTTTTAGGTTGAAGAACAAAAAATTCTACAGGGTACTCCTAGGAATCGAAAGAGATGATAATGCCTTATAATACCTCCTCTGGCTTTATCTTAGACCTATCTTCTAATTCTAACACGAAAGGAGTAGGAAGTAAGTCAAAGGATCCTATGTGAGATAAAGTCTCCATATTCATCACATTGATGGGTGCACCTAAATCAATTAGGGTGTTATTTATGAGATACCCATTGATAAAGGTGGTAACCACAGGGATTCCAGGGTCTACATATTTCTCTGTAACAAATAAGGTAGACATAAGGCTTGCAAGTTTCCCACTAACTTGAATTGTGGAGGGTTCTTTCTTCTGTCTTCCTAGTTTCTTGGTACATATCTCCCTCATTGTTTTGGCATAAACTGGGATATCCTAATTTCTTGCAATAACGAGATCTTAATGCACACATTTCTCAGTTTATACACAAGATCAAACTCAGGTTGTTTTATTTTCATTTCCAACCTCTCTGGAAAAGAAGGCTGGACAATATGGGATGAGGAAGGTTCTTGTGATCTTGAAGTGGTTTGTTCTGCTAGTTTAGGTGTGTTTTCAAATTTAGGTATTTCCAGAGTTTCTTCCTCTACAATCTCTTCAAATATTTCAGGCTAATTCAGTACTTTTCCCGATATAAGTTTGATTTCCTATAGTGACACAGAAGATTCCTGCAGTAAAGGAACAAAAATTTCCTGCAGAGGCTGTGGTTTAATACTGTAAGTAGGAAAAGTGGGATAAGTGACCACTTGAATATTGTGAGCATATTGGATTGTTTTATTGTTGGGGTTAGATATTGGCTGAGTAGGAATTTGTGTGGGATGAGGTTGATTTGGTGGGGCAGGCAACTGAAGTTACTGCTATTGTGGTTGTACCATTTATTGTGGTATGGGCTGTGGTGGATAAAAAATCTAAGATGGAAAATTATGTGCAACAGGGTAAGAAAGGTTCCCCTGCCAAGGCTGTTGTGGAGACTAGGGCTGCCAGGGCATTGGAATATTCCGCATATGATTCTGAGCATAAGGAATTTGAAAATGTGATTGTGACATACCTGGAGGACGTGGTTGCCATGGTCTTTGAGGTGCCATTCCATAAAGTGCATTGATAACTCCATGATCTGCAATATATGCAACTTTAATCTCAGGAAGAGAAGGACATTGATAAGTAGAATGCTCAACTTCACAAATTTGGCATACATCTATGTTGTGTGCAGGGCATTCCCTTAGTGCATGTTTCTTCCTGCATTTGGAGCAAAACATGGCCAGGGCTTTCTCCAATTCCTCTTGTTTCTTCTTAGCCTGTAAAACATCCAATTGTGAAGACAAAGTGCTAAGAATATAAGTCTTAAAAGTTCCAAATAAATTACCCATTTCAGCTCTAGTTACTCCAACTCCGACAACTGATTTGACAAGCCTGGAAGAAGTGTCTCTTGATCCCCCTCCAACTTTATAATTTCCCCTTGAATATCTTTGATAGAACTCACACACATCAACATAACTCAGCGTTGATACATCACCTGCTCCCATTAAGTTTAAAATATCAAGAAATTTTGGTTTGATTGCCCTGAGAAAAATTGTCCTCTTGGTTTATTTGCTTAATTGATTCATCTTGGATCTTTTCATATTATATTGAAATATCTCCACCAAGTCCTCAAGGCTCTCCCCTTCCTTCTGAGTCATGCCAAAAATTTCCTGTCTGAGGTCTCGAGTCTTACAATAATCTTGATACTTCTTTAGGAATACCTTCTTCATTTCATCCCAAGTGGAAATGGAGTTTGAACCTAGACCCATGAACCACATGAGAGCTACAACCTTCATTGTGGTAGGAAACAATTTCAGCTTCTAAGTATTGGAATAATAGTCATAGCTTCTGAATAACACATCAAATTAGAATAGGAAGGCATTGGGATCTTCACTAGAGACACCAAGAAAATTAGACAAGGTCGAAGGAGGAATGTTTTTCATTTGAGTAGCCCCACCAATCTCCCTGATAGGAAATTCAGATGTGACCAGTTCCTCTTCCTTCTTATTATAATCCCCATCTATGTTACCAGTACCCTCTAGATGGGCCATATCACACCAAGAGAGAGTAAGACCTTTCTAAACTATATATTCTTCAGAGTCAATGGTCCGGAACTCTAGTTCTTTAATAGGATTAATGAGGAACTCCTCTTTAGGATGACCATTGAGCAAAGATGTTGACTTCCTTACAAGAGGAGGTTCTAAATGGGTAGCAACAGAGGATTTTCCAACAAAATATTCTGCTGTAGAAGTATTGATCTTCTTGGGGTCCATAACCAAGCTCTTTTCAAGACTATAGAGCTCTTGTTCAGATTCTTTTCCCTTTGCTGCCTTGTTTCTTGTTCTTTCCAGTTTATTAGTAAATGAAGTGGTTCTCAAACCACCACCAAAAACATTTGAAAATATAGGACCGTATTCTTCTATTATGCAAAAAAATTCAAATAAATTCTACTTACCAAACAATCAAGACATGAATTTGGCGAGTTTTGGTCTAGGCAGGTGCGTAGGCCTTACCCTACGTCTTACCACTTCGACTCCCCCAGTCCTGAAAAATCTCAAACAAAAAAAATCATACTAAAACACTTTCAGTATCATCCCTTAGCACCTCCCTGGCAACGATGCCAGAATGTTGAGTTAAATGATTGACTTATAACTTGCCAACGTTAATGATCAAGCCAGGGCAGGTAAGCTTGTGCGATACTGTGCAAATTATATGTAGGCTTAATACCTGAAGTGCTTCTCTAATTAAATTAGTCACACATACACAATACTAATGCCTCTTTTCTGCATCAACACTTGGCATCAAAGGCTATGGAGTGGATTCAAACATTCCTCTACAACTCTTGATATTGCTGATGTTGATAAGAAAAGATAAAAGATCAAGCTCACAACCATGAGAAAATCAATTTAAAATTCAAAAATTAAAACCCGATTAAATGAATTTAAACACATTATCATATAAACTTCATCATTTGATCAATTGACATATTCTACTAAAACTTAGAAAAGAGAACAGTAGTTGTGCAAATAAAGTTATCACTGCATAAACATAATAAAAAGAACACACTGCTGCAACTATTGGAGTTGTGAGAAAAGGGGGCCCTCCCTTACTCGCAACCCCTTCAATATAAAAAGGGTTTACTCTAAAATGGATAGAACATGTAACTTTATATTAATATGGAAAAGATTATAGTCATATACAATATTATATGTTCGATCAACCAACCAACCCCTTTACAAATGAAACATAGTGGAATTTATACAAGTTTGAAGGCCCATGCTTTGCCTAAATAAGGAAAAACTACTATACTGAACTATTTTCTATCAATACCAGAACAAAATGACAAAAATAGCTCTCCTGAGTGTGATCCATGACTAAAATCATGGATCAGACTAATTTCGTTACATGGTTGGAGCTTTCCCTCATATGGCCAATGAGAATAAGATTGGAGATATGGGTGGTTTCGATGATGAATATGAAACAACCAATAGGAAAACGCTTATGTATGTGGATTTCCCCACAAAACCCATGTTCCCATTTGTTTTGAGATTAAGTGGAACAGAGCCAACCGCCGATTCTGCTGCAGGAAATCTGGGCAGTTGCAGGAAATCCGCATCTACAGGAATTCACAAAGTTTCTGAAGGAAATTGGCGACCGCGAGCTTTCTACAGGAAATTACAGAGTTGCTTCAAATCAAGACAAATACGCATAAGACTTTGATAAGTTGACTTGATAATTTAGTGATGAAATAATTAGCTTAAGGAATACTTAAGAACAAGGTAAAATGACACTTTTTAATTTAATTTGCACACCTTAAGCACATAGCACCCTTTTGGCCAAAACATAGGTAATATAATTGAAATAATTGTAATTAGGGGTCGAGGAGAGTTCAAAATGGGGGAAGCAAGGTCTTAGAAGGTTGTCAAAATTGAACAAAATTGGGACTCAACACCAAGGCTTATGCTTAGATCTAGATGAAGGTTCCAAAGAGAACAAGTATATAAGGAATCCTCAATGAAAATGAGCTTTTGTGGCACAATAATAGGTATAGGTAAACCTTTGCACATAGGATGCAAGTGCTCTCTTGTTTCAATGAGAATATATATATATATTTTAAATTTTTTTCTTAATGCAAAGTCGGTTATTTTAAATTATATTCAAAAAATGAAACAGAGCTTCCAAGTACAAATATGCTGGAGGGAACACAAGAGAGGAAGGGAGCATGGATCTTGATGCATAATTTACATCGATTTCCCTTACGTCACGACTGCCTAAACCTCCTACAAAATTTAGCTTATATATCCTAACATATTGCTGTAATAATAAGATGAATTTACATTTAATTACTGCTTATGTGCTAACACTTAAAAGTGGAACAAAACTAAAGCTTAAAACTGAGACTATGCTTTGGCACTGGAACTGGAAGCTGAAGATGATTGAAAAGCTGAATAAGACTGAAAGCTGGAGAAGAATGAACATCTGGAGAAGACTAGAAGCCAAGGGAAACTGAAATGCATATCATCGATAGAATGGAGCTGAGACATACTGATTGCGATCACTTCTGATTTACAGTGTTTTCCTCTCGGGTCAGATTCCTATTATTTCGATCTGTGGAATTTGAAATTTCTCCAGATTTTTTTTTGATTAGATCACGAATAAAGTTCATAGTGTTTTCAAGATGAACACAAATGTTATCCAATCACTCAATTTCTTTCTTGTATTCATTGAATCTTTGGTATATGAAAACATTCTTAGAATGATTTTGATCCCGAAGTTGAAGATGCATTTATCTGATGTGTCCGAACATGGTCTTATGGGATTTGAAATGGGGGCACGGGTTGTTCTTAGGTGAGCCCATGATGGGGAGCGAAGATGGAGTAGAGGGGCAGAGGGAGATAGAAAATAGGAAAGCGAGAGGGGACAAAACGCAGAAGAGGAGCTGGAAGGGATGTAGTAGAGCAAAAAGAAATGAAGAAGAGAGAGCCGTTGAAGGGCAGAGCAAGGGAAGCAGTTTAGGGGAGGGGAATGAAGCGCAAAAAAAGCCAAGAGCTAAAGGGGAGGAATATACAACAAGAAAAGGTAAGGAGATCCCAGGGAGGGTGGATAATAAAAAGGAGCATGGAGGACAAAGGGAGCATAAAAGGATAATAAGGGAGGAGAAACAAGGAGCAGAAGAGACAAAGAAGGGAGAAAAATGATAAGCAGGGTAATCAAGGATGGATAGGAAAATATTCCTGGAGTAGTGAGCTAGAGAAAAGGATGATTTCCTTGGGATCTTGGAAATGAAAAATCCCAGGAGGAGCATAAAACAAGAATAGATAATCTGGTGCTCATGCAAAGATAGAAAGGAAATACTAAGGAATGATCTGATAGGAGATATCATTCTCAATTTTGGATTCTCCCTATGGTTTGTTGACTGCCTTGTTTGCATAATCATCAGCAATTTTATTATTTTCTCTTAAAATATGGTAGAAGGAGACCGATCCTAATTTTTCCAGGTTGGCCCGAATGCGAAGGATGAGTTTCCCAAGGTCTGTGTTCTTTGGAATGGAATTGTTGACCATTTGTTGCATGCTGATGGCAGAGTCATTGAAGATGACTGGATTCTTGATATTACTTATTTTTATATTTTGGGAGCCCATTAAAAACCCATATGCTTTAGCTTTGTTATTTGATTAAGTGCCGAGACCCCATTCAAATGCATAAATATTTTTCTGATTTTGATCCATTATAAAACCTCCCGCACTAGCTCTGCTAGGACTTTATTTTGATGCACCATAAAATAATAAACATGGTCTCTTTAGGGTGTTGATGCAAAGTAGGAATGCCTTTTATTTTAAACAAAATTTCCAGTTTTTGTGAATGAGAGGATCTTTTCTGTGAAGAACTAGAGGAAGATTCAGTCTCTCTGTTGCTAGGCAGATCCATGTTTTTTCTTCTTTTTGGAGAATTGATATGTCCATATTTTTAATTCCTTTGGAAAACAAGAAATCCGCTACTAAGGCTCAAGTCTTGGGAAGAATTTTCCTTATATCAGGCTTGGTGTTTTGGAATGTTTGCTTATTTCTTGCCAAAGTAAGAAGGATGGTAATTGATCTAGAACCTATTGATAGTGTTCTTTTTTTTGAAAGAGTACGGGAAATTACTTTTCCATTTCATGTAGAAATAAAATATGCTGAGATTAAAGTTTATATTAGTTTCCATTGGAAAAACGAGCATAGTCCAATATTCTTTTGCAAACTTGCAACCAATTAATAGGTGATGGATGGTTTCTTCTTCTTCCATACACATGGGACATCTAGAGGGGCATATAATTCCTCTTCTTTTTATGTTTTCCGTTGTTATAATTCTTCCTTTTCAAGGGTCAAAATGAATATATTGATTTTTGGAAGGCTTTTGATCTTCCAAACTGCTTTCCATAGGACACTGGCTAGGGCTTGAACAATTCTGAATTGATAAACTGTGAGAGATGATAGCACAAAATTTATAATGATAACACTTCCATCAAGGTTGAGCCAGGGAATACCCAAACCATGAAATTTATTTTTCATTTTATCTAATAACCTATTCCATATTTATGATTTCATGGTTTCTTTCATGATCAACAACCCCAAATGCTTGAAATGGGTCCAATTTTCTTGAAATGGAACATTGAATATTTGGGACATCTAATGCAGAGTTCCGTGTGGTGCATTCCAACCATAAATATTACTTTTTAGATTATTGATGAGACATCCCGAGGCCTCTAAAAATTCATCGAGAATGGTTTTGAATCTGCAGGCAACAATACAAGAGGCACCTTCGAGGAACAAGGTGTCATTTGCGAAGAGTGAATGATTGATGATTTTGATTCCATTATTGAAGGAAATACCTATGATAGTACTAATTATTCTACAATATTATAAATTGTTTCTGAGGGATTCAACCATTAGAATATATAGAAAAATGAGAGTAGACATCTCTGTCTTAACCCTCTAGAAATTAAAAAAAAAAGGCTTGGAATATCGGACAAGCAAAAGACATCATGAAATGTCAAGTAGAAGGATTTACAGGGTTGAAAAACATTAGAGAATCTGGAAAATATAACTTTCTTTAAGGTCAAGAGGCAAAATTACCAAATTGCGCACAAAAGATGATAGCAGCCAAAGCTGCTAATACCCACTTTCTCTCTTAATGATGCATATCAAAATGCATTTCAAATTAATGCCCCAATAAAATTCAAAATCTGGGCAAACTCAATAATGCGGAAGCTATCTGTATCTCAAGTCTCTGATTTGACATCTTATAATAAAATCCTTATGGTTATAAAAACCACACAACACAACCCACATGTGCAGAAGCTTTGTTTCTAATTCTAGTTTGAAACCATTTAATAGAACCTTTCCATTTAAATCGAATAACATTCGATTTTTCATTAAACTCGAATTAAATCTGCGCACTACTTTCGATTTTTCATTAAACTCGAATTAAATCTGCGCACTACTTAACATCCCATTAAACTTTGTTAAATGCACTCACCCATCGAATGTCACAATTCTTCGATTCAACATTCAATTCCATAATAAGGTTCAATATATATAATATTGCCACAACATCGCAAACATCCTATATATAAATTTTATTCAACCACTCACGGAATGTTTTATTTCATGTTAAAACATTGACTTTAGAATAAACCCCTAGCACTTAAAAACCCACGCAGCTTCCTAGTGCAAATGTCGTCCGATCATGAGACCATAACATCCGACAGATATTGCATTCTATTTATCTTTGCACCTTAACTCACCAAATTAATGCGAAATTCATGGTTTTTAAATACCACTCCTGCCACGCGTCCTTCTCAGACCATTATTGCGTGATTTTATTTGAAACCAATTACCATCCTTTGGTCACGCGAAACCCACTCATGGGTTTGCAAAACCGCCTTTGCTGTTTAGCTGCTTCTGGGTCCGTTTTTACATGTTTCCTCGTGGTTCCAAAACACAAGGTTCCAACGCAAGTTTGATTCCACCATATCTGTAACTCACGGTTCCCACAACAATGGTTTCGCCACACTCTTCTGCGCCTTTGTATCTGCTTCTATCAACATGGTTTCTAAACAGAATTGTTGCTTACACGTCTACTTTCATCTTGAAAATTTATCAACGCATCCGACCAATCCTTCACTACGCTATTGGTTGTCTCACAATTCTGTTTCAAACTCAAATTTGATTCACGGTTTCAATCGTATTGTGCTTACGATTCCACCTTTTGCTCTTTCATACAACAAACCCGAATTCAACTTCAAGCATTACAATGTTTAATTGACTCGGCTATTGCTCTCCATTCAAACTCAACTATTTCTAGATCGATCCAACACATTCAATGCAATTCTTTATGCCATTCCACAACGAAATTAAGCAATCCACTCAGCTACTCAGGAAATCGATCCTTCTTCAAATTCAACAAGTCTTATTACAGACTTTGCAACCATGATTTCAGATAGTTTAGACTACCGATATGTGCATAGAATGGAATTCATTCTGTCTTACATATCACTTGGCAACAGTTCTAGTTCCATAAATGATATCAACCAATATTCAAACCCTATGAAGCAATTTACATGAAATCAATCCCATTTCGAAATTCACTCAATCAATTTTATACTTCAATCTAGAAGTCTTGAACCCAAATCACACAAAGTTCCAGATTCTTAAACCC
Source organism: Pinus albicaulis (assembly GCA_034641835.2). Classification (NCBI taxonomy): domain Eukaryota; kingdom Viridiplantae; phylum Streptophyta; class Pinopsida; order Pinales; family Pinaceae; genus Pinus; species Pinus albicaulis. The sequence goes on along the minus strand of CM076580.1, from coordinate 1,016,883,388 downwards.
AATTCCATTTACACACCATATAACCCAAAAATGGAATACAACTCAAAAAATCGAGTTCTTCTATTAATACACAAAACTTACATAGGAAATCTTCCTTCTCGGCCTGATTTTCAATCAATGGCCTTCTTCCTACTTTGCCCGAAGGCTTACAGTCAAAACCCTTCTATCCTACTCTACTCAAATCTCTTCCAAATCTCTACTCTGTTCCTTAATGCCTTTGAGGCTTAAATTTTATGCAAATGGTCCTGAATCTATTTTTGTTTTTCAGTTCCAATATTTTCTCAACAATTCCCTATGAATCCTATTTAATCCCTAAGGATCCTCTTTCATCCCAAAAATAATGAAACAAACTCTAATTTAGGATTTCTAATAAATCCCTAAATCTCTAAATCTTTATGCACTCTTAATTCTCTCATGTTCTCAAACATTCGAGAACATTTACAATTCCTCTCAATATTTAATTAAAATCATTAAAATTCACTCAAACTATTTATAAAATTCCAACTCCTTTGAAAACTCAAAAAACCCTAATTTTAATAAAAATATATGGAATTTTCTTTTAGCCTAATGCCCCTGCATCAGAAGACACAAGAAAAGTGCGCTCCGCGCACATTTTTCTTTGATAGTAGTGCTGGTCTCCGTGACTTTCCCTCAATAAGCCACACGGTCGTGAGTATGGCGGAAGGTCACCATCCGGGACCTCTTGGCACACTTCAAGAAGAAGATTCTCCACTTGAGGCCACCCAAGGACAACTGCCTAGATCCACCTTGAGACCTCAAGTGAGCACACAATGGAATCAACCACCACTCTTGGGTCACTATCCAAAATTGTACCAAGAGAGGGAAAACGATTTGAATTTTGCCTATAAAATGTCACCATGAGAAGAACAATTTAGAACATATTGTTATGCTGGCCAAATTTCCCATGAGAAAACCAACAATGTGTTTTCCAAGCAACAATAAAGTGAAGGGATTCATTTCTCGGCCATCCAACATTTCAATCCCAAAGGAGAAGTGCATCAAGTGTCCGATATCTGATCACTCGTTTGAGGAGAAGAGAGAGGCCTATAAACATCTTGATGGGACAACATTCCTTGCCTTGAGTATTAGAGCTCCATAGCTCTAAGGACTCACTGCAATTGTTTTATCTTTCTACCTCTTTTTTCCCACCAATGGCTAATAAAAGGGGATTTGTTCTTTGTTAGTATTATTAGTTCGTTTACTTGATTTTGAGCTTGTGTTTATGTGTATTTGTTGTTTCTTGTTTCCTCCTCTTTTTATAGCATGCTATGTTCCATAAACTATTTTTTCTACATGTTATGATGCTTCACTAACCATCTGACAACTCATTTTTTCCATATGAACATTGCTTGTAGGTTATAAATCACTCCTATCAAGCATCGGTGTTTTTAGTACACTCGTGTACTAGACACACCAATACATCTTCCATTGATGAGAGGGGAAATCCATGACCCATTTATACAAGATTTATTGAGATCTCTGAGGTCATTTGAAAAAATAAAATTTTAGGAGCACCGATGAAAGGAAAGATAGATTCACTCTATCGAATGCATTGGCCATATCTAATTTTAAGATGAAGCCTTTCTCTCTTTTGAGTAAACTTGAATGTAGATCTTCTTGAACAACGAGAATATTGTCATTGATTTTTCTTCCAAGAATTAAACCACCCTGATTTTCCGAAATCAATCCATGAAGAAGAGGCTTTATCATGTTGGCTAATATTTTTGTTAATTTTTTTTATGAGGAATTACAGAGTGAAATAGGAAGAAAACAATGAAAGGATATTGGTTTCAACTTTTTTGGAATTAAATCCAAATATGTGGAATTGGTGAAATCTCCTGTTATAGGTCAATTTGGGTATCATCCCTAAAAACAAATCAGTATCCATTAGGGTCTATCATACTCTAAATTAGTTTCTACATTCCCTACACAAGTCATCCCATTGGTGGGTTTCCTTCATGAAATTTTCACTGCTTATATGCTAGTTGAAGTGCCTCATTGAGCCATCAGTGCACCCCTAGACTACAGTAACTTCTTTGTAGAGCATCTACTCCCATGCAAGGCTGCGTTGTAGAGGATCTAGGCCCACTTTAAGGTGTGTTGGTCGACTGGGAGTGAATTTTTCATTGGATTCCGGGAATATTACCAACTTCTAGTGGCTTCTAGAAGTTGTTTTGACTTTCACCTCATCTGATAGCTTTGAATATGTACACCATGGATCCATTGAACCTCTTATCCTCCTAATCCCATGAACAAGGTAACCTATTCACTCATTTTTGGAAAATCCATTCAATGATTCATTAATGTCAAACTACCTTCATATAATTATAAATAGAGCACTGAACATGGTGCACAAGAGCGTAAGAATTTGTATTAACTTGGAGTTATGTTGGTGAGATCACATCTATTGGAGGTGTCATCTGCATGTATCATTATGCTGCTGGAGTGATGATGCTGGTGTGATGAGGATGGGACTGAAGCTGGAGTGAGTGACATCGAATCAATCAACTCGTTGTAAATTCTCCTTCTACTTCATAATAAATACATTTGTTCCTTTCCTAATACATGTGTCAATGATGTTATATGTGTATTTACAAATGCAATCGATTCAATTTGTTTAACATGAATAGATCATTTTCTTTTATGTCATTTTCTATCTTCTATTTTCCATTGCAGGTACCAATCAAGCGAGTTTAGCTCGATGATTGAGAGTGACTGAAGCGATGAAGGGAGGCGAGGAAAAGTGAACAGATTACAAGTATGTTTTCTTCCCTTATCTATTCATTTTAAGGAAAAGGTCAAATATATTTCTTTCTGTTGTTCTAAGTGTACCACCACAATTAGGGAAAGCATACTTATCTATAGGTTTGATTTCCATAAAACAAATTGGCAACCACAGTGGGAGATCGATGGATCGTCGTTGGTGGTTTTGTCCTTATCCAATAGCCTCTAGTAGAATTTACCTGCTTAATTTCAGTCATTTGAATGTGTTTTAGCAAAAGTAGTGTGTTTGATTCCTTTTTTAGAGTTCCCTCTGACACCAATGCACTATTGGTCTTGACACATTACTCTGCATAGCACTGGTAGCTTAGGGACATTTCTCTACAATGCACTGTCTCCCACTCAGTGGTGCATTGCCCCTGTGACCAACCAAAATCTATCATATTTTGTCTTTTGCAATTCATTTTAGTGTTTTGTTTGTTGAAGTTTCAAGTGATTGATTGCCTCCAGAGACCAGATTTCCTCTATTGTTCTTGCCTCACTTTGGATATTTGTTTGATGATTTTTTTTTTTTTTTGGTCATTGTCGAATAGTTCCAAAGTTAAATTTTACATTTGATCAATTCTTTATTTTCGGAAAGAGGAATTGTCGTTTCAGTCTTCGTTTCTCTTGAAAGTATTGAGTGATTGTTTGTGCATTATAGTTTCTTTTTTCGTTCATCTAAACTTAAAATAATTTGAAAAGAAAAACATGCATTTGCATATAGGGATTGTGAGTGTTGCATAGGAATAGTTTAGGGAATTTGAATTTAGATGTGATCATTGTTGATTGCATACAATCTGATTTCTCTATCCCTTGTAGCTAGTTTTTCATTTTCAAAAATCAAATCAAAACGAATGCTTATCATTGTAATTTCATTCCAAGAATTTTAAATACATCTCGCGGTGAACATGAAAGACAAACTCATAAGCAAGTTCAACTTAAAATTTATCTGAATTTATCTAAGGAAGCATTGTAACTTAACATTAACATTTAGAGGTCTAGGCTAGAGACATGTTCCGATGTTGCTAAACATAGCAGCTCTCATTAATTATCTACGATACATTCCGAGTGTGATACCTCATTCCACACACGTAAGTATATCAGAGCTCATCCACTTAATTTCAGGTATATCGGGCGGTGTTCTAGTACGAAAAGTATAAGGGGATGCTCTCAGTGTGCGGTTTCGCATTAGACAACGTTAATACGGATTGCGCCGCCGCGTACCATCGAGTACATTTGGGAGGACAAATTTAGATTGCTTACCATCCGTAGGTAACCGATTCTGACGCCTTTTCCACTGTGATACACCGAGCACAACATTCAGGGACATTGCCTGCACGTACATAAGTCCTTAGTTTACTGGGGTGGTATATTGCAGTTCACAGTTGCTTGGTAAACCTTTTTCCTAGCATTACCCTCTTTTTGTTTATTTGTTTTTGTATTAAAATCATTAAGCAATTGTGGAAGAAAGTCAACCCTTTCCCCATCGTTTCCATAGGACAACGAATAAACCAACTTTACCGCCAGAAGCTACACCTAGTAGATGAAGGCGAGCTCATCCTACTGAGTCCAGTATCTTTGGAACCTTTGGTGCTACATCATCTAATTTACTAGAGTCATCTGATCCTTTGAGTACTGTTTCTCGAGTCATTTCGATTGATCCCGGTTTATCTGTTACTGTCGAGATGGAACCCTCACAGTTACTTGAGGACACTGAAATTCAATCCAATGAAAAGGTAAATCCAGAACCTGAGCTTGTTCAACTGGAATTCAATCCAAAACCTATTGTTCTTTTACCAAAAAATATTGATCCTGAAGTTGAACAACAAGAAGTTGTTCCTGTGTAACCGTCTTATCCTCAGTCATCCGTAACCATTGAGTCTTCTTCTTTACTGCAGAGTTTACCGCCTGAAATTTATCTCGGGCCTGATGATGAAGTGCTTCCACCTGGTTTAATTTCAATAGAAGAAGAACTTTAGGAAGAGAAAACCCCTTCATCTCCCACTAATTTTGGGTCGAGGCTTCATTTGTATCTGTATTTTACTCGTTTGACCTACTCTGCTCTTGTTGATCCCGTTCACTATCAAGTTCTCATAGATTCGTTAGAGTATTTGCTGGGTTATTTAACCATCGCTAAGACAACATCCCAGACTGTACCATCTGTTACAACTATGACAACATCTACTGTTGATCATATTCGATGTTTTCTATGACACCCGAGTCTCATCTTTATGGTGGTCCGTCCATCCCACTGGGTTACTAGGCTTTAAATGGAACCTACTCTAGTGTCTCCCCTAGTCCATGGACTTCGCCCATGTCATCATCTGGAATTCTATCTGGTAATTCCTCTCTTACGAGTACTAAATGGCCTGATCTTTTATTGACATCATCAACTCAATATCAGGTTGGTCCATTTAATTACCATCCATCTTATCTAGTATCTGTTGGATACCCATCATATGAAAGTCAGTAAGTGCAATAGCCTTATAATCCATATGCTGGGGGGCCACAAATGTTCGGGCCATATGGAAATACTCTGTCGTTTTTAGGTCAATCATATGATGGAATTCCTGTTTGTCAATGGCAACCTTCTTTTCCTGTTCAGCCGCAAATGGTTGTGTATCAATATCAACCAGTTCAACCTGATGCATCTGTGCCTACTACACCTATTATTACTTCTATGGAGGTTGCTCAGTCTGCTCAAGCGGGTCCTTCAATCCCTAAACCTTAAGTTTCGGGTCTACAGACTCTGTCTTCCCGGGTTGGTATTCAACAACCATCCGTATCGGGAATTTGACAATCGCAGGCTAGTTTACCTTTGCCCTAGGCTTCTACTGCCTCAGTCTATTCACAACCCGGTCCAAATTATCCTAGCAGGAAACAGTGTTATCAGATTTCATAGTAGCCACAAAAATCATTCCAACAATATCAAGCTTATCCAGGTCCTGGTTAACAAGCCAACCCCTATATGGGTTACCAACAAAAAAATCCATTTGTTGGTACGCAACGGCCTATTACCCAGGAAATTCCATCTTATCATGGTTATGCTCAATCCGACCTAAATTGATAGTTTCCATTTGTTGCAACATTAGAGTTACATGATTTAAACCGGCTCACTAATGATCCCATTCATTATTTACCTTGGTGGTCGGTGATTCCTCATAAATTTCCCTCTGAAATTCCAAAACTCAATGGAAATTCTGGAGAAGACCCGTCAATGCATGTTATGACTTATCATTTATGGTGTTCATCAAATTCCTTAAATGATTATTATGTTAGATTGTGTCTTTTCTAGCAAAAATTTACTGGTTAAGCTGTGAAGTGGTACTTTGAATTACCCCGATCTTCTTTTGATAACTTTATAGATTTAGCCACTACTTTTTTAACCAGGGAAAATTTTAAGGGCGAATTTTAGCCCAAAGGCGAATTTTAAAGGATTTTAAATTTTAATCGGGAAATTTTTTTATATAAAACCCATTTTCTATAGTTTAATAAAGTTAGCCCAATAATTATTTTAAAAATAATTAATTATTAAATATTAGCCGACCAAAAAAAACCGCATAAAACTAAAAAAAAGAAATTCGCCCCCGATTTTCTTTGGTTGGAGCAGATTTCCATGGCATTTGCCTGGATTTATAGGGTCAGAGGGAGGAGTTAGAGTGATCTGCCCTATTTTTTCACTGGTTCACCAGAATTTAGGAGAGGTGGTTGGGGCTTTGTGCATAGGCTCGCCGATCTTCTTGCTGGCTGAGTGAGGGACTTGGCCGACCCTCTCTGGTTCGTTAGGGCACTTCCATAGTTCGAATTCATTTTTGACTTATGATTTTATTTGATCTTTTCACTGTTCAGAAAATGAAAAAATCAATGATGATGCATGAGCGGCGGCGTGGTTGGATTCACCAAGGGATAGGCGCCTTAGGCTCAGATGTGGTGGATCTGCTCAGTGGCACGCATTGACGAGGGCAACTGGTTCCATGGTAGTTGGTGAAAAGGGGTGAGAAAATTAAGAATGTTGTGAAAAAAGGAGCTGAATTGGGTGCCCCTCTTATTGGAAGACAACGAAGACTGTTAAAATATGCGGTTCCTGTGAATAATGTTGGTACAACAATACGAGGAGTGCCACAGAAATTCAATGGTATTGCAGCTTCTAAATTTGTGCCAAAGGTTGCTGCTTCTGATGATGCCAACGCCATGAAAATGATAAAAAAGAATGTGGGCAACGCTGAAAAACCACAGAAACCGGATGATGACTTGGTCATAACCTCAACAGAACGCCTAGGGCCTGATCCGAGTGTTCTTCCAAAGGAAAGATCGGGGATATTAGGGTCTTTTTCCTCAGGAATCAGTGTGCCAGAGACCGTGGAAGATAGTCTGTCAATGTTGCCACCAGAATTTGGGTCAGTTGGTACGGATCACGACATTAAAATATCTCCTTTACTTAAAATAGACTCACTTCCTTGTAGATGTAGGAATCTCAACTAGTTTTGTGGTTTTGATTTACTTCTCTTCATGTTGAAGTTTGCATATTGCTTTTAGTTGCTCAAACTACGCTCATGAAGGGGTTTGCAATTTTTCTCTGTAGATTGCTCTCAAATTCTTGCAGTCAAGGCAACCTTGCATTTTTCTGCAGTACCGACAACTGTAATATGCCATGAAGAAGAGCTCAAAAAAGTCTTAGAGTTTTGTAAGATGTGTATAGAAAAAAATAAAGTTGGAAGCATGTATGTATGTGGATGTCCTGGAACTGGGAAGTCTTTTCTTTTGGAGAAAGTCAAATTTTTATCTATTGAATGGGCTAAAGAGGTAGGTAAATAGTCCTTTGGTATATTTCTTTTCTAATTAGATTTCTATTTTCTGGTTTCGAAGATTCCACTAAGGCATGTAGTGGACTTATTCGTGTCATCTAATAGATAACTTTCTATATCTAGAACCTTTTTTCAACGTTACAAAGGTGAGGATATCTGTTTCATTAGTGGGAAATGTTATCAGTTAGGGATGAAAATGGAGTTTCTTATGATTTGATTTCAAAATTTGACTCTACATGTGATCAGGTTGGGATGCCACCCCCCACTTCAATGGTTGTTAACTGGACTTCTTTGACAAACACTTCAGACATATTCAGCAAGGTAAGTACAAGACAAAATCAGGGGATTGCTCCAATGAATGACAACCCCAATTTTAGCATTTTACATTTGGAATAGACTTAAGAAATACACAATGAAGGATAGTTGAATTACACTGATGAGAACATGTAGGATTGGTATGCTATATTAATTGATATTCTGCTTCTATAACAGATATTGGAGTTGAAATAAAAAATGCTCGGCAAATAGCTCTCCATTTCAGGAGTTGAAAAGATTTCTGTGTGAGAAGAAATAGTCATCTACCAAAAAGATGATGTAAGAATTATATATTAGTAGCATTTTTTTGTAAATTAGCTCCTTCCTATGTGTTTTCTTGTTAAATTTTGATGTGCAAGATAAGTATTTCTATTGAGCCTTTGACAATCAAATATGCAATGTTAAAGCCAAACACTTTATAACTCCTCATTGATGTATTTCTGTTTTTGGTAAATTTTCTTATAGTATGTAAACAAGTTAACTTCATCGTGATCTCTTAGTGCATGAAAACAAGTCAACTTCATTGGTGTTCTAATTCTACTCTGCTATCTTATGAAAAGGTTTCTGATTATCGATGAGATGGATTATTTGATTTCAAAAGATCAATCTATGCTTTATGATCTCTTCAGGCTTCCAACATTCCCAAATTCACACTGTATGCTGATAGGTAAGCTGAAGAGTAGTGGATAAACTAGACATCTTTTTCTTGTTTACTACTCACGAACATCATGAATTATATTTTTATTGAATGGTTTGTAAGAGAAACTCCCTGATGGATCTGTTTGTGCAGGCATTTCAAATGCAATAGAATTGACTGATCGGTTTCTTCCCAAATTGCAGTCCTTAAATTGTATGAACTATTGCCCTTTGCATCATTTTATGATCAGTGTAATATGCACACATGATTAAGGGTGGGATCATAGGAGTTGGACATTACTAGACTTGGAATAGCAAATGATAAAAAATGCGCAATAGGCATGTGTCAGTGTTGAATTTATACAAATAGAATGAAAATATGCAGTTTATTTAATTCTAGTAGTTGGTTAGTTTTGATATTGAAATTTTTGAAGATGCTTCCTTAATATTGCAATGTCAAGCCTCTTCCACCTATTTAGAGGTGGGATGCTGCATACATTGTACAATCACCTGGTTCGACTAAATGGTCCTTAGGGTAGATAAATGGTCCCTTTGCAGGTGGTGCATTGGCCACTTCTTTTGAGGATTTAACCTTGGTGTGGTCCACAACAATGCTTTCTTTCACTGACCTAGGTTTCCTTTCATGGTTGATATTGGAATTTTTGGTCATGAACTATTTGATGATAGAGTTGATTAGTTTGGTCATTGGTGATGAATCTCGTCAGTTGTACCTTGTGAGTTTATGTGCGTGTCAAGGATCTCATGCCTCTTGATTGGTCTAGCCGTATGATAAACTAGACACTATTATTTCCTAAATTAATTGAAAGCTTTTCCATTTTAATTTCGGGGTGTTGGCTTTTATTTGTTTACAGTAGATAGATTTCATACCATCCTTAGATCAAAAATTTCTTTTTGGCAGGTAAACATCTGGTTATGACATTTCGTGCCTATTCAAAAGATTAGATACTGAAGATACTCCAGCAGAGGCTAATGGTAATTCATTATTTTTTGATTGGAGATGCCCTTTTGTAGTTGACTGAAAATATTCTTGTATACATCTTTATGGGCATAGTATGAAAAATGCAGCCAAAAATGTTGGACATTCATTTATATTTCTCATTCCTAACGGAATTGTCTATAAGATTTACGATTATAGTGATTTGACCTTTTCTTAGCTTACATATGGTGAAATTTCACTTGGTTTTAGGGTCTCCCATGTCAAATATTTCAACCAGAGGCATTGGAGCTTTGTGCAAGGGTAAGTTACTACCTGTCTAGTTAAAATTTTATTCAAGAGATTCAAGTGCTCTGCATCTGATTTTCAAATTTATGTCTTTTATATTTTTAACATTAACACGGATATTTACATTAACATTACATGAAAATACAAAAATTCCCCAGTCATACATTTAAGTGCAGGATATTCTTGATTTGTAATACATTTGTCCAAAGACATGCTGATAGCTTGATATATTCAGCCTGATATAGAGGAAAATTAAACCTTCTGTTTCATTATAGTATATGCAAAGGTTCAACAATGTACTAAACGATGGGTAAAGCATTTAAGTTTAGAGATGAACTGCCTCTTAAAAAATTGGAAGAAGAGTTTGCATACTCGTTGTCTTCATCCAGTCCTTTTCGGTTGTCTGACCAATACTGTAGTATGCATTTTTTCCATATATGTTGGAACCCCTTTGGAGTCTTTAAAGATTTCAATTATAGCCCAGATTCTGTCCACCCACTCCAGCTGTGTCACATTTTCCCTGCCACTTGCCTCATCCTTTTGTTGATGGAGGTGACCTTCTGAATCTATTCTAGAGATTAGGGGCAGCATGAGGAAAGTGCTCCCCTGAAAAACAATAAGGTTGTTCAAGTGGCTCTGACATAACAACCAGTTAGGAAGAGGAAGCTTGCCTTCAAGAAGTTAATGTAATCATGACAATTACTTGCCAATTCTCTCTCCCAAGCTCTAGCTACTACATTATTTCCCAGTTTTCCGCACCTAGTTGTTAACATTATATATTATATGGAAAATATAATTGGACTAAGTACCTTCATAGTTGATTTGCTAATGCTTTCCAAATTAATGTTACAGGATAGAAGTCCCCTCTACTTTGTAAATTAGACTTTAGTTATATCTGGTAAGTTGGAGGATCCTGTTCATGTTTTTTTGGATAATGGTTCCTTCTTGCACCATAGTAGTGAGCATCCACCTCTATCAAAAAGTGACACTATTTACTTTGTTGGGAGTCTGACCAACCTCATGTAAACAACCATTACATTTAAGCTAGCCTCCTTGAGGGAGTATACAACAGGCCACTTTTTGTGGGATTTAAACCCTGGCAGCAGCTTTAACAACGCCCATTTTCACTAACCTAGCTTGCCTCTTGTGGCTGGTTCCTGTAATGTTATTGTCTACTCCTTCCAACTATTTTTTATGAACATCAGAAACGAGCTATCTGGAAAGCATGTATTCTATAGTTCTGATTCTCTAATCTCATGAAATTGACATCTTTCATGAAAGTTCCCTTTCATTGTTGTGATCTACACAACCAGTTCTGATCCAAAAGTTGTTAATTCTCCCAACAATTTATTATTTGCCTTTGTGAAATGCTTCTTGATTCCAATTTTTCCATAAGAAGGAGATGCCTATCAGTTTGATCAGATTCCACTCTTTACCTATTTATCCCTAGAAAGGACGCTTTTCTAATGAGGGGCAACAAAAAGTATCGTGCTCAACAACAATCCTGGTCCTTAAAACTTTGGTAACCTTGCAGTTCCACATACCATAATTAACCATTTCTGACTTGTGAGAAACCATGTACTATGCATTTGTAAAGCCAGTATGATGTAGCTGATCCACAAATGCTAAACTATTATGAAGAACCATCCATCCAGGTACACTTCAGAGTTAAAAGAAGAATGGGACTTCTAGATACCTTGAATTGTTATTTGGGCATACACTTGGATACAAGGCCCATAAGTTGCTTATCTTTATTCTCAGACATTAAGATAATTATTTGCTTGCAATTTTTTTGTAGTTTTCGTGGACCTGTAGGACAACACTCAACATGGCTTTCTTTTGTCGTTTTCTATCCTAAATTTCCATAGAATTGAAGGATTTTAGCTTCTAAATTTTGGTTCTGCATTTTATATAAGTCAGCTGCTTTTACTTGCTTGCATGTTGTTGAATGGTAATGGAGTAATTGAGCATTGTTTAGAACTTGAATGTTATGACAACCTCAGTTATCTAAAATAAATTCATGCTGAGAACTGGCTTTTTGAATTTTCAAGCATAGAGGCATAATGAGAGAACTTCAAAAGAGGAAATCCCTCAGCTTTTTATAAAGACCAGCAAGCATTGATGAATGAAAATTGCTCTATCTCACTCATTATTTCTTGGCAGGCTATTGATTATTTTGTATTGTGCCATAGTCCTTTATTTGTGGGCCACAACAACAATATTGCTTGTTTATTTATTTCTTTATGTTATTTTCAGCCTTTTCTAAAAGCGATGCTTGCACTTCCACATTGTATTCATACTGATTAGACTCTTTCAGTTCCACTAACCTACTTATCAATGTGATAATTTGTTGGAATTTAATAAATTATCATATCTTTTACAAATTTAACTTTTAGTTTTAAACAATTGTGAATACTCTAATGCTTACTTTCTTTGGACACTGTAGAAAGTTGCTGCTGCATTAGGGGATATGCGCAAAGCTCTTCATGTTTGCAGGTAGACTATTTCCCCCAGTCTGATAAGTGCTGTCCATGATTGTTCTTGTCAAGTTAAATAAAAATCTATAGTCAATTGATATGTCCACTCCAAATACTATTTAGTATTAACTGTCTTGACATATAAATCTATATCTTGATTTTGTCTTGACATATGCTTGGGATGCTTAGGTAACCTTTTTGGTGGAGCATTTTTTTCCAGGCTACAGAGCTTGGGGAAACCCCCAATGTGCTTCCCTTCATTGTGAGGATGGTACCTAGGATAAAACCTAGAATCTTCAGGGCACAAGGCCAGTCAAAAACAAGATTCAACGCCATTACAACAATATGTTTGTTAGGAGCTCAACATGCCACTCGTGGGAATTGAAACTGGGTGGGAAGGATAATGATCATTCCTCCCAACCACCAGAGATCAACCCAATTAACATCTTTCTTTGTGGAGATTATAGTCAATATCATGATAATCACATTATTTTTTTAGCAAATTCATTCTACTCTTTGAATAATTTAAAGCACATTATTTTGACAAGGCTAGGAGACTAGGAACCTTTTTGATTGTATTGAAAACAATTATTTGTTGTCTTTGTCAGGAAAACTAGTTCTGTATGTAGTTTTAATATTTATCAGTACTGAAAGCTTCAACTTATTATATTCTATTCATTTTGGATCATGACAGAGGTGCTGTTGAGATGCTTGAAGCAGAATTAACCAGTGGGATACATGAGTTGGATAATATTTTGCATGAGAAGTCAATGACCAATGGATTGAATCTACCGCCTAAACGATTAACGAAGAAAGAAATAAATATGGTGAGCATTCTTCTTGTTTTTTTCTTTCACGATGATGGATATATTTTGAACTAGAAAAAGCTGCAGCCAAACTGGACAATGGTGTAAAACACACACACACACACACATATTAGAAGCAAGAAATAAATATGGTGAGCATTCTTCTTGTTTTTTTCTTCCACGATGATGGATATATTTTGAACTAGAAAAAGCTGCAGCCAAACTGGACAATGGTGTAATACACACACACACACACACACACAATTATATATATTAGTGTTTTTCTGCAACCTAAGACAGTCTCGTATCCAAAATTCCCTATTCTTGCCCACCCTATAGGCTATTCTATTCTCTATCGGCTTTGAAGGAATATTGCCTTGCAAACTGAAACAATGAAAAAATACAATAGATATCAAAAACAGATTAGAAATGCTCTCAAGTTTTAGTCCCACTTGAGTCTCCATTGTTGCCTCTGTTGAGTGCATTTACATGTCAACTTGTTCCATAGGGTTGATTTCACTTGTAGGATCCTCCAGTTTTGGTTTTGGAGTGTTAGATGCACAAATCCTCAGACCTAGCCATGGGAAAGTTGCAAAGTGAGGAGTCCTCAACAATTTAGAAGTTGACGGGGCAGGAGATGAAAGCATCTCCTATGGGAGGTAGAGGTGACTCGAGATTCTACTAACTAGGGATTTTAGAGAACCAATCTGAAACTCTAGCTTCAATTTGCATGAAGTTGGTGATCTCCTTCATTTCCTTAAGGTTCTGTAGTCAGGGTGTAGTTTCCATTGCACATGGACCTTTGCCCTATTTTTGGCTTCTGATGTACTGTCAAAATCCTCTTGCTATTGATTGCAGTAAATGGTGAAATTAATCACACATCATTGGGTTTGAACAACCTCAAGCTCACAACACTTAACCCCTTGTTGAACCTCTCAAAATTCATACAAGTTGCATCATTTATGCCTACAATGATAGTGGCCCATTTTTACTGAAGAGAAATACAAGTTCCAGACTGGGTTACCCCTCACCTTAGCACTGCAAAGAGTTGCCTTGGGATTTAACAAAATTCCACCACATTATTCCTAGAGCAGAATACCCTTGCTTGCTACTAGTGTTAGAATGTTGTGAAGGTCGAGAATAGGGGTGAAATCAATGGCATTGAGTCCTTCTAGAATTGACATAAAAGTAAACCCACATACATTTTCCAATTCAACCATTGTATTGAACATAAGCTCACATGTCTATGAGAGAGTAGTATGGACTCTAGAGTAATGGGTGTTGGTGGAGACTTAACTCCCCATCTCTTGGAGCTTGCATGAGAGGGCACTTGTTGTTGTGTGCACTATGACATAACCTTCATAATGAGTGGCCATTTCAAGGGAGGGGCATGAAATATGAAGCCCCCCATTTACTTTATGGAAACCTTCAAACTTTCTCTTTTGTAATTGCAAAACATGAAAAAAATTATTTTTTTGTGAAGTATTGAACCAATCCAATAGTTCTTTGTGTTACATGAGATAGTTTGAAGTTCTAGAGAGGGGTTTGATGAAACGACTGCATGGCTATTGAAGAACCCCCAATTGCTATCTGATGGCATGCCTTCTTACTAAACCCACATTCACACTCTTGTGTATATAAAACTGCACTTCTAGTTTTTGCCCCAATATTTTAAAATCTGGCAAACTCAATAATTTCAATGCGGAAGAAATTTTCTTCATTCATTGGTCATAAAATCAACCAACCAGGTGTTCTCATCTATTTGCGAAAGTTTCACTTTTGACTATATAATAAGAACCCATTCATTGTATTCGAATCAACATTCAATAATATTTCAACTTAAAACTCCAAGGTCAAACTATTGCCTATTTCCCATTCAAATTAACTTTCAAATAACTCAATGGTGCTCACCCTCATCAAATATATATGTCCACGGCTTGCCATAATATATATCAACCTTCCCCAAATCAAATGTCATATATTGGACTACGGCACAACCAACATGCTCTTAATATAATTTATGTTATTCAAGTCCAACATATGTATATACAAGGTTTTTCCACATATCATTAAGACTTTCGTTCATATGGTTTAACTCCTTAAAATCACGTTAGAATTTCTTACGGCCTCACAACTTCATACTTCATAAAATATCGATAACAATTCTATTATAATACCATTATAATAGAATTGTCATATTTCTAAAAGACTTACCATTTCCGTTAGCAAATAATTGCACATATGTCGAGGTCCCTTTAGTCATACATAGCCACGTTATTTTGCCAACATTGAACGGCCTTCGCGTTATCGTTCTCAATCCAACGATAATCACGCTATCAAGATGCACACAATTTTATTCTTAGAAATTACGCGATGAAAGTGGTATTAGCCTTACCACTTTTTCCACGTGTCCAACGACGGAGGATATCGCGTTCCAAAAGTGAAATCTGCTTACCATTCAAGAGATCGCGCGATACCACCGGTTTAATCCTTCAAAACAGCTTCCACTGTTTGGTCACCGTTGACTCCAACTTCGTCCAATCGTGCCTTCAATGCTTTGTTTCTTACATAGAATATAGTCTATGTAATCACGGCAAAACCTTTCACTCTGGCTTCGATTTTAATTTTTCGAATGGGTCTCAAGAGCTTCTACCCTTCACTTCTACGGTTCGACACTCATGGTTCCGTTTCTCAATTACAGTCTTCTGTCTCATTTTAAACTGCGCCATTAACCAACGTGTTCTCCTTGAAAGTCCGCTTTCATATCTGTGCCTTCGATTTGCACGGTTTCTCTACAATTGAATGAGCCTTCGACTCATATTTTACTGCACCATTATTTGTCTTCCTTATGCTTGGTAAAACAATTAAAACCCATTGATTCTTCAATTCAACGGTGGTTTGATTCGACATTTCAACAAGTCCTTTAAAAAAACCCAATCATCCAATCAACTCATGGTTAATTCCTATATCCAATTACTATGATTTAAATCTACAGTAAACCCCCAAATGTTTATCTCTCATGATTCAATTTCATTGTTTATGAATACAATAGATCCCCATATGTGGCTTCATAGTCGGGTCTTATTTCACTGTAGATATACAACAGAGTATATAATCCTCCTTTCATTGAATACTGTGTGAAACAACATCTCATTCACTAACATCGATCCATTCAGTGATCGATCTTCCTCGGATAATAAATATGCAAAATTATATCAAACCCTCTATTTCACACAGAGACATCAATTCAACCATTAACACAGAGTTTACACATACATAATTCAATAAATTGAAACATACGTGACTCAACATTAATCCCTTCATATATAAATATGAAATCAAATACAAAGCCTTCTTGCTTCTGGCCAGATCTTCAATTAGATGGCCTTCTATTCTCACTACTCTGCACCTGAAAAACTCTCCTCCTCCCCATATCTCCTCTACTTAATGCCTTTGGCTTACATTTATACAGAATGATAATGAATCGATTCAGCTCCCTGAATAACTCAACAAAATTCCTAAAATCCTCAAAAGTCCTAAATCTAGACTAAGTCCCCAAATTTACTAAACTGACTCTTCACATTCCTAACTAATCAGCTTCTCTCATGTTCTCCAATCATTTGGGAACATTTACAATTTCTCTCCACATTTAACTAAAATCACTCAAATATGAATAATTACATAGGAAATTAAAAACATGAGACCCCCCTTATGTCTACAAAAATACAAAGTATTTTTTCGGAACCTAATGCCCCTGCATCACTATCACTTGAACATCTTTCTCGCTTAGCATGAATAGTTCATGAAAAATTGCTATTGCTTTTGCCTAGTTATTAGTTGCATTCCCTAGACCCCATGTGTACTTTGTTTTTGTACATTGGGGTCATAAATGACCCCCCGTACTTGCCCCTCCTAGTGAGCACTCTTGTAGTTACAAGGTTCCATTGTCAAGAGTTTTTTTTGTGTGTTGAGAAGTACATTTTATAGATTGTTATGGATAAGGTATATCATGTGGTGTGTAATGTTGATATCACAACAACATTATCACAATGGTTTTTCACATAAAAAAAATAATATACCTAAATGGTAATTAGCCTAGTTCCATTTTAACCTTAGATCCAGCAAGAGTCGAGAGGGATCACATTTTTTGATGTGCAAAATTTTCCACAAGTATTTGCACCTTGAGGTATTTAATATTTTCCAGTGCTTGATAGTGCTGGAGTTAAGATGAATCTAGGGTGGTGTCCAAGAAGTTGACAATTTTTAAATGGAATCTATAGGTGATGTGGATATCATGGCAATCCATGTGCAAATTGTGCTTCTGGAAGTTACCATAAGATCACATTGTTGTATGAACCCTGTATATTTTGTAGCATGCCAGTTAGTGAAAAATGTTACTGCACAAGGTGTTGCAGGATTAATCCGTCTTGCGGACAAGATCGATCTCCCTAGTACTAAAAGTATCTAGCAACAAATAGCCAAATAGACTAATCTTTCTCTAAGCATATACGATCTATGAAAAGCTCTATAGAGGTGTTAAGGACTTACCGTTTGTCCAGTGCTTGTTTGAAGTCGTTGATTTCCCTCACGCGCTTGAAGGAGTTTTCCTCGTAAACCTGCAGTCACAAACAAGCAAAATATTACATAGCACCTGTATAGAAATCACCATAAACCATGCTTATCATAGTGATCAAGGAATCTATGAAATAAACCATTGATTGAAAGCTTATTGAGAAAAATGAGTATATTTGTATTAATTTCAAAAGAAGAAAATCCTTACAACCTGAGCCTTGATGTTGCACAGGACTTTCTGGGGTCCGAAGTAGGAATCTCCTTTACTTTCATAAGCTCTGCACTCCTCCAACCAAGACTAATAGAGGTATGTAATCTCTCCTCACACAAGTCTTAATCAAATGAGTCTGAATCTCAACAGCACTTAACTTCAAATATTCTAAAGCTTGACCTCCCTTTGAGGCTACCCAATGCCTCTTTTTATAGTGGAAAAGAGGAGGTTTTCTGTTCCAAGTATGAAGGGATAGAATCCTCCTTCAAAGGGATAAACTCCTCACATCAAGGGGTTAGCTCCATAAGGTAAGGGATTCATGCACCTCACAAGAGCGGTTCTGCCACCGCAAAATCCATTCTAGAAGCTTCCAGAATTCACTTTTATTGAGCTTTTTGGAATTTACTTGCACCTTTTTGATCTTACAGGGGTTCGCACCGTTAACACAGATAAAGTGCGTTCAGGTACGCAAGAGAGCTGAACATTAGGTGCGGGACCGCAGGCAAGATAGCGAGAAAGTGTGATACCAAAGTTTAGGAGACTTTTAGGAACTTTTCTCTGATTTTCAAGGCTTGACATGAGGAACTGATATGTTAGACTTGCAAAGGGGGAAGTATGAGTGTTAATGAGCTCATACAGTTAGCATAATTTTAAGGTGACAATTTTCAGTGTAACAGATTGCCCCCTAAAGTGAAAAGTCTAGAATAGATGAAACTGAAGTCTGTCATATATGAAGAGTGCAGTACTTTATCATTTCAAGGATCATCCTGTGGACACCCCAGTTGGAACTTGTAAAAACATTCAATGAAAAATATATATATGTAAACATATCATCGCTGAGGTAGGCATTCCCATACTCAGATCAAAACTAACTAGAAACTAATCTAAACTGTTCTGATACAGGAATGATTTTCAATATCACATCAACAATATAGACATATGTAGACACAGCATGGACGCAGCCATCTGTTTATAAATAGTCCACTGTATAAATGATAACACAATTCCTCACAACTTGGATGGTAGAAACTAGATCCAAGGTCTTGATTTCCGCATCTCGAACTAGTACGATTCTATCCATGCGATTAAATGTGTTGAAGTCGAACATGGTAGAAACCACTTGATTACCAGTCAATGATGCAAACTATTAAAAAGTGTGAGAGAAACCACCAGTAATGTAAATGGCTCTCAAAGTACTCAGTACAATCCATGAAATGTGAATGAATGAGCTGAAGTCGAACATGTCATGGAATCATTCGATCGAAGGTCAATGATGCAACCTGTCGTCGAAGGCGAGAAACCTACCATTGAGGCATGCAGATTTCAAGGTACTGACGATTTCTAGATCAACTTCCTAGATAATGAGTTGTCGTCGATAGAAAGCGATCCGTCGTAGGCAAGCCCACAACACGAAATCATAGATCAATTTTTGAAAATATATTAGCAAGGACTGACTCAGGGATGGTCAAAAATGGATGACAGATATTTTGCAGATGAATGGTTTCTTTAAATTGTCCTCTTGAACACATAACAACACTGCAGATGGCTTGGTGACAATTGACCCAAAGCTAATACCTAGAAACCAGCTGAAGACTTTCAATGTGGTTTGATTAACTATTAGGCAAAGGATTTCCCAACCCAGGTGAACAAAAAGTGTCGTGTTCAAGAGTGGTTAACTGGATTTTCGAAAAATAAAAATACAACAAACAAGTCCATTTTTCTCTCTTTTACCCCACCATTTCTGGCAGGTACCTCTTTATTTTTTAACAAGCTTGAGGAGGATAACATTTGCTTGTTTATAAGCTCATCCTTCAGATGAGTACAACTTATTTTAAGATTCGAACCCTAAGAAGGAGTGGTTCGTTCCTGTTGAAAATTGAATAGGTCCTTTACTATTAAATTTTAACGAGTCCAGTATAGGAGAAACTCGGTGTTTTTCAATTTTAGGGAGTCAGAAGAAAAAACTTAAGAAAACTCCATGGGTGTACTTTTTCGTAAATTTAGTCTCTCGAGCCCGAAAAAGGATAAAATAATGCGAGAGAGAACTCTATTGACCGTAATTAGTCAATGTATACCTTTTTCGTAAATAGTCCATTTCAGTCCGTAAAAGGGGTAAACTTATACTGAAAGGACGATCATTCATTTACTTTAACGAGTTCGAATAATCAAGTACTCGACAATATTTTCATGTTTAGAGAGTCTGAAAAGGGCTTAAAAGAAGACTCCAAGTTTTCGCTTTTTTGTAAATTTTTGAAAGAGTCCGAAAAAGTGATAAAAGTATGCTCTTCATTTTCACTTTTTCATAAGTTTTAACGAGTTCGAAAGAGGGATAAAAATATACTCCTGTGGCCGAATTTCAATTTTATTTACGAGTAGGAAAAGACGGAAAGAACTCGGCATTTTTATGTGTTTTACGAGAATGAAAGATAACAAAATAATCTCGGGATTTTCATGAGTTTAAGGAGTCTTGAAAATAATAACCGAAATTGACTCAAGATAGGTTTCATTTTTACAAAAGCTTGAAACAGAGAAAAACTATGCTTCAGAGTAGTTTCATTTTTACATAAGCTTGAAACAGAGAGAAAACTATGCTTGATGCCCCCTAAGCGTAACTGCTAGAGCGCATGCCTCCCCAGCTTCATTTCATTCAACTAATTATACTACTGGTAATTAATAGCTGGATGGAATGAAGGTTCATTTACGAGATCATATGAAAGACTCGACCTAAAATTGTAAGAAAATTATGCAAAAAACTGAAATAACTAACCTAAATATATGACTTAACATTTACAAGATCTAGTCAAAGACTCGACTCAATTAGGGGAGAATTTGTTTCATTTTTTAACGAGCTTGGCACAGGAAAAGAACTATGCTCATGGCAACTTGTTTCATTTTTTAACGAGGTTGACAGAGTAAAAGGAAATTTCCTCTTCTAAATGTTTCATTTTTTAACGAGGTTGACACAGTAAAAGAAACTATCCTCGTATCTACTCTCTAAAATCTACCTATATAACCTACTGATTCATTTTTAAATGAGGTTGACACAGGAAAAGAACCGTCCTTATACTTGATTCATTTTTTAACGAGGTTGACTCAGTAACAAGAACTATCCTCTGACCAACTGATTCATTTTTTAACGAGGTTGACACAGGAAAAGAACTGTCCTCATACCTGATTCATTTTTTAACGAGGTTGACTCAGTAACAGGAACTATCCTCAGAAACTACTTATTTCTAATCTATCAATCTACTCTCTACAATCTATCTACTGATTCATTTTTTAATGACGTTGACACAAGAAAAGAACTGTCCTCATCGCCGACTGATTCATTTTTTAACGAGGTTGACACAGTAAAAGGAACTCTCCTCACTAGCCACTGATTCATTTTTTAACGAGGTTGACACAGTAAAAGGAACTCTCCTCGTCGCGGCGATTCATTTTTAATATAGTTGACACGATAAAAAGGATATCTCCCTCGAACCACTGATTCATTTTTTAACGAGGTTGACACAGTAAAAGGAACTATCCTCACACTCACCGATTCATTTTTTAACAAGGTTGACTCAGGAAAAGAACTATCCTCGGACCCACTGATCACGGCTTCCAACTGGAAGAAACACATGTCAATGGACACACCTTGATCATGGCTTCCAAGAGGTCTCCATCAGAAGGAATAACAGTCCTCTGGAAGGAACACATGTCAAGGGACTCAAAAGGGATAAGAACATCATGTTCAAATAATCCCATAGATTTTTCCATGTCAATTACCGGATCTAAGTCAAAGGAAGACGAGCAAACAGTGAGAGGCTCGCTTACATCAGTAATTGAAAACATGGGACTAGTTGCCACATAATTAACCCGTGGCGGGGTAGATACCACTTTAGAATCAGGAACATTTAGGGATGTCGGATTATTGGTAGTCGAAACAAGACTAGGGAACGAAAGCTGGTCTACAGTCACAATATTGCCATTGTGAGGGAAAGACATCACGCGAAAGAGTGTCGATACGACAGCTTTCATTACATAAACATAGTCTCGCCCAAGGAGTAAATTGAAATCCAAGGGGCCTCGAACTACCATAAGATCAATACAGACAGTTTTACCTTCCAAAGTAATAGAAAACTTAGGAAGGATCCCTAAAGGTTCACTAATGGTTCTGTTAAAAGCTTTCAGATTCTGCTTAATAGGCACAAGCTGAGGGGAACCCAAAGCTTTCTAAACAGTTGAGGATAAAATACTAACAGAAGCACCTTCATCTACTTGTGTGCGGTGTATGTCCCTACCACCCAACTTCACAATGATTTGGAAAGGGATGGAGGAAGGAAGACGAGGTTCTGTCAGTCTATTCCAATCAAAGGAAAATACCTCAGTACTTGGAGGGGGTTCTGTAGAAACAGGTGAAATGCCCCCGGGCATAGAATAATTTGATGTGACAAGAAGAACCTGAGTGGTATGAAGTTCACTCTCTACAGGGAGAATGGGATCGACCGAATGTGAAATCAAATCGGCCACTTGATCAACTAATGGATCATCAACCTGAGTGATATGAGTTTCACTCTCCAATGGAAGAGTGGGATTGACTATACCTGAAACTAGATCAATCACTCTGTCAGTTGACGGTAGGTTGGGAGAAAGTTTATGGTAACTAGTTGGAAATTCTTGCTGTGGAACAGTAAGTTTTTCCAACAATTTTGAGGCTTCATCCATGTGAGGGAAAATGTGAGTTTGATGACTCCCTTTGCATAACTTACAAGGAAACCTAACTTTACCCTTTTTCCCAGGAACTTGACTATCACTGGTTGATGGATCAATAGAAAGTTGATAAGATTTTTCTGACCATACTTCCAAGACCTTTGGAATACCAGGACAATTGATAAGGAAGTGGCCACCCTTACAAAGCCTGCAAGGGTATTTTGGTTTACGATGCATGTTGGAGGTTTCCTCAACACCACTAACATTAACAACCATGGTTGGTTGGTTGACATCTTTCTTATCTTGCTTCTTCTTTTTATTCTTCTTCCCTTTCTTCTTCTTCATCACCTGGTTACTAGCGTCAAGGATTTTACCAAGCGAAGAGGAAGAAATGGAGGAAGAAATATTAGGCGAAGAAGGTAAAGGGTCAACAGAAGGTTGGTGATGTTGAGATGGTGAACTCTGTTGAGGTGAAGCATCCAGTTGAGGTGGAACAATTGGAGTATTCGGGGCCAACGAAGTTGAAAATAACCATATCGGTAAACCTATTGTAAATCCAGGTAATGAAAAAGTAGCCATATAATGAGGACCAACATTTCCAAAACAAGGAAAAGTACTAGGATTCTCGTTAAGATAGATTCCTTGGTTGGTAAATTCCGGAACAGTTGCCATTATATTCAACTTCAGTGAATTTTATTAACAATTTAAAACTAAAATTAGCAATTAACAATTCACACCTAACAATTAAAATTCAAAATTCACACCTATGGTCTCAAAAAGTAAAAACAAACAAATTAACACGCGCTATCAAATCTAGGAGTCAAACCACACACAAACAGTAACTTCCCGTACTAAAAATACTAGTTGGTGATGAAATCCAACATCGTAGAATTTAATACAGAAAGGGCAGTTGGAACAGTTACCTCGACAACCTGCTTAATGAAACAGATTGGCATAAGTTTCCTCACAAAACCATCTCGTGTGAAGAGAACCCCCCAGAGAGTCCAAGTGAGTCTAGTCGACGTCTGTTCCAGGTACAGTGAGATCTTTCCTTCACCGTCACCTTAGGAAATAATCTTAAGCTTATGGACACTAAGGTTACCAATAGTAACAAATACAAGTAGGGGAACAGTCTACGATCCGATTCCACGCGCAAGGGCAGAGTAACAAAGCTCAATCCCCTTGAAGGTTCCTTGACATGGTCAATCCGAGGTTTACCGACAAGTGACCCCAGGCTCCTCGACAATGGTTAATCTGAGGTTTACCATTTGTAATGCGCGCAAAATCTTCTATCTTCCCCAATGAAACATAATTGATTGTTTCAAAGGTTCGGACATGATCTCGTGATTGACTTCTTTAAGAGAAGCTTCCCAGATTGTACCAATTACAATTGGATTTATTTCCTACCGCAAGATTTATCTACTTGTTTGTTTTTTTTTCTTTGGAAAGTTAACTACAACCTGTTCCAAAGCACTAATCCTGAGCTAGATTGGTGGAAAGAGCCCTAAAAATGTAAAAATTACTAAATGAATTCTAATTAAGTGCTATGTTATTTAGGCTGTTATTACTCAAAAGGGTAAATGGATATGAAACCAATGGTGTTATGACCCGACCCAAAACTGAATGCAATCGAATATGATAATGTAATATTTTCAATTCGATGAATCCTAACTAAATAAAGGAGAGAGTTTCCATCACTTCCAACAATGCAAAAAAATGATCACGAAGAGAAAATATAACAAATTCTCTAATGCACTAATTTTATCAAGAAAAACTAATGCAAATAAATCCCAAAACAATTTTTATATTTTTGTGTTTTTAAAACAAACATAAAAACATCTCAATTCAAATCAAAGAAAATTTATCTAAATCTATGATTGATTTTTCAGAATGTAAACTATGCAATTTTAATCTATGCACAATTCACTTGAAAAGTATGCAAATGTAATCTATGCACATTTTTCATTCAAATTCTGAAAATGAGAATTCTAATTATGCAAATGTGATCTATGCAAGAGAATTCTCAAACACAATCAAGTGCAAGCCAAGAAATTTGAGTGAGAGTTCCAAAGATCAAAAAATAAAAATACTCAAAGGCGATTAACACTCATACACAAAGGGAATTTTTTTTGCAAAAACAAAAGCAAAAAGATGTAAAATTGTGAAAAGATTGAGACAAACCTCCAAGTAATGACAAAAGGAAATAAAATTAATAATTTCTCAAAAAAGAGACTCAAAACACCCAATACTGCTAAGATTCATTCACAGAAAGCTTTTGACAGAAACAATCATCAATCTGGGCAGAAACCAAAAAATCTAAATCAAAATAAAGATAAACTAAAGAAAGAAATCTAAAGTTTTTCAAAATTTTAACAGGGTCCGCAGGCTTGCAGAAGTAACAGGTGTGGTACCGCACTGTTTACTCAAGCAAAGATGCGAAACTACCCGCACTGTGCAAAGAAGGAAAAGTGCGGTCCCAGGAAAAATTAGAGAAAAACATAAAAGATCTCAAAATTTTCAAAAACATAGAAAACCTAAGCTACCCAGGCAGATATCCATCAATCAAAAACCAGGAATTTTTTTTTCCTCAAATCAAAATAAAAGAGAACCAAAAACAAGTTCTTTCCCCAGTGGAGTTGCCATTTTTTTGGAGGATTAATCCGTCTTGCGGACAAGACCGATCTCCCTAGTACTAAATGTAGAAATTTGAATAATAGTTGAATTATTCACCGAGATTATCCTGATTACACACTATTTAAGCTTCATGCATAATACATAACCTCTTCTACAATTGATCATCAATATGCGGAAATAGAAAGCAGTCGCATGCGCTCATTAAAACATAATCAAGCACACATATCAACATAGTATGTAATTGGGAAAGCAATAGATGAAAACCCCCAACTATCTGTATATTATAATGATAGAGAACATGTAACAATACATAGCACAATACTCCTCACAAGTACTCAGTACTATCTCCAAAAGTTACACACAAAACTAGCTGAGATTTGAACAAGTCACAGGTTCAAATCTCCTCCACAAGTCTGCCTGCCTCTACTGCGCAATCCAAGATGAGTAATGATGAGATCCAAGTTCGAATCCCACTAGCTCCAACTGCGCAATCCTAATTGGCAATCTCCATCAATGTGTGTGCAAATCTCATGCACAACCAATAGTAACAACTACTAGTAGACTCACCCTTTCACCCACCTCTAACACTGGTCTCCACTGAACTGTCCATGCATTGCAGTTAACTGATGTATTATTTATTTGATTTATGAGTTAATAATTAGTGAATTAATTATTAATTAATTCACACCACTCATCATTAGTGTATTTTTCAGTTAGACTAAATACAACTAGTTCAACTAAGTTAAACAGAACACAACTCCACCAACTGTCTCATCAACTCCACCAAACTCTGCCACATGAGTTCTAACTGAAGTCAACCATGCAATAGCTCAAATAACCCTTAGGAAAAGCGTATTTCCTTTTGTCAGCTGCATGTGCCACATCCAAGCATCAAACTGAAGTGCTCCAAGAGGATAAGATAATGTTTATAGTCTAAATATTATTAAGAGTTAATAATATTTGACTGTTCTATTTTTAGCCCGGCAGTCTAAAAATAGAATCCGCCCAATGTCTAAAAATAGAGGTCCATCTATTTTACCAACTCGACCAATCATCCATAAATAGCATCCTGCAACTCATAGACCATGATCCATATGTCTAAAAATAGACATAGTCTAAAAATAGACTTTGCGCCAAAAATAGCCTGCGGGCCCACTTAGTGAAGGCGACTTCAGTTCACTAAGCTCCATCATCTTGTTGCATTTTCAACACTCCCTCTCAACAAGATATGGATTATCTGCAACCCCTATCCTGCCTCTGTGGTATTCGAATTTGCTCCTGGTGAGCACCTTCATCAAGATATCAGCATCCTGATCCTCCGTGGGAATGTATGAAAGTAACATGATTCTCCGTTGCACACAATCTATGATATGATGGTACCTGATGTATATGTGTTTGGATCTATCATGAAATACTGGATTAGCCGAGAGTTTAATGCAACTCTGTTTATCACAATAAATCACAGTAGGCTCCAAGTGTGACCCGAACAACCCGACCAGGATCTTCCTCATCCATATAGCCTCGCATGCAGCCAAACTCGCTGCCATATACTCGGCCTCTGCTGAACTGAGTGCCACGGATCTCTGCTTCTTGCTGTACCAAGAAACTGCTGTCGACCCGATACTGAAAATCCCTCCAGATGTGCTCTTTCTGTCCGTTGGGCTCCCTGCCCAATCTGCATCTGTGAAGCCACATAGCCTCACCTCATCCGACTGTCTGTACCATAATCCATATCCCGATGTGCCTCTAAGATATCTCAATACATGCTTGCCTGCCTTCCAGAAGAGCTTGGTTGGCTTAACCATAGCTTGTGAAAGCTGGTTCACAGCATAGCATATGTCAGGTCGTGTATTGACCAGATACATAAGCGACCCCACCAACTGTCGATAAACAGTGGCATCCACTACCTCCGCCGAAGTAGCATCCTCCTTCCTCCAACCTCCAGGAAGAGGAGTATCAACAGGCTTGCGGCCATGCATGTTGAACTTCTCCAGTATCTCCCGGGCATACTTACCCTGAGAAACAAATAGTCCACCACTGCGCTGCCAAATTTCCAATCCCAGGAAATAATGAAGAAGGCCCAAGTCCTTCATCTCAAACTCCTTTGCAAGATCAGCCTTGCATGAGTGTATCAACAGTTCATCACCTGTCAAAATCAAATCATCTACATAAAGTACAATGATCAGCAACTTACCCTCCACCACAATCTAGTATAGGTTAGGATCCGCCTCACTCTTGGAGAATCCAAGTCCGGTGAAATAATTGTCTATCCGTGTGTACCAAGCACGAGGTGCTTGTTTCAACCCATACAACGCTCTCTTGAGCCTGCACACATGCGACTCACTGCTGAAGATCTCGAAACCTTCGGGCTGCTCTATGTACACCTCCTCTTCAATGACTTCGTTGAGGAACGTAGTCTTCACATCCATTTGATGAATGTGCCACCCCATCTGCGCTGAGAGAGCTAGGATCATCCGTATGGAAGAATACCTTGCGACAGGTGCAAAGGTCTCTTCATAATCGATCCCCTCTATCTGTGAGAAGCCTCGGGCAACAAATCTTGCCTTGTACTTCTCCACACTCCCGTCAGCCGCCTGCTTCACTTTGTAGATCCATCTCGAACCCACCACTGATTTCCCCTCTGGTCTTGGGACAATCTCCCATGCACTGTTTCTGACAATCGAATCATACTCTTCCACCATGGCATCTACCCATGCGGGGTCCTCCACAGCTTCCTCGAAAGAGGATGGCTCCGTCACGACACATTTTCTCACAAGAGCCATGTATCCAGTGTACCGATCCGGTGACTGTCTCTGTCTGCGCTGTGTTGTAGGTGGTCCTACAACCTTCTCTGCATCTTGAGCCAGTCGCTCAGCTTCTGTAGTGCGCTTGCGCCCTCTGATGGTTGGCGTTGCATGAGTGGTTTCTTCCACTCCATGAACTTCCTCTTGTGGCTGATCCACATCCGGAAGCTCCTCCTTAGGAACTAATAGCTCCTCATCTGCATGCAAGTGTGGCTCCCTCTCAAGCGAACATTGCATGGCTTTCTCCTCCTGAAACTTGATATCCCGTCGCACAACAGTCTTGCGACTGTCTGACAAATACACCCGATAGTTGTGAGGTGTATCAGTGTACCCCACAAATATTCCAACCTCTGCGGTCGGATCCAGCTTCCTTCTGGCATCCTTCGTCACATGCATGTAGACAGGCGAACCAAAAATTCTCAAATGAGAAATGTCAGGTCTCTTACCAGAATAAGCCTCCTCCGGTGTACTCATGCCAAGAACCTTGTGAGGACAACGGTTCTGCACATACACTGCTGTATTGCATGCCTCAGCCCACAAGTGAAGGGGTAGGCCCCGATCATGCAACATCGCCCGTGCAGCACCCACGATCGTTCTGTTCTTCCGCTCAGCCACCCCGTTCTGCTGTGGGTTATGGGGTGCGATGAGCTCTCTCCAAATCCCTTCTGCGCTGCAAAAGTCCTTGAATTCAGTAGAGATGAATTCACCACCATTGTCGCTCCTAAGAGCCTTCACATGCTTCCCCGATTCCTTCTCAACCAGTGCCTTGAACTCACAGAACTTTGAGTATGTCTCACTCTTCTTCTGCATGAAGAAGATCCAGCACTTCCGAGAATAATCATCAACAAATATCACATAGTACCTGTGCTTTGCTGTCGAAGCTACTGAGAAAGGTCCACACACGTCTGTGTGAATTCTCTCAAGGATCGTCGTGGCGCGACTATCCTTCTCGTGAAAGGTGGCTTTCACAAATTTTCCCCAAGGTACACCCCTTGCACTGATCTGACTGCGCAAGAGTGCCCTTAGGAAGCCCAGTAGAAATCTGTTGCAGTATCTTCAAAGCTCCATGGTGAAGGTGGCCCAATCTCCGGTGCCACAGCTCGCCATCATCCTGGCTCACCACTCCTTCCGCCTTGCATGCCATTGCTGCGCAACCATCTACTTGCAACTGATAAAGGTTCTTGACTCGAACCCCTATCTTCCAGGTTTCTCCAGTTGTATTACTACGTAGGAAAGCCTTTCCCTCGTTGAAGACAACATCATACCCCTTGTCTTCCAACATCGCCACAGAGATCAGATTCTTCTTCAATCCTGGAACATGCATCACTTCCTTCAATACGAAGGGTTTACCAGACTCCCTCTCAAAGGAAATGGTACTGATACCAATCGCACTGTATCTACCATCATTTACCATCTCGATGTGCACTCCAAGATCTTTCTCATCGAGATCTAAAAACAGATCTCGATCTCCAGTCATGTGAAAAAGGATGCCTTGTCCAAAACCATCTTGATCCCCACACTTGAGACCAAGCATGCGATCAGCGAAAAATACAGCTCAAACTGTGAGGCTAAGGCCTCTCCCGCTGCAGATCCAAAAGCCTGCTTATTTTTCTTCTTCTGCGGACAATTTGTGGCATAATGTCCGTGCTGGTGACAGTGAAAGCACTTCACCTTGGACATGTCCTGCTTCTTGCCTTTCGCACCGGAATGAGAAGCTTTCTTGCTCTTCCCTTTCTTTTCTTCGGCAGCCAAAGCACAATTTTCTTCATCATATGCCTTTGATGAAGATCCGTCCCTGGTATTCCGCCTTATCTCCTCTTGCACAAGATCCGACCAAAGTCGCTCCCATCCTGGCAATTTCTCCCGACCATTGACAGAATCCTGATAGGCATGCCAACTCTTCGAAAGACCAAGGAGAGCCAAGCTCACCAATTCCTCATCATCGACAGTCACCCCCACACTTCCCAGCTCATCCCTGCATTGGATGAACTTCGTGAGGTACTTCGGCATACTGTCGCCTTTCTCCATCTTTATATGTCTGAGTTTATCCTTGAGCGCCAACTTCCTCTGGTCGCTCTTGCTTTGGAATAAATCTGTCAATGCTTTCCACATCAAATATGGAGAATATTTTCCATGCATGCTGGATACAATGTGATCCTTCACGCCCTCCAACAGAATCCTTCGACATTTTTCCATCTTCTTTTGCCAAGCCTCAACTTGAGCAGCATCAGTAGGCTTTGGGACCTCAGCTTCTATGAACTCCTTCAGCCCGTTATCATCTAATACCGCCTCCATTCTATCCTTCCATGCAACATAATTTGAGCTACCCTCAAGGGCATACTCTATTCGTAATCCGTTGAAAGACATTTTGACTTCGACACCAAGAAAACTGTTGCAAATTCGAATTCCAAATTCTGCTGCAAATTCGAATTCCACCAGCTCAAAACTCAACTGCTTCCGATCTGTGAGAACAAATTATTTCTAGCACAGAGATCGACTGTAGGGGCATTTACTGGATATATCACCTTTCAAAGAAAGGATGGATCCAGAGGCTACCTGGCCCATTACAGACTCTGTCTACCGAAATAATTGTAATCACTGTAATAGATCCGATGATCAATTCTGCTCTGATACCATGTAGAAATTTGAA
Source organism: Pinus albicaulis (assembly GCA_034641835.2). NCBI lineage: Eukaryota > Viridiplantae > Streptophyta > Pinopsida > Pinales > Pinaceae > Pinus > Pinus albicaulis. The sequence continues at coordinate 1,016,852,759 of CM076580.1, read as the reverse complement.
TAATAGCTGAACTATTCACCAAGATTATCCTGATTACACACTATTTAAACTTCATGCATAATACATAACCTCTTCTACAATTGATCATCAATATGCGGAAATAGAAAGCAGTCGCATGCGCTCATTAAAACATAATCAAGCACACATATCAACACAGTATGTAATGGGGAAAGCAATAGCTGAAAACCCCCAACTATCTGTATATTATAATGATAAAGAACATGTAACAATACATAGCACAAAGCTCTCACAGCTCTCAGCACTATCTCACATGCTACACACAAACTAGCACGGAAGATGAACAAGTCACGGGTTCAAATCTCCTCCACAAGTCTGCCTGCCTCTACTGCGCAATCCAAGATGAATAATGATGAGATCCAAGTTCAAATCCCACTGGCTTGTACTACGCAATCCTCATTGGCAATCTCAATCAATGTGTGTGCAAATCTCATGCACAGCCATAGTCACAACTGATAGTAGACTCACCCTTTCACCCACCTATAACACTGGTCTCCACTGAACTGTCCATGCATTGCAGTTAACTGATGTGTTCTTTAGTTGATTTATGAGTTAATAATTAGTGAATTAATTAATAATTAATTCACACCACTCATCACTAGTGTATTTGTCAGTTAGACTAAATACAACTAGTTCAATTAAGTTAAACAGAACACAACTCCACCAACTGTCTCATCAACTCCACCAAACTCTGCCACATGAGTTCTAACTGAAGTCAACCATGCAATAGCTCAACTAACCCTTAGAAAAAGAGTATTTCCTTCTGTCAGCTGCATGTGCCACATCCAAGCATCAAACTGAAGTGCTCCAAGAGGATAAGATAATGTTTATAGTCTAAATATTATTAAGGGTTAATAATATTTGAGTGTTCTATTTTTAGCCCGGCAGTCTAAAAATAGAAACCGCCCAATGTCTAAAAATAGAGGTCCATATATTTTTACCAACTCGACCAATCATCCATAAATAGCATCCTGCGACTCATAGACCATGATCCATATGTCTAAAAATAGACATAGTCTAAAAATAGACTTTGCGCCAAAAATAGCCTGCGGGCCCACTTAGTGAAGGCGATTTCATTTCACTAAGCTCCATCATCTTGTTGCATTTTCAACACTAAAAGTATCTAGCAAAAAACATCCAAATAGACTAATATTTATCTAAGCATATACGATCTATGAAAAGCTCTATAGAGGTGTTAAGGACTTACCGTTTGTCCAGTGCTTGTTTGAGGTCGTTGATTTCCCTCGCGCGCTTGAAGGAGTTTTCCTCGTAAACCTGCAGTCACAAACAAGAAAAATATTACATAGCACCTGTATAGAAATCCCCATAAACCATGCTTATCATAATGATCAAGGAATCTATGAAATAAACCATTGATTGAAAGCTTATTGAGAAAAATGAGTATATTTGTATTAATTTCAAAAGAAGAAAATCCTTACAACCTGAGCCTTGATGTTGCACAGGACTTTCCAGGGTCCGAAGCAGGAATCTCCTTTACTTTCATAAGCTCTGCACTCCTCCAACCAAGACTAATAGAGGTATGTAATCTCTCCTCACACAAGTCTTAATCAAATGAGTCTGAATCTCAACAGCACTTAACTTCAGATATTCTAAAGCTTGACCTCCCTTTGAGGCTACCCAATGCCTCTTTTTATAGTGGAAAAGAGGAGGTTTTCTGTTCCAAATATGAAGGGATAGAATCCTCCTTCAAAGGGATAAGCTCCTCACATCAGGGGGTTAGCTCCATAAGGTAAGGGATTCATGCACCCCACAAGAGCGGTTCTGCCACCGCAAAATCCATTCTAGAAGCTTCCAGAATTCACTTTTATTGAGCTTTTTGGAATTTACTTGCACCTTTTTGATCTTACAGGGGTTTGCACCTTTAAAACAGATAAAGTGTGTTTAGGTACGCAAGAGAGCTGAACATTAGGTGCGGGACCGTAGGCAAGATAGCGAGAAAGTGCGATACCAAAGTTTAGGAGACTTTTAGGAACTTTTCTCTGATTTTCAAGGCTTGACATGAGGAACTGATATGTTAGACTTGCAAAGGGGGAAGTATGAGTGTTAATGAGCTCATACAGTTAGCAGAATGTCAAGGTGAAAATTTTCAGTGTAACACAAGGCAAGCTATTTATACAGTTAACCTGCAGGATACTTTGACTAGAATACTTTCCTTTTGTAGGTCCTTAGCAGTCCCTCAGCTGCTCTCTACAGTTGCATCATGGAAATCCATGTGCAAATTGTGCTTCTGGAAGCTACAATAAGATCACATTGTTGTTTGAGCCTTGTATATTTTGTAGCATGCCAGTGAGTGAAAACTGTTACTACACAAGGAAAGCTATTTAGAAAGTCAACCTGCAGGGTGCTTTCACTAGAATACTTTCCTTTTGTAGGTCCTTAGCAGTCCCTCAGCTGCTCTCAACAGTTGCATCATGGAAATCCATGTGCAAATTGTGCTTCTGGAAGCTACAATAAGATCACATTGTTGTATGAGCCCTGTATATTTTGTAGCATGCCAGTTAGTGAAAACTGTTACTGCACAAGGCAAGCTGTTTAGAAAGTCAACCTGCAGGGTACTTTGACTAGAATACTTTCCTTTTGTTGGCCCTTAGCAGTCACCTTAGCTGCTCTCTACAACTGTAGAAGACAGAGCTCAATCCCTAAAGTAGCCCTTGGCATATTTGTATTTCTGCACTTGTACAACATGATAAAGTTGTCACTATTAATGATATGTTCATATTGTTTCATCTAGATTACTGTGGAATGGGCTCTTCAGATTTTTCCTATAATAATGGAAAATGATAATATTATATCAAATGCTTGAAACTAATTTGTAGGTAAGAATTGATCATATGGCAAGAGCATTGGCAAAAAAATTCCGGTCAGCTGTTGTTGACACAATACAATATTTACCACGACATCAACAGGTATTCTTTTAATTTTTCTTTAAACAGGTATGATTTTAAATCTTGTTTAGCAAGGAATTATAGGCTAGTATTATCAAATTGTGAAGGAATGTGACATTGAATTAATTATTGTACAGATAGTGCTATGTTCAGCAGTTCAGTTTTTTCAGCGTCGGAAGAAAGATGCCACACTAGGAGAGGTAAATTTTGTTTGATTTTCTATTGTTAAATCTATTTTGCTTCTTTGCACCTTTGGTTTTGTAGCTCTATATTTGTTGGACTGAGCATCTTATATGTTGACATGTTTAATACTTTATTTGTAGTTCATACCATAATTTTACCTTATGCACGAGCTATGAATTTTGAAATGTTGGGACACGATTCTCTTGGTTCTGTTAGGTCTCCTATGTGTTGAATTATTATTGTTATTTTTTGTGACTTGCTTCATTTGTTCATCATATATTTCTTCCGATGCAGCCTACTTGGACTTCTGTAAAACAACTTCAATGTACCCTCTCACTGGTCCTAAATTTACAGGCATGTGTAGGGTGCTTAGTGATCAGGTATGCATTTGAATCCTTAAAATACGAGTCAGAAGGGCTGATAGATTTTGATATGAATGCAATGTGTTAACTCTTATGAGGGTTGCAAACTAGGCCCTTCTTAACCTTGGTCAATCCTGAGAAGATAGGCTAAGGAGAGTGACCTTAAGAGTAGATGAAGGAGATGTAAATTTTGCTTTACATGTATACAACTCTGCCACATTTCTAAAAACTTCAACATACATTCTCTTTATTTGGATCCTTTCATACGTTCTCTAGATTATTTTAGGTTTCTCTTCATATTGGATACTTGTGGATGACGAGCTGTTGAAAATCAAATTGTAGGGAATACGGTTCTTCAGAAACTGTCTTCAATAATGCAGCATTTGGAAGGTAGATTTTGCAGAGATTTATTCATTTTCATTCATCTTAAGATATCTTCAGTCATCAACTAAAGTTCTCAATATGTAAGGTATCTAAATGAAATATTCCTTTCCATCAATTCATCTCAATGGATAATTACTATTTTAATTTTTAAGGCTGCTTGTATTGAATCTTAGAAAACAAGGAATTGGAAAATGTACATGCAGTATGTACGTTCTCTGAAACTTGTCAAGATAAGTTAGTTTCCTGATACTGTTTCTATTAGAAGTTAGAACTTTTGTAGCCTGTAAATATAATAGTAAAATAGGTTATGGTGGACTGAAGTATATTTATTTTCAAGTAAGAAATTGCTTAAAATATTATCACTTTCTTGTAGGCATTTCCGTTCCATGCATATGTGGATTGCTTCTTATATATGATCTCTTCGTAGCAGCTTTCTTGCATGTCGATCATAGAGAGGAATTGCACGAGTCTCGATTCAAGGGTGATAGTAGGCAATCTACCTATCGCATGAAGTCCATTTCTGTTGTTGTAAGGAATTTGGTGGCAGTGATTTTGAGTTAACGAAGCCCCGAACCTCATGACTAAAATCTATGTCTGTTCTTGTAAGGCACCCATGTTCTCACTGTGATTTGGGAGCTCTGCATTGCCGCTGCATATGAATTTTCAATCATCATGGTCTATCTGTGATGCAGGGGCATTAGGCTCTAGAAATACTTTGTACTTTTATAAGACATAGGGGGGTCTTATGTTTTTAAATTCTCATGTAAATATTAGTATTTTGAATAAAATGGTGAGGAATTGTAAATGTTCTCTAACCACTAGAGAACATGAGGAATTTGAAGAGTCAGTTCAGTTACTTTAGAGATTTTTGTCTAAAGTTAGGAATTCTGGAATCTTAAGATTTTTTTGAGCTGTTAGAGGAGATGAAGAGATTCATTATCTTCTATGCCAAAAAGGTATTAAGTATAGAGGTCTGTAGAGTAGAGTTCAGAGCTGTTCAGAGGCAGAGTATTGAGAATAGAAGGGCCATTGATTGAATATCAGGCCAAAGAGGAAGATTGCTGATTTAAGTGCTGTGTGTGTTAATACAGAGTTTAGTTTTCTGAAGATTATGTTTCATTCCTGAATTATGTGTTGTGTGAATGAAATGGAGTTCAATATTGATTGAGTGTGATTGAAAATTTGTGCGAATCGATCACATAATGGATCGATTCTGAGAGAGGAAGAATTCGGTGTGAGACATTTAAATGTGAATCAAACTTATGTGTTAAATGTGTGAAAGGAGGGTTCGATTATTTTTTAATTCTTGAGTTATACATGTTATGGAAGGATTTGAATGTCTGTGTGAAGGGTTCTGTTCCGAAAGTCTTGTAAGAATTGAACGCATTTAAATATAAGTCTTTGGTTGATGAATTTTTGTGTATTTTATGAGAAGAGATCCATAAAAACAATACACTTTTGACCTTTTGAATGGGCAATGCAAGCGGTTTCTTTATCAGATGATTGGGCATGTTTTTGTTTTGAATTGGGTTGGTTCAATTCACAAGAATCGATACCGATTCTGGTAATTTTGATATCAACATTTGAACTTTGAGTACGCATCGAACTTTGATTGATGAGTTGCTATTAGAGTAAGGTGAATCGATTCCAAGTCTTAGGTGGGTAAGACGTGGTTTGAAAGGAGTAATTCACTCTGTTAGGTGAAACCGTAAGGAGAAGCGGAACCTGGAGCTAACGATAAGGCAGAACCGTAATTGATGAACAGTGAAGGTGGTTTGAGAAACCATTTATGGTTTTCACAAAACTTAAAAGCAGTAAATGGAATTTCAAGAAAAAGTGCAATAGCATACGGGGCTTGACGCGTGGCAAAGGCAGTTTTCGGAAACCGTGAGTTTCGCATTTTTCCAGAGCGTTAATGCTCGGAGGCTGAAAAAATGCGATATGTGTTATACCCGTTTGATCACGGGCTTGTGGAATCAATGGTGGTCGCATCATCAAGTCGCGAAAGGGTTAATGAGGTAAGAAGACCTGTGGGGCGGGTTTAATATCTGTTGAGTAGTTCAGTTATATGGCAAATATGTGCGGATTATTTGATGTGCGTTGATGCATTATGTAATGCCGAGGGTTTAAACACAAGGTCGAGGATTAATTTAGGCGTTGATATATATTATGTGATGGCGGCCGCGGACATATATAGTTAATGAGGTATGGTGAGCGGTTAATTTAATTGAAAGTTAATGGATATGTGGGACCCAATGGCTTAAGGTATGGTGAGCGTTTATGTTGCTGATGTCTTGTATAAAGTCAAGACTTTATTACAATGTTCCTTGACATTTGAATGGAAGCGTAGTATATATTCATATATTATGGTTGAACTGTATGCGTGGGTCGAACTCTTATAAGGTGAAGTTCCGCACGTGAAGGGTTTGTGTTACATGGTTTTATAATCATTGTTCAAGAAATAAAGCCTCCGCATGGGATATTGAATCTGGCTGGATGGTTTGGTTCTTAATAACCATGAGTTTAAAATTTTCTTCAGTGTAGTTTAAGATAGCCAGGTCGAAAAGGAAATTGTTGGGGTTGCAGATTTAAAATTATTTGGGGAAGAGATTTGGAATGAATTTTGTATACAAACAAAGAGTGTGATGTGGGTTAAGTAGGTAAGTCCGGGCATCAATTTTCTTATCACAGAAGGTGCACCTCTGTTATTGTTTTCACATAGCCCATAAACAA